>JAYXIM010053180.1:0-1200000 GCA_037575425.1 Anastrepha fraterculus
CTTTACATTATTTGATCTATTGTTTACGAGATATCGATCACTACAACCATCTACCGATAAAATAATGGCTTTCTTTTTTTTTACTTTCTGAAAATGTGAAATTTTTACGAGATTTTGTTAAGTTTTTCTTAATCCGCACCTAGCCTGAAACTTGCTTTTATTTGGTTTTTGTAAGGGAATGAACTATGTTTTCACCAGAAAGTTATTCAATTAGATGAGAAATAAATATATTATTAAAACCTGTCAATAAGTGTCCTCTGATATAATTACTAAACGAACTTTAATGCCAATTACTACGATTTAACTTTTTCTTCTTTTGTGTTTAATTTGAAATGGTGTTCGAAATATATTTATAGAATAAATACAGACACCCGCTACTTAAACACTTCTCCAGTTGTTTTTGGTAATTGCCCGCTAATCACGATTTCTCGAAATCATTGAAAATATCGAAAGCTAAATCGAATTAAGCCAGTCAAGTGCTTTTCAGAAAATTAACGTCACGTACTTTAACTCTGTTGTAGCTGCAATTCGATTCCTGGAAATGGCATAATGAGCTATGCCATATAAATGTGCTGCCTTAACCAATAACAATAGCAATAACAATAACAATATCGCTTTTCTTATTGATGACGTTCAGAATTATCGTGACATTGAATTTTGGCTTTTATGTTTTTATTTTATTTTTACTCTTCTTTTTATTATATTTTTTTTATTTTTGTGTTTTGACTATTCACGTGTATTGCTTATTCAGTATTGAGCTTAGTCCTTAGCTTACTGTTATTTTGCCACACGTGGCATATTTTGTAGCTTGTTGTGCATTGACTGCGCTTGACTGCTAGCTTTATGTGAATGTATGTGTAAGCCGATGGCTGTGTGCGTTCTAAGCCCTTATTATTTTCAGTTGTATTGTGTTTACTTGTATATTCTACTTGATAAAGCTGGAGGCATATAAATATGAGCAAAGTATTCTATAGCAAATGTTTAACAATTCATTTAATTCGAAGCAACACAAAAACAAGAAAACAAGAAAAAAACACATTTATGCTCCTTTGTGTCATTTCTGAAGAATTAAGTTGGAGGTCAAATATAATTGTATTCTTTTCTTATGGAAAATATGCCAAAAGTCTTTGTCTTCCAAATTGAATAAGCTGTCCAATTAAATTTGAACTTCAGCATGTTTTTATCTACACACATACACACACACACACACACTTACTTCGCGTTGATCTTCGAGTGCAATCCATTGCTGCTCAGCGCACTATTAGTGACATTACTAGACATGGCTTTTAAATTATTTTCATTAAAATTTATGCAAATCTGAAAACCCAGTTGGATTCGATAAAAAATAATGAGCAAATTATAATAACGGGTGATTTAACTGCTTGGATAGGCCGAACAGGTGAGGTAGGCAGCAGCACGGTAAAACGCTCTGTCAACAGGGGAACCCCTCAGGTATGGGTCTTATCCCCTCTGCTGTACTTTAGTAGTTACAATATCCTTACCAAATTCAACCGAAAGGGAATTAAAGTAGCGAGGTACGCGGAGATTATGGAAGGAGCTCTGGTATTACTCAGCAATTGGGCACAGTCTGTGTTTTGGTATAAACCCGAGCAAAACTGAACTGATGCTATTTACTAAGAAAATCAATTTACCAAACATTAATGCCCGAAAACTAAACGGCGTTAGTCTTACGCTAACCCAATAGGCAAAATATCTAGGTGTTATCTTAGACCCCAAACTCAGATGAAAGTCCAACATAGAGTACAGGGTAAAGAAAGCGAATATAGCACTTTACATGCACATGTAAGAGAATAATGCGTAAAAAATGGGGTATCCAACCAAAACCATCCAATTGGTCCTACACAGCCATTGTGAGGTCAATACTAACATATGCGGTACTAGTCTGGTGGCCCGCAACAGAGAAGAAATACAACCACACCAAACTGAAGTTACAAAGAACAGCGTCTATCTTAACTACAGGAGCGCTTAGCACCAACCCTACTGAAGAACTCAATGTACTAATTCATCTACACTACCATTAGATTTACATATAAAAACAATCGCTACTTGCATCGCGGTGGGACTCAGAGACATAGGAAGCTGGACAAGACCATCGCTGCTCAAAAATAGATCAGACTACACAGTCCCCGACCTCAACTTCAAGAGAGGCTTTACGGTACGTTTTCCATGGAGAGCCGATTGGAGCAAAGGAGAGGTGATTGGAAGACACGATATCGAAATTTATACCGATGGTTCTAAGATGAACTGTGGTGTGGTAGCTGGCTTCCATTCGGAGCCGCTCAACCTATCTCAGTCAATTCGTCTTCCTGACTATGCCAGCGTGTTCCAGGCAGAACTGTTGGCGATCAGAAAAGCATGCAAATCACTAAACCTCTACAAGGAAGTCAACACTCAGACAGTCAAGCAGCTATCAAGGCCTTAGACTCCAACTCCATTTCATCCAAACTAGTCTTACAGTGTAGAGAGGAGCTGGAAATGCTTAGTCATGGGCTTGAAATCACTCTGATATGCGTTCCCGGTCATAGAAACTTACGGGGTAATGAGATAGCGGATGAGCTAGCGAGAAAAGGTTGGACACTAGACATAGCAGTCTCCACCCCACTGAACAAAATAAAATCATCTATTGCTTCACACTTCATCATGCTTTAGCCGAAAGAAGATGGAAGCAATCAACTACATGTATTACAACAAAAAACACATGGCCGTCATACAAAATCCAAAGGACAAATCACCTGTTATGATGTTCGCGGCCAAACATTTCACGCATCACTGCAACCCTTACAGGTCATTGGAAAGTAGGGGATCATGCAGCCAGACTCAACCTCCCCTTCAATCCCATCTGCAGCAGCTGTCAAGCGGAAGGGATGAAGGGAAGTCTTTTCCACTACTTATGTGAATGTCCAGGGCTAGCTAGGGTACGACTCCGCTCCTTCGGTAGGCCTTTCTTACAGCATATTAATGAGATCTCAGACATCGAGATAAAGAATTTGCTTTTATACTTGGATCTCACTAAATGGATTTGACTTAGGAGAAAAAAAAGACATCATCCCACGAGGACAGTGGTAGTAAAACGGTGATGGTCACTAATTAGAATTATTTCAGTGGAAATACTCAACCACTTCAACAACAACAACCGCAAGGCCAAACAGCGATCGCTGGTCTAAAACAAAGCTTTAATGAGAATGTCAAAAATGAGAGTAACTCACCTTACTAATAAACTTCGGCGCACAAAACAACTTAAGAATGTGCTAAAAATATCTCAAACCCGATAAAATTGGTAAAAAAGAAAAAGACATGTTCCGCATCTTCTTCAATGTTGATGCACACAGTAAGGGCTATCGTCGTGCCCAAACCTATAGATGTATTTTCCAGAGCCTCCATGTCCAGGAGAGAGCTTTGTCACATGATAGATTGTATTACTAAAACTACGGTTGAGCCATGGTGGTAAAAAGGAACCAGTTTACAGGTCCATAGCCCTTTAATGGAGGTGTTCCACCAATCTTGCAACCTTGTTAGTGAAATAAGACTTTCCTCTTCTCTCACCGCTTTTTTATTTATATCGGCTTCATCCACACATCTGTCGTATACTCGCTTCGTTTCGCTCGCGAGTATATCCGCTGGTATCATGCCAGCTATGACAAATGCCGCATCATCCGGTATGGGTTTGAAGCCACAATATGCCCTTAGGACACCTAGCCTATATACAGAGAGGAACTTTCGTTTGTTTCTCTTTATTTTTGCTGCATTTGCCCAGACTAGGGTTGCATACAGGAGAGATGAAGTAGCTACGCTCACCAGCAATTTTCGCCTAGTTGGCTTTGGGCCACCTATATTAGGTAGGATTCTTGAGAGTACCGCTTGGATGCTGGCCGTTTTCCCTATCGCGTCGTCCATATGGGCCCTAAACTTTAAGCGGCAGTAGAGGCAAAGGGGTTTCAGTGCGGATTGAGAAGATATAGTTTGCTCTTCTATCCGCTCTGATTCTCATATCTTTAAATTTTTTGCGGCTTGTTATCAGAACCGTCTCTGTTTTGTGTTCCGCCAGTTGTAGCCTCGCTTTCTCTAAACATTATTTCACCTGTTTTATCGTTTCGTTTGTTGTATGTTCTACATCTTGTATGTGCTTAGCCACCGCAAAGCCTATTAGTTTTACTTCTCTGGGTACTGGTAAGCGAATAACTTTGTGGTGTTCATTGGTACGTGGTGTTCCTTAAAACAGGTCCTAGGACCGTTCCTATAGTAACTTTGTAAGCTTTTTCTCCAGCACTGCTTTCATATCTAAGTTCCCTATTAGAGAAATAACTTCTTAGTACCCTGAAAAGATACGGCGGCAAGATGTGCGACCCCACTTTTATAGAACTGTGAATTTGCTTTGTTAAAATATATAGCATTTTAATTTGTTTAGGAAAAATTTTGTGTTTTCCCATAATTACGTGGTAAATCTTCTAGAATTTTTTGTTGAAACCAGTATCGTATTGCTTTCTCAAATGTCATTTAATGCAATGTAAGCTGTATTGACATTTCTATTTAGTAAAGTTTGGTAAGTCAGCAAAAATCATCTAACGTCAGAACAATGTTTCCAAATTGTGGACATTTTCTTTGAAAACAAATAATCTCTTTGCGAAGTTCAAAGAACTCTGGCAGCATCATCACTTTATTTCTTTCGAAATGAGGAAGAAGCTACTGTTACATTGAATGGCAAGCACTATCGAGCCATGCTAACTAAATTGTTATTTCTAAAAATTAATCAGTTAAATATCGACGACATTTGGTTCAACTATTGACCACATTTTGGCGAACTAGACCCAACTTGCCACAATCGATTTGTTGCAATATCCAAGCCATCATTGACGCTATACGATCAGATTTATTGGAAAGAATAGTTAACAATTGGACTGATCGAATGAACCATGGAGCAATAGCCACCGTGGACATATGCCGGATATTATTTTCAAAGAATTAATGCCATGAAATTATATTCCAGATTAAAAAAAAACTTTAATTCCGATAATAAATATTTCTGCTTTGTATTACCATTTTAAGCTCTATATTCAACTACTGCCTCTCTTATATTTAGACACTCTACGAGGTTTGCACTCCAACCTCATGATACTTTGTGTCTTTATATTTACTCTACTATATCTGTTCCATAATTGAGTTAAATAACTTATGAGAAGTTTTTACAGATTTCAAATTTAGCTCAAAAATAAAATAATTTTCTTTAACTATTAAATATAGGACTTTATATAAAAGAAGCAAAACCAAATAGACAATAAGGCTGCTATTCCTGCAGCTCTTATAGAAAAATATGTATACAAAATGTTTACCAAGTGCAAATATCTTTCATATGATTGACATATATGTACAACAGCGCACCGATTTAACAAACTTCTATAATTCATTCAGAGCATGGGGAACTAGAAAATTATTCTTTAACAGACACAGACAATAATTATAACAATAACAATAATTTTTATAGGTTTTTATTGTATGAGTACTCATCACAAATTCTTTTACTTTTCCCTTCCATCATTCCACAGTATTTGCGCATTAATTATTTTGTACCGACCTTTTCTATTATTCAATCCCTTTCAAAAATATAAGAAACAACTAACTAAGAATTTACTTTCTAATAGTAAATACTTACATTTAAACATTATCAATACCAAGATACCCCACATCAACGAAACCATTTCTTATTTACACGAGGGCAGCATCCTACCCTTTGGCTATCCACAGAAACAGCTTAACAGAAAGGCACCAGTGCGAAGGAGCCACCTTTCGCAGACATACGTTGTCCTTGAACTTTCAATAGCTAGAGATTCACATATCCTTTTTCAGTTTATACTTGAACCATATATGTGCAAGCATCTTCATAGGTATGCACCTAAAACTTCCCATATTTGGCGAATTTTGTGATGTGGTGGTGTATGACCGCAGGGCGTATACGTAACTTTGAAACGTCTGTTTGCTCTCCAAACAAAACGCTGATTACAAAAATATGTTGGCCAAGGAAGAGCTGGTATATTTTGCAAACAACAAATTCAATTTTTATACCCGTTCCAAAGGGTATAATGACTTTTTCATAGAACGGTTGTTTGTCGCACTCTAACGGTAGCGCGAGGTATATATGTACATATATGTACAAACATATACACATAGCACCTCAATATTTTCGCCAGTTTCGACTTTATCCTTCACTTTCTTATGTTCATTATATATTTTTTTTTAATACAGCTCGTTGTCTTGCAAAATTATATACATCTAAATTTGAAACTTTATATAAAAGTTAAAAAAATTGGTAAAATTTTCATCAAAACTTCAAACTACTTGTATTTCAATCATCTATTTATGTCATCCGTATAAAAAATCCACAAACGTTTTTTTATATAGAGAAAATACGCTGCGCCGTCAGGGAAAACACTATCCAAAATCAGCAAGAATTTTGAGCCACCTCAAACTTGCACTTTATTATGCTTTATTATACAAAATTTTGAAATTTCGTCGAATTTTTT
This sequence comes from Anastrepha fraterculus, assembly GCA_037575425.1. Classification (NCBI taxonomy): domain Eukaryota; kingdom Metazoa; phylum Arthropoda; class Insecta; order Diptera; family Tephritidae; genus Anastrepha; species Anastrepha fraterculus. The sequence goes on from JAYXIM010053180.1 coordinate 6,537, forward strand.
TTTGCACTTTTTTGATGATTAAAAAAAATTCATTAAAAAATTTACTGCAGTTATTTGGTTCACAAGTGCCAATTGCGATTGGCGTTTGGTGACATTTGCAAAAATTATAAACTCTCCGATATATTTAGTCCTGCCATAAGTTAATTTCATTTAATCATGTAAGTTAAAAAAAAAATTATAATTTTCATACAAAATGGCCACCATTTGCTTTTACACACGGCTTCAAACGATTAAGTCATTCAGCTATTGCCGTGCGTGCTTTCCATGAATATTGATGTCGCTGCTCGAACCAAAGGTTGTTTGAGACTCACCAAACTTCTGTGAAGTTTTTGGCAGGCTATGTTCTCCAATTCTGACTACAAACTGTAGTCCAATGGACTCAGCTCTGGACTTCCAGATGGCCAATTTTCTTCGGCTATGACCTCAGGAATATTTCTTTTAGCCACTGCTGTGTATTTTTTGCCTTATGGCGCTAGGGCGAAATCTTGCTGGAAGATCCAACGTTCGCCATTGAAGAGAATACTGCTCAACTGCTTCACCATGCCTTCTGAGACATTTCCCTGGTACACTTTTCGTAACTCCTTTTTTGCAGAAAACATGTAACGCCTTTGCAATTCACTCCCCACAAAACCTCGCTGGTCTCGCTGAACCCTTGGAAAAAAGTTTAGAAGTTTTTAGAAGTTCTAGCATAGATTTTGACATTTTGCTTATTAAAAACTTCTTGAACAATAGGGATTTTCGCATCTGTGACAGTAATATTTTCATGGCCGTTGACAGCGTGCCATCGAAGAAGCTGCTCGCATCTGCGGAGTCTAATTTTTTTGAAACGCGTTGTCAAAAGACGACGGAAAATTTGTGGAGATTATTTCTAATTAGTCTTGAGATAGATCTGCTCGACGCATTCATTTCCCTGCACATGATTTTCTGCTTGCTAAGACCATTTCTGCGAAACCTTCCACGAACGGCTTTTATGGCTGCACTGGTTCGAACCACACGAGGACGGCCACTTATTTGTCATCAGTCACTGGAGACGTTTGGGAAAAGCGGTTGATCCTGTGGTAAAAAAACTTTTCCGAAATATTACGTTTTTTCAGCAATTCGTAAATCTCACTTGCACTTTTACAACACTGCCATGCGAACTTCCTTAGCTCCCCACTCCATTGTTAGCAAGCGAAATTTGCCACGAAAGTGAGTACATATAATTTACGAGTAGAAAATGCATACGAACAAAAGCAAAAATAACGGAACTTTTTTCCACGAATTCGTTCTCGCCGTTCTCTAGGCGTTGTAAAATTTGTCACAGAGTTTTTGGCAAGTCTAAGTACTTGACAGACTGTTTGGGTGTTTGGATGAGCTCCTACATTTAGCGTTTGTCTTGACGTTGTTCTACAAATAGAGAGACTTGCAGTTTTAAGACGAAGGCTTTTTATGAGGAGCTTTTTCAAGGCAGAAATAATCTCGGAAATTTGCCATTGCTCACCGAGGGGCGACCGCAATTAGAAAAAAATTTGCTTTAGTTTCATGCACGGAGGTTTGAACTTATGCACCTCCAAATGGTAGTCACGCACCAATAAAAAGGCAACCCTGTATTAATACGCTATACTCCAAGGTTAATACCAGGTTGGTACTAAATAAAAAAGAGGGAAAGGGAATTGAGTTACCCTCTTTTTGATTCGTACGCAAAATAAGTTGAACAAGAAAATCTACTAGTAATTCTTAGCCCAATTCAAGGCAATTTCTACTTATTTTGAGGGTGTATGCAAAAATTTTTTGTTTTGTTTGTTTATAAAAAAACATAAATTACTTTATGAATGATCTGAAAACTGAATATAACTTCAAGGGGAATATATGTTATCTAAACGAAAAAGTAATTCATATTTAATTCTATACCTTCTTCCCTTAATTTCACGAACCTTTCACGTCTTCTCGTTAAAAAGTTATAGAAATCGATAAGTTATTAATATAATGTTTAAGATATTTCATCCGTCCAAATAACATTTGGTCATGCTATGTGGTAGCGGCAGCGGTAGTCTAGCGTAAGTGCACTAGCCGGCCATCCCAGAGGTTGTGGGTTCGAAACCCGGACCTCGCACTTTTCCAAATTTACCTCTTGCCCCTGTTTCTAAAAACATAAAAAAAAAGCAATCTCATTCCTCAAATTCAAAACCTTATCTATTCCATCCTTACTCACTCACAATAAGGTAAACAAAAACAGACAGTTAGAGACTACCTCAGTGGCACCAACAAGAGGAAGCGGGCAACCGCGGTAATAGCGCAGACACACCACTTTAGCGATGCCCTCAACCATCTGTGCGATCTTTCTGCCAGAAAAATGTCAAACACAGATGGCGTTCCAAGCAGAAGAAGGCGTTGTTCCTAAACAACGACAGCTGGGCATTTGCACCACATAGAACCGGTAGCGACAGGCTAATCACCTACCTTGTCAGAAGCCAAATAGATTAACGAAACCAATGCAAAACAAGTCTTGTCGATTCCCTATGCTCCCGAGAGGAGTGAGCAAGGGGGAAAAATGTGCATGTACGGTCAAAGGAGCCAATATCGACTCGCCGCCAAAGCACGCACACGCTTCTGTGTAGCAAAAAACTTTCATCTAACAACGGCAAGAATGTTCGACAACGAAAAACTGTAATCGCAGCAGATAGGCAAAAGATTCACCACTCAATCACTCAGTCCTGCTCGCAGAGAGTATGACGCCACATTTATCGTTCTGTGTGTCGAAGAAGAAATCGTATTACGGCGAGCTCGTAAAAACAATTAGGTCGACGAGGACAATCACGCTGCGGCAGAAAGAAGGGACGATGCCTATAGGGTCACGCTGCGATTGAACGCAACGCGAGTCATGTGAAATCGCTACCGTGAGACATATTATCAGAAAGAATAAACAATCACTTTCTACCAGAGGCTTAAAAATGGTTCCAAAACCGGTGCGTTTTCCTGTAAGTACAAAGAAGGCGATATGATGACTGGCGTTCAGAGATTGCTTAACTTATGGAGGGAGCACTTGTGGCAATTGTATGTGAGCCACAGCAGCAGCTGCAGCAGAATTGGAAAGGACCTCTTCGAACTTTTTGATACCTGACGTGGTTTCAGACAGGATGGCTATTGACCATTTGATTCCTGGAAAAGATTGTGCGAGATGCAGTACTTAATCCTGCAAGCATAATTTTTTACAAGGTCGTACAACTTCGGGCGTATGTCGATGATAATGCCTTGATATGCCTTTCCCAAATTGCATACAGAAGCAAAGCGAATGGGTCTGCTGAATAACGAGGACAAAGCGAAGTACCTCTTCTCATCAAACAAACAGTCGGCACACTCTTATATCGGCACCCACGTCACTGTTGTGGATTGAGCATTTCCCTACAGACTATTATAACCCAGTTTTTCATACCAATGTATGAAAATAATAAAAGTATTAAGTTTTTAGAGTCGATTCAGAGTTTAAAAAATCCACAAAAATATTCACCGGAAAATATCAGTTGAGGGATTCCGATGGTCTACTGCTCGAAAATTTTGGGTATTTTCAGGAATTTTTTTCATAATAAAAAATTAAAAGCGGTATTTAAATTTTGCAGGTTTTTTGTTAAATTTCTTTTACATACAAAAATGAATTTTTTTTAATGAAAAAAATTAAAAAATATTTTTTTTTTGTATGTAAAAGAAAAAGCCTAAAAAAATTAAATATCGTTTACCACAAATACATTTTTTTTAAATAATTTTAAATATGGCGCTGCAGTTGACCCTCCCGAAAAATTGGACTTGTACGGTGTTGTCCATTTTGGCTCTTCTATTTATCTGAAAACCAAAAACCAAAAAATTCATTAATCAGTATGACTGTGGCTATGTCCTGCAGTAGAATAAAAAAATTGACAAAATGGCGCGTTTATAGATTGGACACTCTAAAAATCGAGGTTTTTTCAGCAAAATACGAAACAATTGAAACAATAATATGATTCTAATACGAGCGATAGCCATTGATGTTGTGAACAACATATTAATATTTCAGACGATTCGGGTTTTTTGTTTTTTTCGACAACACCAGTCCGAAAAAAGTCGATTCCAGATAAATGAGTTGAAAGTTTGAGGTACAGAAGCGGGCCTACCGCTCCCTACCTTTAATGAGCTGTAGAAGCTATAATATTGGGAGTTTCCGCGTGAAAATTTCACAGTATATTCTTAAGATGCTATACTTTCGAAATAATAAAAAAACAAAAAATCGGTTTGAGAAAATCTCGACACATAATAAAAAAGCGTAGAAGCTTAGTGAAGATATTTAGAAGATGATCAAATATTCCCCAACTTTTCTTCTTCCATAATTATTGTACCACATTCTTGTCTTTATTCGGTCTCTCCTTCTCGCACATTTTAATTATAGCGACTGCTTGTAAATATTTTTTGGTTATATAAATCCGTAGTTCGCAACATGCGATTCATAAGTTCATCCGAGCTTGAATAAAACCTGCAAAAGTTAAAAAGTAGTAACAAATATCTGCGTGCACATGTCTACCAACTACATACATACATGCATGCATATATACATACATACGTGCATACATACATACATACATATACACATACACATGTATACAGTTGCTATCATCCCACTCGATTCATGGTCTGCTGCTTAAGTTGAGTCGTTGAGTCGTTCACACCTGAAAAGTGCTTCAAAAATGATGAGTGCTTAGCAAGAGTGCATATGCTACCGCCCTGCTTGGGTTCACAGATCTTATAGCTGTAGGAAACATAATAGACACACAGTATAGATACGAGTATAAGGCCACATACTCTACATGCGCTAGCTGAGCAGGCCGCTAAGCCAGGAAGCTCTGACGTTAAGGTCATTTAACACTGTTTTTGCTTCTGTGTTTTACAAAGTACTTGAGTTGCATGCAAGCTGCCTTCCAAGCGAAAACGGATAGTAGTCGAATAGCTGTGTAAACAAGCTTGCATCCTTCATAACTATCACACCTGCATGTGAGAATATAAATGTATACAGCATTGGCTTCCGTCTTCTTTTAGAAAGGATATAATACCTGAGGTAAAAAAGTGTTTGCGTTAGTGTTGTTTTGAAGAACTGCACAAGAGCATAGAAGAGCGCACAGGCACACGCACTCGCATTTACATGTTTTAGTTTCTCGAAATATTTTGGGAATAAATGCTCTCAAGACTTTGCTTCTAGTTGTTGAGCATGGCAAATCATGTACGATCGTGCGTGTGTACACGCACTTACCTACACGTCTACAATCTTCGTGTTAATGCTGCGAGACAGCAGCTTGCAGCGGCACAAAAACGAGGATTGCTTATGCTCGAAATATATTTTATTATATTATAAAGGGTGGTTAAGTTTTAAGGCCGGTGTTGATTTTGAATAAAATACAAATCTTTTTTAAGTTATTATAATTTCTCTTTATTATGATAAAATTGGTATGGTTCAATTACGTATTTAACAAAATATCGGCCAAATGGCCGCCGCGGCCTCGGCAGCACACCTCCATCCGATGGTCCAATTTTTCGATGACGCTGAGGCATAATTGAGGTTCTATGCCTCAAATAAAGAAGTCCAACGGTATCAAATAACATAATCTTGGCGGCCAATTGACATCGCCGTGACGTGAGATTATTCGTCCATCAAATTTTTCGCGCAAAAGAGCCATTGTTTCGTTAGCTGTGTAACAAGTGGCACCGTCCTGTTGAAACCACATATCGACCACATCCATATCTTCCAATTCGGGTACTAAAAAGGTTCGCTACCATCTCACGATAGCGAACACTATTCACATTTTGGGAAAAATGCGGCCCAATGATGCCGCCGGCCCATAAAACGCACCAAACAGTCACTCTTTGTGGGTACATTGGTTTTTCGGCAATCACTGCTTCATTTTGCTTATTGACGAATCCACTGAGGTGAAAATGTGCCTCATCACTGAAGATGAAGTGCGCGATATGCATTTTGATTTGAACGCCCGTTTTCATAATAAGCCTGACTAACTTTAACGCGTTGCTCGATTGTGTATTTTTCCATGATTCAAATCGAATTAGTCTGAAATTGTAAAATGTCAAAGGAAATGCAGAAAAAAAATTGACGTCGCATTCAACATTGGCCCTTGAAATTTAACCACCCTTTACATACATATTTACATACTATGATATATACAATTAGACAAGGAGTGAAGTGCGGTAAGGTCAACATAAGGATTTACAGCACCCAAATTCATTATTTGTTTACCGCAAAAAATAGTAATTTAAAAACAAAATTGGGTTGTTAATTTTGCATATTATGATAAATATTCTAAGCAGGTAGTTCCATACCAAATTACGGTAAATATGTGTAATTTTTATTCTCATTTGCCATCTCCGCGTCTTAGCGTATAATAAAGAAATCAAGAAGTTATAATTTCCGGCTCTATGTAAAAAATTAAATATCACAAGGTATGTTTTAATGATGGTTGCCTTTTGGAATGTAATGGACGATATTCCAGTAAATTTTCGCATGAAAAAGATTCACATAAAATCCAGTTGCCTTTCGAGAGTGGCATAAATCTGCTCAACACTCCACTTTACCGCTTACGCGATTTTGGCCGAGTTTAACAAAGCGCTCCAGTCGTTTCTTTCTCGTGCTAACCGGCGCCAATTGGACACACCAAGGGAAGCCAAGTCCTTCTCTGCCTGATCTTTCTAATGCAGAGCAGGTCTTCCTCTTCCTCTGCTGCCACCAGCTGGTACCGCATCGAATACTTTCAGAGCCGGAGCGTTTGCAGCCATTCGGACGACTGGACCCAGCCAACGTAGCCGCTGGATATTTATTCGCTGCGCTATGTCTATATCGCATAGATGGCGCTCCGAGCAGTAAGAAGGCGTTGTTCCTAAGCAACGATAGGTGGGTATTCCCACTACTTAGGACAGATAGCGGACGGATAGGATAGATTAACGAAACCAACGCAAGACAAGTCTTGTCGAGGCCCTATGATCTCGAGAGGAGTGGAGAAGAAAAAAAGAGGTTGTCTGTAAAGTCGGTTTAGTTTAGAAGATAGTTGAACTTGCCAACATCATAAGAAAATACTGATAGAAAGGTTGCATTTTTCAAAAGAAAATTTTAATTTTATTTGTTTGATAAATATTTTGTATGGTTATAGAGAAGGAGGTAAATGAAATCGCAATGGAATTGATCCAGTTACATTTACACAAACGTGAAAAATGACGAAACATTTATCAAATTCATGAAAGATATCTTCAATTTCGATTGTGCATCAGACGTTAATAAGTCAGCAACACTAAGAAGCACCATCATCGATTCGACTTTCTCAAGACACCATACACTCGAAACACCCTCTTTCATTTCCTACTTTTCCTATCATCGTCCTATTCTCAACAGAGAAATGGTTCATTACCATGCACACAGGAAGAAGGCATATTCAAACATAAATATGTGAATTTATATGCATATGCGCATATACATACATACATATGCCTACTCAAGTAGGAGAGAACCAGATGTCGAACGTTGCCGAACGCGGGGGCCGATTGTGCCTCTTTGTTGTTCGTTCCGCGCTCTCGCTTGCAGTTCAAGCAAGATAACGATGCATTTTTTGGTGCGTGCAGCCGGCTACATCGAATTATAAGACGTTATCACGTCAAAAAATATCTACATATGTCTTCGAAAAGCTCATACAGCTCATCGTTCCATCGCCTGCGATATTCGCTGTCGCTAAGGAAAAAAGGTCAAAAATCTTCCGCAGAAGCTTTCTCTCAAACCCTTCAAAGGACGCTTAATTTAATGTTGTCATCGCCATTCTGCGTTATACGAGGGCCTTGTAGGATGTTAGTTAGTAGAGTTTTTAGATAATACTGGGTTGCCCATATTCGACGGACCCATGTGTTTGTTTTAACAACAATCTATGCGTCAATTGAATCTTATACGGGAATAAATGCAAATCAATGCGGGTAATTCGTTGTAAAGTGGTCCGAGCAAGGCCCAACTGCTTAGAACGGCGATTTTGGGATGTCCTTGGCGACGTCTCAACACTGGCCCGTAGAAGAGCAATATTCTCATCCGATCGCCTTGGTTGGTTTTGATTTGGCCTCTTTGGATTAGAAAGAGCATCACCAGTCGAAAACTTTCGTACAAACGTTTATTACGTTGCGCTTTTCACATTACTTAATTTTTTATACGCACGTTGAGTTTTCACAATTGACTTCTTTTGTTGAATGTAAATTTCAGCAATTTGGGAGCGCTCGCGTGGCATGTACTGTTCCATGGTAAAAATCTGCTTAGACTGATGCTTCCAACGCCGTATGTCATTAAGCGATCCGATGTCTCTGTCAAAAGATACAGGGTTGCCAGATGCGTCCGTCGAATATGGGCAACCCTGTAGACATAACAAGAAAACACAAATACAATCACAAAAAAATGGAGTAAAAGCCTTATCTGAACTATATAGAGGATATATGGCACACATTTTCTTAGTTTAAGCTTTTTCATTTCAACTATATGAACCGAACGTCAACTCTTAAAATTAAACTTTTTTGCTAACATCAATTTTACATTTAAATGTGCCTTCTCTCAAGGGCCAACAATTTCCTTCCTCGTCTCAATTTTGACAGCCTTCTAAATTCTTAATGAAGTTGGAGATTAAGTGTAAAGGAAGGTCTAGTTTCAGTTTAAAAATCTTCCGATTAATTATCCACTTTACTCGTAACTTCATGCAAATTTGTTCATCAACCAGCTCTGTAGTAGCCCATTCTATTAAACAAATTTTCAGTTGATGATCTCACTGATTTCTTGCGAAGAAGCCTAATGGTGTTAAATCTTACTTTTTACACGACTTTCGAACTTAAAAGATCGACTGTTGGGCGATTAGTGTGCCGATAGTGCCTTTTTGCCGAAGCCATAGTCTTCCCTGAATAAATTCTTCAATGTGGTGCAAGAAAAAAAATTGTCACCATCTTAATTTTCCAAGAGAAGCAAGCCAATAACACCACTCGGCCAAAAACCCCACCAACGCGTGGAATGCTAAGGATGCTTTGACTCTTTTCCGCTTATGCACGAAAATTCGCCTCGAATGAGGCTGTTATTTGCAGCAGCTGCAAGGTCCGTGCAAAGGAGCGATGTCGAAGCGAATGATCCTGTGGCTTTACTTTCTGACTAGCTTTAGCCTTTTAAATAAATAAGCAGATGTCTTTTTATATATTGGGCAGATGATTTTTTATAAGGAGTTTCTTCATGACAGAAATGCATTCGGAGGTTTGCCGCTACCGGCCGGTATTAGAAAGAACTTTTTCTATCTATTAATTTTTTGCACCTGGTCTGCCGTATCCGGCCACCGCCGAATGGTAGTCGCTCACCAAACCATTCGGCTATAGAAGCCGCCGTCCCTTTTTATTATTTCAGCGATTTAACTATATTTTTTGTTTATAGGCTGAAATGCCGTATTTGTTCCAGTTAGTGGCCTTTGGGCTTCTGTACAGCATTACGCTCTTAACTGGTCCTTTGACTTTAAAAATAATATGTTTATGATTTTGAGTCCTCATCGGAGACTCTCCAGTTGTTGATCATATCAAGTGAGTGGCTAGTTGTGAGTGTCAAGTCAAGAACTTCTTGTCTTATAGCGTAAAAGGTAAATAGCAAAGGTAATTAAGGAGTCCGGTATATGTTGATTGTAAAATTTTTAAGAACTTTTTTAATTTTCTTCAATTTAGTTAAATAAAATTTTAATAAATTTTCATATCCACTACAGCCCAATCCGACTGATAGTTTTTGTCTATTTACTATTCACCTGGTTGCTATGCTCTGAAACCAAAATAATTACCACAATTCGCAGCGAGTGGCGAAATAAAGGAAAGTTACTAAACGGTAATCAAAAAACACACATACACATCTACACACATCTATACATACATACATCCATACCAATTTCTAATATTGCATATCTGCTGCGAAGAAAGTTTGCTGTGGTCAGTGTGGTTGTTGGCGCTGCGGTCAATAAAACAGAATATTACCAAAGTTTTGCAAAAACCGCTTTATTTGTTACTGTATAGCAAAACAATTGAAAAAATGTTGAATATCTATAAAAAGCATGTTGAATTAATAGAGACGAGTGGGAAGAGCATTTCATAAAATATTCAGTGGATGCGGTTTTTATTCTATTTATGCTTCTTTCTTTTTCAAAGGAAGTCATATCGTGTCTATGGTCAATGTGGAATGAATGAATTTCACGAGGGCGAGATATAAAAATTTAACCCTTAAATGCGCGATTGGATCGGGGACTTTTTACCCCGGGCCCGGAGTTCTCAGAGGGGTCCGGACTAGAGAGTAATTCGAATTATATGAATTAGACATAATTGGAAAGGGCCCGCATTTGCAATTTTCTCCCGGGGCCCGGATATGCTCTCTACGGCCCTGGGCATCAGCTGTCTGTTAGTTGGATAAATGACAGTCCAGAGTATTGTTCACAAGCGCGTGGAAGCATTCAGCAGAGAGTAAAGGCGAAAAAAGAAAATCAGTAATGGATTTCAAAGGTAATAGTGTGATTGCATTATATTGGGGCTGGAAAATCACAACCAGCGATTGTTCGTGAGCTGAAGCACCTTAAAGTAAATAAAGTTTTTATTTATCGCACCAGTACTCATTACAATGATACTGGTAATATCGCGAAACGTCACGGAAGTGGTCATCAAGAGATTGCAACGTCACGTGAAATGGTTCAAAAAGTGAAGGGGTGACTTGAGCGAAATCCCCGACGAAGTGCCAATCAAATGGCGAAAGAACTGAAAATATCTGATAGTAGCATCTGCCGTATTTTGAAAAATTATTCCAAAGCCAAGCCTTAAAAGATCAAAAAGACACATGATCTCATACCAAAGCAGCAACAAGTCAGACTTGAGAGATAGAAGGAGCTGCTTCACTTGGCCGAAAGCGATCAATTTCCAAAAATTGTGTTTTCTAACGAGACAATTTTTCAAATGAGGGCAAAAGAGCAATTCGTAAAATCCCAAAACGATAGGGTTTATTTTACCAACCGTTCATACGAGAAGTTGAGTCATCGACTGACCACCAGGAGGCAACACCCGCCACAGCTAATGGTTTGGGGCGCTGTAACCACAGATGGGTGCTCTCCAATCGTTTTCGTCGAAGCTGGCGTCAAGGTTAATGCGAAGTAATATCGGAGAAATATTCTGGGCGATATCTGGCGGCCGCCGTAGCCGAATGGGTAGGTGCGTGATTACCATTCGGAATTCACAGAGAGGTCGTTGGTTCGAATCTCGGTGAAAGCAAAATTAATAAAAAAAAAAACAATTTTCTAATAGCGGTCGCCCCTCGCCAGGCAATGGCAAACCTCCGAGTGTACTTCTGCCATGAAAAAGCTCCTCATAAAAATATCTGCCGTTCGGAGTCGGCTTGAAACTGTAGGTCCCTCCATTTGTGGAACAACATCAAGACGCACACCACAAAAAGGAGGAGGAGCTCGGCCAAACACCTAACAGAAATGTAGCGCCAATTATTTATTTTTATTTTATCTAGTGAAAACGAACCCACAGTTCAAGAGGATATTGAACAGCTAGCTTCCTCATCAGAATTTCGACGAATAATTACTCTACTGCAGATAACTGGCTGACTTCAAAGCCAACTAGGCGTAGCCGAGTGTCAGCTCTGAATATTGCTAGATCTCCTCATCAAATGTGTCGTAATTTATATGATCCTGTTTTATGCTTCACTATCCTTTTTTACTGATGAAATAATTGTTGAGATAGTAAAATGGACTAATGACGCATAGATGTCTTTGAAATGAAGCATTTCTATGACCGGTGCTACATTTCGATACGCTCATGAAGATGAAACTTGTTCCTTGATGGGGATTCTGGTAATCACAGCATTGAAGAAGGATAACCACATGTCTACAGAAGAGCTATTTGATCGATCTTTGTCAGTGGTGTATGTATTTGTGAGGAGTTGTGATATATTTAATTTAATTTAGTTTTCCTAATGGATAATAAAAGTATATAAACCAAAAATGACTGATAATTAACAAAAAATATGTGATAAGTGCTCAAGGAAATATTATTATTCACTTGCATACAACTCTAATTGGTTCCTTTGCAACTGGTACACTTCCAGTCTCTCTCGAACTACGAGTATGACTTCTACCATCAAATAGCAGGTCAAGAATTAAAACGTTTGCTGTTTACTTTGTCTTTTCACTGCAGTCTATTTACTGTCATATGCATGTGTTTGTGTATGTTTGCTCATAAGCATCCCTTTGTTATTTTGCATGGTCCTCACGTAAACGTAATAAAGTTGTGACCCCAGTTTTGGCAAATAGCAATGAAATGCTGCACACAGCCCTGTTGCTCAACTTATTTGAAATTCTGCAACGGAACAAATGTGATGGCAAATAAAATGTAGCAGAGCTTAGTATATGCCACACCAGCTTCTAATTACATTTCATAGGGTTCATTGTTCTCTTTATATTCGCTGGATAAGTAATAACCGCATAGGAGGCTTATACGATTAGCGTTGCACGTTTGTTACAAACAAAGAGTGGCAAATTAAAATTTTAAAAATGTTATTTGTTTAAGGATTGAAATACAAATAAAGAAACTAACATTTTGCTGTTATAGCGGGTTATAAAATATTCATACTCAATCATATTAAATCCAACTCTTATCCATATCATATCCAGCATAAATAAGTCTGGGCCAATGGCGTCAATGGTTGTTTTGTTTGTGTCTTCCAATTTTTTAATCTGCTCTTCGGAAAGTATTGGCTTGGAGAATAAGTTTATAGCGTTTATATATTTTCTTTTGTTTTACAACGATTTGTTTACTGTTCGATAGAACTCTTTTCCGCCTTCTGCTCTACAAAACTATGTGATTGTATTTTTGAGTTCTTTTTTTTTACTTATTGTAGTTTTGAGGCTTAGAAATGGAATACCCAGGAGGCAAAAATCGACATTTTCGACACCTGCTCTTCTTTGCTTTTCATCGAGGTCAAAAAGCTGCCGAAGTAGTACGGGACATTTGCTCCGTGTATGGAAAAGGTGTAATGGGCGAGTCTAAGGCACGCAAATGGTTTGCAAAGTGGTAGGGGTTCAAAAATCGTGACTTTGACGCCACCAGGGAGTCGTAAATTGCGAAAAAAAAATGAATTGGCGGAACTGCGAACATAGAACGGTTCTCAATCACCTTCATTCAATGGAATTTATCGAAAAATTGAGAGCCTGGGTGCCTCAAGAGCTCAACGAAAAAAACCAAGAAATTTGCCTTCAATTTGCTTCTCAGCATCTCGCCCGCCATCGAGCAACAAGCAGTCATAAACAACGCTTGTTGTACTGAATCGTCACGGAAGATGAGAAATGGTGCCTTTAGTGTGAAGCAAAGAAAGGAGTCGGTGGCTTCAGGAAATACGCCAAGGCCGAGAGTCAAGTTGAATCTTTATCTAAAGAATATCAGATTTGTGTTTGGGGGACTGGGAAGGCATGGTGCACTGGGAAATGCTCGAAAAGAATACCACGGCCAGAAAGGATCTCTACATTCCCCAGCTACACTGCGTGAATGAGACTATTTAAGTGAAAAGACCCAATCGACATGGTTAAACCATACTCCGTCACGACAAAGCCGGGCCCCATGTTGCACAAGTCGTCAAAGCCGCGCTCCAAGAACTCGAATGGGAGGTCCTACAGCATCCGCTGTATTTTCATGACCTTGCACCGACCGATTACAATCTTTTGCGCTCTCTGTTAAACCATATGAAGAGCGTTACCTTCGGCAATAAAGATTCTTCGGTAATAAAGAGGTGCTTAAAAACTGGTTCAACAACTTCTTTGACACTAGACCTGAAAATTTTTGGCGGAACGGCATCAATAAATCGGTCGAGAGATGAGAACAGGTTGTAAAAAGCAACGGCGAATATATAATTGATTTATTTATTGAATAGTTTTTTGTTTAAAAAAAGTCAGTCTTCGATAAAAACGCTACGAACTCATTCCCCCAAATCCCCAAGCGATTTGAATTTATCCAGTTTCACTAGTCCTTCCTTAAGATGGACCTATCCTTTTCCAGGTGAATCGCACGACAATCAGTATATGAGCTAAATAGAAATTCGTTTAAACTAAACTACACTTTTTTAAATAAAAACAGATTTACTCTGTTTGCGTAGAAGCGTAAACCAAAACATAGACATTCGCGGGTTCATCCCAGCAAAGCAAATTTTCGTACTTTTCCGAGCTGGTCCAATCCGCTGCGCAAACTTTTTCGCCTGGTTTCTATGAAGTACCGCACAATTTTGCCCAATATTTTATTTTCATTTCGCAATTTGGACAAAGGCAAACTTAATGTCCTCTTTTGCACACGTTTTGCGGTACAACAAAAACAATATTGTCTGCTAACTTTTTTAGCAAAAGTTTTCATTTCTATGCTTTTGAGTATTTTCTTTAAAATTTAGAATGAAATAAAAAGGAGCATTTCCACGTGTACATAACGGATTTTTTAAGTAGGTCAAAATGGCTGGCGAAAAGGGCGAAAGTGAGATATCCGACGTCACATTTAATTATTTCTTCATATATATATTGTATATATTCACATAGTTCCTAGATGAAATATAGGACCTCAATAAGCAAGTTATAATTACGTTTGTTTAGAGCTAGACGTCACATTTGACTCCAGGGACAGCCTGCTCTGTCCGTTTCTGCTGCTACTTGTCTCCTCCAAGCGTTGGCTGGTCTCCCGCACCTACGGCTTCCTTGGGGATTCTAGTCTAGCGCTGTCCTTGCGATGTCATCCCGTGGTTTGCGCAATATTTGTCGGATCCATTTCCACTTGCGACGCATAATTTCTATGTAAAATGGTGTTTGCCCGGTACCCGCCCAAAGATCATCGTTCCTTATCCAACTCCTTCATGAGTATCCAATTTGAAATACTTCGAGGACACCAAAATTGCACCAATTAGCTGCTACAGCATCGGCATCATAAACACCATTCACAATTTCAGCAGCCTGGCTTGCATTTTCGCCTTTATCAAAAAAAAAAAAAAATTGTAAAATGGTCCGAATTCTTTGTTGACTTCCATTGTTAACACCCTGTAACTCACAACTGAATGGAACTAACAAAACACAACAGGCGAATTTTTTTTAATGTGAAATGTCACCTTGACAACGAGCATAAAGCTTAAATTGCTTCATCGACACTTTACGAGATATTGATCACTACAGCCAGCTACCGCGAAAGTAATGAATTTATTTTCCCCAAAACTAATATACACATTTTTTATGTACATACATATATATTTGAGCCGCTCAGTGCACACATCGATTAACTCCATAAAACGAAAAGTTCAGAAATCCGATGATGTAATGTATATATGTATATTATTTTTAAAAATTCCTCTGATAATATGAATTCAAATATATAATGTGGAATGCATAATTGCAGATTTAACTTTCATCTAACGGTATATAAAATTAATAAGAAATAATAGCCTGATAGAGTTAATCGATTTGGCAAGTGAAAAAAGTAATAAAGCTAAATTTAGTCTTTTCATTTTGAAGTTTTTCTTACAGAAAAAGTTAGATATTATACATTTTTATCACAGGTCCCCATAAAAAGGAATGTAGAAAGTTCGGCTATAAAATAATTTTCGTAATTAAAACTTCGCTGTCCACCCACTAAAGATTTTCTTATATTAATGGTTTGAAATTCTGTACCTTCATTATAGTCACATTTGAGTTGTATGAGATAGGGTCTGAACCTTTCTAACTTTATCCAGCGTATTTTAAGCGTAAGTTACTGGAAGCCCTCCCGACTAGAATTATAGTGAGGCATGCCGAAGAATCGGTTAGGCCCGAATTAGGCAGGCCTTACTGAGGCACGCCTCACTATTACCTTACCAGGCCCACGTTAGGCAAGGCAAAGATTGGCATGCCAGAACAATACCAAATTTGGTTGTGGTCACGAAAATCTGTGACAGTGTCTCACTTAGGCATAAATTGGAATCCCTAACTGATTTGTAGAAGGGCTTCCGGAGTATTACCGAAGTTCGGTTTTTCGAACCTGCGCCTAATGAGGCAGAAGTGTGGCGATACGTTTCGGGGCTTGGGCCTATGAGGCGCGAATTTGGAATGCGGTCTGCCCTATTTGCGCCTAATCACCGCCTAACCAAAATTTCTAGTCGGGCTGTGACGGTTACTTTTCTGTTAATGATGGACTGTTCTAAAGGTTTTATTGACCAAAAATCTTGGTGAGTCATTTGGATTAGATGAAATGGCGCCAATCATCGCGTGATAATTTTTTTTGATTATTTTTCGCACACGACTCAATAATGGCAAAATCTGAGTCATTGGGCAAATAGCTGTGTCCACTTACCAAAAAATTCATGTCAATTGATTCATCTTTGATTTCCGTGCTTTGAACAAGTTTCAATAAACCTAAGTTTTAATATTTCTGTTTTTCGAAATTTGCAGCGTAAGTCTTTATGAACTGAAACGGTTTATATTAGAGTACGGAGTTAATCGAAATGCCTTCTGAAATAAATTACTTATTGTTCAGTTGCCAAAAAAATGTTCCATTTAACGGTGCTAATATTTATTATTCAGGAAAGTTATTATAAATATAAAAAGTTATGACTATACCAAGGGCTTTGACACTTAAATTTAAGATTTTTCAAAAAGTGGAGTTAATCGATGTGTGTATTGAGCGGCTCAATTATCGCTTATACTCTTTTGTTGGATGTTTGGCTGTGCTCTTCCTCTTATTTGTGGGGTGCTTCTTAGTGCGAATGAAGAAACCTACAGTTTTATGACGCCTTCGATTGGCAGATGATTTTTCATGGGGATCTTTTTTCATTGCAGACATTTGAAATAAATTAAAATAAGAAAGAATAAATTCAGTCTTTGGTGCAACAAAATTGTGCGAAATTATTTCCGAAACTCCCAATTTGTATAATATTAGCGCAGAGTGCACATGTTGGCCTTTTCATTATTGTTTTATTTATTTTTTTCTTTTTGTTTTATGTGACAATGAAAAATATTCTATATGTCTAAATAGAAAGCAACCGTCATTAGTATCAATCGAACTGCGTCAATTTTCTTATCGCAAGGCGTCAGAGCAGGGGTAAACCGCATCACTGAATACAGTTAGACGGCGAAAGGCACTGTGAATTTTACTGAATAGGGATTTTGAAAATGAATGCCCATAATTTGTAAACTGAGTCGCAGATTTGCCTTTACATTATGCCATGTCAATCAAAACTGAAAGAACGGTACGATTTGTCAAATTAACTGTCTAAAATTAGAGCTTCTTCTTATTGAAAAAATGTCTTAAAAGCACAATAAAGCAGACGGCATACAATTGCAACGAAAGCACGTAGCTACATACTATATATTTTTAAAATGTATGCCCAAAGGGAGAAAAAAATTTCTGTTGTCATATTTGTCAATCATTTTATATGACAACCAAAATAGCGGATTTAATTCGGTCAATGCTGATATGTTTTGAGGTGGCTCTGGGTTCCTTGTCAGCTGTGAACATGAAGTAACAAATAAAGGGTGATTTTTTAAGAGCTATAGGAAAGTTTTTCAAAAAAACACACGCAAAATTCAGAAAAATTCATGAAACTTTTATTTAAATCGATGGTACAGTCCATATAATTTAATGTTTGAAGATTATTTCATGCAAATGTTGATCGCGATTGCGCTTCAAATGGTCCATTTTGGCATACTCTTTCCAATGTTTCGGCCGGTATCACACATGTAAATGCTTTAATGTTGTCTTCCAATGCGTTAATTGAAGCAGGCTTGTCTGAATAGACATGAGCTTTAACATAGCCGAACAGAAAATAATCTAAAGGCGTTATATCGCACGATCTGGGTGGCCAATTG
This sequence comes from Anastrepha fraterculus, assembly GCA_037575425.1. Taxonomy (NCBI): domain Eukaryota; kingdom Metazoa; phylum Arthropoda; class Insecta; order Diptera; family Tephritidae; genus Anastrepha; species Anastrepha fraterculus. Next base: position 24,425 of record JAYXIM010053180.1, read on the forward strand.
ACAGATCCCGAACGTGAAATAAAATGTTCACCGAACTCGCCTCTCAACAAGTCCATTGTTGCGCGTGCTGTGTGGCATGTGGCACCGTCTTGCTGAAACCACATGTCATGCAAGTCAAGCTCTTGCATTTTGGGCAAAAAAAAGTTGGATATCATTTCTCGGTAGCGCTCCATTCACAGTTACGTTACGATTCGCAGCATCTTTGAAGAAGTACGGTCCAATGATACCTGCAGCCCATAAACCGCACCAAACTGTGACCTTTTCTGGATACATTGGTAGCTCTTGCAATTCTTCTGGCTGATCTTCACTCCAAAATCGACAATTCTGCTTATTTACGTACTCATTGATCCAAAAATGAGCTTCGTCTCTGAACACAATTTTTCGATAAAAAAGTGGATCTTCGGCCAACTTTCCAAGAGCCCATTCACCAAAAATTCTGCGTTGCGGTGGGTTGTTCGGCTTCAATTCTTGCATCAGCTGTATTTGGAAAGGCTTCATACCTAAATCCTTTCGCCAAATTTTTAACGTTATTGAGTAACAGAGGCCCAATTGCTGCGAACGGCGACGAATCGATAATTGATGGTCATCATTAACACTGGCCGATACAGCTGCCATATTTTCTTCAGTTCGCACTCTACGTAAGCGTGTTGGTGGTTTGTTGTCTCAAATGTAAATTTGGTTCTAAATTTAGTCACAATAACTCGAATAGCCGCTTCAGTGGGTCGATTAAACTGACCATAAAATGGAAGAAGCGTGCGATAAACTTTCTTAACAGAACACGCATTTTTATAATAAAATTCAATGATTTGCAAGCGTTGTTCGTTTGTAAGACGATTCGTGGTTAAATTATAGACCAAACTGAAGATGTTTGACAGTGAAACAAAACACGAAACGTGCGTCAGCTGTTTAAACCAGCTGTTTGAAAAGATAACAGCTAAAAACTCACCCGTTAGAAACAGTTTTGTTTTTAGCGCATTTTTGGCGCTGCTGGATGTATGTTACCCCTTAACACGAATATTAGCCACCTTTACTTAACTTAAATCAACGTTATCTCTAAAAGATTTTATGTAAAATAATTCCAAAATTTTAAACAATTAATATACAAGATGGCGCAAAATTAATCACCCTATCGGAAAATTTACGTCAGTCATACACAGACAGCTGCAGTACACAAACAGACAAGCAATAGAGCGCGCAAAGGGTAAAATAAAGGTTGGCGTGATGGAAGTCATTTGTTTTTATTTAGTAAAAAAATTAGTCAAACGAGAAACTGGATGATGAGTTTTGCACCACCTTGTATTGTCCCAAGAATCCTATATACCAAATCCATGATTTTCGAAGCCAAAAAAATACTTAAATCCCGAATTTCCGAAATTCCGGCGTACCGTGAATTGCACTTCTACGCAACAATTTGTCATAATACTATTGCATACATACGAGTACTTACGTGCCTATGAGCTTAAGTATATTCATTTTTTTTTTGGCAATTTCATTGAACTGATTAATTTCGACACATCCCAGTTGGCGCTTTCCCACAGAATATAGTTGATTTCCCTTTTTCAGTTTCCAATTAAAATAGCAAATGCGCATATACATCCTTATAGATACGTTTGTGTACACACACACATACATATATGTACATACTTATACACAGTTAGTTTATCCATTTACGTCGTTGATGAGTAGCAGCTGCTCAATCCCCACAAGTTTTCGTATATAGCGAAGTCAACATTCAGCCGATGTTGCCTTAGTAAATTACACTTTGGATTCCCTCCTCGAAACTAACTCTTAGAAAAATTAAGTGTGCTTACCATGCAGCAAATTCTACGACCAATCTAAACATAATATGAGATTTTAAGAGCACTGGTTCCTCGGGCATGTGAGTTTTTCAAATCAAATGCAAAGTTACCGTTGTAATATTTTATTTATTGTATTAAATATAGAAATCCACGTTTTCTTACAGACTACATAGAACTATCAGCATTTGTAAGAATTATATAAAGAGTTTTATTTCGCGCCTATTTAATCAAATCAAGAGCCAAAGAACTTGAAATTTGATTAAACTCATTTAATGTTCTAATTAAAAGTACTTTCAAGGCAAAAACAGTTCCTCCCCGCTCTAAGATGAATAAATCATTACTCCGAAGATTTTTCCGAGGTATGTGAAAATCAATTCGCTTTAAGAGTATAGGCGAGTCAACTGTCCCATTTATAATATCGAAAGTAATGCAAGGTGAAAGTGCACTTCTTCTACTTTGCAACGATTTTAATTTTAGTAATGAAGTTTAAAGATCTGAATGGAAAACGAAGAAATTTCTTTTGAGTTAAAAACAAAACTTGAGGGATTCCGGTGATCTCGAGTTGAAAAATTAGGGTACTTTCAGGATTTATTTTTTACAATAAAAAAATGAAAAACAATATTTAAATCTTTTAAGCTTCTTATGTAACTTCTTTTGCATACGAAAATGAATTTTTGTTTTTAAATGGCGCTGCAGTTGACCCCCCCGAAAAATTGGAACTGGACGGTGGTGTCCATTTTGGCTCTTCTATTTATCTAAAACACAAAAGCCAAAAAAAGTTATTTATCAGTATGACTATAGTTATGCCCCGCTACTAGAATAAAAACAAAATTTGACAAAATGGCGCGGTTTTGAATTTGACACTCTTAAAATCGGCTTACCTTTAGTTTTTTAATCAAATAAATACGAAATAATTGAATAAAATTGAAATAATACATAATATGATTCTAGCACGAGCCCTTGATGTTTTGAACCATGATTGAATTATTAAAGGTTTGCTCACTTGTGACATTATAACTCGGACACTCCCTAACAAAAGATCGTATTTAAGAAGGGCGAAGAAAGGGGGAAAATTAAATACCTTTTTGGTCAAAATGGTAGTAAGAAATGTTTTGTTTTTACTTCAAATGATAAATGGTACACACGGAAATTGCCAAAAATGATATTAAAAAATAAGGTTAGTAAGTTAAACCCAGATGGATATTTTGTGAATTAATTTTTAAATTGAAAACTGATCGCGCCAATATGACGTTATTATGATACTTAAGGGTTATGGCCCTAATGAAAGCCTTTCAGAGGAGCAGCGAACTCATCATAAATTTAGTTGACTAACAACAAGCTGTGAACATACTCACGCCTTGCTTTACTATGCTATGCCCATGTAAGTTTGGAGTTTTGAACCCCAGGTCGCGATTATTCTTACATTCCTAACTACTTGACAAACTACACCGGGTATGAAACACAAAATGATAGAAAATGTTGTTTGTAATAGCGGAGGTTTCTCGACAGGCAGTGATACACCTCTGAGTGTATTTCTGACATGAAAAAACATCATAAGCCTCATAAAAAATCATCTGCCATCAGGAGGCTGTGATTATTTACATCAAAGCGTCATCGAAAATTTGGACCATCGGATGGAGGTGTGCCGCCGAGGCCACGGCGGGCATTTGGCCGATATTTTGTTCCATACGTAATTGAGCCATACTAATATTATCATAATAAAGTAAAAAAATCACAATAATTTCTTAAAAAAATTGTATTTGATTCAAAATCAACACCGGCCCTTGAAACTTAACCACCCTTAGTTTATACTCGTTGTGAAGCTGACATTTCCCACTAAACGTAGCAAACTCCCAGTCTAAATTATCTGACAGTGATGGTTAAATTAAGGCTTCTCCACTTTTACTAAGGGCTAACACCTTAGCCTTTTTCTGCCACTTAAGCATGGTAACGAAAACTATCTCGCATGCTCACCCAAGCCAGCTTGCATTCATTTGCTAAAATTTTCTATATATAACGACTATTAAGTAGCATTCAATACAATCTTTACTTTCGAAGTTTATTCATCTCTATGTCCACTTCATTGCCCAGGAACGAATAGATATGTGGAAGAAACACGTCATCACTAGCTTCTCAGAAGGGAGATGCCAAACCATGCTGTGGTGCCAAATCCGATTGGACACTGAACCGAGTGACAGATGGACGGCGAAACTTATTCCATCAATAGGCAAATGGGTTCAAAGGAATTTCAGTGAAGTGAACTACTTCTTAGCTCAGTTCCTCTCGGGCCACGTATACTTCCGGAGATACATATACCCCAAGGTAAGCAATCCTAAGACCATATACTGCGAAGCGCCGAACGATGACGCTAAGCCCACGTTTTTTAGTTGTGACAGATGTCTCGCGGAAAGAGATGCTCTGAGGAAGCAAATTGGTCACATCGCACCGACCAATATAATCAGCAAAATGCTCAAACGCGAGGACAGCTGGAACGCGATAAAGAGATACATGGAGAACGTGCTACGGAAAAAAGGTAGACCTCGACACAGTGTAACAAAGCAAAGTCGCACAGATAGAGGGACAAGAAGACGAGGCTATAGCATGAAAGCTGGCTATAAACATGGTGGCCCTAAACGTGGGTGAATAGAATTGGTCCTTTATGGATGCCGTTCTGAGCCCTGCCGAAGTAATGCAGAAAGTAGTCCCGGAAAGTAGTTTTAGTAGTCATATCACTCGACGCAGTAGACGACGGTCGGTGTAAGTGCGAAGCATTTTGAATGGTACCTCACCCACCAAATAAAAAGAAAACAAAAATGTCCACTTTTTTCCAAATTTGATCCACTACACTTTTTTGACCCCAAAGGGATTATTACAGTGCTTCTGTTTTTATTTCGAATCTCTAAAAATGAAAAAAAAATTTCAGGCGAAATATTTTGTGAGCTTTTTTTATATGAGTTTTTCGCTTTTCTGACGAAGTGCAGTGGTCGCATATTCCTTTGCAACATTGGGAGCAAGCCCCATTTTTTACGGGGTATACTCATATATGTAAGTGTAAATGTGTGTGTGTAAATAAACTTCAGCTGCTCCAAAACAATATCTGCCTCATTGGTAGATAAAGAGTTCAAAGTAATGTGATATGTGAGTGCGTACTGTTATTTGCCTCTATTCTCTGCTTCATTACTCTTGCCGTGTTGTAATCAGCTTAAGAACAAATTAGCACTAATTAAGATACCCCGATGGATTACGCGTATATGACAACTTGTGAGCCATTTATGTATGTGGTGCAACTAATAGCAGGAGGCGAAATCTGCTTTCATTAGTTTTACTTCATTTTTACTGAACACAGCCGTGGCCTGGAGCATCAAAACTTTACTCACTTAACAATTTTGTGTAGCAGCCTAACGAAATCGCGATGCATATAAAGATTTTACAAGCAAAATGGTTTTAGATATGCTCGTATTTCCAACTGTCTCTCTGAGTTATAGGTATGCAAACAAAATCTGGCACATATGCCATTTTTGATATGAGGTGGGTTGATATTTAAAATGATTTAGAATTGCCAATACCTTTGATATCACAGACTCCTCTTCTTAAATTGGGAAAACTATTTTCAAACAAGTGGTTTCAGACAAGGTGACCCATTGCGACTTAGTTATGAAGAGTGTGGTTCGCAGCGCGGGGGTACAACGAAAAGGAACTTTTTGCTATAAAAATGTCCAGCTCCTTGCATATGCTGATGACATCGACATTATCGGTTATAGCAAGCGGGATGTCGGCATCGCCTTTAGGGCTATTGAAAAGGAGTCCACATGAATGGGTCTGGCGGTACACGTGGGCAAAACCAAGTATATGCTGGCATCCTGGAGAGAGTCGCCGTATCTGGAACCACAAATCGAAGTTAGCAACTAAATGAATTCAATGTAGTCCAGAACCTCATTTTTTTGGTTCCGCTATTACCAGCACCTACGATGTAAGCCTTGAAATCAACCGAAGGATAACACTTGCCAACAGGTGCAACAGGCGCAATTGAGTGGTAAAGCCCTCTGTTGACAAACAAAAACAACACACTACAAGAAGCTAATCATTCCGGTACTTCTCTATGGCGCTGAAGCCTTGACAGTCAAACAATAAGATGCAGCCGCTTTTGGAATTGGATTTTTGGCTCGCGTATATGACGGCTACTGCATTCGAATGAACCACGAACTGTATGAGCTTAACGGAGATATTGACACAGTCAAACGAGTCACCCTGCTGTGACTAAGGTGGCTGCGTCATGTCGTTCGTATTGAAGAAACTGGCAAAGATGACAATGATGCATGGGACCGTAATTGACGGTCGACGGTGAAGAGGATGTCATCGTGTCAGGTGGAAGAACCAAATTGAAGATGATCGGGCTTCTCTTGACATAAGAATCTGGAAATGGTGTGCGAAGAACAGAGACACCTGGCGAGATATTATTCGGCAGGCTGTATCTCGGTGACTTGTTGCTGCGGCCAATTAAGTAAGTAAGTAGGTTACTTAACTTAGTAAAAAGTCTAGACTGCGTGACATAAATAATCCATCCGTCGGAAGATTTATGATTTTTGCAAGTGGCAAAAGCTGCAATATAAAAAAAGGCAAGCAATGGAGCTCGTAAAGTTAAAAAAAAAATCCATCACTAGAACAACTCGAACGGCTAACGCACTAGCTTGTTCGTGGAAGCAGTTCAGCCTTTTTCGGAAAGGAATTGAGAGTTTATTTCTACAGATGGCTCAAAATCCAATGCCGGTACAGGCTTCGCTTCTTTCACCTGTGGCAAGGGCATTTGACATGGCAGTGCAAGCAATTTTAGCAGCCTTCTTATTTGCAAAATCTACAATAAAACGCCACATTATATGCCTTTCTGTATTTGAAGGCGTCAGAAACCTTAACAACGCCAGTGAACTCATAGTGGCCATACTGCAATGGAGTTACCCGGCCATGTCGGCATAACTGGTAAAGAAGTGCAGCACGAAATATCCTCTACCCACTTTTATGCCTTTCTGCACTAGAAAAGTATTAAAAGTCGCGTCCTGATTCTCTACCAACAGAACAAAGTCATATTGGCTCAATTACAATCAGGCGTACAAAAATGTCAACACTAACTTCTCGGCCGTTAAACTTCCTCCTTCTACCTCTGCGGCAATGAACAAATGCATCGTTAGGGACACTGTACTATCGCACATGCACATCTGCTGAGCAAAGAGTCCCAGCCAACATATTGATTTTGTCATAATGCCATACTTACGATCACTCTTATTCTTGTAGAATCACCCCTCTTAATTCAATCTAGAAATAATTTTTCCCATAGCCAAAGTCCCTTTAATCTTTTGAAAGAACCAACAATATAGGAGATAGCTTAAAAATAATATATAATATATTTGTTTAATATATAACTGTATACACAGTTTAATATAAGTTCAAATCATTTTGAAACAAAGCCGAGAGCCCCGACAGCTAGTGCTTTCATTAATTAAGTTTCTTAAATTGTAATTAATTATAATACAATATAAAAAAATGTTCATCACTCTAAATCATTTCAACAAATTATAATTCATTAGAGAAGACAGCACGTTCGATGGGTTTAAGAGAGTTAGAGACAACTTAATGGTGTGCTTACGTCCCTTATTGCACACCGTTTTCGTCTGAGAAGACCTTTACCGAAAATTTCTGGGTATTTTTTTTTTGTATATAACAATTTAACCCTCCAATGACTCTATAAATATAGAAGTTTTCAGATTTAAAAAAGCCAAAGCCAAAATGACCCACACCGGTAGGAAAAATCGGGCTGAAATGCTTCACAAAAATGTCGGCTATTAAATTTTATTCATCATCATCTTTTGGCACTACACCACTTTGTGGGCTTTGGCCTACTGCACGTTTGACTTTTACGAGTATACATCTCGTTCGCTTGCAACTTCTTTGCAATTTCTTATCCCAGTATCTTAGTTTATTGATGTCCGTCTCTTGTTCGTCGGCCCGTCTTGTTCTCGGTCTTCCTCTTGCTCTAGTATTTAAGTACCAGTATACTCGATCCACTTTTCTACTACCTCCTGCTGCTCCGTAAGTATATTACCATTTTTGTTCTGGCAAATATTTGCCCGTGCTTTTCTGCCTTAACTTTGCTGTAAAATTTGCGGTTTTGCTTGTCGTTGAAGTTTTTGCACAGGTTTTCTACCTCTTTTTTCATGGACTCTCTTTTCTTTCTTTGGCACATTTTCGTTGCACTTTCTTTCGATGTATGTTTTTTCAGCGGCTCGCGTTTTCGTCAGCAGCCATTTCTTCCTTGCATAATTTTTTAAGTCAATCATCCTCTTTTATTTTTCATCGAACCAGTGCAAGTTTTTATTCTTAATTTTGTGTCCAAGTATTGAAGTGTTGATTCCGCTACGGTTGTGATTGAGTTCTTTAAGATCTCCCATTCTTTTTCTACACTATCGGATATTTTTGTTTTCTTAGTTCTTTGTCAATTTCCCTCTAGCCGCTGCTCGAAAAGTGCGTAGCCCATCGATGCAAACAAATAATAATCGGAAGGCGCCAAGTCTGGTGAGTAATGCACCAGCGGTTCCCAATCGTACGTCTCCACCAATTCCTGGGTCGCTCTTGTTCGATGTGGCGGTGCATTGCCATCAAGAAAAATTACTTTGTGACGCCGATCGGCATATTCTGGGCGTTTTCGGTGTATAGCGCTGTTCAAATCGGCCAATTGTCGTTGGTAGCGTGCACCGTCAACTGTTTCACCTGGTTTTAATAACTCGCACCAAACTATACCACTCTGATCCCAGAAAACACACAGCATTGCCTTGCGGCCGAAGCGATTTGGTTTGGCCGTGGTTTTTGGCTTGTGGTCGGGCGGACCATACGATCGTTTACGCTTGGGATTGGAGAAATACACCCATTTTTCATCACCCGTAACGATTTGATGCAAAAAAAACTTCCTTTTGAACCGAGCGAGCAGCAAGTGGTTTTTCGAAGTCTGCAAATCGTACTTTGAAGGCACGAAATTAGACATTTTTAAGAGCGAAAAAAATGCATTGTTGTATGAAACGTAACAAACAATGAACTGAATATTGTTGGCAGATGACAGACGAAAAAAACAAGACATTTGGGAAGGTTTTGAAATACTCCCAGCGACATCTATGAACTAATAGCTGAAAGTCTCGTTTCATAGGTAAATGAAACTGTCAAATTACATCCAATAAATATTGACCACGACAATAATAAAAAAAGAGGTTGTCTGTAAAGTCGGTTTACTGACGATAGTTTAACGTGACAACGTCATAAGAAAATATTGATGGAATGGTTGCAATTTTCAAAACAAAACTTTAATTTTATTTGTTTGATATATATTTTGTATGGATATAGAGGAGGAGGCAAATGGAACTGCAATGGAATAGGTAAAGTTACATTTGCACAAACGTGAAAAATGACGAAACATTTATCAAATTCATGAAAGATATGTTCAATTTCGATTGTGCATCAGACGTTAATAAGTCAACAACACTAAGAGGCACCATCATCGATTTGCCTTTTTCAAGACACTTTACACTCGAAACACTCCCTTTCATTTCCTACTTTTTCTATCATCGTCCTATTTTCAACAGAGAAATGGTTCATTACCATGCACACAGCAAGAAGGCATATGCAAATACAAGTATGTGAATTTATATACCTACCTAGGCGCATATACATACATATATATGCTCACTCAAGTAGGACAGAGCCAGATGTCGAATGTTGCCGAACGCGGGGGCCGATTGTGCTCTTTGTCGTTCGTTCCGCGCTCTCGCTTGCAGTTCATTCAAGGTAACGAAAATGAGCAAGGTAACGACAATGAGCAAGGTAACGACAAATGAGCAAGGTAACGACAAATGAGCAAGGTAACGACACATTTTTTCGTGCGTGCAGCCAGCTAAATCGAATTATAAGACGTTATCACGTCAAAAAGTTGCTTTCCCTGACGTAGCACATGCCACTAGCGTAGCTAACTGAGCTGCTCAGGTATGTCTGAAAAAAAAAATTCGATCGATTATTCATCAAGAGATATGTCGCTATGGTGGGTAGCAGATTTCCAAAAAATTCTAGATATTTATCTGTTTATTGGAAAACGAAAAAAAAGTATAAACTATCATAACATGAAAAAAATCAATTTTTTCGAAATTCTTGACCAGAAAGTTTTTCATATAATTTAGAACACCTTGTGAAAACTTGGGAAACTTCAATGCACTGTGAAAAAAATTTGGCCTTTAGGGTCAAAACGGCTGAGGGTCCATTATTCTACAGCTCTTCCTGTTTAACAATTGCCACACCGCATTCTTGTATTTTTCAAGATTAAACAGCTGAAATTGAATGAGATGACAACTTCAAACTGTGCGAAATTTCTGCAAAGTTGGAATGGAATTGTGCTAAACATAAATTTATAAATTTTTAGATTACAGAAGCGTAGTTTGTAGTTGCCTAAGCAGTTGGTTGAGCTACCTAACAACTTACAATGCCACTTACAAACTACTACAGCCACGCTATGTTATTAAAAAATGAATAATGTGCGGTGTGTGCAAGCTCTGTACTTATGCAAGGCTAGCCACGAGCACAAGTGAATTCCACATTAACGCTATCTGCAGCTCTAAACGGCTGCTGCAAATGACAGCTACATAATTTAAGTGGGCTTCCACAAATAAGTAAAACACATACATTTGTATGTACGTCTGTTGCGGCACAGCAATAAATCTAGTCGAACGCTCAGTTGCGCGATTATAACTTTTTGACTCTGTTGGTATGTGTACTTTAATATGTACTACTCGTATATGTGTGGGTGCATAGATGGCTTTCTCTTATGCTCCATAATAACTAAGCGGAAAATTTACGCAACTACACTTATTGCTAATGGGGCACTTTTAAAGCATATTCAAGGTGTTACGGTTAGACAAATTTCTCAACTTCTACTCCTTTTCATATCCAAGGAGAATTCTATGGCATAGATGATTGATTTATTGCACAAGGCTTTTGCCATTTGGATGAATTTCGTGAGAAATACGAATAGGAAATGAAAAGCCCTTCATGATAACACCTTTAAGAAAAAACATTTTTTTTTGTAGGGGCAAACTAGCAAGCGCAGCACTCAGACGCAATTAAATCCTTCTACCCTACTTGGATTCCCTTTTAATTTTCTTTAAATATACTCCAGCTCCGAAGAAATCTGAGTAGATCTTGTGGTGCCAAGGAGCCAAGGTGGTCGCTTCTGAACACATCAGTAACAAAGACCTAAAGCCTGATTCGAGCGAAGGCGGGGCAGACCCTCAGAAAGTGGTCCGCCATCTCGCATGCTGTTTAGAAACATAAAAAGTGGCGCAAAATTAGTCATCCATATTTGTGTTTGAATAACTTTTACACTAAATAAAAAAAAGGATTTCGAGTGATGGAAATCTTTATTTTTACCTTTAGGCGCTCCATTCCTTTCCGTTTTCAAAAATTTTAGATTTTGCGATAGGGTGATTAATTTTGCGCCGCGTTTCATGCTTCTGAAAAGTGTTATTATATATTAAGGAAGAAGGAGAAAAGTCTCAGAGAAAGAGATAGGAAAGAATAGAGACAGAGATAGAGATAGTTAGTCCTGTGAGAATTTTCCACATTCTTTGGCAAGTCTGTAAATATCCTCCAGTTTTAGAGAACGAATATTACTCATTCTCATGGCATCGGAACCCAAAACTCGTAGCCGTGCTTTAGCAAAGGCAGGAGACTCACAGAGAAAGTGCTCAGTGCTATCCGCCTCCTCCAAGCATGACAGGCACATTGGGTCCTCAATGATTCAAATGGTGGTCATAAGCTGACCCCACGGGTTGTGCCCTGTAATAATACCGACCATCAACCGAATGTCTTTCCTTCTAAGTTTTAGTAGAAAGTTTGACAGTTTTCTGTTCGGACTTGTCACAAAACACTTTGCAGATCTGCAGCGTTCTAGACCGGACCATCTCTCTTTATGTAGATTGCATACATAATCGCTGATCCACTTCATAATACCTGCGGAACTGATTTCGATTATTGGCTCTGGCCCCTGTGGGGGCACCGCTGATCCACGGTTGGCCAAATCGTCGGCGATTTCGTTTCCTTGAACACCGGGGTGTCCCGGAACCCATATAAGTCTGTTTTGTTTTGCGACAGAATTAAGCTTCTTCTTACATTCTTGAACAATCTTTGAGGTTTGCTTCGCGTTCTCTAGGGTCCGCAAGGCAGCCTGACTGTCACTGAAAGCTCCAATCTGTTTCCCGCTCCATCTCCTCTCGATTATCCATTCGGCTACTTTCATGATGGCAGTTATTTTATCAATAAGCTCATTGTTGCTGTTTAGAACCTCTTACCACCTCCCGACCAATTTGTTGATGCCGTTCCACCGAAAATCGCCTGGTCTGATGTCAAAGGAATTGTTGAGGCAATTTTTAATGACTGCTTTGTAACCGAAGGTAACGCGCTTCATATCGTTTGACAGGCGGCGGAAAAGATGGTAATCAGTAAGTGCAAGGTCCGAAAAATACAGCGGATGCTGAAAGACCTCTTATTCCAGTTCTTGGATTGCGACTTTGATGACTTGTGCAACATGAGACCTGACGTTGTCTTAGTGCACAATTCCCTCCCAGTCCCACCAAACACATATCAAGAACTTCTTTGTGTGAAGATCCGGCTGGAATCTCGGCTTTGGCGAATCTCTTGGCGCCACCCACTCTTTGCTTTCGCTTGTTGCTCAATGACGGGCGAAATGCTGAGAAGCAATTTGAAGATTACTTTCTTTGTTTTTTTCGTTGAGCTCGTGAGGCACGCAGGCTCCCAACTTTTCGGTAAATCCCATTTAATGAAGGTGATTGAGAATGGTTTTATGATCGCAGTTAATTTTATGCGTCAATTCACGACTGGTTTGGCGACGGTTCTCCTTCAAAAGTGATTTGAGCCGTTCTTCAATGATTTCAGAAAGCCTTCCGCTGCGGGACGTGTCATCGACGTCAAAGTCGCCATTTTTGAACTTTTCAAACCATTTCCGTGCTTTAGACTCGCCTATTACACCTTTTCCATACACGTCACAAATGTTCCGGAGAGCTTCGGCAGCTATTTGACCTCGATGAAAAGCAGAGAAGAGCAGATGTCGAAAATGTTGATTTTACCCCTTGAGTATTCCATTTCTAAGCCTCAAAACTAATAAAAAATTAAATAGCTCAAAAATAAAATAACACAGTTTTATAGAGCAGAAAGAGTTCTATCGAAAGAATACTTACCTTTTGCTAAACAGCAAACAAATCGTTGTTAAAGGAGAAAGAATATATAAAAACGTTATGAACTTATTCCCCAACCCAATATTTGCCAGGTGTACCTATTATCCGTGCTGTTATTTCCTAACGGAGAAATGACGGGAGCGTCATGCGCCTTATGACAGGACACAAACCTGGAGACGGTAATGAGTAATTTGTCATGGCGGAAAGATGGAGTTGTTTGAAAGTAAACAGAAATGCGGTTAAGAAATTAACTTCACTTATCCGAAGTCCATTATCGACAACAACTAACACACAAATTAGGCAAGCATCCATGAATTGACTGTTTGACGGATATTACATAAGGATTTGCACTTGCATCCTTAGAAAATTCAATTAAAATAAGATTTGAAGCCAACAGATCCTTATCAAGGCACAAATTATGTGAATTGAATGCAGAAATTATTTCATGCTGGTTTTTCACGCAAAATCTTCTTTAGTGATGCCAGTTTCACACTATTCTCAACAAACAAAATTGTCGCATCGGGGCGAAGAAAACCCTCGAGCAGTTTCAGAAAAATCATTACATCCACTAAAATGTACTATTTGGTGTGGTTTTTGGACTGGAAGGTGCCAATTGCATGCTAAACAAAGCAATAGCGGCGTTCAAGCGAGTGCACAGAGTATGGGCGAGCTCGCAAATCTCCAGGCGCTCTCAACTGCGAATGCTCAACTCATGCGGAGAGTCAGAATTGTTGTACGGAAGTAAAACATGGATGGTCTCTTCTCTAACACCTTCACATGGAGGCTACATTCTTTCGTCAACAAATGCCTCCGCATAATCTGTGGAATATTCTGGCGTTCGACCATCATCAGTAACGATGATGGATCCACGAATGAGGAGATGGAGATCAACGATTGAGGAGCACATCATATGGCAAACCAAAAGCAGAAAGTTACGATGGTTAGGGCACATGCCTAGAAAACCACCAGATAGCATCTCGAGAATGGCACTGGACTGAAGCCCACAAGGGAGCAGAGGTCGCTTTCGGCCAAAGATTACTTGGAGAATGTCGATGTTGCGCGAGCTAGCAGATGCCCAGATCACATGGGATGGCTTTTGTTAGTAAGTAAATGAGCAACGACTTCAGTGGCTGGGTCAGTTCTTGGTAATTATTGAATTTTCTTACTGAGTCCCATCGAACAAAATATCCAAGTTTCAATTTTTCTTATGATTTTGGAAATAAAATTTACTAAAAATTGAATATTGGTAAGATGCAACAAATACCTTTTACTTATCTAAGAGCAAACTTACATATATTGTTTTTAAGTGAGGAATAGAAATACGTTCTAAAAGGTACCACTTGCGTGTTATGTACTTCCAAAATCCGTATAGTATTGATTATTTGCAGCGCTAATTTAGCCAGCCAAGACCCAGACCGCGTTTTAGAGTTACCAATGATGAGGGTGAAAAAATGTATATACACCAAACCGCCCTTTAGGCTCACCGATCAAATGAAAAGCAAAGTTCTCAGCTTCCATAAAAAAGTCTTGGACCGTCAGCATGAATAACTGCCAACAATTTTGCGAAGTGCGCAAAACTGTTTGCTGACATCAGCCGTAGCAAGGCTGCAAAAAGACCAAAAAATCGCATGCGAGAAAAAGTATTTCTTTGAATAGGTTTCCATAGGCGCAAGCGCATCGGCAAATATTCTAAAACTTTAATAGGTGAGCGGTACTACAATACTTTAGAGCGCATTTGCCAATATAAGCCAATAATCCCGAATTTCGTACTCGCATTGCTGATAAAAAGTTTACGCAAGGCAAGACAAAGTTTTGAGGTTGCCAATAAGCAAAAACAGAAGCCAGTGAAATGGAAAATACAAGAACTGATAAAAGTCAAAACTACACAAGGCCAAAATTCTGAAGTTGAAATTGCCCGCTATTGAGAATAAATTGGAAAGCATTGCCAGTCTTCACTTGCCGCCTTGTATTCTCTGTCAGACAGAAGAGGTGGATCTAAAATACGCAATATAGAAAGATTATAAAATACTGTGCGAAGTTGAAGATTTCACAAATATTTGTTTGTCAGTATTGAAATATATGCGGGGCGCCAATGCCGCTTGTCTTTTTACTATTCGACAGTTACTGTTTATAGCTAATTTTTCTTATGGCTTCCCGCTAACACTTGCACATCCTTCGTTGTTGTGTAAGTACAATACAAATATTAGGATGGGTTAATTTTTTTTCGACATGGTTTCTAGTAGGTTCGAATTCTGCATCGAATTCTAAGAACAAAGCTATTCCACAGCATAGCTTTAAAGTCAAATTTTAACCCCCCAAATTTTAAAAGAAGCTATCATTAATTATTCTTTAACATTCCACTAAATTGGAGAGAGACGAAAGTCTCCTTCATACCCAAGACAGGCAGATCTTCACGTACTAATCCTAAGGACTGATAAGTTGTCTTACGTCTTTCGTCCTCCAAATTCTAGAAAGGATTGTAGATGAGTATCTACCTGGCGTCATACTAATCAGCAAGTTCTCCCCGGTACAGCACGCCTACATAAAAGGCAAATCTACTGAAACTGCTTTCCACCCACTTGTCGGGTTCGTGGAAAAGAGTCTGGCGGAAAAAGAGTTTGCTTTGGTAACTTTTGTAGACATTGAAGAAGGCTTTAACAACATTAATACAAGCGCCATAACATAACATAACATAATATTGCTACTCTGATCGAGACCATACTTGGCAAAAGAAAAGTGACTGCAAGATTAGGCAACACAATAATAAGCAGAAATATCTGCTTAGGTAGGGGTCCTCAGGGAGGGGTCCTCTCTCCTCTCCTCTGGATTTTGGCAGTGCACTCCCTGCTGCTGACCCTTAAGAGAGGGGGTTGCCATGTCAAAGCTTACGCTGACGATTTGGCAATCGCGGTTAAAGGCAAGTTTCCAAGCACGCTCATGGATATTGTGCGCTCTAACAAGGCCACGCTTAGTAACTGGAGAGAGAATAGGGGACTCGGAATAAACCCCGATAAAACTGAATTAGTCTTTACAAGGAAATATAGACTGCCCAGAGTCTGCCCGCTAATTTTCAAGGGTGTGGATATTCCTTTGAAAGAGAACGTTAAATACCTAGGACTCATATTAGACAGAAAACTTACGTGAAAATCTCGTAAGACATCGGATCGGATTCAAAAGGCCAACATTGCTTCGCACACATGCAAAAAAACGGTCGGAATCAAATGGGGACTAACACCTCGTATCAAACATTGGCTTTACACTTCGGTAGTCCGGCCTCTTTTACTATATGGAATACTTGTGTGGTGGCCATCAACTCAAAAGGCAAGTTATATGAAACTGCTGAGCAATGTCCAAAGATCTGATTTTATGCATCACCGACGCTTTAAAGATCTACCCTAATAAAGCGCTCGAGGTGCTAGTCAACTCACCTGCCCTAAATCTGGTAGAAAAATACGTGGCCGCCGCTTCAGCGCTTCGACTTAATAGTGTGGCGCTAAGGAAAACCCCGCGGTTCGGCCACGCTTCTATACCACATACCTATGAGTAATTATAACCAAGAAATGGGCTACTCTTTCCCGAAACCCACCTTCAACAAGCTTTTCAATACTAACATCCCGTCAAGAAGAGAGTAGCAAACTCAAAGACCATTTAGAAGAGGTGAAATAAACTTCTACACGGATGTATCCAAGCTAGCAAATAAAGTAGGCTATAGAGGCTTAGGTAGGTTCGAATCTCGGTGAAAAACCAAAATGAAGAAAAACATTTTGCTAATAGCGTTCCCTCTCTCGGCAGGCAATGACAAGCCTCCGAGTGTATTTCTGCAATGAAAAGGCTCCTCATAAAAAATATCTGCCGTTCGGAGTCGGCTTGAAACTGTAGGTCCCTCCATTTGTGGAACAACATCAAGACGCACCCCACAAATAGGAGGAGAGCTCTTCCAAACACCCAAAAAGGGTGTACGCGCCAATTATATACCAGGTGCATACCTATGAAATGAGACTTTCAACTATTAGTCCGTAGATGTCGCTAGGAGTATTTTTAAACCTTCCCAAATGTCTTGTTTTTTTCGTCTGTCATCTGTTAACAATATTCAGTTCATTGTTTGTTAGGTTTCATACAACAACAATGCATTTTTGTCGCTCTTAAAAATGTCGAATTTCGATTTGCGGAAATCGTTGATTTTCTGTTATCAATTGAAGAAAAACCTTCTCAAGCTCGTCAAATGCTTATAGAAGTTTATGGCGGGCATGCTCTAAGTAGAGCACAGTGCTTCAGGTGGTTTGAAAAATTCCGAAGAGTTGATTTTAGCGTGGAGATCGAGGACCGTGGCCGGCCACCGAAAAAGTTTGAGGACGCCGAATTGCAAGCATTGTTGGATGAAGATGATGGTCAAACGCAAGAAATGATGGCAGAGCAGTTGGGGGTGACCCAAAAACCATTTCCAAACGTTTGAAAGGCATTGGTATGATTTTAAAGGTAGGAAGATGGTAAAAAGCTGCTCTCCCGGTGAAAAAGGAAATCTTTTTTGCATCGAATCATTACGGGTGATGAAAAATGGGTGTATTTCTCCAATCCCAAGCGTAAACTATCGTATGGTCCGCACGGCCACAAGCCAAAAACAACGGCCAAAACGAATCGCCTCGGCCACAAGGCAATGCTGTGTGTTTTCTGGGATCAGCGTGGTATGATTTGGTACGAGCTATTAAAACCAGGTGAAACAGTTGACGGTGCACGCTACCAACGACAATTGGCCGATTTGAACAGCGCTATATGTATAATACACGTTTATGGTCTAGGTGTCTATCGACTCAGTACTAAAAACAGTGCCAACTTCATATATTATATGCATGTATGTGTTCGCAAATGTTAGCTTTTACGCACGAGCAGACGCATTCAGAATAAATATAAAATATTCCACACAAAAGGAAGCATTTGTACGTAAATGTTTTCTATATATTACTTATATATATGAATCACATATGAATTTTTTTATAAGATATGAAATTCAATAAATGGCATCGCGGTTATTGTCAATAGCAACAGATGCTTGATGCTGAGAGTTGTGGAAGGACAGCAAAAGGACACAAAAATATGCTACCCATGCGTATAGAAAGGAGCGCGTGAATAGCAGTCAACAACTCATCAACCACACTTATTGCGAAAAATATTTCATATTAAATTCCGGTTGACTCGCTACTGACTTTTTCGTAGCAACAGCAAGACATAAAACAGTGATATGAATTCGTGACAGCAACTAAAAATGGGTGGATTGAAAAAATAGTTTCGTAAAGTTTCAATAAACGTAAAGCGTAGTACATACTTTCCTGTTTGGCTTATTTCTGGCGCCTAAGTTGAGTTTTGCGCTTTGATGTATTAAGTGATATATAGTACAATTTCATAGGAAATATTTTGTGATACTTTTTAACCCGTTGTATCTATCTATCTAAATAAAGTATAAAAAAGATTATAAAAGAGTATTTTCAAATTTGGAAAGTTAGTCAAATTAGGCAGACCCATTTAACTTAATGATGTTTTTTGGCTTTACAGTGAAATTTTACTAAAATAAGCTAGCAACTTCCAACGTAGCGGCGGCGGCAACCACATTTCGTATTCCAAACTTACATAAAACTGTTTGGGCAGAATTGCGGCTTGTGACCAAAACTTATAGGCTGGTTGCACTGTGGGATTATTTTTTATAAGGCTTATTTCTTATGGCTAGTAGACGAACTAATAATAATTAATTCCTAAGTGTTGAAAACAATATTAAATCTAGACCGAAAGTTTTTTTGGCAACTTTTTAAATCTAGGAAGTGCATATCTGCTGTTCCATCTGCTGGTTTTGTGATAAATCTGTTTGCTGATTGTTTTAAAGCAAATTTTATGAGTGACGAATTTGGTTCAAAATGGGTCTTTCCTTTAGACACTACCGCGTCTCTTAACTTCGCGCGTTTGAGTCTGTCAATGGAAGAGGTTAAGAAAGGTATTTTTAGCACTTCACAAAAACGGGCTGATGGTCTTTCAGTTGCTCATTTCAAACATTACTCTGCTCTACCTTTGTCCCTCAAGTATCTATAGCTAAATCATTTGAAAGTATTCTCAATGAAAATATGTATTTTGCAACTAAGCGCCATACCAGCATGGTTTTGTTGCCAATTTAACCGTTTGCACTTAATACTGTATTCCAGCTTTCTCAACAGGGCAACAAGTCGACTAACTACAATTTTAATAGATAAACTTCCATTTCTGAGCATTCACTCGGTTTTTATAAATTTTCTGCGATCTAACTATTTCTAATAGACATTACGCAGTTTCCGTTGATGGTGCCTCGTCTGCTCCTTTTTCTGCGTCCTCTGGTGTACCCCAAGCAAGTATATTGGGTCCCTTGCTTTTTGTTTTATTTATCAATGATACTCGTAGAAGTAGTTGTTCATCTTTTGCCAACTTCCTTCTGTATGCAGATGATTTAAAAATATATTCTATTATTTCAAACTCGGCGGATTTCAAACTTCAAGCTGATGTTGACATGATGTCAGCTAATTGGTGTAGTGTCTCTCGATTATCGCTTAATACTAAAAAATGTTTAATACTCTCGTTCTTAAAAATAATTAACATCATTCCTGGTTGTTGAAAAAATCATCAACATGTTGTAAAAATCAAAGATCTGAAGGTTCTTTTTAATGCACGGTTCACATTTTTTAATCATATCGACTTTACTCTATCTTGGTTTTATATGAAGAAATTCAAGGTGAAGTCCAAAAAAAGCAGGACTGAGCTAAAATAGAAACGACAGGAGCTTTGTTCTGATAACTCCGAGTTTATTTATTCAAAATAAAGCCCTCTGGCCTCCATACACTGTTTTGCGCGATCAAAAAGCTTTTCGAAAGAGTGTTTCAGGCCATTGACCGGAATGCCCTGCAGGATATCGGTACAACCCTTTTGGATGTCCTCTACGCACGCAATACGGTTTCCTTTCGGCCAAATGCAACTTTCCAAATAGGTAGAAGTCACAGGGAGCCATATCAGGCGAATGCAATGACTGATTGATGGTTAAAATGCGATATCTAGTCAAAAAATCAGTCACAAGAGTGGATCGATGAGATGGTGCATTATCATGCAATAAGAGCCAGCTTCCTCCTTCACGGTATTCAGGGCGAATTCAAGGAATGCGATGCAACAAACGCTTCAAATTGGCACGAACTCCTTCCCTTGGAATCGTATAAAAAAATGAGCATCGACATGACTTTTAACTTCTCCAAACGCGATTTTTTGGAAGGTGGCTCGCCTGTGGCCCTCCATTCGACACTGTGCCGCTTAATTTCAAGTATATGTTGGAAACACCACGTTTCATCACCAGTTACATTGTTGTAATGGAAGTTCTCGTTTTTTCCCCCCTTTAATGAGGTCTTTCGAATTTTGAATTCTGAGCAATTTTTGCTCCTCAGTGCGGATTGAAACGTGCACAGACCTTTGGTAAGCCCAACTGATCAGTCAAAATATGATAAATCGATGTTTGGGAGATATTCAACTTCGAATCCATGAATTTCAACGATGATTTCGGCTCATTTTGAATAAATTTACGAACAATTTCAATGGAGTCTTCGGTGATTACTGAGTTTGAGTGGCCCAAATGTTCATTGTGATTTATGTCCTCACAACCATCTTTGAAACGTGAAACCACTCATTAACTCTAGCACGAGATAGACAATCATCGCCATACACTTTTTTCATCAATTCAAATGTTTCGATAAACGTTTTACGGATTTAAAAGCAAAATTTGATATTAGCTCTTTGTTCGAAACTCATTTCTGTACCAATGACGCAAACATACTGGCACTTTAGGCGCAATAACTTCGCTTGCACTGAGCCGAATGTCACCAAGCTTTCACTGGAAGTCAGTTAGGTATGTAACTTCCAACACACTAAGTCATTAAAGAGACGGTGTCATCAATCGAAAACATGTTCATGACTCAGTCTTGTTTATTTTGGACTCCACCTTGTAGTTCGAACTTTGCACACCCGTATACTCTTAAGTTGATATTTACTTCGTGTGTTCGATCTACATTAGAATATGCCACATTTATTTGGATATCTTAGCACCAATTCTCTATAGGCAGAATGGAACGAGTTCAACAAGTTTTTCTTAAGTACCTATGTCCCGTTATATAAATCTCAGCTACCTGTACTTCTAATTAATCTCAAATAGGTAGAAAGTAGAAGAACGATTTTGCCACTGCCTTTTTTGTTTAAGGGGTTAGGGGTAGTCAGATGCCCGAAAAAATGATGATTTTCATAAACTATTTTTTTGCCAGGTAGTTGCTTCATTTTACAAAAATAAAAATATAGCATTAATACATCATGTTTCGACTTGACTGAGCGAAATTTCAAAAAAAAATTTATAATTTTAAAAGTTATTGCTGTTTGTGTGGAGCCCGTTTCTCCAGAAGTCACTTGCGGTGATCATCACAATTCCTTGGAGATTCATCTAAAATCAATCGGGCAAGAGAAATTCGTTTTTTTAATAGATAGTCTTGTGCCTGATCGAAGCTTTTTTTTCAAAATTAACAATATGGCGGCCTTAGGAAATATTTTTCAGATTTTCGAGAAAAAAACAGACAATTAATTGTTAAAAAAAATCGAAATTGAAAAAAAAAAATCCTTCGATTAAGCACGAGTTTTTTATGTTTTTCAAAAGCAGTATAAATTTTATTGAAATCTACAAAGCGGCTTTTAAGTTACACTGATCACCAGTTAAAAAAACATAGTTTTGAGAAAAACGCATTTAAAGTTTTGCTATCTGCTCCGCATCGCCCGAGCGTCCTTTGTTAATTGTTAAATAACTCAAAAAGTATTTGTCGGATTCATTTCAAATTATCTAAACTATGCTTTTCTGCTCAATAAAGATGTGTGTTGTAATTTAACTTTTTGGCAACGATATTTTTGTAATATATAGCTAGTAAGGAAAATTTTAATTTAAGGTAGTAGTCCGGTGTAACGACCGAAATTTCGTCGTTTTTTCATGAATCTTTTTTAAAAATGAAATAAAATGCGATCGTTTTAAAGTTTTTACATGTTTTTATTGGTGTTTTGAAGTACAATATATTATATAAAAAAAAAGTTTTAATTTAATTTTATATTAATTTGTTTTAAATTTTTGACGTCAAAGTGGAGTCCTTGAAAACAAGATGAGTTGGTTCGGGGAAACACACAGCCTTCCAAAGTCATCTGAAATACAAAATTCAAAGAGATTATTATTCTGTAGATTCCATTTTAAGTCCCGAACCTAAAATATACATAAAAATAAAAAAAAAATAAAAAAAAATGGCGGATTTGTGAAAAAAGTTCTCAAAATCTAATTTTTTTTCTTCATAAATTGTTTAAATTAAATAATTTATTATTAAAAAATTAAATCTTTTAAAGGTCCGGGATCTAGATATGTGTGTCTGGAATAACGGCTTAATTTTTCAGCAAAATCGGTTGAACAGTTTTGAGTCAGTGATTCCCCGAAATTTCGAAAACATGGTTTTGAGAAAAACGCGTTTAAAGACGGTTAGAGCAGCTGCTGCTGGCGTGTCACACGCTTTCATACACACTACGGCGCGCTCTCTTATTTTAGCTATATATAGGGTTTTTTAATAGGTGCGCTTCAACTTTTTTCCGATAGGGAGGGCGAACGACGCAATATTTTTTATTTTTCGCTTGTCATTTGTAAACTTCATTAGTATACATTTCATCATGGAACGCTACACACTTGAGCAACGCTTGCAAATCGTGCAAATTTTTTATGAAAGTAATCGTTCTGCTGCTCTTCTTCAGTGTTGCTCTTCTTCAGTGTGTTCATCTTCAGTGATGAAGCTCACTTTTGGCTCAATGGCTTTGTCAACAAGCAAAATATGCGTTACTGGGCAGAAAGCAATCCACACGTGATTCATGAGGCACCGTTGCATCCCGAAAAAATCACTGTTTGGTGCGGTTTACATGCCGGCGGCGTAATTGGCCCATATTTTTTCGTTGACGAGAACGATCGCCACGTTACTGTGAATGGAAATCGATACCGCGACATGATAAACGATTATTTTTGGCCGCAATTGAATGGTATGGACTTAGACGACATGTGGTTTCAACAGGACGGGGCCACAAGTCACACAGCACACGCTACAATTGATTTGTTGAAGAGTAAGTTCGATGAGCGCATTATTTCCAGAAATGGACCGGTCGAATGGCCGCCGCGCTCGTGTGATTTGACGCCTCTAGACTATTTTCTTTGGGGTTATGTGAAGTCATTGGTCTAAAGTAACAAGCCAGCGACGATTTGTGAGCTCAAAGCCAATATTGAACGCGAAATTGCTGGAATTTCGGCCGATTTATGCAAAAGAGTGGTTGAAAATTGGGTTCAACGATTGGACTTCGTAAAACGTGCACGCGGTGGTCATGCAAAAGAAATCGAATTTCATACTTAAATGTATATGTTCAAACTCGATAATAAAAAAAAATTAGTTAAAAAGGTCAAACCGTTTGTGTTTTATTCAAAAAAGTTCAAAAGTTGAATTTTTGTCTGAAATTTTTATAGTATATTTTTAAGATGATTTTCTTCCGAAAAATGTAAAAAAAAAATTGATTTTTTGAACGCGTCACACCAGGCTACTACCTTAAATTAATTTTTTTTGTTTTTATTAAATATACTTTTGTAATAAGTAGTCAAATTGAACAATTGTTTATTGATTTATGAAATTAAATAAATAAATAAATATAAAGCACTCCAACCCAATGTATTCTGGTTTATCTAACTGGCGTTGTAAATGTCACATAGTCAACCAGCCACTAAAGGGAGCCACTTCACGGCTTTGCTTTCCAATCCTTACAACTGTCAAACTCTGTGTCTACCAGAATAAGCAACCACTAATCCTTCTCTCCAAGCATTCCTTTTTTGCTGCAAGGTGTGCATAAGTACAGCAGTGAAAATTGAAGAATCTTATCACCTTAGTTGCATGTCATAGGTCTGATTGCCATGGATTTGTAAGCTATGAAATTCACTTGCGAAATCACTCCCACTTGGAGAATACTTAACCCTGGATTGTGCTTTATATTGAGCAATCAGTATTTATTTATTTTTTCAGCCTCCTTGTTTTTTTTATAACTTTTATAGGCATCACAAATAAACTAAATTTACCTCAGTATGTGATTTGAGAATGGGAGCTCACTTCATTGAGTTTTTTAATGATTTGTGCTAGCAAGGAAATATAACGTCTTACACCAGCGTTCCATATACGGCAGTTATATTTATGTCTTCTCCCCTCTACACTCCGCTCTTATTGACTACAGTTTTTGCGCGCCTGTATAATTTAAATGTAATTAGGATGATTGCTTTTGCACGTCTCATGGGATTCCTGCACTTCAACGCCCACAGGAAGCAAAGAAAGAGATATATCAAATACAATACAAATAAGTTACCATAGAGAAATAATTAAATATAGATTTCTTTTTAATATGTTTCGTAATTTGGCCACTTCTTCCTAATGAATATTGAATATTTTCGAAATCGCTATGAGGCGTATATGAAAATATTTAATACTCAGGAGAAATTTGACAAGCGACAGCAACTAGTATTTGCAACTGGGATTTTTGTGTATTTAAATTTTGAATATTTTTGCATAAATTTTAATGTGCACACTTTTTTCTTATTCTCTTTCTTATTTGGTGCTACATGCGTTTGTCCGCTTTTAGATTTTAGATTTCAATTTATTGGAGATTTGCATGGTTTTATGTGCCCTCTACTCATCACAGCACTTCATCCAGACCCAGTTCCCCTATTAAATGTAAGATAGAGAACTGAGCGTATGTGCCTTTCTAGTAGCAGCAAATGGCTGAGATATATCAACTTTGTATCTCTAGTGAAGGCTTCGGAAAGTGAAGGCTCGACTCGATCGAAATCCATGTCGAAGTGGAAGAAAAATGGCCAAAGAACTGAAAATATCGCAAGACAGCATTCGACGCATATTGAAAAATGAGCTCAAGGTCAAGGCTTACGAGTTCCAAAAAGCACACGATCTTTCACCCCAGAAAAAAAAGTTCGTTGCGAAAGAGCAAAGGAGTTGTTGCGCTTGCTCGAAAGTGGCAAATTTCCTAACATTCTGATAAAAAAAATTTCCCAATTGAGCAGTTCATAAACACTCAAAACGATCGTGTTTACTTGATTACTTGCGACTTATTATCGGGAAAATGTTTTAGAAGCTGCTTTAGAGCCATGGACACGCAAACATTTCAGTCGTAGACCATAAAGCTCGCGTGAATCAAGACTGGTTAAAAAATCATGTTCCACACTTCATTTCGTTCACACAATGGCTTTCGAATTCGCCAGATCCGCAAATCCGATGGACTATTCCATCTGGTCCATTTTGGAGAGCAAGGTGAGGATTAAAAAATATGCCAGTATGGATGCGCCGAAAAAAGCGATTATACGAGAATGGGACAAAATACCTCAAGATCACATTCGTGCAGCATGCAACTCATTTTTGACCGTTTGAAGGGTATAGTCAAGGCAAAAGGTGGCCATATCGAGCTAAAGTGAATATATGCTAAAATTGTAATCATTTTTGAACAATTTTGTCTTTGAAATCAATAAAAACTAATATCACACAAAAAAGTTATGGTGTTTTGAATAGGTTACACTTCATATTGTTCACCCTCTATATATATATCTATTTTGCATGTACACCCTTTTTGGGTTTTTGGTCGAGCTCCTCCTCCTATTTGTGGTGTGCGTCTTGATGTTGTTCCACAAATGGAGGAACATACAATTTGAAGCCGACTCCGAACGGCAGATATTCTTATGAGTAGCTTTTTCATGGCAGAAATACACTCAGAGGTTTGCCATTGCCTGCCGAGGGGCGACCGCTGTTAGAAAAATGTTAGAAATAAAAAAATTTTGGTGTTTCACCGAGATTTGAACCTACGTTCTCTCTGTGAATTGCGAATGGTAGTCACGCACCAACATTTTGGCTATGGCTGTCATTAGTAAAAATTTTTTAATTCAACTTTTAATTCCTAACTCTGGCAAAGGACGCCCTGTTAATGAATTCAATTGTTGGAGTTGTCGTATATACTGACCTTTTGCTAGAATTTGAAGTGATTTCCTGTCTAGTTTGGATGTTGCATTTACTAAGGTACTCGAGAATCCAATTTAGTTCCAGGGCATCCATTAGATTTATCAGATATTTGTGAAATTCAGATATTACGGTATCGTTATTACTGAGATTTGTAGACAGAAAATTCCTGAAAATTAGACACATTTTTGTTGCAACAGCATAAAATATTTTTCATAAATATTAATGGAAACAAAATTTTTTCATGCACTTCTTTGGCTGAGTTTTGCAGGCGTGCAAGATTAATTAAAATTTGCTTGACTCATTTCTTATCTGTTGGTGCCAAATAAAATACCAAAAGGGCGATGACCGGATAAAAAATTAAAAATACTCGTATATAGCTACTCAAACTGGTATTTTACGAAACATTCATTTATGTATGTATGTATTGTATGTATGTGTTGAAAGAATTAATTACTGTGCGTGCTTTCACTTGTTTGCCAAATTCAGAATATTTCAGAGAAATACAAATTCGGTTGATTATCTTTCTACTGCACCAGCTTTCCTATTTTTCTAAAACCCAACCCAAAATTTGCGTGCCTGAAGCCTGAATGCCTGCTATCACATACGATAAATCAGTGTTAAGAACCATAAGTTACATTTGTCAATAAGACTAACGCCACAAAGTGGTACTAGAAAAAAAAAGATTTTGTGCGCGCTATAATTTTTTACATTTTTACTGCGAATTGTGGTGGCGAAAAATTGTAGGTATATCTCTAAAGCTTCAACCCGTCGACTCATTTCATTTAACGCTAATAAATTTAGGTTTATTTAATTTGGTTTTCTACTGAAGTAAATTTTTGATGGCAGCTTTTTTCACGAAGGCTAGAGAAGTTTTCACAAATGATAGATAAAAAAACAATGTACACTGGTTTATATCGTTAGAGAGAATGAATGGATTAATCAAAAACTAACAATTGAAACTAGCTGAAAAACTAGCTATTAAAACCAACACATTTTTCGACCGCTTCCAACCACTGCAAAAAAATATTAATTTTATCAAAGCTCGAAATTTTTAATAATTAAACTCAAGGCATTTTTTTTCTTTCTTTTTTATTAAAACCGAATTATTAGTGCTTTTATAAAGGAATACTGAAAAAGATACAAATAACGAATTATTTGTAATACTTCACTCAATTCATGACACAATCAAAGCGGACTGACGTGCAGCCTAAAAATTTGCATTATATCCAGCAGTGGGCGAATGCCTATGGAATGAGTTACGGTGTTATTCATAAAAAATTTGTATTTAAATTAGATTAAAGTGTTTTTACTTACTAGGGGAACGAGATGAGTACCGTATAAAAAAGAGTTAGTAAATAATCCCAATTTTTAGTGAAACTTAAAAAAACGCATAACAAAAAATTAAAGAACCAATAGAGGAAGACGACAATAATTTATATTATATTATATTATGTATATAGAGGGTGATTCAAGGATGATGCAGTTATGTGTAAGAAATTATTTGAGTTTTTTCAGAGAACCAATACTACATACAATGGTTAAGTATAATAACATTTATAAACTTATTCGAATGGGTTCGTTGCCAGACTTCATTTCCGATTGCATCTGAATTCTTCGATATAAGGCTCATCTGGGTACCTGGTCACAGTGACATTGCAGGAAGCTGCGAGGCAGAGAACTAGCTTGACAAAGGATCTGTGAGGTAGTTACCCCGCAAAATGAGAGGATTGGGATCCCGTTGACTACCTGCGGTCTGCTCTTGTAGAGGTGGTCTTCGCGTCAACTCAGCGAACGCTGATCAAGTATACACATTTGTAAGGTGGCGAAATCTTTATGGTCACGAGTGGATCCGAGTCCCTTTCAGGTATGTTGTATGGAGAATGAGATGGAATCATCTCTCTCAGCATTTCTCCTTAACTGGCCTTTCGGTGGATTAAGATTTACTACATACATACTTTGCTCTAATCTCTTTGCTATGGCTTTCATATTTCATCAGTAATACGAAGCGGCTAACACCACAGTAAATCAGTCATAGTTTGGGTGTGTTGGTAAAGGGTATTTGGTATAGATACGTAAATGTGATCCAAACCTTTTATGAAAATGGTCACTGCGCCAGAAGAGCATTGCGCACACTTCGTGATTTTGCGGTCAATATAACTGAATATTTTCATATAAACAAATACGTTAACAAACAAAACTTCCACAGAAAATCCACATGTCATTCAAAACCAAATTATGCGTCCACAACGAGTCACTGCTAGGAGTGATTTTTGGGCTGTTCGAAAATGATACGCTGAGACGCTGATATGGTGAACTTTGAACAGAGCGATGCTATTTGGCACACATCGCATGAAACAATGGTCCTGTGGCGAACGGATTTCCCAGGATTTCCCAACAACAAGGTGGTCATTTGACACCGATCTCTTGCAACTTGCCACCCTTGGACTTCTTTTTCTAGGGCTGCGTGCAAAGTGCGGTCTACTTCGGTAATCCCAAGTCGACTCCAGAGCTGATTAACGGCATCGTGTGCCTTGCAATGATATACAGATCGAGCTATGCAAAAAACTCAAAGACAGTTTTGACATACGCGTGGTGGGCATTAAACGGAAGCTGTATTTCATACTTAAGTGAGATATACTAAATAAAAACTATGGCTAAAGAAAAAAATAAATCCTATTGGCAATTTTCGTTGTGTTTTATTTCTGGGAAATCTGCGGCTTTATTGAATCACCCTGTACAAAGTTTTGCGCTTTAAAATATTAACGAAGTAAAAAGTTTTGAGTATTTTTTGTAGCCTTTTATGATGATTAAATTAACATAAATAGGATTATTCGATTTAAATGAAATAAGCATCTCTTTGAGTGATAACCTTTGTACACTGTAAAGATATTTTCATAATTTCGCTATTGAAGAATTTCTCTAAAAAATTTGAGCAGCTCAATTTCACAAGCCTCTGTTGAAGCCGATTTGTATCACCAAACAAATTTTGCAAACGCTAAAAATTTTGATAAACGCTAGGTGTCAGGTCTATACTATACAGGATATTTGAAGGAGCCTCCCATCGAAGATCATAGAGCTTCTGGTTGTTCTGCAAACATATATGCGGTCTGACTCTTTCTTGATGGATCGCAACACCCTTCAGATTTGCCATTGCTGTCTGCTTTCGTTTGATGGCCTACTTCAATCTGGTAAGTTGTTCGCAGTAGCGATCAATTCCACCAAATTTACTGCAAAACTAAAACTTTTATATGAATTGGCGCTTGGGTAACCATTTGGGCAACTTTGCCGCGATTCGACTATACGATTATTCAGCTGTTGCCTGATTGATTCACTTTTCGTCGCCAGTTGCCACCCGTTTCAAAAACAAATTGACTTCATAGCGTTTCAGCAAATAATCGCAGAAATCAGCTAGGTCCAAAAGCTTTTCTGCTTTCATTCGTGTGATAACCATAGATCGAGATTAGCCTTATAGAAATAGGTCCAGCAATTTACTAGTTCTAATCTACATTTGGTATGTGGAAGATGCGAGACGCGACGAAAACGGACTATCTGCTTTCCAAGATAGATCTGAACAAAGAGCACAAAATACGAATACCCGGCAGATAGGAATGCAGACCAGAGTCAAATCGGACAATAGATGCCCGATATTTATGCTGACGGCTCAAAGATGGACAATGGCACTGGATGGGAAGCAACTATCCTTGTAGATCTCGGCACAATTTTCCTTAAATTACTAGTCTAGACTTCTAAGCCAGTGTAGCGTCTTCCAAGCTGAGATCTACGCTATAGACAAAACAGCAAATAAGATTATTGGACTTACCTCCGGTAAACCTTAGCATTTTTATTGATCAAGCAGCGATCAAGGCATTTGAAGATGCATTAAATAATGTTGGAGGTCGCTCTCACTTACACAAGTGGGGTGAAATTAAAGAGCGAATGAATGTGCAAGGAAAACCGCTGAGCTTCACTTTTAGCGAGTAGTAGAGGGCATAAGCATTCCCCTAAATGCACTGTACACTGCGATTGAATTGAGCGTAAACCAATAGAAGGCGGTCTCTGACTACTAACTGCAGGGTCTCCAAAGGGCTCTGGCGAAAACAGAATCTTAAAAGGACAAAATGTCTGCTTGGATTCAACAGATCAACTACCAGCGTCCTCACAGCTGTTATAACGGGTCACTACACTATTGGCAGCCTAGCCAGTAGAATGGGTTTACCTCACCATGATTTCAGCAAGAGTTGCGGAGACTAAAATGTATTGATGAAGATGTACTGACTGTGAATGTCCTGCACTCCAAAGAAGCCGTGCCCGATATCTTGGCGATTATTTCTTTGAATCCTTTGAAAATTGCCAAATGTCTCACTGGAGGAACGAGTTACCTTCTTAAAAAGATCTCAGTGGTTTAAGCAACTTAGTTATGGGGTGGATGTCAAATGCAGGTATCTCAATGTTCCTCACTGTCACCGAGTGTCTTGTTTCAGACAAGCAACCTGGCTAACCTAATCTAATCCTAAGCGCCGATGCGGCACCAAAATTTTCATCCGATTTTGTCAATATTCTCGACGATTGGTCCATCATCAGAGCGCAATTCATCCTCAACTTAAATGTATGTTACCAAAACGGCGCACACTGGGGATTTTTGTACAGAGATGCGGAAAAAAGTATACATCCCAAAAAATATTTACATTTTTACTACTAACGAAGTTGTATATATTTGTGTATGAAAAGAACATGTCTAAAAACTATTTTTTAAAAAAATTTAAAAAAATTTTTTTTTTTTAATTCATAAATTTTAATTTTTTTTTTTTTTATTAATATAAGCCAGCAAATATTTACGCACAGGATACATGTAAGTTCATAATTCTGAATTACCCTCAAAATGTCAAAACAAAATTAAAAGTGTTTCGTTATCATTATGCACACACTAGAAAGCGTTTAGTTATTATCATTGCCAAAAAATAATCAGTGGCGCCTGGTGGCACCTGGTGGCACCTGCAATTGATTAAAACTGAAAGAGACGCTATTAAGCAACACGTTTATACTAGTTTCTGACCGTAGGTAAATGTAGCTCAACTTGCAGATCTAAGAATATGAAGGAATATGATTTTTTTTTTTTTCGTAAAATTAATTATAAATAGATAATCAAATGCTTTACAGCCTTTGTTCTTCCGGCTAAAATATATAAAAATATCGTACCCTAAATGAAAAATAAAAAATTGGAAGTCGGCTCAAGCAAAAGGAAAAAAAACCACCTTGGGCTTTGAAGTTTTTTCTTAGTCAGTTCAATACTATAAAAAAATTATACTTTTGACATATCTATAAAAAAAAAACTGTGAGTCGGAGTTTAGTAATTCTTTTTGATTTTATTGTTGGTTCTATTCTGGAATTTAGAAATACCATTAAACATTGCGTAGGTGGTATGTTGCAAATTTGACTTTTTTCCGCAAAATCCCCAGTGTGCGGCGTCGTTGACACACTGCATTGGGTCTGTTAGTAGAACAGAATTAATAAAATGATCGACAGGCATTAAAAAAAATATTTTTGAGCAATAGTTATTGGGCTTCGAACCCGAGGTAACCGAATAATAATCACTCAAAATCACATCCGGCAACAGATTCGGACGCATTCGATGAACTCCCTATAATTTGGGCCACTGGAATATCTAACTCAATAATAATTTGCCTTCATTGCATTCAAATTGCATATAACTGGCTTCAGCTAAGACCAGAAAAAAATATCAGTCCCACTCCTTTCGATTCAATCAAAATGAATTTTTGGGGGTTACGGCGCCACTCAAGAAGCGGAAACCTTTGGCACAATTGAAGTCAGTGGCGTTCTTACTTGTTTGCATTGAACAGTAACGTTTTCCTCATGGTCTTTATCAACTTGAGATGTGTAGCAATAAGGCGGCACGCCTATGATTGACAGAATATAATTAAATTAATTCTAATTTTCTATTTCATTTCCTTTCAAAGCAGAGTCACATATGCAAGTGAACAATATACATATATATATGTATTTATATGTATATCTTTTCATAACTAATTTCATAACGAGTTCCGTATGAGTTGCTCAGCTTACATTCGCATGTGTGCAGACTTGATGGTAATTCAGCAAAAGTGAACAGCCAAATGTTCTGCGTCGTTTTCGAGTAGCTTGAGGATGTTTGTTTGTGTAGGTAAGCATATAAATAATTTATACATAAGTATATATGCAACTTTATTAAAATAATAAGGTGCCTTAATTTAATGCCTTGAATTGAAATATTTACTGGAAAAGCAACTTAATGGCTTTGAGAAAAGGAATATTACGCAAGCAAAATTTTTGAATTCATCAACAAACTTCAAGTGGTAAAAATTAGGTCTTAAAGAGCATTATTAACTTGTTTGCGCCGTTAAGGTCCTTCCAGGACCTTTTTAATATAAAATGACTTGTATATCCGAAATCGCAACTGGTATTAAAATATACTTTTATCCGAAATGCTATGATTTCCTAATTAAATTCACAAAACTGTTACTGAAAAAATGCAGTACAATGAACAATAATTTTTTTTAATCCATTTCTTCATTGCAATCTTTTTTAAACATTAAGCAATAGTTTTACTTAAAGTTATTTAATTCATTTAAAAGAAAAAGCATTTATGAAATTCATCCCGTGTTGCAAACATTTATTAATTTTATGATAAATAATGATTTAGACTAATTTATTATCGTACTAGCGGACCCGAAAAACTTCGTTCTGTCAAATAAATTTTGAATGTGGCAGTTTATATTTTGACCTTAAAACGTTTTTACTCTGCTGACCTTCACACACCGCCCTATCATCATGCTGACGGTTCTGTTCAGGAGAATTAAAGAAAAGGGTCAGCTCGGGTGACCTAAGTATCTTCGCTTCCACGAACTTTGGCCACCCTTTTGGGACCCACTAAAAACCCCCTTATGATTGCCCCTGGGACTTATTTATGGTCATAGCAAAAGTAAGCCGCACTGGAAACTGTAGTGGTTTAAATTCAAATGGTACATCAGTCGATATCATTGGGATGCGTGGTATCAAATCGTCTTCTCCTTTATATTTTTCTTTCAGTATAGTTGCTTCTATCACGTTGCTCAATATTTTTTTTCATCGCTAACCGTGTGCCGTTGCAAAGACGCGTTTGGTTGATATTTCTCAACATTACAACTACCGATCCAACCTTTAATTGCAGATTGTAAGGTGGCAATCCTGGTAAACCCAGCGAGTCGCTTATGCAGACGACATTTGCTCATTATCAGTAAAAGCACCTTAATATTCATATACATATATACAATAAGCGCGTACACCCTTTTTTGGGTGTTTGGTCCAGCTCCTCCTCCTATTTGTGGTGTGCGTCTTGATGTTGGAGGGACCTACAATTTCAAGCCGACTCCGAACGGCAGATATTTTTATAAGGAGATTTTTCATGGCAGAAATACACTCGGATGTTTGCCATTGTCTGCCGAGGGGCCACCGCTATTAGAAAAATGTTTTTCTTAATATTGGTGTTTCACCGAGATTCGAACCTACGTTTTCTCTGTGAATTCTGAATGGTAGTCACGCACCAACCCATTCGGCTACGGCGGCACTCTAGTATGCAAGGAAAATTCGTCGCTTTGTGCTCCGAGTCGGATAAATTTGCCCCTAAAATCAACATCGATAAAACGAAATCAATAAAAAATATCGCCAAAAATGACAACAATTTTATGCTTTATGGCAAAGAAATTGAACAAGCCGAAGATTTTACATACCTAGGCAGTGCAATATATGCTGATAATAGAACGGGGAAGGATATCCGGATATCCACTTTAGAACATACATACGGGGAGAGGTGCTGGGATGGTTAGAAGGGTGGGTTAGAGTGTATGGACTGCGAACGATGACTGTGCTGCGTTTGCGTCAACCGCTTTGTGCTACTGATGAAATTCATGAGATTTCTAATGTCAATGCCTGCTATATCAGCAGGCGTAGCAAAGAAGTAAGAGCCAAGAAGCCTGGAGCTTAGCCCCGCCAGAGCAGAGCAGCTAAGGATTAGGTGCTGAGATGATTCTACCTCATCCTCCGTACATCCATCGCAAAAGGGAGTTGAGGTAAGTCCAAGCCTCACAGCATGCATTCCTCGCGCATAGTAACCTGTGAGAAAACCCACGAGACTCGAGAGCTGACATTAAGTCAACCTAAGAAGCTGACCCAAGTGCCCCCGGTCTACATGTGGCCAGAAGGATTTCGCGAGCTTACAAGTGTAACATACTTGCCCAACGCTCGCTGATTTGGCGCGATGCCCATCTTTTCAGGAACAGACCACAGGTAGTCGGGGGATCCCAATTCTCTTCTTTCGCGGGGGGATCACCTCACATGTCCCTTTTCTGGCCAGCTCATCCGCCTCGCAGTTTCCAGCAATGTCGCTGTGACCAGGAACCCAGATGAGGCTAGTGTCAAAAAATTCGGACGCAGTCGAAAGTGAGGTCAGGTATTCCCTGAGCAGTTTCGAGTGCACCATCGCTGACCCGAGGGCCCTTATTGCCGCTTGGCTGTCAGAGTGACTTGAAGAATATTGCAAAAAGAAAATAGATGACAAAGGCAGATTCATAATCAAATGAAAATGGTTTGACTAATAAAAAGTAGAGGTTCTAGAAGCGGTGTATCAGAATGGCATCTTTAGTGCTAATTGATAATTGGATCTGAACTGTGTCACTCAGACAACACCTGCTACGGGGTAGTAAAATTTTCATGGCCCAGCCTAAGTTGTTTTCAAAATAGTGGGAAAATGGTTAAAATATATGTCTGAGTGAAATGAAAGCCGCAAACATATACGATGAAATTTCATATGAAACATTTGAACCTATTATATTCCACCTGAAAGCGTCGTTTTGATCCGTTCTTGAAAAAACTCTTCAAAACATATATTGGAAATTCATTAGAGAATTGAAATTGTGGTAAAACCTTCATTACTGATGTCCACCACTGCAGATGTCCCTAAAAAAGTAAAAGAAAAATTTGTGTCGAAAAGGAAGGAATAACAAAACATATCAATTAAATTTCTAGATAAAACTGAAGCTGGCTCGAGCGGCTAAAAGCAGGTGAATGGGAGATTTTTGCTGAAGTTACGCATTTATTTCAAAAATCTTCTCAGAACTCCATATGCCAGGGTGTCAAACAACACGAATCATATAAACGCATTTTAACGCACGCAGAAAACTCGCCACTGTAGGACATACAGACTACTTTTAAGCTACTTAAGGTTTACGAACGATTACCTTCTGGTTGGTGTTCTCACACCTATTCTATGGTCATGGTAATTGATTATCCTTAGATGAAGATGTAAAACTTATATCACTATTAAGACTGTCTGTGCGAAAAAACAAGCACGATTTAAAATCTTAAATCTTATATATAACCCTTACCTTGTGAGCCCGAAAAAATGGACGATTGTCATATTTTTTTTAAATATGTTTTAGAACTTTTATTTAAATGAGGCATATATTATACTGAAGGGTAACTCTCGAAGAATACATTTTGGTGTTTTTATTTAAAAAAATTTTATTATTTATTGTTGATATCGCCCCTCCACCGAAACGCCGCTTTTTAGAAGAGGCTTGCGGTGATCACGGCAGCGCATGAGCAGCTCAACTGAAATCAAAAAAAAATTAAATGATGATTGTAGAAAAATGTTTTTTAGTGAATCTGAACGGTTTATTTACCTAAAACAAAAATGTTCTCGATATGAAAACCGCTTTGCACCAAAAAATCGATTTTTGAGGGGTTGAAAAATTTAAAAAAAAATTAATTCTAGCGAACTATGCAAATATTTATAAAAAGTGAACCATGCAGATTCACGAGGTTGTAACTACGAATAATTAATAAAAAAGTTTATGCAAATCGGTCAAATAGTTTTTGATAAATAATGATGACCGCGACGGTAAAAAAATCACGACTTCGAGATAATCGCGTCTAAAGTTTGCGTGCACTTCATTTATGGATAAGGTCGCGCGCTTCCACGGTCTGTAACTTTCGTTCTAGTGCTCCGATCTTTATGGTTTTTTGAATTT
Source organism: Anastrepha fraterculus (assembly GCA_037575425.1). Lineage (NCBI taxonomy): Eukaryota > Metazoa > Arthropoda > Insecta > Diptera > Tephritidae > Anastrepha > Anastrepha fraterculus. The sequence goes on from JAYXIM010053180.1 coordinate 60,664, forward strand.
ATATTTTTAAGATGATGTACTTTTAGAATATGACATAAAAAAATTTTCTATTATATTTTTCAGTCCAACACAAGGTATATAACCCCTTAAACCGTAGCACAGACTTTGTAGCGCTAATGATAAACTAAAGGTGGTATGACAGCCTTAAATATATGACGGAAGCAATCATTTAATCCATAACAACATGGACTCCCTTTCAGGCTGCTGTGCCTAACTCTCTCCGGGCGAAAGTTTGCTTTGCTACAAATTTGTCTACCCCAAATTAACTTGGTGAAATTATTACCTTTGATAAAAGAAGAAAAAGCAGGCCAAATTTTATATGGCAAATTTTATTTTATTAAATCCAACAAATGACGAAATGCTGTCACTTATACCCATCCAATATTATTAAACACTTCTGATGCAGTATTCAAACCGTCTATGTGTACAAAGTATCAATTTATTACTGACGCACCGTGTACTATGCTAATGTGTGTACTTATACATTGTCAGCATTTCGTAGTAAGGCGCTAAGAAACTCGAAACTTTTACGTGTGCATTGCAACTGGCATCTTAAAAGTCAGAGAAGTACCCAAAAATTTATTAATTCCTTTGTTAATGGTGTTTTTGCCATGAAAAGCTTCTCATAAAAGCATTTTCTGCCAGTTGGAGGTCACATAAAACAGTAAGGCGCTTCATCTGAAGAAACACACTAACACTCATACCACATACTTACAGAAGAAGCTGAAGCTCAGAGAAACGACGAACAAAGAATTTATGTGCTAGTTGTATATACAGGGTGGTCTAAATAAGGTATTCTTTACTGTTAGGGAGTGTCATCCATCCATTGACTAAAATAAACTGCCAAAGTAAGTGGCATGTTAAGTAAGCTCATGGCAACCCTTGGAGGTCCAACGCAGAACAAGCGAAAACTTTTAATGGGCACTCGATTCTCTTATACGGATGCGAAATATGGGCAGATTCGCTAAGGGTGCAATGCCGGCGGAAAACTCTGTAATAAGTGCCACGCACCTGCGCTCTCAGAGTGGTTTCGTCATCCAGAACAGTATCTAAAGCAGCGGTGTTAGTTATCAGCGGAACCATCCCTATAGATAATCTAGCACAAGAGCGCAAACGGAGATGGGAGGCAAAAAACACAGGAATCCCAGTACCACGCTTCTCCGATATTAGAGTTTAAACGCTCACACCTTGGCAGGCAAGATAGAACTCTGAACGGTATGTTAGATGGACAGCGAGACTAATACCCGATCTAAAAAAATGGGTAAAAAGAAAGCACGGTGAGGTTAACTATTACCTCATACAGTTTTTGTCCGGACATGGGTCCTTTCGCAAGTATTTGTGGCGAATGGGAAAAGTGAGCCAATCGAACTGCATATATGGAAATACTGAGTATGATGATGCGGAGCACACCTTCTTTAAATGCGAGAGGTGGAACGTAGAGAGAATAGGTCTGCAACGAGCTATTGGTGTATTTACACCTGAAGAAATTATCGAGAAAATGATGATAGACGAAGAAAAATCGATTGCCGTCGCAAATTGCGTGGAGGATATTATCCGAAAGAAAAAGCACGAAATGGAAAGTTATGCTGAAGAGCATTGAGCATAGGTTTCTCAAAACAGGCGGCCCTTGACGCAGGGTGAGTAAGTAAGTGTCCGGGGTGGAGGGAAAAATGCAAGAGAAGAGGAGGGATATTTTTAGTGGAATCATCACACACGTAGTAGCGACGGTTACTAAAGGGTTTTTCAATAAGGGCGGGTAGATGTTGAAATTGAATAAAATGGCGTTTGCTGTGTGGCACGTAGCGCCGTCCTGCTGAAACCGCATGTCGTCTAGGTCCATATGGTTCAATATGGGCCATAAGAAATTGGAAGGGCCACCACGTCTACCGAAAAATGGGCGCAATGCGCGCAACGTTTGCGGTAATGAACACTCATTTTGATGATAAAGTTTTATCATTTGAACGTGCTGTTCAATCGTGTAACTTGCCATGATGATTTGCCATAAGCAACTGAATAATAAACAAAAGATTTGATAGATGTCACCAAAAAAAAATATCTGCCACAGGGCGCCAAAATCGACCCGCGCCAATTGAAAAGCCCTTTATATGGTGCGAAGGCATTTTTAACCCAACGTCACCGCCAAGAAAAAAAAATGTATTAATATAATAAAAAATGAGTCGATCCGCGCTTCAACCTTCAAAGTTTTTTTTTTTGAAAATATGAGTGCTGTATGATCTCAATTGAGCTTTTATTGGAAGAACTTCGAAATAGAGCTCTTTTTCAGCCTGAGAGTTATGTTAACAGCTGCGACTACCAGATTTAAAGCTCAGAGATCGAGCAGCCTATCGAGAAGCCTATAAATACGTAGATCTGCAATAGATGGAAAAACTGAAAAACCTAAAACTCGACGGCTGTTGGACAAATTTTCGCAAGCAAACTTTTAGCCCTGCCTCCCAATCGAAAATGCATTTTTCATATAAATCCACTCCAGGAACGAATGGAAAAATTATTTAATTTTAAAACCAACTGAAAACGATTAAATTAAAAATACTATTATATATAAAAAATTAAATTAAAAATAAATAAAAAAAACATAAATTAAGTAAATTAAATTAAAAAATTAAATAAAAAATAAATTAAAAAATGAAATAAAATATAAATACAAAAAAAAACATAAATTAAGAAAATTAAATTTAAAAAAATGTAAAAAACCAAACATATCTCGAAGGCCTGTATATAAAAACGTACAAAATTTCTTCTAAAGAGCATCACTCAAATACCACTGCGCCAATTTTAGTATTTTTACCTCGCCTAAAAGGATTGTGACTTAGCAGAGTGATGCCACCTGCTTGCTATTGTTTTCGTTATATCTTTAGGCCGCTGGTTTGATCACTAAAGTTAGCTTGATTCAAGTCACCTTTTTCTTCATTTGTTCTTCTCTTTTCTAAATACCCAGAAAAACATTTAATCATCTCGTCCTCCTGACTCAACTAGTCTCTCATAGCATTTTTTGAAACATACCTATTTTTGAACCTCCCTGCAAGTGCACCTATACCAACCGCGCTACCTTTTATGTTGACATAAACTGTTAAGCAGAGAAAGTTATGCACTCCTTCGCCATTCTCACGCTAAATATAAGAAAATTTCCGTTTACGCTCAGAAATGGCGCAGAGAAGTCAGAGAAGAAGAAACGTCGATTGTGACAAATGACAAAAATTGAATATCTGAGTGGTGATAAATCATTGGAGTAAAAATATGTGTGTATGTGTGTGTGTGTATTCGTGTATTACTTGCCAGTGACTTAAAAGCAGCAAAGCCAGAGGAAGCCCCCAAATGACGTTTGTCTTCACAAATGTGTTTACACTACCACATACACAGACACACATACTCACACATATACATATGTACATTGTCATAAACGTGCGGCGCGACGCTTAGAATTTTTGACTACCTTTTCAAAGTTGTGATTAATGCTTGGAGAAAATATTTATATTCGAACGAACAATGCCTTCGTAAGGTGGATGTTGATGAGATCGTGAATTCACAGATAACTGAATTATTCGCGAAATGCCAATACAGATGCGTTTATTGTTATTCTGCTGTTTACTGCCGAGTATGCCAATCAAATTTTTATGGCTTTAACAGGTCACGTAAATGAAAAGTAAATGGCTTCTTTGTGGCATATTTGCAATTTTTTCACGCTTGCTTAAATTCTGTCAAAGCAGTACCGGATTTAGTCAATCAAATAAAGCAGAAAATGTTTACTACTCATTTAAATTTATTGTATCGGATTCAGGGTTAGACCATTTTGAAATACAAGTCATTTAATTTAATTATAAAAACTATTATTGGATTACTAAACACCGAAACATTTTTCAAGCCCATCTTCCAGCAACTACTCCAGTTCTTGCTGTGAATTGTTTTTTTATGTTTAATATCGACTGAAAACTGCTTTCACGAAGTGGTAATTTTACTTTTGGACAGAATTTCCATCGGTTTTTATAACTTTCGTAATTTTTTATGATGAAAATACTTGAACAGAAAACTTTATTTTCGTATTCAAAATTTTATACGCAGTTTTTGAAGAAAAGTTGCAATTATAAACAAAACTATTTTTATTTTATAAATTTTTTGTGAAAATTGTTTTTATGTACTATTTGAAAAAAAAAATTGTGAAAAAAAATGTTTAAATAATTTTATTTTTATGCTCAAAATTTTTTGGAAAAAATTATGTTCAAAACAAATTTTTTTAATCAATTTTCGAAACTTTTTTTTTTGGAAAATTATGTAAACTGAACATTTTTTTCGAAAAACACTTTCGAAAATCAATTTTCGAAAAAAACTGTACTTAAAAAAAAAGTTGGACTTTTTTTTTGGAAAGTTAAGTAAACTGAAAATTTTTTTAATTTTGATATTTATTCAGTGTTGAAAATTTAATATTAAGTTTTTAAAGTGAAACTTGTTCAGCTTTTATAATTCTTTATAATAAAAAACCTTTTATTTTTACATATATTCAAGATTTTTTGGAAAAATTTTTTATGTAATTTTTGAAAAAAAAAAATTTGTAAACTGTAAAATTTTGAATAAAAGTTTATAAATTTGAGATTTATACAATGTTGAAATTTTTCATATAAAGCTTTTGAAGTGAAATTAATTCCGTTTTTATAATATTTTTGTACATTTTTTTAAATTCTTTAGGATAAAAATACTTAAAAATTCTTTTTTCGAAAAAGTTAAATATTTGGGTTTTACTCAAAATATTTTGGTATAATGTGTTTTAAAAAGAAATTACGTTGGTTTTTATAAAATTTTTATAATTTTTTTTTTTAATTTTTTATGATGAAAATACTTAAAAAACATACCAAAAATTAAATTTTTTTTGCGAAATTTTATTTTTTGGAGCCTGCTTATTCTTAAAAATTAACAAAGAACTTAAAAAAACTTCAAATATTTTTTGAAATTTTTGAAGAAAAACTTTTTTTAATTTCGAAAAAAAAAATTGTTTAAACCATATTTTTGCCTAAAAAGTGTGAAAAAAAGTTTTAGTTTATCAAGATGTTTAAAGTGAAATTACGTTGGTTTTTATAATATTTTTATAATTTTTTTTTAATTTTCTATGATGAAAATACTTAAAAAACATACCAAAAATTAAAATTTGTTTGCGAAATTTTATTTTTTGAAGCCTTCTTATTCTTAAAAATTAAGGAAGAATTTAAAAAAAACTTAAATTTTTTTTTAAATTTTTGAAAAAAACTTTTTTTAATTTCAAAAAAAAAATTTTTTATTTTATTTTTGCCTAAAAAATATAAAAAAAAAGTTTTAGTTTATAAATTTTTTTAAAGTGAAATTACTTGAGTTTTTATAACATTTTTATAATTTATTTCCTGAAAAAGGAAATGTTCCAAACTTTACATTTTTTTTAGGAAATTAGTTTTCCAAAAATGTTATTTTTTAAGCATTTTTATCTTAAAAAATTAAAAAGAAATTTATACAAAAAATTTATGTTTTGGTTTTGTAATTTAAAACAAAATTTTCATAATTTTCGATAAAACATTTTGTAGTTTTTGGAAAGACATTTTTATTTAGTTCTGAAAAACCGTTAAAGTAAAAAAATTAAAAAATAAAATTATAAAAATTTTAAAGAGAAAAAAGGGAATATTATAAAAAACTGTAAGTCGAAATTATCAACGTAGGATAAATCTCAAAACTCAATTACATTTCTTGACCAAAATACTTGAACCCCTCATCATGGAATCGCACATCTTTTTTCTGGGCGTAATTTTGATTGGATACCTGCCTACAAATAAACAAATTTTCAGAATAATTTTATGTTGATAACCAAAATACTTCAATCACTTTACCTGGAATGGCTGAAAAGAAGGGCATCTAGAACCCTATCAGGTGCATGCGGTGCAACGACAGCCTTATAAGATGGTGCATTGTTCTTCTGTCCTAAACCAATGAATTTTTTTTTAGCTTTTTTCAAAAATCTGCCTTTTTCAACGAATTTGGAATTTGCTTTTTCCAAATGCCGCTTCTTTTCAAACGTACTTTTCACTTAACCAATTTCCGATACTTTTATAACAGAATGTACACGCGCTGAAATATCAAAAATTTGCGTAAATAAAATAATAAACACAAATTTTTCATTCGTATTCATTGCTATGTCGATTTATGTTAACAAATTATTTGGTTGGTGCTATTTTGCATATGCAAATATTAAAAAAAAAAAACAAAAACGTTTTGCCACAAATGCATTTTTCATAAGTACATAATTGTTTATGCAAAATATGATCGGAATGTCAAGGAGTTATTAAATTTGCATATGGAATATTTTGTTTTTGCATCGAATTTTTTTAAAAGTATTTTAATGTTCATGTTTCCTTTTTAAACACTTCGAGTGCCATTGAAAAATAATGGCATTTTTTGCATTACATTAATGGCACTTCATTTAATAAAACTTCCACAGATGAGAAACATTTTATCATAATTGCTTTTTGGGCAGTTTTTGTTTTGTGATACTTTCAAATGAAACAGCAAAAGCTTTTGACGTTTTTGCCTTAAAAACACCAAAAAGGCACCATTCACTAACAAAAAGGCTAAATATTAATGGGTTTTTCTATTTATAAAAAGGTTTTTTACTCATTACTCTGTGTGACAAAATGCGTCGAAAAAGACAAGTATGCGGCATAGCAGTAATGAAAACGAAAAAGTTGTGGAATATTAGACACCTGCCGTTTCCCGTGAAGCGTTAAATTTTTTTACAACGCATTGAAGTTTTCCTAATTTACTCTCAATTTGAGCTAAATTGTTTTAAAAGCTTGTTGTTGAAAGCGTTTTTTTTTTTTGTTGCAGATTTACATACATACACAGATTTATCTTTCATCATCATTTTCCATCAGCATTTCAGCTCGGGGTCAGCTTTAGCTTTCCCAATGATCTTCTTCCATTTAACTCGGTTAAGGGCTTCCACCTTCACGTTTTTTACTTTTAATTTTATTCATATTTAAATGAACATGATACTTTTTGCCAGGACGTACAAGGTCCCAAGTGGAACCTCCCGAAGCTAGGCAATAACGAACCAATTCTCAAAGATCATGCAAGGTACCTCGGAGTAATACTAGACAATAAATTGCTGTGGAAGCACAATGTTGAGGAAATGGTGAAAAAGGCCAGTATTGCGTTGTACGCATGTAAAAGAATGCTGGGCGTTACTTGGGGTCTACACCCTCTTTGATGCACTGGTGCTACACGGCAATAGTTAATCCAATATTGCTGTATGCGGCCTTAGTATGGTGAACTGCGACAAGAAAACCGACATACTTAATGCCACTGGAAAGGTTTCAACAACTCGCTGTTCTGTGCCTAACAGGAGTGACGAAAACCACTCCAACGGCGGCGCTGGAAATGATACTTAGCATGCCACCTATTGACCTTACGGCGGAAAACCTGACAGCGAAATCCGTAGTCATCAGTCAAAAAACCTATTGAAAAAAGTACCACCCATTGGAATATCCTACACAAACCAATTATTACCCCTATCTGGAAATACGGTAGAGAAATAACGGCTAAGAATACAAATCTTCAGCTTATACAGCGAATGCAATCCAAAATATTATAAAATATAACGAATGCCAGTTGGTTTACAGTCTGTGTCAGAAGAAAAGAACCGTTTTTTTTTCTTGTAACTTCAAGATATATTTCGTTCTGCTTTTTGCTGCATAATAGCCTCACTCAAAGGCTACGATGCCAGTACTAACTCAGGTTAGTGTCGTTCGAAACTTTCCCCTAGACGCAACCAAACAAAAATGAGTGAGAAGTACGCGAAGGGTTTTGAGGTGGTATTTTTGCACGCATTCGAAAGGGCCGAAATTATCTTACGCCGCGGCTGCAAATTGATTAAAAAATCAAAAGACTCCGTGATTTTAAGCAACTCCCGCGTCAAGTTCGTAAAATCTAGTCCTGGTTGTCGACGAGCTACGCAGAAAACCAGATTCAAAGCATGAAAGATGCCAGGCTATACTCGACAACGATGAAGACTACACGGCTTATTGAGTAATTGCGACTCGTAGTTTTGTAATACTTTTATAAAAAAAAAAAACATTTTAAATATATATCTTTTATACTTCATAAATAATCGCGGTTCCTTTTTTCTGATGCCGACTGTATTTTCAATGAACCCATCCACCATCACTTAAATATAGGCACACCCCAAGAAACAATAACAAAATGTAGAACTAAACTTATACAGCCACTATCAGGCCACCGAAATGAACAAATGCAAAAAATTGTGCCGACTGAAAATATCAAAAGATAATTAAAACGACTCACCCCAACTGAATTAACAGAAAGATTTACAGTGTAATTAAAAAATAATAAAAAATAATTTAATGTAACAAAGAAAAAAAATTTCCTTACCCCGGTAAAATAGCATAAAATATATTACAAGTGTAAAAAAAGATTGCATAGAGTTAGTACACGGTGCGCTATCTTTCATGTCGGTTTGAAAGCATTGAATAACTTAAAAAAAAAAACAAAAAAGCAAATGATTTGTATAAGTGAGGTATTTTTATTTGGTTTGGTTATTTACAATTTATTAAAACTAATTTTTTTTTAATACAATATCAGTCAAGTAGTCACTTTTTTCTGTGGTTGTCATCAAGCTAGTCAATAGTCTGCGGCTTGTTGGCGTAAACCTTATATTTCAGATAACCCCAAAAAAGAAGTCCGGGGGGTTAAGTTAAGTGATCTGGGGGGCCAGTCGATGTCACCTCTTTTTGATACTAGACGTCTCGGGAATTTTCGTTGCAGAAATTCAATTGTTGCATTCGCAGTGTGGTATGGCGCACCGTCTTGTTGAAACCAGTAACCGTCTAAACCTTTCTAACGCATTTGCGGGTAGACATAATGAGTCAATATCCGTCGATATCAGTTTCCATCGCCCGTACGTTTTTTATGGCCAAATGATGGTTTTGGCGCAAAAGGCGGTCCAAACAGTTACTTTCCGGTCATGCAATGGAGTTTCATGGATTTCGTGTTTATTTACGCTGTCAGAGAGGTGAAAATGTGCCTCGTCAGTCATTAAAATTTGCTTCCCAAAATTCGGTTCAGTGTCAACCATTCGAGCGACAGTTTGGCCATATTCCAAGTGACGCGAATGGTCTGTCGGCAATATTCTTTGTGCCAATTGCACTTTATACTGAAACAAATTTAAATCATCCTTTAAAATGCATAATGCAGCCCCAAAATGCTGAGCGCAACGACGATACGACACTGTTGACTCCTGGGCAACGCTGCTTCACTGCTTCAACAAGTTCATTGGAACGTCTTGGTCGTTGATGAGCGGCATGTTGACGATCTCCTATTGTCCCGTGCTTAAAAAAATTCGACACCAAACGACGAATAGTATTGTCAGACGCTGCCTGTTTTCCGCGATACTTTTTCCGATACTTTTTCCTATTTTCGATGTATAGCGTCACTATTTCAGCGCGTTGTTTCGGTGTAAAGCATTTCATGGTTGAAATCGTACTGAGTGGACTTATCGAAAACATGTATATATGTATGCTTTATGTTGAAGTCGATCGGTTGGTAAATGACAAAGTTATTCAGCGTTTACATACCGACATAAAAGATGGTGCACCCTGTACAAGCAAAAAAAGAAAACCAGAAAAAAAATAATGTTTTCTAAATAAATAAATCCTGTGATTTTCTCGTCTAACTCCATATGAGCTTTTATTTCAGGGATCTCAAATTCATAGCGTTTTATTCCTAGCCGCCAGGGACCTTATTAGCAACTAGCAAACCCGGCCCCCTTCGCTGGGCACACTAAAATAGAATAGATATGGTTTAGAACAGAAAATATATGGTTTTCATATTATTTATTTCTTTATTCTTTATTCAAGCGCTTTGGCATAAACAATATTTTTTGTTTTTCTATTTGTTTTTGAGTAAATATAAAATATAAATTGAAAATCAGGAAAAAAGATGATTGTTTTTAAATTTCAAATCAAGCATATGAATAAACAATCGTCTTTTTCCCGATCATCCATGAATTTTTCGTTTCAATTTATATGTTTTATTAAGCATTGGAGCTTTTTTAACCATTATCCATTTATATTTTTCAAAAAAAAAAACGAAAAAATTTTTTTTCCACGAACACATAATTTCATTCGGATTTCACATTAAATTCTCAAATTTCGTAAGAAATTATTCACTGTTCCAAAATCCACTCCAAAAAAATTCACAAACAATTTTTACATGTTGCACTTACGTTTTTTCCTTATGGCATTCAAATCAGAAAGAAATATTGACACATTGTAACTCACACTGTCAATTTGACAGTTCAGTTCCGCCCCAAGCGTTAAAAAAGTAAGCGACATTATGGCTGGTTCAAAAGAACGCTATTCCCGTTGCCACTGCTCCGAATTACAACCAAACTTTACGAAACCCATTTTCAATCCTTACTTAACAATGTGCATAAGTTTGGTTTAATTCGGTGCAAAGACACGGCGGGTCCACGTTTTGGCATATATTTCGAGACCCTAGTCATCAATAGGTATGAAAATTACCCCGTATTAAAGCACTTATCAACAGCTTTCATTTGATATCCATATTGTACAAACACATTCTAGGGTCCACGTTTTGGTCTCTATCTCGAGACCCTAGTCACAGAGCGGATGGAAATACTCTGAACTAAAGCATTCACCAACAGCTTCCATTTGATACCCATATTGTACAGACACATCTGAAGGTTACCCGGGTCCACGTTTTGACCTATATCTCGAGACCCTAGTCACGGAGCGGCATGAAAAATACTCTGAACTAAAGCATTCACCAACAGCTTCAATTTGATACCCATATTGTACATACACATCCGAAGGTTACCCGGGTCCACGTTTTGACCTATATCTCGAGCCCTATCCACCAATAGGTATCCAAACTATACGGAAACCATCTTCAATACCTTCTTAACAATGTGTGTAAGTTTGGTTTAATTCGGTGCAGACACGGCCGGTTAGCGAACACACACAAAAAGTTGACTTTATTTTATATATAAGATTTTTTTCAGTTTGTGTCCGAAAAATCCAAATATCTTACGGAACCCTATTTTTTTCCAAAATAAAATGTAATCCATGTTACTCTTGGATAATGTAGTTTTCGAATGGTGAAAGAATTTTTAAAATCGGTCCAGTAGTTTTTGAGCCTATTCGTTACAAACAAACAAACAAACAAACAAACAAAGTTTTCCTCTTTATAATATTAGTATAGATGATCTTTGTATTAACCCCCTGACCATCCCGTGGGATAACATATAGAGTTAGTCAGTGCGGGGAGGAAGGAGAGGTCATACATTGATCTTAGCTAGACATCACCTACCCATATTGCAATCAGGTAGACCTGGCTAAACCTAACCTTATGCAATGCAGCCAGTGGTGCCCATTCCCCAGTCGGCGCCCACCGGACACAATTGAAACACAATATTAAATTTTGAGCATAATTTCAGTTTTGGTCGCTGTTTCCAAATCAAAGTAAACGTTTTATTATTAAAAAGATGAAATAAAAAAAATTTTTTAAACCACAAAGATTTAACTTTACGCATTACTATTTACACCTATGCTGTAGGTGGTATACTTGGTTTCCGGGCACAAGAAGAAAAAGTTTTAAACAGACATTAAAAAAATCATAAACTACAAAAGCTTTATGAGAATTTAAATGAGTAAGAAACCGTAGTTGCACACAACAAAATATAGCAACGCCTTAAAGTAAAGTTGTAAAACTAAAACAAACAAAAGGAATTGTTTGGTTCTATCCTACCTTTGACCCCATTCTTCGCCTCAACATTTTTATTCATATATTCGCCAGCATTAAAGTCGTTTGGTCATAAAAGTAAAAGTACTATTAAATATTACTTATAGATTCACCAGTAGTATCCATTTTAAGCGAGCAGAGAGCTGGATGCATTTAAGAGAAGAGATATTGAATTGATTTGAGAAACAAAATTTATCGCAGAATAATGGAAATGCATAAAATCTGATTCAAACTTTCAAGTAAGCACTGTTTCCTTCTTTTCTTTTGTGGCGGTGAGGTATGGCTTAAAATGCCTTCGCACGTACATGGCGCTACTAAACCAATATCTTCTCTTCCACTCCTGAATGTTTCCTCTGCCCCGGAACTACAGAACAGAGAAGATCCAAGTAATTAAAAGGTGGGTTAATGTTAGGCTAAGCGACTCTGTCCACGTCAAGTTTTTTGGAGCACAGGACTCCTTCTATGACAGAGCCAATAAGTTGCTACTTTTCTGCGCTTTTTATCATTTTTTTCATGGATGTTGTCTTCTCTTAAGGGAACTGCCTTCGACCGGATCGTAAACTTTTCTTGTCTGGCCCCAAAAGTTTTCTCTCGGAGCTCACGTCTTGACTTAGAACTTGCCAAGATTCATTTTAACTACTGCATCATAACAATATTGGCGGCCGCCGTAGCCGAATGGGTTGATGCAAGACTACCTGCCGTTCGGAGTCGGCTTGAAACTGTAGGTCCCTCCATTTGAGGAGCAACATCAACACGCACGCCACAAATAGGAGGAGGAGCTCGGCCAAATACCTAAAAAGGGAGTACGCGCCAAGTATATATATATATGTATATATATATATATTATGGCCATATCTGCTTCTCTTTCCGTAGATCGTGCCAGTAATAACGATAAAGCCCAGGGCCATTCCAATTTTTTCAACGCTAAAGTTGACGTGCTTGCAAAAGGTTCTTCTTTGTATGAATTCTACCGCGAATTAAGGTCTCGCCTCAATATGTTTATGTTTTAAAGATGGCATAGAAATTCACTTTTTAAGGCTTCCAGAAGATGCATGGAGTTCTTTGTATGCAGGGTCCGGCACTCGAACTGTAACCAATAAAAAGCCCATAAATTTAGTTTGGAAAATTAAGAATAAATTGACTTTTGCTCGATATGACCACCTTTCACCTGGACTATGGCCTTGAGACGGTCCCGAAACGAATCGTAAGCTGCCCGAATGTGAGTTGCAAGTATTTTGGCCCATTCGCGGACAATGGCGCCTCGAGACTAGTGAACCTTTTACTTCGGAGCTTGCTCTCCAAAATTGATAAAAGAGAATAATCCATCGGACTCGCGTCTTGTGTGGAGGTGATGAAAATCAGAACATTGTTCTTAAGCCATTCTTGGTTTACTCGAGCTTTGTGAGACGGTGCCGAGTCCTGTTGAAGCGTCCATGGTCTTACACCAAATATCTATCTGCGCACGGTTTCAATAAACCATATCGTTTTGGGAGTTTACGAATTGCTCAATTTGAAAAATTGTCTCGTCAGAAAACGCAATGTTCGGAAATTGACCGCTTTCGGCCAAGCGAAGCAACTCCTTTGCTCCTCAAGTCTGACTTGTTGCTGCTTTGGTGCTTTGGTGTGAGACCATGCGTCTTTTGGATCTTGTGGCAAATGATAGGGTCAAATATTTTCAGTTCTTTCGCCATTTGATTGGCACTTCGTCGGAGATTTCGCTCAAGTGGCTTCTTCACTTTTTGAACCATTTCTCGTGGCGTTGTAGTTTTTTGATGACCACCTCCACGACGCTTTGCGATGCTATCAGTATCATTTTAACGTTTTCTAGTGCGATACACAAACATTTTATTCACTTTGAGGTGACTGAGCTCACGAACCATCGCTGGTTGTGATTTTCCAGCCAAATATAATGCAATCAAACTATAACGTTTGAAACCCATTACTGATTTTCTCGCGCGCACTAATTTAGATGAAGAATCTTCAGTGACAGACATTTCTCTAAGCGCAGTGCAATGTGTAGTAGCACAAACTATAGAAGGGTGCCCTCTAAAGGGTTTTCCAATAAGATGTGTTATTTTGATAACATACTTTTTGAAAGAAAAATGCTATTTTTAATATAAATGATCGGATGTTTATTTCATTATAAAGAGGAAGGTATGCCGTTAATAGTGGAAAATATCATCGGGCATATAACCACCACGACCATGACAAACGATTTCTCGATTCCGATTTCATTTAATTCCTTTGCACGTGGCATGGCCTGATAAGTATCAGTCAACAGTATCAGAAAGTTTAATTCCAGCAAAAAAGGTTGTTAATAAGTTTTAAATGAATAACAGAGTGAACCACATTACAACAAATCATCTCGCAAAATCAATAATTTAACGTTAATTGAACCCAGCTACCGTTTGAGTTTATAATCATTCGCAGGATAAACCACATTAATTCATTGTTTTGTTTAAATAATGGAACATTTTAATTTTATAATAGTCTCTCATCAGCGAGACTATCAATTGCAGGTATACACAGGTGCTTACAGTAGGTCAAATAAATGAGTTTATTCAGTCCTCAGTGAAGTTGTGTATCAAAGTATTGAAATTTTCATACTAAAATATGAATTTTATAATTTTTAGCCGGTCCAAATTTGTGTAACTTCCGTTCTGTACATATATTATAAAGGACTTACAGCCTTACATATACAGGGTGAACATATGAAGTGGTACCAACTTCACACTGCTTGTATCTGTAAAACAGCTCATGACATCAACGTCAAAATTGTTCTAATGACAGTTCAATATATTGCTTGTAAGCCATCAAAAGCATTTGCGTCGTAGTTTTGTTGAATTTTTTTTTCTCTGTGATGGAATTCAAACGTAATAGTTTGATTGCATTATATTTGGCTGGAAAATCACAACCAGCCATTGTTCGTGAGCTCAGTCACCTCACAATGAATCAAATGTTTGTGTATCGCACTATAAAACGTTACAATGCTACTGGTAGCATCGCAAAGCGTCGTGGAGGTGGACCAAAAAACCGCAACAACGCCAGAAATGGCTCGGAAAGTGAAGCCTCGACTTGAACGAAATCCATGTCGAAGTGTAAGAAAAATGGCCAAAGAACTGAAAATATCGCAAGACATCATTCGACGCATATTGGGAAATGAGCTCAAGGTCAAGGCTTACAAGTTCCAAAACGCACACGATCTTTCACCCCAGCAAATAAAAGTTCGATGCGAAAGAGCAAATGAGTTGTTGCGCTTGCACGAACGTGGCGAATTTCCTAACATTGTGTTTTCTGATGAAAAAAAATTCCTAATTGAGCAGTTCATAAACACTCAAAACGATCGTGTTTACCTGACCGCACGCTCATACGAGATTTTGAGCCTACGTATAGCCAGTCGAAGCAATTTCCCATCGCAAGTAATGGTTTGGGCCGCAGTGGCCGCTGATGGACGCTCTCCAATCGTTTTTTTCGAGCGTGGTGCCAAAATGAATGTGACTTATTATCGGGGAAATGCTTTATAAGCTGCTTTAGAGCCATGGACACGCAAACATTTCGGTCCTAGATCATGGGCGTTCCAACAGGACTCGTCTCATAAAGCTCGTGTGAACCAAGAATGGTTAAAAAAATATTGTTCCATACTTCATTTCGTCCACACAATGGCTTTCGAATTCGTCAGACGCAAATCTGATGGACTATTCTATCTGGTCCATTTTGGAGAGCAAGGTGAGGACTAAAATATATGGCAGTATGGATGCGCTGAAAAACGCGATTATACGAGAATGGGCCATAATACCTCAAGATCACATTTGTGCAGCATGCAACTCATTTCTTGACCGTTTGAAGGCTATAGTCAAGGCAAAAGGTGGTTTTGAACAATTTTGTCTTTGAAATCAATAAAAACTAATTTCATACAAAAAGTTATGGTGTTTTGAATAGGTAACACTTCATATCGTTCACCCTGTGCACTCACATATCTACGATAAATAAGTATTTTTGAAATTTGGAGAAAAAATAAAAAAACAGAAAAAGTATTTTGTCCAAACAGAACCAAGTGTTTTGTCAAACTTTAAAGAAATTCACGGGAATAAAAAATTATTTAAAGTTTGAAATCCTCGCATAAATTTGGACAGTTCGATTGACACTCTAACTGGTAGAAGAGTGACTGCCATAACTACTTACCCAATACTATTCTAACAAACTGGAATTTCGCTGGAATGTTGGTAAAACTGTCCTCTATAGAGTCGCTGAGTTTGAGCGTGATCTGTGAATTAGCTTGTTTTTGGCATTTAATTATATCAGTCAACTGTAGGTGTGCTCTACGATCTCCGCTATGGACAAAAATATCGATCACAGAATTTGTCTTGAATTTTGTGTTTCGGTCGGGATTTCGCGTGCCGAATCGGTGAAAATGTTACAGAAAACCTACAGCGAGTGTGCTTTATCAAAAACACTGGTCTATGAGTGGTATAAGGCTTTTGCAGAGGGCGAAGAAGTCGTGGAAGATTTTCTGATCTGGTCGCCCTTCAACGTCTTCAACAGATCAAAACGTGAAACGTCGACAAAGTCAAGAAAATGGTTCTGGAAAACCATAATTTAAGTTTGCGGGAGGCAGCTCGTGACCTTAGCGTGTCTCACGAATCATTTCGGGTCCAACGTTTATGCAGCGCAACATAACAGGTGATGAGTCGTGAGTATATGAGTTTGACATGCAAATCAGTCAACAGTCAACAGGTGGCTGAATGGCGCTATCCACATGAGCCGAAATCCAAAAAAATCATGTCAAAGCCGGTCAAAAGTAAAAGTTATGGTACTCGTTTTCTTTGATTATCATGGTGTTGTGCGGGGTTGTGCACTCGGAACTCGTTCCAAATGGTTCTACGGTAAATAAAGAATATTATTTGGAAGTTATGCGACATTTGAGAGAGAATGTGCTTAGGTAACGGCCCAATTTATGGAAAAAAAGCACCGTCTCACAAGACTCATACGCGGACGCCACGTTGAGTCGATAGGAGCCATTAAAGAGAATTCACTGAAGGAGCTGAAGAAGATCTCTCCAAATGCGTTTAAAAGTTGTTTTCATGACTGGACTAATCGTTGGCATATGCGTATTGCTTCAAATGGAGCCTATTTTGAAGGCGACAAAATAAATTTTGATGCTGAATCAATTATTTTGCGTTTTATTGAACAATTCCCGGTACTTTTTTGACAGAATGTACATACATCCACATTGTAATCACGTGAAATTACAAATGTCAGTACACATCCATATGCGCTTCGCATAAGGTAACCGCAATGCCACATTTGTAAATGGAGAAAGTCTGTTTTTTTACATTTTCTAGGATTCACCAAAGTCAAGCAAACCAATGCTAATGGAAAATGGAAATGTAAGCTGTACGCTCAACAAGCGCTTTCGGTGGTTCGCGTGTAAGTATGAACTTACATGTGTTTGTTTATACACATACAGACATATGTTTTAGTATATGTATGTACATGTATGCATATATGTCTGTTTGCGTTCTAACAAACTTTACTTTCGGTTTTCCTTTGCTTTTCCTTTTTCTCATTTTTAGTGTTTTTATATAGAAATTTGTGGAAATTCTGGCGCTAAAGAGTAGAATGGGCTTAGAGTAAAATATTTAACTTATTTAAACAATTTTCTTATTTTTATACCCCTTATCATTTCCATCAGAAGTAATCAGTACCAAACTCGATGCTGGTGCAGAGATATTCATTGACCAGGATAGCATCTTAGTTTCCATTCCTTAAAGAGTTACGCTACTGACTCTTAAGTGGAAGTGATTGCAATACTTACAGCTATGAGATATAACTAACTGAGAAAACATATGAGGGGCAAAAAAAAGCTAATTTACAGTAGTAATCTTAGGGGGTTACATAAGTCCAGCAGCGCCAAAAATGCGCTAAAAAAAGAACTATTTATAGAAGGGATAACAATAGAAATAAATACAAAAATATTTTTTACATTTCTTAGTACTACTTAAACTTTATATAAAAATGTATTTTAATTTTTCTGTACAAAAATTAGGATATAAAAGATCACGTGACCCAAAGTACAATGACAAAAAACTTGATCCACGGTCTGCATTATTTCTCCATGGAATTTTGATGGATCTGTAAAAAGTAAAAAAAAATCTTGTGAAATAAAGTTGTAGTTTTATACATAGTCTGTCAAGCGGGATTTTTGAATTTCCTAAAATTTTGCAATTTACGGCATTTAAAAAAAAAAGTACGCGTTTTACGTTGAAAATGTCACACTTTAATTATGTTTATATAATTTTTTAATAAGAATATCAAAAATAAAATTTATAGAGAAAACCCTTTCGAATATTTGGAAAACAAAACCACATAAAAAATATTAAAAACTGTATGAGTTATCATGCAGACCCTGTCGGAAAAAGAAGTTTCGCGAAAAACGAAAGCAACAGCCAGCTACCTGAAATGAAGGACAGCTACCTGTGCGCATCAAACTCTCGTCGGGCAGTTACATTTTCTACCATAACTTTGTAGCTATGGGGAACTTTTAAATACAATCGCCTTGCACAGAAGTACGCCTAAAACTATAAAGAATAATAGTCTGTAAAATAAAATATTTTTTTTGAAAATTCTGAACGTATGTAACTCTTTAAAGTGTACTCCGCCCCACGGTGTTCCGACATACAAGCAATGGGCAAAAACAGAAGGAGTGATCGGAATTTGTTAAAATTTTAATTCCGAAAGGATTCTTCTCTTCTTAATTGGCGCTATAACCGTTCACGCGATTTTGGCCGGGCTTAACAAAGCACGCCAGTCGTTTCTTTCTCGTGCTAACCGGCCACACCAAGTGAAGCCAAGTCCTTTTCCACCTGATGTTTCCAACGCAGAGGAGGCCTTCCTCTTCCTCTGCTACCACCAGCTGGTACCGCATCAAATACTTTCAGAGCCGGAGCGTTTGTATCCATTCGGACGACATGACCCCTATGTCGTCGTAAAGCTCATACAGCTCATCGTTCCATCGCCTGCGATATTCGCCGTTGCCAACGTGCAAAGGTACAAGAATCTTACGCAGAATCTTTCTCTCAAACACTCCAAGCGTCGCTTCATCGTCCAAGCTTCTTCGCCATACGTTAGGACAATCAATATATACGCGGACAGTCAAGCAGCAATAAAAGCAATAAGCTCATATTGTATTAAGTCCAAAAATGTTCGACGGAGCACGGAGGCCATAGAAAGACTAGCCGCAAACAGTAGGTTGCATATGTATTGGGTACCTGGTCACAAAGGCATTATGGGGAACGAAATAATAGATGAAATAGCAAAAAGTGCTGTTAGACTACCATTTGAACAACAGAATGGCATATCAAAACCGTTAAATACAATATACAACGAAATGGACAACTACATGAAAAGGCGAGTGGAGTCGAAGGAGGCGAAGTGGAGGAAGCGAAGTTTTCTGGAGCTAAGTCCAGGAAAAATAATTTCATTTTCCTATAAGATGAATAGGACACTGCTGCCATTCTTTAGACATTTAAATGTAGGATAAAGCTTTGAATTCTATTAGTACTTAATATCTCATCTGCGCTCAAATTACAGTGTAGATTTTTTAAGAGGTTTTAGTATAAGAAATTTCTTCGAAGTTTAAATTCAACTTATGCTACATCATCAGATTACTCAATGGTAAAGTTGGTGAATATTTGCGCCAGATTATTAAAAGTTGTGGACTTTATTTTCGGAATCAAAACAATAACAATAACCACCAGCATTAAAATATGAGCAAGTAAAATAAGTATTAAGAATATTTACAAATATGCAAATACAGCGTCATATCTCTGACACTTGAAACTCCACATACCCATTAGTCTACATATTTCATGGGGAATGAAGAGGATTAAAAATCAGCGTTGCTTTGTATTTCTAAAATAAAAGTAAAATTTCCATACTTGAAACCATCAAAAAGCACTTAAGCACCCAACTTACATAAGCAGAATAAAAGTAAATAAAACAAGAATATTTAATGCACTGACAGCTGGCAAAATGCAAAGCACAGAATTTGTGTGTTATTGTCAAGAATAATTCTGAAGCAAAAGGTTGCGTATACGTAGCGTACGACAGAGGGCATTGCGAAGACAAAAATGTAGGTACCTTTGCAAATTGACTGCAAATTAGTCTAATGTTAATTTAGGAAGCAGTTTGAATTTGTAAAATGTTTGCGCCAACTGTTTACCTCACTTTTCATAGACACTTACCAGACGTGCCGCAATTTAGCATAAAGAAAATGTGACAAATGCGTTTATTTTATTTACATTTACCGGAACTAAGATATGCGAGGAAGAGAAACTGCTGCGCAAAGTTATGAATTCAAGAGTAAAAGTAAACACTAAACAGTTACCGGTATAAGTGAAAGAAGAAGTATAAATATTTATTTACTTACTCACTTAGCTTTTGGTAGACAATTTTTCAGTACAGAAACGATCTCAAAAGCCGTATTAATGTTCAACTTTGAATAGTATTAAAGAAAATTCGGTTTTTGTTTTTAAAAAGTGTTATGTTTTAATAGTTTATATTGTTGCTAAATTTCTGTTTCGCACAAATATTACTTCATTATTAAAAAAATCCAAAATTGAAATTAGAAAATCATTCGAAAAAAATTATATTATTTCAGGAATAAAAAAGCTTGCCAGTAAATTAGGCATGCCAGATGCAAGGCGGCGTAAAACTAATCATCTGAGTTTATTTTTGAATTACTTCTTACTAAATAAAAAAACAGTTTACAGTGCACCTAGTGAGCCAGTCATTCACAACACGCTTATTTGACAATTGGTATGTGAGGTTATTTACATGTGTTAACAGTTTGTTTCCATTAACCCATGAGGTAAAAGTACCTAAGTTTGTACTGAGACCAAAGGGTTTTTGAAATAGCACATGAAGAAATGGAGCTCCACCTTTTCTTGAGTTCCCTTTTAACAACTGTTAGGGTAATGCCGATGACCGGGTAGGACGTCTCTGAGGCCAATTCAGTCCCCTTCCTGGCAAGCTCCTCAGCAATTTGATTTCCCCCAACGATCTTATGTCCTGGGTTCCAGGATCAGAGAAATGTTACCTGCACACCTAAGAGATTTGATATGCTCCTTACAGAAGTTTACTAGTTTCGTTCTTCTCCATGGCTCCGTCATAGTCTTTAACGCGGCTTGACTATCGGACGGAAATAAATTGGGTCCATGACCAGGTGAAAACTGTTTTACCACAAAATCCACATCGTCATCAAAAACCTGACAAAATCGGCAAATTGCATCTTGAGTCTTATTGCTTCTTGAGCTGTCTAGTTCACAGGTGTCAAATACTCGTATGATTAAAGTAGCAAGCCATTTCCAAAAATTATAAATTTTCCAACATGGTGATTAATTTTGCTACTACGTCTGTCACAAAAAAATAAAATATTCAACAAGCTCAACAGTAAAATGAAATGATTAAAAATAACAAATAAGCTGTGGTGTGGAGGGAGAAGCATTCACACCAACTGCTGGGTTGGTGCCTGTCACGAAAGTGTCAAAAATTACTATTCTTCTGAGCTTAAATTTGTACTATTTGTAGAGAAATAACGAAAAATCATTTGTTTTACCGAAGTTGGTAAAGTTTTTGTAAAATATATATACCTTTTTTTCTTAGACATGAACCATGAGCCATGAGCTCAAATGTAATTAAAGTACTGCGATTTAGCACGAAAGTAATACTGGTACGAAAATAATAATAGTAATACACTTTTTTCTTGGTTTATGTTTCAATGCATAAATTCTGGTATCGAAATAATTGATTGTTGAATTTATTTAAGAGTTTCAGCCGCCTTGTAAAATCAAGTTTGATGCTAGGCAGAAAGGAAGTGGAAAAATTTGTATATATCTAGTAGAACTCCAGATACCTGGGTATCAAGCAATGCTAGTAGCGCGATACTCACTCGAAGCTTTTTCATTGCTCAACTGATAAAATAATTGTACGAAATTTTCGCGCCTTTGAGTAATTCATAATGGTATCAAAACGGCGCTTTATTTCTACTTGGAGTGTGTCAGAGTGGTACTTCAACCATTTCACCAACCTACCTGAGTAATTTGACCAGTAAGGCTTTCTATGGTGTCTGACTCCATGGGTCGTGTCCTGTAATAATACCGATCTTCAACCGAACGTTTCTTTCTTTCAAGTTTTAGAATAAAATTCGACAATTCTCTGTTCGGGCTGGTCACAAAACACAGCCTGACTATCCCTAAATACTCCAGCCTGTTTCCCGCTCCATCTCTTCTCAATTATCCATTTTGCTACTCTCTGAATGGCAAAAAATGTCCATTTAGAAAACCGTTGCCATTCCTTCCATAGCGTAATAATACTTACTACTATCGTTTAAGTACCATTCGGCCCCAGAACCTACTGCATTCTTGGACCCATCGGTAAACAAAATATCCGACGAATTTCTTTGAGTGCACCCCAGATTACTCCACTGCTCACGCAGTGCTCGCAATGAATCTTACAAGCCTCCCTTTCACAATTTGTTCTGCTCAATTGACTTTTCGTTAATGTCGAAAATTATGTGCAAAAACTCACAGAATTTAGAGCGAATTCGCTCCGCTTCTGCAGATGTCGCTTAATTAAATTTGCAAGTTCAAAATAGAGCGCCATGCATCAATTGACAAGTGAATGTTGTGGAATGACAGAGAAAATTAAATTAGCTGTTGTAAGTGCAGCTGCTAACTGTCGCTGGGTAGTTTTAATTAATGAATACTAATTACTCGTAAACAACATTTCAATGTAAGTGGCTTAAAAATGTATGCAGCGTCTAGCTACAAAGCAATATTTTGACAGGCATAAGGCCGAATTTACACCAAACCAAGCCATGTTTAAATTTTGTACAAACTTTTTTAAGCGAATTTTATATTTTTGTGAATTTGTTGAATGCAATATAAAAAGCACTAAAATACCCGTTTGAAGAAAAGAAAATACAAAAAAGTATGCGTGATGAAGTGTCTTTACTGTGTGCGTTTTTTTTAATAAATGTGTTACGGTTATGTAGAATAGATTGTATTGAAAAAACAGAGTTTGAAAAAGCCATCTTTATATTTAAAACGTTTGCTAAGGGAGTCTCTTTAAAAAAGGCCGAAAAACACTTCTTGCTGTATTTGAGGTTAGGTAGGAAAATTCTTCAGTCTGATCTGCTATTTCCTTTGTTTATTTTTACTATAAATACACCTCTGGTACTTTCCATTTCAATTCAACCGGGCTATTCGGGGCATGTTCTTCGATTTCGATGTAACTCAAATATGTTGCTCTCTGGTCAAAATAATGAGGCACGTATTTTTTTGTTCGCCCGAAAAAAATATTTTTCAAGCTTTATCGGCAATTTTGTTTTTCAGCTCAAAATCGATTTTTTTAAATTATATAAGAAAATGTTTTTTTAAACGCTCATAACTTAGTCAAAAATGAACCGATTTTAATGATTCTGAGTTCAAAATGATCGGCATTACTTGCACGAGTGACTTGACAATTACAAAAAAGTAGTTGAAAATTTTTTATTTTGTATTTATTTTTGTATTATATTTGTGTTTTAAATTTTTTCGAAATTCAATATTTCAAAAAGTGTATTTTTTTTTAACTTTTTCCAAATCAAAAGGACATCTCAAACTTTAATTGAGCTGAATGCTCAGTACCTAAAATGAGTTGATTTTAAGTACCGAATTTTTGAGTAAAAAACCTGTTTTGCACTTTTTGTTTTTTGCAAAATAAAAAATTTTCAACTAAAGGGTTTTTCAATTGGCGCGGGTCGATTTTGGCGCCCTGTAGCAGTCATTTTGTTTTGGTGACATCTGTCAAATCTTTTGTTTATTATTCAGATGTTTATGCCAAATCATCATCAAATGATAAAACTTTATTATCAAAATGAGTGTTCATTAGCGCAAACGTTGCACGCGTTGCGCCCGTTTTTCGCTGGTGGCCCTTCAAAGTCGACTCTTTAACGTATGGTGGCCAAATTTGAGACGACCGGGTCAGTAAACAATCAGCCAACACCCGTACGTTCAAGGAACGCAAGATCAGCCGAGAACATTGCCGGGGTCCGTGAAAGTGTACAGCAGAGTTCGAGGTAGTCTATTCCTCGCCGTGCATAAGAAATCGGCCTTTCGCAGACTTCAATTTGGCGAATTTTGCGTACAAGATCCAACTGACCCAGGAGCTCAAAGTTGATGACCATAGCCAACGCCGTTTGTTCGCCGAATCGTTTGGAAGAGAACCCCAGTTTTGGGCGAAAAATCATCTTTAGTGACCAGGCGCATTTTTGGATGAATGGCTGTGTTAACAAACAAAATTGCCGTATATGGAACGACACCAATCCAGACGAGGTTCACCAGGTGATAATGCATACTCGAAAAGTTCCGTTGGTGTGGATTTTGGGCCGCCGGCGTCATTGGTCCGTACTTTTTTGAAAACGACGTTGGTGAGGCGGTCACCGTCGACAGCGAGCGCTACACAACGATGATAACCAATTTCTTATGGCCCATATGGACCTAGACGACATGTGGTTCCAGCAGGACGACACTACGTGCCATACAGCAAACGCCACGATTGACATTCTGCATGAACGATTTGAGGGTAAGGTTATCTCTCGCAGGGGTGATGTGAATTGGCCACCAAGGTCATGCGATTTGACACCGCTAGACTTTTTCCTGTGGGGTTTCTTGAAGTCTCAGGTCTATGCAAATAAACCACAATCGACCGATGCTCTAAAGGTGAACACAACACAGGCCATCGCTCAAATTCAGCCTGACCTATGCGGAAGAGTCATTGAAAATTGGACCACTCGGATCCGTTCCACCGTAAGAAGCCGAGGCGGGCATTTGAATGATGTCATATTCCACACTTAATGGCATATATGCGCCTTTTAAATAAAAAATAATTTTGTCAATAACTCACACACAGCCTGTTTTATTCCATTTCAACATCTACCCGTTCTTATTGAAAAACCCTTTACTTTTTTGCAACTGTTGCTACATGAAATCGCTCGTGTAAGTAATGACGATCATTTTGAACCCAAAATTATTAAAATCGGTACATTTTTGACTAAGTTATGAGCCTTTAAAGAAAAATTTTTCTTATATAATTAAAAAAAAAATCGATTTTGAGCCGAAAAACAAAATTGCCGATAAAGCTTGAAAAATATTTTTTTCGCGCGAACAAAAAAATACGTGCCTCATTATTTTGACCAGAGCAACATATTTGAGTTACATCGAAATCGAAGAACATGACCTGAATAGCCCGGTTGAATTGAAATGGAAAGCATCCTCTATGACTTTAATTCTAATTCAGTAAAATCAAGGGATTTTTAAAAATTAATAAAAGGCTTTAAATGTTAAGAAGAGTTGAGAAAGGAAGCTCCAATATTCTTGCATAACGTCAAAAGGAGCAAAACATGAGATTTCCGCTTTGAAAATACCAAATTTTATATAAATCAACAAATCTTCAATAGCACTGAAATCTTCCTAGAAAAAGCCAAGGCCCATTTATTAAAGGTGGTGGCACTAGACCAACAACAATGGTGATTGTTGAAGCAAAGAATTGGGAAACTAAAAAATAAATAATGAATTCGTTTTTTTTTCATTCTAAGCTGAGAGCCACATGAACACGGCGAAAGAAAACAAAAAAAAAAAAAAACAAATCAGCTGATTTACTAATACCACCTTTAATAGCTTCGCCTTGAAAAAAGCTTTAAATGCAAGAGTGGCATTTTTAAGCTTTTTTTTAATTATCATTTATTTTTATCTTACAAGTTTGGTAGCATCAAATTAAAAAAGGAATAAACACCAAACTGAAAAATTTTCGCATTTTGGGTAACACTACACAACTAGACTACGCACTCTCTGCTGAGCGCAAACTTGTTTCTATCATTCTTGGATTTATAGAATTAAGCTACTAACACATATAAATCCCTTCACCTACAAATTGTCACATAAGCTGCTTGTCAATTGTTGGCTCACTGCGTCCACTGTGGTTTTGAAATGATTGGAAACTTATTGTGGGCAGTAAAATTATTATCTAACTAGCAAACCCGGCCCCCTTCGCTGGGCACACTAAAATAGAATAGATATGGTTTAGAACAGAAAATATATGGTTTTCATATTATTTATTTCTTTATTCTTTATTCAAGCGCTTTGGCATAAACAATATTTTATGTTTTTCTATTTGTTTTTGAGTAAATATAAAATATAAATTGAAAATCAGGAAAAAAGAAGATTGTTTTTAAATTTCAAATCAACGCATATGAATAAACAATCGTCTTTTTCCCTGATCATCCATGAATTTTTCGTTTCAATTTATATGTTTTATTAAGCATTGGAGCTTTTTTAACCATTATCCATTTATATTTTTCAAAAGAAAAAAACGAAAAAAATTGTTTTTTCCACGAACACATAATTTCATTCGGATTTCACATTAAATTCTCAAATTTCGTAAGAAATTATTCACTGAAAAATCTCTGTACTAAGGCATTCACCAACTTGATTTCCATATTGTACAAACACATTCTAGGCTCCACGTTTTGGTCTCTATCTCGAGACCCTAGTCACGGAGCGGCATGAAAAATACTCTGAACTAAAGCATTCACCAACAGCTTCCATTTGATACCCATATTCTACATACACATCCGAAGGTTACCCGGGTCCACGTTTTGACCTATATCTCGAGACCCTATCTACCAATAGGTATCCAAACTATACGGAAACCATCTTCAATACCTCCTTAACAATGTGTGCAAGTTTGGTTTAATTCGGTGCAAAGACACGGCCGGTCCACGTTTTGGCATATATTTCCAGACCCTAGTCATCAATAGGTATGAAAATTACTCCGTATTAAAGCACTTATCAACAGCTTTCATTTGATACCCATATTGTACATACACAACCAAAGGTTGCCCGAGTCCACGTTTTGACCTATATCTCGAGACCCCAGTCACGGAGCGGCATGAAAAATACTCTGAACTAAAGCATTCACCAACAGCTTCCATTTGATACCCATATTGTACATACACAGCCGAAGGTTACCCGGGTCCACGTTTTGACCTATATCTCGAGCCCTATCCACCAATAGGTATCCAAACTATACGGAAACCATCTTCAATACCTTCTTAACAATGTGTGTAAGTTTGGTTTAATTCGGTGCAGACACGGCCGGTTAGCGAACACACACAAAAAGTTGACTTTATTTTATATATAAGATTTTTTTCAGTTTGTGTCCGAAAAATCCAAATATCTTACGGAACCCTATTTTTTCCAAAATAAAATGTAATCCATGTTACTCTTGGATAATGTAGTTTTCGAATGGTGAAAGAATTTTTAAAATCGGTCCAGTAGTTTTTGAGCCTATTCGTTACAAACAAACAAACAAACAAACAAACAAACAAACAAACAAACAAACAAACAAACAAACAAAGTTTTCCTCTTTATAATATTGGTATAGATAAATATTTCTCTCCTTTGTTTATCCTTTTAAATTATAATCTTATGACATCTTTACGTATGTTGCCTTCAAAATTGAACAAGTACATACAAGGTGAAGTCCAAAATAAACTAGATTGGTGTCATAAAACTGTTTTTAATGGCGCGATCTTTTTAATTAGTTAGAACTTTGAAGTTCCATCCCTAGCTGACCTCTAGTGAAAGCTTGGCGATATTCGAATCAGAGGAAACGAAGTTATTGCGTCTAAAATATCAGTATAATTGTGTGCTGAATGGAAGACCACAGACAAGCCACCACCCAAAAAATCACGCTTGAAGAAGTCAAAATCAAGTTCACGTTCAGTTGTTTTTACGATTCCGAGGGAACTGTCCACAAGGAATTCGTGCCAACGGACCGGTTTGGCCAATGCAATTTTCTAACTTGGTGTTTTGAAGCGTTTGTTGCATCGCATTCGTCGAATTCGCCCTGAATACCGTGAAGGAGGAAGCTGACGCTTATTGCATGATAATGCACCATCTCATCCTTCCACTCTTGGAACTGATTTTTTGACCAGAAATTGCATTTTAACCATCAATCACTCACCGTATTTGCCTGATATGGCTCGCCGTGACTTCTACCTATTAGGAAAATTGCATTTATCCATGAAAGGAAAACGTTTTCCGTCCGTAGATGCCATCCAAAAGGCATGTACCAACATCCTGAAGGACATTCCGGTCAATGATCTGAAACACTCTTTCGAAAAGCTTTTTGACTACTTTTAATAAATAAACTCTTAGATAACAGAACAAAGCTCCTGTCGTTTCTATTTTAGCTCATCATCATCATTGTTGGCAGAACAGCTCTGTTCTGGTCTACGCCTTCTATAGCACATGACTCCAATCGTTTCGGTTTCGTGCCTGTGTCCTCCATGCCCAAAATCCCAAAGAGCCTGCGTCTTCTTCTACACCGTCAATCCATTTAAGTGGCGGGTGGCCCCTTCTTCTCTGTCTGTGGCATTTACCGAAGAGTATTTGTTGAGGTGGGTAATCCGTGTTAGCCCGCAATATGTGACCTGCCCATCTCAATATGTTGATCATGGTTGTGGTTATCACTGATGGGTGTGCATATAGCTTTTCGAGTTCATGATTGTACTACAGCCTTTCCGCTACTCGCCTCTATCGCATATCGCGCTAAAAATGTTTCGCAAAACTCCCCTCTCGAAAATCTGCAGCTTCTGTTTATCTGCACCCGTGAATGTCCACGCTTGACTACCGTATAGCAAAATGCAAATTATAGTTGAGCGATACAACGAAATCTTTGTTTTTCTGTTTAGGAGGCGACTCTTTAACCATAGGTACTTATGGGCCGATTTCTGCAAAAATTTTGTTCTCATGATTAATGATTATACCAAGGTATTTAAATTCCTTCACTACTTCGAAACCATAGTCACCGATTTTTAGCATTTAACCCACATTGTGTCTGGCAGAGTCCGATGTGGTTGAAATTAGCGCTTTAGTTTTGGCTTCGTTGATTTCTAAACCCATACGTTTTGCTGCTCTTTCAATACCTGCGAAGACTTCTTTCAAACTCGGCAGCGAGGATGCGATTATGTCGATGTCGTCCGGGTAAGCCAGCTGATTGAACCGATTTAAATAAATAGTTCACTTTGTGTTTACGGCAGAGTCCCTGATAACCTTTCCAAGGGCAATATTAAAGAGGAGACATGAGAGCCCATCCCCCTTTCGAAGTCCGTTCAAGTTGGGAAACTCTCGCGACGGATTGTTCTGAACTCTTACTACGTTCCTAAACATTCTGCATGATCGAGTGTGTTAAACGTATTCTTAATCTTAATTGGCGCTATAACCGCTTACGCGATTTTGGCCGAGTTAAACGTATTACTTATCGGGAATACCGAGCTATGTCATCGCTAAGAAGAGTGGTTCCTAATTATAGGGTTTGATTGAAAAGTAATGAACATTCCCGCACGGAGCGTCTGCCAAGCAATCAACTGAATCGGCTGGTGGGAGAAAATGATCGTTGGACCTTCCCCTTCCACTAGATACCGGTCCGAGTTCGCTGGCAACAGCGGTGCAGTCAACATCGCTCCGCGCGTGAAAGCTGTTTAAAAGTGTGTTAGGATTTTGCAGTGGCGAAAATGCAGCGATCATTGGAGCAACGTTGCTCGATTAAATTTTGCGTAAATCTAAACAGTTTGTACCTCCAGGAAGCACTGTAAACGCGGCATTTTACAAAGAAGTGCTCTTTCGGCCGAAAAACCACGTCGCCGAGTTCGGCCCGACCTCGTCAATAATTGGACCCTTCATCACGACAATGCGCCGGCGCACACCGCCTTCCTCTGCACCTTTGCATTGGCCAAGATGGGGGTTCCGATGCTTCCCCACCCTCTCTACCGCCCAGACCTGTCCCCTCAGGACTTCTTCTTGTCCTCGGACTTAAAAAGAAAGCTGAAGGGGAGGCGTTTCGACTCCATCGAGGCGATCCAAAAAACTGTGACAGCCGAATTGAACGCAATTCCGGCGGATGAGTTTAAAAAATGTTTCCTGCAATGGAATGACCGCTAATAGCAGTGTATTGACGCTCAAGGGTCCTATTTTGAAGAATATTAGTTGTATAAGCCAAAAGGTTTAATAAAACTGCTTAAAAAAATAAGGCTCATTACTTTTCAATCAAACCCTGTATCCTGTCATAAGCTGCTTTGAAGTCTATGAAAATATGATACGTCGTCATGTCGTACTCGCGAGACTTTTATAAAACCTGTCTTAGTACGAAAATTTGGTCAATCGTTCGTCTTCCCTCTTGAAAGCCAGCCTGGTAGCTACCAATGATACGTTTAGCATGCGATTTAAGTTTAGCGCTTAGAATATTTGAAAATATTTTGTAGCTGCTATTCAAAAGAGTTATGGGCCGATAATTTTCAGAAATCAGTATGTCTCCTTTTTTATATAGAGAGTAAATTATTCCAATTTCCCACACCTTTGGCTTGCGTCATTAATGCCAGATTTTGCAAACCAACTGATATAGGGTAAGGAGGTTTTTATCACTCATGTGCTTAAAGAGCTCTGCAGGGATCTCGTCAAAACCACAGGATTTGTTATTATTTTAGCTCAGTCTTTTTTTATTTTGGACTTCACCTTGTATATCCTATAACATCCACCCATATCATACAAATACATAGATAAGTAGTTTAATAAAGTTTATAAGGCAGCATGCCACAGTTGCCGATGCTTAGGGCATTAAGAGCATTAATTATTTTAACATTATAAATAAATAAAAATTAATTATCAGAACTTCTTACCTTAAATTTTTTTCATTTACGTATATATTTCTTGTTTTTATTTCCTCTTAGTAAGAAGTACCATTTAATATACAATTTTGTTCTCCTTATACTGACTCGTCATTGTCATTGGTGCCGCTTGCCGTAATTGCTTTAGGCTTCGATTAGGCCAACTCTCTGCCGAATTGATTGATGGTTGACGCGCAGAAACAATTTGCTCTTTTTTGTTTTGTTTTGGTTTGTTTTGTAGACATATATATATGTATATATATACATATTTTCGGGATATTTTGTTGGCACTTTTCTGCCACATTTGCAGCTGCTTTCCACCCAGTTCACTGCCCTTGCATTTTTAAGCTCTCGCTATGTGAGATATTTTGCAATTAGTTGAGCGATTAGCCTTAATTAGTTGCAAAACTTGCAGGCGAAAAATCTTTTTAAGTTTCTAATTACAAGCATCGTTATGCTATTAGCGTATTTCAAGGACGATTAAATTTTAATTTCATGGAAAAATGGTAGAATTAATGCTACTCTAGCCTGAGTTTATATGTAAATACACAAAATTTTGATGTAAAATTTAAATATGCTATCGCTCATAACTTATTTGATACAGATACGATAATTTGTAAAGGTTTGAGTATTTCAGAATATTTTGGAAAACATTAAAAAGTATGCACACGTGTTATTTATTTTGTTTTATTACAATTTTCAACATGAAATAGAAAAAAGTGTCCACTCATTTCATTGTAATGCAAAAAATTCAAAAACATACGGAGAATTTAAGCCACAGCTTAAATATTTTAACTTTTTGAGGGGTCTCGGTGGTCTAGAATCTTCAAATAATTGATTTTTTTATTGATATTTCGAAAGTATAGGCTTTTAAGAATATTCTGTGAAATTTTTGGAAGGATATTCCCAATATTTTAGATTCTACAGCCGTTTTAGCAGGTGGAGTCAGATTTGTCACACGGCGGCATCAACAGTCGCATATCCACTCTCAAAACTTTAAACTCAATTATCTCAAAACTACTTTATTATTATTAAACAACAAAAAACTATTCAATAGAATCGTCTGAAATTTTAGTATGTTGTTCAAACTATCCATAGCTATTTCCCGTACCAGAATCATATTATTATTTCAATTATTTCGTATTTTGTTGATTAAAAACTGAAAAAAAACCCGATTTTTAGAGTGTAAAATTCTAATCCGCGCCATTTTGTAAATTTTTTTTTTATTCTAGAAGCCGGACATAGCTACAGTCATACTGATTATTGAATTTTTTGGTTTTTATGTTTCAGATAAATAGAAGAGCCAAAATGGACAACACCGTCCAGATCCAATTTTTCGGGAGGGTTAACTTCAGCGCCATTTTTAAAATTATTAAAATTAAAAACTATTTTTTTATATTGGGAAACATTCATAGCATATTCATAGTAAAGATAAAGATATCAAGAAGCAAGGCGATTTTGAAGCCACTTCAAACATACACTCCAAAATTGAATGGGCTGTAAAACTGTATACTCAAAGCTTTTCTACAAATTAGTTAAAATTAAAGCTTAATATGTTGATGAAATTTTATGTATTTATATGGTTTTTTGTTTTTGCATAAAGTTTTAAACTTGGAATTATACGATTTATTTAGTAGAATGCAGAAAATATTCAAAAACAAAAAAAAAATTTTAAATGAAATAGCAAATCAGCGAATTGCCTAAACTTGTCAATAAGAGTCCCTATGCTATAGTTATTTAATACAGTCTACGCAGGATATTCCCTTAGTGTTAAGTTCAGTAGAATGAAAGTCTAGAAATAGAGCTTTTGGGGTACATACTAACAGTACTAGTAATAAATAGTACTGAGAGAAATAGTCCGGAGCTTTAATGTCAGCTGAATATATTTTGTGCTATTCAACAACTCTGAGAGGTCACAGAAAATGAGCACTCAGTGGCTGATTTTTCAAAATCTTTAAATGTCGGTTTCACAAAATATTTGTGAAAATTTTACTTATCTTATCTATATCTCATTTACTATATTAAAAATTATGCAAGGAATATGCATTTCTAAACTATCGAAACTTCTGTTACCACTAAAATTAGTAAAAATTTCTAGAAGAAATTAAGGCGGAACCGATAAGGACACAGTAAAAATATGCAAAGTGACGTGTGAAGCCAATTTAGGCCTTTAAGTTTGTCCAAAAATTGATTGGTCATTCGACATGGAAAAACGATTTTACGCAATGACTTTATGTGACTACTTGTAGATGTAGTGCTTAACCCTATAACAACCAAAACGACTAAACTTCAAGTGCGAAATGATTACATGATTCCAACCGTGACATTCAATAGGCATTTTGCCACCTACTTTCCATCTCGGGAGGAATGGAGTACGCGACTTTTACCAAACAATTTCTATATATTCTCATAGGCATAGAATTCAAAAATCTATGCGCCTTCCTAATACTAGCAGTGTCTTCCAGGCGGAAGTTTTGACGTGATAACGTCTTATAATTCGATTTAACAGGCTGCACGCACGAAAAAATGTGTCGTTACCTTGCTCATTACTGTTCATTAGTGTTACCTTGCTCATTAGTGTTACCTTGCTCATATTAGTGTTACCTTGCTCATATTAGTGTTACCTTGCTCATTAGTGTTACCATGCTCATATTAGTGTTACCTTGCTCATATTAGTGTTACCTTGCTCATATTAGTGTTACCTTGCTCATTAGTGTTACCTTGCTCATATTAGTGTTACCTTGCTCATATTAGTGTTACCTTGCTCATTAGTGTTACCTTGCTCATATTAGTGTTACCTTGCTCATATTAGTGTTACCTTGCTCATATTAGTGTTACCTTGCTCATATTAGTGTTACCTTGCTCATTAGTGTTACCTTGCTCATATTAGTGTTACCTTGCTCATATTAGTGTTACCTTGCTCATTAGTGTTACCTTGCTCATATTAGTGTTACCTTGCTCATATTAGTGTTACCTTGCTCATATTAGCGTTACCTTGCTCATATTAGTGTTACCTTGCTCATTAGTGTTACCTTGCTCATATTAGTGTTACCTTGCTCATATTAGTGTTACCTTGCTCATATTAGTGTTACCTTGCTCATATTAGTGTTACCTTGCTCATATTAGTGTTACCTTGCTCATTAGTGTTACCTTGCTCATATTAGTGTTACCTTGCTCATATTAGTGTTACCTTGCTCATTAGTGTTACCTTGCTCATATTAGTGTTACCTTGCTCATATTAGTGTTACCTTGCTCATATTAGTGTTACCTTGCTCATATTAGTGTTACCTTGCTCATTAGTGTTACCTTGCTCATATTAGTGTTACCTTGCTCATATTAGTGTTACCTTGCTCATTAGTGTTACCTTGCTCATATTAGTGTTACCTTGCTCATATTAGTGTTACCTTGCTCATTAGTGTTACCTTGCTCATATTAGTGTTACCTTGCTCATATTAGCGTTACCTTGCTCATATTAGTGTTACCTTGCTCATTAGTGTTACTTTGCTCATATTAGTGTTACCTTGCTCATTGCCGTTACCTTGCTCATATTAGTGTTACCTTGCTCATTAGTGTTACCTTGCTCATATTAGTGTTACCTTGCTCATTGCATTGAATGAACTGCAAGCGAAAGGGCGGAACGAACGACAAAGCAAACAAAGCAAACGAACGGCAACGTTCGATATCTTGCTCTCTCCTATTTAAGTGAGCGTATATATGTATGTATGTATATGCGCAAATGTACATATATAAATTCTCGTATTTGTATTTGCATATGCCTTCTTATTGATTATTATTAATTTGATTCACTTGAAGAATTTAAAATAAAACCAAGTTTGTTAATAATACCTGTTGTTTTAATGTTATAATTATTAATTCTTTTATTATATATGAAGGAAAAAATGTATGGTAATATTTACCATATACCTTATAAAATATGTTGTCTATACTAATATTATAAAGAGGAAAACTTTGTTTGTTTGTAATGAATAGGCTCAAAACTACTGGACCGATTTTAAAAATTCTTTCACCATTCGAAAGCTACATCATCCACGAGTAACATGGATTATATTTTATTTTGGAAATAGGTGTCGAGATGTAGGTCAAAACGTGGACCCGGGTAACCTTCGGATGTGTATGTACAATATGGGTATCAAATGGAAGCTGTTGGTGAATGCTTTAGTCCAGAGTATTTTTCATGCTGCTCCGTCACTAGGGTCTCGAGATAGAGACCAAAACGTGGACCCTAGAATGTGTTTGTACAATATGGATATCAAATTGAAGCTGTTGGTGAATGCTTTAGTACAGAGTATTTTTCATGCTGCTCCGTGACTAGGGTCTCGAGATAGAGACCAAAACGTGGACCCTAGAATGTGTTTGTACAATATGGATATCAAATTGAAGCTGTTGGTGAATGCTTTAGTCCAGAGTATTTTTCATGCTGTTCCGTGACTAGGGTCTCGAGATAGAGACCAAAACGTGGACCCTAGAATGTGTTTGTACAATATGGATATCAAATTGAAGCTGTTGGTGAATGCTTTAGTACAGAGTATTTTTCATGCCGCTCCGTGACTGGGGTCTCGAGATATAGAACAAAACGTGGACCCGGGTAATCTTTGGTTGTGTATGTACAATATGGGTATCAAATGAAAGCTGTTGATAAGTGCTTTAATATGGGGTAATTTTCATACCTATGGGTGACTAGGGTCTGGAAATATATGCCAAAACGTGGACCCGCCGTGTCTTTGCACCGAATTAAACCAAACTTACACACATTGTTAAGGAGGTATTGAAGATGATTTCCGTATAGTTTGAATACCTATTGGTAGATAGGGTCTCGAGATATAAGTCAAAACGTGGACCCGGGCAACCTTCGGATGTGTATGTACAATATGGGTATCAAATGGAAGCTGTTGGTGAATGCTTTAGTTCAGAGTATTTCCATCCGCTCCGTGACTAGGGTCTCGAGATAGAGACCAAAACGTGGACCCTAGAATGTGTTTGTACAATATGGATATCAAATGAAAGCTGTTGATAAGTGCTTTAATACGGGGTAATTTTCATACCTATTGATGACTAGGGTCTCGAAATATATGCCAAAACGTGGACCCGCCGTGTCTTTGAACGGAATTAAACCAAACTTACACACATTGTTAAGTAGGTATTGAAGATGATTTCCGTATAGTTTGAATACCTATTGGTAGATAGGGTCTCGAGATATAAGTCAAAACGTGGACCCGGGCAACCTTCGGACGTGTATGTACAATATGGGTATCAAATGAAAGCTGTTGGTGAATGCTTTATGATATGTTATGTTATGTTATGTTATGTTATGTTATGTTATGTTATGTTATGTTATGTTATGTTATGTTATGTTATGTTATGTTATGTTATGTTATGTTATGTTATGTTATGTTATGTTATGTTATGTTATGTTATGTTATGTTATGTTATGTTATGTTATGTTATGTTATGTTATGTTATGTTATGTTATGTTATGTTATGTTATGTTATGTTATGTTAACTTATGTTATGTTATGTTATGTTATGTTATGTTATGTTATGTTATGTTATGTTATGTTATGTTATGTTATGTTATGTTATGTTATGTTATGTTATGTTATGTTATGTTATGTTATGTTATGTTATGTTATGTTATGTTATGTTATGTTATGTTATGTTATGTTATGTTATGTTATGTTATGTTATGTTATGTTATGTTATGTTATGTTATGTTATGTTATGTTATGTTATGTTATGTTATGTTATGTTATGTTATGTTATGTTATGTTATGTTATGTTATGTTATGTTATGTTATGTTATGTTATGTTATGTTATGTTATGTTATGTTATGTTATGTTATGTTATGTTATGTTATGTTATGTTATGTTATGTTATGTTATGTTATGTTATGTTATGTTATGTTATGTTATGTTATGTTATGTTATGTTATGTTATGTTATGTTATGTTATGTTATGTTATGTTATGTTATGTTATGTTATGTTATGTTATGTTATGTTATGTTATGTTATGTTATGTTATGTTATGTTATGTTATGTTA
The DNA here is from genome assembly GCA_037575425.1 of Anastrepha fraterculus. NCBI lineage: Eukaryota > Metazoa > Arthropoda > Insecta > Diptera > Tephritidae > Anastrepha > Anastrepha fraterculus. Next base: position 97,298 of record JAYXIM010053180.1, read on the forward strand.
TGTTATGTTATGTTATGTTATGTTATGTTATGTTATGTTATGTTATGTTATGTTATGTTATGTTATGTTATGTTATGTTATGTTATGTTAAGTTATGTTATGTTATATTATGTTATGTTAATGTTAACTCATTCTCTATATCCATACAAAATATCTATCAAACAAATAAAATTGAAATTTTCTTTTGAAAAATGCAACCATTCAATCAGTATTTTCTTATGACGTTATCACGTTAAACTATCGTCAGTAAACCGACTTTACAGACAACCTCTTTTTTTTAGTTTAGTTTTCAATATTTATTTTTTGATCCAATTTTTTCTGGCCACTGGCAACTTTTTGAACGAACCTCGTATGGGCGAAAATTTTTTTTTATTTTTTAGTAATTAGTGAGAAAATAAAATACTGAAACCAAAAATAAAAAATCTGTCTTTGTTTTCGTTTTAAACGATTTTAAAGAAACACCCAGAAAACACCATTTCAAATGAGGCGAAGGCCTTAAGGGCAATATCGCTACTCTTTCAAAGGTATAGACTAGATATAGTCAAGTAGGAATAACCCGAACAACTTGTTGGCAGCAAGGATGTGGCAACAAAATGGTGCGGAAACGCTAATTACATTCTTGGTGAATCACCACTTAAGCCAACCAACCAAACGGTGTACGTACAAGACAAATAAAATCATTTTGCGTTTGATGCTGCAGACGTTTATTATTAGCTCTACTGCCAACAACATAACTAAAAAATAAAAAGCTCCTACTAAATTGGGAGATTAATAAATAGTAGATGCAAAATCGAAGGATGTAAGGGGCCAACCAAATCCAAGTGCGTCAAATGAGATGTTCTCTTGTGCATTTCTTATGGATTGAGAAATTGCTTCAGGGACTTTCATTTTATATCAAATGAATACAATTTTGGTAATTTCTGTTAGTTTTTTCTGCTTTTAATATTCTAAATATCATTTATATGTGAATAAATGTATATATAATTAGTGCTTACCCCCGTTTTTGCTGTTTGTTGTTCCACAAATGGAGGGACCAAATGGCAGTTATGTCTTTATGAGGAACTTTTTCATTGCAGAAATACACTCGGAGGCTTGCCATTACCTGCCGAGGGGCCACCGCTATGAGAAAAAACTCTTTCTTCATTTTGGTCTTTCAAACCTAGGTTCTCTCTGTGAATACCGAATGGTAGTCACGCACCAACCCATTCGGCTACGGTGGCCGAATTTACATTTTTGCTTTAATTTTTTTAGTTTATATGGATTTAAGGGTACACTTTTTATTTCATATACATATATTTATTGTGTGTTATTTATTGAAAAGGATGCATTTTTATGTATTTTAATCACTGAAAAAATAAAAATTGCAATATATATAAAACAAAATAGAATTCTAGCATTTATCTTTACCATACACAAAATTTGTATCCATATGGACTCATTCCAAAATTACACATTTAGGTTAAACATTTTTTTTTAAATCGAATAGTGATTGATATTCTTAGGGCCAATTAGCGTAAGAATTGAGAGAGTTGAATTTTTAAAGCTACCCGCAAGAACTCATAGCGTAATGGTTAAGAGAGTGAGGATGAGGCAACGAATACTAAATATTTTATATTTTGTTAATCAATTTCCGATATTTTTCCACAAAATGTACACAAGCGTGTTTAGCGGACGATAATGGGTTAAATTACGCACTTTGATGCGTTGAAGTCTGCGAAATCCACTTAAGCAAAGTATGTCGAATATTTTACGAAGCTCCCCATAACCGCATAAAATGCTTATTGAACATAAAAGTATGAGTAAGTCGACGTAAACATAAACATATAATTTTGTTTATTTGCATGCATAGTTAAAGTTTATCGGCCTCTTGTTGCTGCGCTCACCATAAATTTATTGCCTCTGGGCTTTCTGACCTTTACGCATGCATATGTATATGTGTATATTTATGTGTGTGTATACGTAAAAAAGTTAAAATTGCTAGCATTTAATATAAACAATACTTTCGCTGCTTCTTTATTCTTTCAGTGTGTTTTTGTGTGTGTGTGTATATCAAATACAAGTTCAACTTTATTGTCAGTAGTCGATGGCCTTCAACTTTGACTCTCTTTTGTTAACTTGGCTCACTTTATATTTGCTATTTTATTTCCCCTTATGGAAACGGGCGATAAACTGCGTGTGTGCATGTGTAAGAACCTGGAATATTGTGAAATTAGAACTAAAATCAAGCTTATGGTAGGCTACTCAAATCTCATAGCTGTTTCTCGCCGCCGTCGAGTCTCTGTCATTAGCTAATCAATTTGTTTGTTGCTATTGTTGTAATTGTTGCCGCAAATGCAGTTTCCGGTATCTTACTTTTGTTATTGGGTGTTGTGGTTGCTGTTTAAGGTATCGCTCTTATTACCGCCATTGTTGTTTTTCTTCTTGCTACGCGGAAATTAGCGCACAGGTGTTCAGCATTTTCATGAGAAGGGAATATTTGGCCGGCGCGCAACAGCTGCTGTTTTAACTTAGTAAAGGGTGGTTAAGTTTTAAGGGCCGGTGTTGATTTTGAATAATATACAATTCTTTAAAAAAATTATTATTATTTCTCTTTACTATGATAATATTGGTATGGCTCAGTTATGTATAGCGCAAATTATCGGCCAAATGGTCGCCGCGGCCTTGGTGGCACACCTCCATCCGATGGTCCAAATTTTCGATGACGCTGAGGCATAAATGAGGTTCTATGCCGTTAATGTGCCGAATTATCTCATCCTTTAGCTCTTGAATTGTTGCCGGCTTATCGATGAACACCTTTTCTTTCAAATAAACCCAAGGAAAAAAGTCTAACGGTGTCGTTGACGCTTAGGTGTGGTTCACATTCAACATCATCCCTTGAAATTTAACCACCCTTTATAAGATTTCATATGACTCTCATTTATAAGACTTGAACCTGCATGGAAATGTTCTACGTAAAGCAGCAAAAGTCATGCTAAATTAAAATTGAAATTGTGAGTTGTTCAACAAAATCGTATCGTAAATTAGGCAATATTTCAATTCTTGACAATTACTATATAATACAGATAAGTGAGATATTAGGTATGCAAAGTAAATAGAGCCATCAGTTTCTGAAAAGCAGTGGGTACTTGTTACTCCTAATACTTACTCGTATATAGGCTATACGCCCTTTTCCCGCATATTCTTCTTCAAGTTCTGCTTTCTTTTCTATAAGAGTTCCTACCATTGAAGGCAAGGAGTAGACTTCAAAATGTAGTTTCATGCTTCCAAATATGAATCACCTAAATATGATATATCACCTGCTGAAGTAACCCGTATTGCCAAGAGGAATACCAAAGAAAGCTTTCTTTGCTGAGCAACTGCATAAGCGGCCGCCGTAACCTAATGGGTTGGTGCATGACTACTATTGTGAAATCAAGTACTAAAAAAGCGCCGTTTTGATACCATTAGGAGACCTCCAACCAGCATCAACACCATAACACTGTCAACTGGAAGCCCGAAGTAGAATCTCTCTTTCCAACAAGAGCTACTTTGGACTAAGTAGGCAATTGAGTAGTAAAGTCCTCTCTCGACGAACGAAAATAATACTCACATGCCCGTCCTAACGTATGGCGTAGAAACGTGGACGATGTCAATATCCGATGAAGCGACGCTTGGAGTGTTTGAAAGAAAGATTCTGCGGAAGATTTTTGGACCTTTGCACGTTGGCAACGGCGGATATCGCAGGCTATGGAACGATGAGCCGTATGAGATTTACGACGAAATAGACATAGTGCAGCCAATAAAGAACCAGCAGCTACTTTGACTGGATCATGTCGTCCGAATGGATACAAACGCTCCGGCTTTGAAAGTATTCGACGCGGTACCAGCTGTTGAGGAAGACCTCCCCTGCTTTGGAAGGATCAGGTAGAGAAGGACTTGGCTTCACTGGGTGTGTCCAACTGGCGCCGGTTAGCACGAGAAAGAAACAACTGACGCGCTTTGTTAAACTTGGCCAATATCGCGTAAGCGGTTATCGCGCCAATTAAGACGAAGAATAAGAGGAGACCTCCAACAAACAGATATCTACAGCCAGGCAGAGCTGTTGATATAATGGAGAAAATTAATAGGATTTTGGTTGGCGCACCTCCCCAGGCTGTCGAAGAAAGGCGCACTCAGTGAGCTGAACCATTTAGCTGCCAAAGCCGGATACTTGCAGAGAAAGTGTCCAAGAGTCTCCTTCTCTGAAAGGTCCCCACAGCTTCTGCAATGGGTGTTAAATGGTGAACCTAGCTTTTCTGCGTGTGCGCCGATCGTCCAATGACCGGTGAACAGAGCTATGAGTTTGGAAATTGGATGGAGTACCCAGGACTTTTTAGATTCTCCGTCTATCGTACAGGTGCACAGGGGTTTTCGAAATAGCACTTAAAGAAATGGAGCTCCTTTTTTTCTGAAAAATACGTTATGGAATTTCCCTTTAATACGCAAACGATTTGATCTCCTCCTTACAGGAGTTGACTAGTTTGGATCTGCAACATGACGTCGTCCGAGCCTTGATTGCGGCTTGACTGCCGGAACTAATGTTTATATCTCCCTCGCCCCCACGTTCCCTTAACATTTTGTATGCCTGCAGGATCGCAAAGACGAACATGGCAAGCTTCGATAGTACAGCTTGATTAGTAGATTGAAGGGCCGAGGATAGCGCGGGGGTTACCGGAGCTTCAAAGCAACCTTGTTTTTTTTATTCATTTGAGTTTTGAAAAAAGCAAATTATACTGTACTCTTAGGAGAAAATTCAACGTCAGGTTTTTTAGTTACGGGTTTTTGTGTCTGGAGTACTGTGAAGGAGACGATGAGAATGAATGCAAAGATTCCATCTTTTAAGTCTTTGCTGGTGGTTTAAATGAAAGGGAGAGTCCATTCTGTGGTGGGAAGAGATTTTTATCGGATTATGGCTGACTTTTTTGTTTAATTTCTTTGGTTTCCCCACTCCAAAAATTTGCACGTTTACTTTGCAGCTCATTGACAAATGGGCTTGAAACAGTTTACCTTGAAAAATATACCTACTTCGCTGGGGCTAAATAATAATTTTGCTAGTAAAATTTTAATGAGTTTCACGTGTAGCGCATTACATTAATTACTGTGGCCTTGAATGACAAATATTTAGCGCCACCAGTACAACCGCTTAATATTCCTAAGCTCAAGAGCGGTTGTCCATTTTATTGCCTGTCACATGTCAACACCTTTTTTATTATTTGTTTAAGTACTCGTGTATAAATAAATACTTTTCGCACACTTGCAAAAAACCTTTTTCATAACCAGTTTGACTTGTATACAAGCAGAGAAGAGGAGCACAAAGCAACGATTCCTTTTGTGTGCAGAATGGAGCAATTTAACGGTCGAATAGCTACCCAGTCAACTCACTCACCCGCAAAGGATTAGCGAGGGTGATCTAATGCCTATGTAAAACATGTCAGCGAATAGAGTGAAGGACGCGTCATGGCGACGCGATCCATGTCATTCATTTAAAGGTTTGCATAAAAATAAAAACTCTGTCGTGCAAAAAATGATGATGGGTGAAGTGACTCACAATGATATCATACAAGCAACGCACTTTTCTTTCCATTAAGCGACACAATGGGTATCCCACTTCAATGGGTCGACAACAAATGAAAGCAGCTAAAAGTGGTGGCCACCAGAAGGGTCAGGATTAAAAACAGATGGTCTGGTAAAAGAGCAAAATAGCAGTGCTTGAGTGCAATTCGTCACTCACGAGTGTCCAATAAAAAAGTGCGAATGTTCTTTTTAAGAGTGAGACGTGATGGCTTATTGAGCTGCGAATTCGCTGGAAGGCTTGAGTTCACCACCACAGGCGGATATCAAATTTCAAAGCGAAAGGGTTTACAAATATATTTAGTCTGGAAATGATGAGAAGTGTCTTGTTTTCCTATTGTATTAAAAATGAGGAGCTTTAACTGTCTGACCACGTCCGAAAGGGAAAATTTATGGAGAGATTAGGTTGGAAGTGCACGCACAAAGTAATCACCTACTGTCGCTCGGAAGTATACCTGTGTTCACATAAATAAGTCACTATGAAGTAAAAGTGAAAAAAATCAAGAATAACATACAGGGTGGGTCATATAGCGTTTGCTTTTTGAACCACCTATTTTTTGAGAATGGTAACACAAATGACGTGTCAAATGTGTTCATAATTTACTTAAATGTTTGAGATTTACGAAATGGGATGCTATGCGCTTGAACAAAATTGGGAAATATTGAAAACCTATTTCCAAAGTGGTGATTCCTCTTCTTCTTCCGCGGTTACAGTAAATGGCGAGCGTTACCGTGACATGCTCAACGAGCTTTTGTTTCCAAAAATTGAAGAGGATGACATGGACGACATTTGGTTTCAACAGGGCGGTGCAACTTGTCACACTGTCAAAGTTACACTTGAACTTCTCGCTACCGTTTTTAAAACCGAATAATCAGCCGGAATTCCGGTATCAATTGGCTGCCTCGGAGCTGTGATTTAAACCCGTTGGACTATTTTTTGTGGGGAGCCGTTAAGGACAAATGCTATGCGAACCATCCAGAGACGATTGATGCTTTAAAACACGAAATCGAAGTTGCCATTCATGAAATTGGAGCCCAAACAATCGAAAATGTGCTTTAAAATTGGGTTGATCGAATGGCCTACTGTAAAGCCAGTCGTGGCAGTCATTTGAACGATATTATTTTTCATTCAAAAATGACAATGTTCAATCTTCAAAATAAAAATAAAAGTTTGAAAAAATATTGATTAGTTGTTTTTTATAGCCGATTCAAAAAGCAAATTTTACATGGCCCACCCTATAGTAGCCCTTGACAGCACCGGAGCTTTTCCGACTACTTCAGGTCCGGCATTAGATGCTCTGATTGGTCTACCACCACTTGATGCTTTCATTCAAGGAGAGGTATTGAAGGCCATCTGCAGACTGAAACACAATTGGAACTGGTACGGCCCCTGTCCGGCATTGGAAAACAGAGAAGGCATGGACTTCGATCAAACGATTCTCTCCATACCCCTTGACTCTATGCCATCAAGAGTCGTACTTGCTAAGAGATACAGTGTAGTGCTGCCAGAGACTCAGTTGTGGTCAAACTCTGAAAATGAGCCCGGCAAACACTGTTTTCACATTTTCACGGATGGATCCAAGACCAAGCACGGCTCCGGCTCTGGGGTCTACGTGGAATCCAGCAGGACAAAACTACAATTTGCTCTTGGAATGCATGCATCTGTGTTTCAAGCGGAGGTGTATGCAGTTCAAGAAACGATGAACTTTGTTGTGGAAAAAAGATGGAGAGGCAGATCTATATGTGTCTGCAGCTACAGCCAAGCTGCGCTCATTGCCTTAGACAGCCCCCAAACCGCATCAGGGGTAGTCAAATCCTGTAAATTCTGGCTGAACTATGTCGGTAGACATAATATTCTTACGCTAACATGGATCCCGGGACACATGGGTATCGTGGCCAACGAGACCTCTGACTCCTTAGCTAAGATGGGCTCTGAGGTCAAGTTCTTTGGCCCAGAACTAGTTTTGCCACTCCTTTCTGCAGCCATCAAAGCCACGGTTAGCAAATGGGTTACTACAACCCATAAGCAAGTTTGGCAGGATGAGAGAGGCTGTAGATGGACTAAACTGATGTTACCTGTCATATCCGATCGACTATCGCAGATGACGGGCCACTTTCTGTGGGTGAAGCACATGGAATGGGTGGGCATCTCAGACAGTGTACTCTGCCCAGCTAGTGAAGAGAAGGATGAGCCGACGGACCACTTCCTGTGCGTCTGCTCCGCCTTCGCTCGAATCAGGTTTGAGGTCTTTGGGACTGATGTGCTAAGAAGCGTCCACCTTGGCTCCTTGGCACCACAAGATTTACTCAGATTTCTTCGGAGATCGGGTACATTTAAAGAAAATTAAAAGGGAATTCAAGTGTAGTACAATTGACTTAATTAGTGTCTGAGTGCTGCACTTGCTAGTTGTCCCGACACACACTGAGCCACACGACTAGGTCCAATTCATTGGTTGATGGTGGGCTTCAGCCTTTCACACAATATGCGCACTAGTACCTTATAGGCGATATTTAGAAGACTAATCCCGCGGTAATTGGCACAGATTGCAGGATCTCCTTTCTTATGGATTAGGCAGAGCAATCTTATATCCCATCAGCTGTCATGCTTTCATCCGACCATATTTTGCATAGGAGCTAAAGCATGCACCTTAGGTCAGCTGGCAGTCCGTAGGCTCCTGCAGTTTTGTTGTTCTTTAGCAGCTTTATCGCTATTCTCACCTCGTCATTGTTAACACATTCTCTGTGTCATGCGCAGCTATCACTATTTAGCCTTTGTTCTCACAAACTTCTTTCACTCCCTTACTTCGGTTTCTCGTTTCTTCATTCTAGATATTCATTCGTTATATACTTAACCTTACTTAATTCACTATAGATCTGAAGTACTCAAGATAACTTTTAAGGCTAACAAAGCCGCAATTCCGTTGGGAGAGATTTGGGATTGCTTCAAGTCATTTCTGCTAAAGCTGATGTCAGGATGAGGGAGAATCATCTCAGCCCCTTGTCCTCTACTGTCCTGCTTTCGTCGGGCTAAGATTCAGACATCTTGGCTCCATTTTTTCCTACTCCTGCGGGTTTAAATATAACGCATATGGTAAATTTCATCAATAGCTGCAAACCGTTTACGCACTGGGATTTAGCCAACGTTTGGTTATCATATATTGTAATAAAAATGTACGAATAGCTTATCACTTCTCCATGAAATAAGCTCGAGGCGAAGGTTGTTTTGTTGACCCAAGGCAAGAAAGAGGGGTCAAGACTCGGCTTGAGGACTTTAGTCTTATAAGTTTTACCTCATTTATCCTAAAAGTGTTTGAAAGATTGATCGACTACCCCATCCGAGATCACATTGAATCCAAATTATCTCCATCGCAGCATGCTTACCTGAAAAGGAAATCCATGGGAACGGCCTTACATGAAGTTGACTGAGTCAATTGTCGCTGCATTAAAAAAACTAGAGGTTTAAAGATCTATCTGTCTCCGGATCTCGTTCTGCTAGTCTGTAGAAAAGCTAAAGCGGTGGCAGGAGGGGCTAAAGTCACTAGATTTGTGTACAAGAGGACGCCGCAGAGGAGCCCAGTGCTGGCCTTAATGCCGTTTTGCACTTACTATCAAGTTAAAGAAGATAGACCTCAGGAGGTAATCTCTCAGGCATTTTTAGGCTGTTAATACCATATTTCTCTGAGCTTGAGGGTCGTGCCTGAATAAGTAATATTGGAAAGAGGAGAAAATCTTTACCGAGGTTGTTAGCTCTGTTTTCACTGATGGCTCCAAAATGGGACGGGGAAGGGATTTTGCCTAAACCAGCCAATTTATCTATTTCCGTAAAACTGCCGAATACTGCTAGTATGTTTGCGATCCTGCAAGCATGTAGAGTACTTTGGGAATTCGGGAGCGAGTCAACTTGCGATGAAGATTCTGACGACGCCATGGTGCAGATCCAAACTGGTTAACTACTGTAAGGAGGAGATCAAATCTCTTGGGTGTTAAATGGAAATGGAGATGGGGCTCCATTTCTTTATGTGCTATTTCAAAAACCCCTGTGCTCCTGTACAATAGACGTGAGACCTAGAAAGTTCTGTCGGCTCCACGCCATTCAATTTCCAAACTCGAGAAGCTGAGTTTACCATTGCAGAAAAGGAGAGTGCTGAGCACTTTCTCTATAAATGACCGGGTGTGGCAGCTTAGCGATTAAGGTCGCTGATGCTCCTTTCTTCGTCAGCCTGGGGCAATGCGCCAACGTAAATCGCACTAATCTTCTCCATTACATCAACAGTTTTGGTTGCCTGTAAATATCTGCTTGTTGGAGGTATCAAAACGCCGATTTATTTCTACTTGGGGAGAATCTGACTGGTACTCCAACCATTTCACCTATGTATTTATGATACCATCTGCACAATAAAATAACAACTGAACAATTTTGCAAATCAAAGAAAATAAAATAACCTTTTTAAATTGTTTTTATGTATATTTTTTTATTAAGTAATAAGGAAACTCTGATATTTCTACTGGATCCAAATGGGTTAGCACAGCCATATTGAATAGAGGTGGCCCTTGCTTTCAGAGCCAAGATATGATTTCAATAGTAATCAGAGATATTTCGTTTTCTTGTAATGTGGATTTTATTTTACTTCCAACAGCTGTCCCGGACGGGGTTTTTTGTTTATTGAATACCATGAAATTAAATCTTGCCTTTAAAAAAATGGAAACAATGTAGAAAATTGTATATTTTGAAACTATTCTTTTCTTTTCTATAATAGTACAAATATATTCGGCCTTCCGATGAATAGCCTTTACTTTAAATTACGTTTGCTGTCATTCTGCTATTTCATGCCCGTGAAGTTCGGTTCTCCAGCCCACAGCCTTCGACTCTCATATGCGCACTCGGCGACGAAGGCCGGTTGTATTGTTATAATTAATTATTACATTATTATGTGTCAGGCCCGTTATATTTACATACAGCTGCGAGTGATTAATGCCACATAATTAATGTTGTGGTTAAGGTAAAGTAAACGAAGCGGCGACAAAATTCAAAGGATACAAAGGAACAAAGAATGCAATTCATTTAAACTTGCGTCATTATTAAAAGGCTGCGGAGTTTATAAGCGAAAATTTTAAAATTTAAGAACTTTAAAAAAATTGGAAAAAAGAGTTCAATTCTTATAAGATACGAAAAAAATTCGAAAAATATTATTTCAAACTGGACAGACAAACATATGGACTTTTAGAGCGGCAGGTAAGTTTTGTGCGCAGCGACAATGTGAAAAGCGAGGCGAAAAACTCGGGAACTTGTCTATTAAGCCTCTTAGGATACTAGCCACTCAATGCAGTTATAATGTGGTTCCTAGTTAGCAACTGATCTTCATGAAAGTTTAGATAAAGCTTGCACAATTTTTCTATCCCGTAGCTGTGCCTCGAATTCATGGAGGAATAAGGCACTGCAGAAATTTTGAAATTGCATTAGGCGAGGAATTTCAGCAGGATTTTTAGAATAAAATCGAGTATAAACTGGCTATTTGCCGCTATATTAAAAGAGTGCAAGAAAATAATTCACGAGACTGATTGAAAAAAGGTTGATTTCACAGAATGTAGCAGTGCTATGGAAACCTATAAGGCTGCTTGAAATCGTTAAAGAGGAGCAGCTCATAAAGCTGCTAGTAGGGTGCAGTGAATTGTGATGGGGAGAGTTACGGCGTCATAGGAGTCTGTATGACTGTATGTAGAAAGAACAATAACAAAAACAAAGCTTGCTGAAAAAATATAGAAACAAATAGTTTTCTCATCAAAATACGCTCACAGCTTAAGGGGGGACCCTCATTTAGACGGTCGAAAAATGCATCATTTTTGGGAATTTTTTTCTCAGGTAAAATAACTTCAAACGTTTTGTAATTCATAAAGTACTTTAATAAATGTCTTGACTGTCTACAAAAATTTTCGGAGAAGAAAAAAAACATTTTAAGTATGGAAATATACACCTCGTCCATGGCACCTCATTCTATCTGTGTACATTCTAGCGCTCTGAATTTTTTTCTGAAATAAAAAAACCAAATTTTTTTTAAAACTTTAGGATAATACCTTCGATGTGACATTTTGATTTAAAAAAAAAATGTCGAAATTGATATTTTTTACCCAGTTTTATGTTAAAAGTGATTTTTCATGCATAAAAATTGACTTTAAAATTACAAAAAAATATGAAAATCTTTTTTTTTTAAAAACACTTAATGTCACATTGAAAACAATTTAATTATCTTTAAAATGAGCTATTGTAAAGCCTGATTGGTTCAATACAGCGTTCTCAATTGTGCACACAAAATCGAAAAATGATGTTTCGAGAAAAACGCGTTTAAAGTTTTGGATACAGGCGATCAGGCCACCCGTCGCGTCCTGTTAAAAATTTTGTCACTCCTTCAAAAATACAGATATCGACTTGAAATTTTGAAAGTATATTCTTAAATAGTTGTAGAATAGATTAAAATTATTTCCAAAAAATCGATTTTTTTGACCCGATAAATGAGGGTCCCCCTTAAATGATGCAGTGTATTTTATATTTTCTCTGAGAATGCAATGATGGTGAAATGTATTAATTTATTTTTTTGTTTAGCTTAGTGCCCTAAGTCATTCTTAAGCAATTTTTGTAAAGAAAAGTTGAAAAAATTTTAACTTTTTAAAATGGGAAAACGAACCTCTCTTGAAGAAAGGGAAGACGTTATTCGTCGTTATAAAGAGGGCAAAAGCCAACGAAAAATTGCAGAAATTATTGCTATTAGTGCGTCAACTGTCCAGCACATTATAGAAAGGTTTCGCCACAAAAACAGGATAGAAGATATGGGCAGATCGGCGCCAAATAAAATATTTAATGATGCAGATAAAAGGTGGATTGTTGGCAAAGTTAAAGAAAACCCCAATTTGCACGCTCCAAAGTTAAGCAACGAAGTCGAAAAATACTTAAGCAAAATCTGTAACCCTGAAACTGTTCGTAGAGTTCTGAGTGAAGAAAATTTTCATGGAACACCGCACTTCAACCATGTAATTTGCGCCCTACAGTTAAACACGGCGGGGGCAGTGTGATGATATGGGGTTGCATGTCCTATTCAGGCGTCGGAAATTTAACATTTATCAAAGGAAAGAGATGTATCTGGATCTGCTAAAAGATAATTTAGTACAAAGTGCGGATAAAATGGGCATTAGGGATTCGTTTAGGTTCTACCAAGACTACAACGATCCCAAGTATACGTCTGGTATTGAAAAAACTTGGCTTATCCGGAACTGCCCACATGTAGTACAGACACCTGCACAGAGTCCAGATCTCAACGTTATTGAGCATTTGTGGTCAGTGCTGGAAAATAAAATAAGAAACCACAATATTTCTCATGCTTCTGATCTGAAACGGGCACTACAGGAAGAATGGGATAAAATTAGTTCCGATTATATAGCAAAATTTTGTAGAATCTATGAATTCCCGATTGAAAGCTGTTCTGAATCAAAAGGGATATTTTTTGTTATTAAATAAAATATGTTATTTAACAATAAAAAAATTAAGATTTTTTTCTGTAACGGAAATACCACAACATATATTTGATATTGTAAGAATTCTTTTTGGCTGCATCAAATTAGCTGTGAGTCACGTAGTTATAAGTATACCTATCTAAATAATTTAGTAGTTTTCATCTCAAGTTCATTTCTCAGTAGTTTGTGGGAAAGTGTAAAGACTTGCGGAAATTATCGAAAATTGATTTGCTTAACACGTTGACTGCCGAGCGAAATTTGCTGGTTATCACACAGCGCCGCAAGTGTGCATCACATAATCGTGCAAGTATAAATTGAAACATCGCACGTTCTCATTTTAGTTGCAATACTGTAGGGGCTGTTGATATAATATATTTGTTGAAACACAGAAATCCCTACTGGGATAACGCAACACGTATTTGATGTATATTATTGAAATACTTCATTTTTAATACTATATGAAATCTTGAAATCATTTATATATTTATATTTGAATTGTCATACATTATATATATATATCCTGTTATATGTTTTCAATTTTAAAATCAAATGACAGAAAATATAATTGACGCAATATTCCACCAAAAACAATGCGCCGGCACCCATTGCCCGGCGCGGCGCCATTGAAAAGCCATGCGCCGGGCAATGGGTGCCGGCGCGGCAGTCAACGTGTTAAAATAGATCATTCACATGGAGAAAAGGTTTTTAGAGGTGTGCTCTTTAACACACCGTTATTCGGCTTTGAGCGAATCAGCTGATAGGCTGACGTGCGAACAAAATTAACCAATGGCACTACGTTTGCCGTCTTAACAACGACTGATTGGACGAGTGCGTGAATATGTGTGGAATGATCGTGCAGAATTCGGCTACCGAATCTCCTATGTGACGTGTTCCCCTCATAATTTTCTTTTTCACCATAATTAAAGAGCAATCCTTGCAAATCGATCACCCTTGGGTAATCCATTCCCTTTATAACGATTCCATGCCAACTGATCCGAGTATGTTCTATGTGGTCTTAAATTTTTCTGAAAATTTTGATTATTTATTGACTTGAGTATACTAAGAAGTAAAATGAAAAAAAAAAAAATTATTTAAAAAATATTTAATAGTTTTGAAATGTATTCAATGCATACAAATATCTTTCGTTCTTTTTAACATTGTTCAAAGGTTTTTTTTGTGGAATAAAATATAACTTAAAAGAATTTTTAATGAATATTTTTATGGGAAATATTTTTAAATTTTTCGGTAAATATTTTTTTTTTACTTTTAAAAACACCCTTTCTTCACTTTTTTCCTGTCTTTTTTATTAATGGCTGAGACTATCCTCGGTAATTCCTGAAATCAAACATTCAGTGGGGTTTCATTAACTTTTCAAGTTGCATTGAAATACATACAGCAAACCTGTGCGAAATACTTTCGATCTGCTTACTAATGGATGTGGCGACACTTCGGTCGAATTGAAAACGAACGTAATATACGAGTGCCTACGTAAGTTAGCGCTTCGCTAGAACAGTAGTTTGCACCATCATCTAGCTGGATATTACATTTAGCTCAGTTCACAGCGGTGCAACCGGGACATTTGCAGAGAAAATGGTCTACAGTACCCTTCTCTGAAAGGTCCTCACAGCTTCTGCAATGGGGGTTAAATGGTAAACCTACTTTTCCCGTGTGTATGCCATTCGTCCAGTAAAAACAGCTATGAGTTTGGAAATTGAATGGCTTGGAGTCCCCAGGACTTTCTGAGTCCTCCGTCTATTGTATTGGGGCCAAAGGGTTTTCAAAATAGCATATGAAGAAATGGAGCTCCATCTGATCTGCGCTTTCCTGAAAAATTATTTGTGCAGTTCCCCTTTAAGAACTATCAGGGGGATGCCGATGACCAGGTAGGAGGTCTCTGAGGCCAATTCAGTCCCCTTCCTGGCAAGCTCATCAGCAATTCCATTTCCTTCTATGTTCCTATGTGCTGGAACCCAGATCAGAGAAATGTTACCTGCTCACCCAAGATATTTGATTTCCTCCTTGCAGGAGTTTACTAATTTCGTTCTGCACCATGGCGTCGTCAGAGCCTTAATCGCAGCTTGACTATCGGAGGAACTATTGAAATCTCCCTCGCTCCCACTTCCCAAAGCATTTACATGCCTGCAGGATCGCAAAAACTTCTGCTTGAAAAACACTAGCAGTGTTCGGCAGTTTGAAGGAGAAAGATAAATTGGTTGATTTAGAGAAAACCTCTACTACGACTTCCAATTCCATCTAGGAATCGTAAACAGACGCAATCGAGCTTTAAAGTGACATTGACGTCTTGTAACTATGGTGTGTTAGTTCTCGGCTTTCTTTAAACATCAAACGGTAATTTGAAGTCAATTATTCGAAAACTCACAATACTTTGCGTCGTCTAACAACTCATTGTTGCAAAGTTTTGATGAAATCCGAGTTTGTGGCGATATTTTTTCGAGTAACTTTTCATTTAATATACTTATAAGTCATATTACTTCGAAAGCTTACCCGGTATTAGGGCTCAAAGTTTACATTCAATTAATTCACTCTAAAACTATTCTATACGTGTTTCGTTATATCCAATTTAGGATGCGCTGCTTTCATTTATAGACCAAGTCATAAAATCTATATAAACAGAATTGAACGGGTCCAAAAATGTTTTTCTTGAATACGCTCTAAATTCACTGAGTTTTGCTGAACCAACTCCTATATGAGCTGGTTTTTTTACACCACACACGTTTTATATTTTATTATGAAATAATAATTACTAAAATTGTTTGACAAAATAAATAATTTTTAGCTCCACACGGACTTCAACCACTTTCAAAAATAAGATATTACATATAAGAAATAAAAGCAGAAGCATATTTAAGTTCAAATTTTTATAGACTTAAAGCTTTACTAAAATGGATTTTTATGTAAAAAGTAATAGTCAAAATGAAAACATTTAAACAAACTAAGTTTATTAAGAGCTTATTTTAGTTATACTAAATATATAAAGGTGGGAATTACTTCATTAAGGTCTTCAAATAAAAAAAATATTTTAAACTTATTTTTCTTTTAAAGTTAGCATATTGAAGTATTAATGGTGAATAGGTGGTATGTAAGGTAATAAACTTATCATATTTCGCTCTTGTTATACACCTTGATGTTTTATAAATCGGTGGTCAATCAAGAACTGGAGAGTCCTTGCCGAAGATTCGTACATTGATTTTCAATGTGGCGAGGAGACACAAATGCCATTGCCCTCTAGAAACCTCAGAAAAATAGACTGGCAGAAGTTTAGGGGGCGTTGCGGGACCTTGACGTGATGCCACCAAGACTTCGAAAAGAATAGGTCATTGAGGCGGCTGTTGAGAAACTCAACGCTGCCCTAACTGAATGTTTTGAGTCAGCCTGTCCAATTCGACCTCTCCCTAACCTCAAGACTAACTTTTCTGAGGACTTGAAGCGATACCGTGATGTTCAGAAGAACTACAAGAGGCTTATTCGGGAATCGAAAAGAGCCTCATATAGGGAATTCTGCAGCGGTATTGAATCTCTGAGTGACACGGCGAAATTGGTTAGGACCCTGAAAATGGACCCAACTGCAAAGCTGCGTTCACTTAGGAAATCTGATAGCTCCTTCACGGAGCGGCAAAGTGAGACACTCAGCTTGCTGATGGAATCTCACTTTCCTAGTAATCAGATTAGCGTCAGCCGGCGTCGTAAATGTCATACACCTCGTCGTTCCATCACCTGCGATATTCGCCGTTGCCAACGTGCAAAGGTCCGAAAATCTCCCGCAGAATCTTTCTCTTGAACACTCCCAGCGACGCTTCGTCGGATGTTGTTAGCGTCCACGCTTCTGCGCCATACGTTGACGGGCTTATACTTATTGCCTTCAGAAAGCGAATATCTAGCCAAAACAGTTATGTTGACTTTGCTAAGCGATTGTTATTTTAGCACATTAAAGGTGAATGGTATGTCAACCATGAGGGGTCGTTTGCGGAGTGAAAACATGACATACAAGTTTTCATTGGTTATGTAATTACCGAAACTTCCGCAAATATGTACATTGAAAAATTGAGCTAGCGGAATGGGGTACTATCATATAAGGCCAGCCACGAAAGTCATTTGAATGAAATTGAGTTTCATGTTTAATAGCATTCTTCATTTTTCCAATGAAAACCTGATTGAAAATTACTCGGCGTACTTTATTTATAACTGAATTAAGATGCAAACGAACGTTGGTAAAATACGCAAAAAAAGTACTTTCATATTTAAATTCATTTAATAAAAACCGCATGAAGAATCATCTCACATTTAATACAGTCACAGCAACACACGACCTTGCTGCCAATGAACTGCGTACTCATACACAGGCTAGACAATTTATCATAAATGAATGGACGAAGATACAAAAATGCTCTATAAATAAATAATAAACTGATACCCGCCTAAGAGTTCATTCACACCAACCAGCCATTTATATTCGTAGTCCATTGAGTTTTTATGCGCTTGCATTTCAGAAAATATTTTTGCCGATGTGTGTTTTTATAGCCGCATAGCCTGTGCGCGTTGGCAAATTTGTTAGCAGCCAACTCAACCCAAACTAGCCACATTTTCATGTGCTTGAGAAATATTAGAAGATTGAATTGCCCACTAAAAGTGGTACAACAACAAAATCGTGATAATTAATCACTTATTTTATAGTAATTTAATAAAATATAAATTAAATAAAAAAATGTAACGAAAAACTTTCAAAAAAACTTAAAAAAATTTTTTTAATATTAAATTTTTTCAATTCAAATTGAAATTTTTATTTAATTTCTTATATACATTTTTTTATATAATTTTATATACAAAATCTTTTTTATTAAAAAATTTTTTATATTAAAATATAATTTTTTTTTAATTTTTTATTTTCTTTTTTATGCCAATTTTTATTACTATTAATTTTTTATTAATATTAAGTTTTTAAAAATCCAAATTGAAATTTTTATTTAATTTTTTATATATAATTTTTATTTATAATTTTTTATATTAAAATTAAATTTTTTTTTTAATTTTTTATTTTCATTTTTACACCAATTTTTATTATTATTAAGTTTTTAAAAATCCAAATTGAAATTTTTATTTAATTTTTTAGATACATTTTTTTATATAATTTTATATAAAAAAATCTTTTTTATTAAAAATTTTTTATATTAAAATTTAATTTTTTTTTTTAATGTTTTATTTTCATTTGTATGCCAATTTTTATTATTATTAGTTTTTTTATTATTACAAAGTTTTTAGAAATCCAAATTGAAATTTTTGTTTTATTTTTTATATAATTTTTTTTTATATAATTTTATGTAAAAAAACTTAAAAAAATTTTATTGTATTAAAACTAAATTTTTTTTTAATTTTTTATTTTCATTTTTACCTTTAAAGTGGTACGCCAATTTTTTTTTAAATACTAAATTTCTTTAATTCAAATTGAGATTTTTATTTTTTTTTAGAAACATATTTTTTTTATTTAAAATTGTTTATTAAAAAAAATATAAAATTTTTTTATTTAAAATTTTGTATATGAAAGTTTAATTTTTATTTAATTTTTTATTTTCATTTTTACAATTTCGCCTTCTTCTATTTCAAAATATTCAAATATTCCTTGATTTTGAGCTCCTAGCATCTCACTTTTAAATAAGAAGTTCATATCCTTTCTAAAAAATATTACTTTCCTCTGAGCTTGCGACGATATGGCATGGACTTACTTATACAGACATGCGAAAATCCGAGTTTCATTCAATTTCCAGCAATTAACTGGAACTAATTTACACATTTCGAGTGCTTGGATTTCATAAGCGTTCATGCATGAGCGTTCTCGAGCATTGCAATTCATTTCTGCTTATCAAATTTTGTTCCTTGTAATTTTGGTCTGCGAAGATACCGTGGAATGAGTTTATTATTGTTATTACTACTAGCGTGCGAGTGCACTCTGCACTAAATATTTTCCACTAACCACTTATATGTACAAGTGCATCATATCATCCTTTCCCCTTTTCCACAATTTTGTGTAAGGAAAAATCATTTAAAGTAAGTCGCTGTCTCACCACCAACTCAATTCAATACATCTGTTCTTGTAATACTTTTAATCATCCTTTACACAAGAACGCCTTCGTATTATTGATTTAATTCTTCAACTGCATTTAACAACAAACCGAAATAACAACAAACCCACATTAGACACATCATTGCACTGTGAGAGGTCCCATTACGCTTTCTCAAATCAATGAGCAGCTTTTCATAGAAATAACAAGACAATTCAGCCAATTAAGGCTTACTTACGTAAATGGCTTCTTTCCCGACTCCGTAAAACTCATGTTGTCTCCGAAATACTACGTTTTATTTTTCTATAGTTTCTTTTGTGACTTACAACATTGGGTGTCTCTTTAAGAGCTCTCAGCATGAAATAAGCGATTATTTTATTTTTATATATTTTTTGCTGAATAAGAAACCGTAATAATTAAGATTTTGTTATAATGAAGGAGACAGATACCTGTAAACGGCCATACTTTTCCTAACTTTCATTAAAATTATTTAAAATGAAAAAGTGAATATATTTTTTACAAATGATATATTAGGTGCGCAACTAAGTTATCGCTGTTTGTCAATAGAAGCCGCCACCAGTGTGTGCTAGTCGATTCTAACATAGCCTAAACGTCATAAACCAAGCTTAGACATATGGTAAACAAACTGCTTCCAAACATTAGTGATTTTGTTTGGGTGTCATATACTTTTGGTCTTGTGAAAATGTCTGATTTTGTGCCGAAAACTCGTCAATTGCGGGAAGTGTTGATTTTCCTCTTTTATTCCTCTTTTATTATTATAAAAAAACGGCAGCTGAAGCGCATCGAGATTTACAAAAAGTGTATGGAGATGCTGCTTTAAGTGAAACAACGTGCCGAGATTGGTTCCGTCGCTTCAAGGACGGTGATTTTAAAGTTGGCGACCATCCGCGTGAAGGAAGGCCAAAAACCATAGAAGACGTTGAATTAGAGACATTACTCAATGAGGTTCCATGTCAAACGCAAGGAGAGATTGCTTCAGTATTAGGAGTTACCCGCCAATCCATTTCCAAGCAATGGCATGTTTTGGGAATGATTCAGAAACAGGGGACCTGGGTTCCATATGAGTTAAAACCAAGAGACGTTGAACGTCGCTTTTTCGCCTGTGAACAACTGCTCCAGCGGTAAAAAAGGAAGGGTTTTCTTCATCCCGTCGTGACGGGTGATGAAAAATGGATTCATTACAGACATCCAAAGAAAATAAGGTCATAGGGACTGCCCGGTCATGCTTCTACGACGTCGCCTCGGCCGAATATTCACACTGCGAAGGTTGTGCTATGTATTTGGTCGGACCAATTTGGTGTTGTTTATTATGAACTGTTAAAACCAAGCGAAACCATCACTGGGGATCGGTATCGACTTCAATTGATGCGATTGAGCCGAGCACTGTGCGAGAAGCGGGCGCAATACGCGGAGAGGCATGAAAAAGTGATTCTACAGCATGACAACGCTCGGCGTCATGTTACCAAGCCTGTTAAAACCTACCTGGAAACACTGAAATGGGAAATCCCACCCCACTCGCCATATTCTCCAGATATTGCGCCGTCCGATTATCACAAGTTCCGATCGATGGCACATGGTCTAGCTGACCAGCAGTTCCATTCATAGGAAGACATCAAAAAATGGCTTGATCCGTGGATAGAATCAAAAGATGAACAGTTTTACCGCGACGGTATACGAGATCCACTAGAAAGATAGTAAAAAGTAGTGGCCAGCGGTGGGCAATACTTTAAATGATTCACTTGTAACCATTTTTTCAGAATAAAGTTGTATTTTCAGCAAAAAAAAAGAGCGCACCTAATACGTAATACTAATATGTATATAAAGGGTGGTTAAGTTTCAAGGGATGGTGTTGATTTTGAATAAAATACAATTTTTTTAAGAAATTATTGTCATTTATCTTTAATATGATAATATTGGTATGTCTCAATTACGTGTGGAGCAAAATATCGGCCAAATGGCCGCCGCGGCTTCGGCGGCACACCTCCAAAGACCACCAAATGCAAATAGTTCCTTATCTAAAGGGTGGCTAAGTTTCAAGGGCCTCCATCCGATGGTCCAAATTTTCGATGACGCTGAGGCATAATTGAGGTTCTATGCCGTAAATGTGTCGAATTATCTCATCCTTCAGCTCTTGAATTGTTGCTGGGTTATCGACGTACACCTTTTCTTTCAAATAACCCCAAAGAAAGAAGTCAAACGGTGTCGTTGACGTTTAGGTGTGGTTCACATTCAACATCGGCCCTTGAAATTTAACCACCCTTTATATAAGTATATATTATACTAGGTGGCACAAAATTAATCATTCAATTTTCTTTTACTAAATAAAAACAAAAACAATTTGAGTGATGAAAATCTCTATTTTGACCTCCATGCGCTTCATTTCTTGGCTATTAGTATAGTACTGCTGTCTGGTTCACAGCTGTCAAATGATTGACTTACGACGAAATTTCCAGAAATCACAAATCTCTCGATAAGATGATTAATTTTGCGCCACCTTGTATTCGAAATTGTTCTACTGTTAATGTGGAAGCGTTTGATTTTTCTGTTTAAATTTTCAAAATAAGTACTATTTTAGGTCCCTCGTAAGAACATTGAAGTTAATCATATATAATAATCCTACATTCCTACAAAGCATAGAAATTGTGAACACCCAATAATGAACTGGTCAGAGGTTGGCGGAGAGGATTCAAGGCTGTCATCGTTTGTTTGGTCGCTATAATTCAAATTCGCTTCTTGAACTTCATGAAACTGCAACGATTTGCTCTTCTGTGCGCATGATGAGGCATTGTAACCTCCATTTTGACACTTTTTATAAACAAAAAAAACATCATCAATTTTTTAATATACACTAAAATTTTGAAATTCACTACTTAAATTTTATTTTACATTTTCCAAAGCAAGCAGCCTTTAACAGACACCCATTTTTTATAAGCCTCCGCTGCAAGTTATTCCACTCAAGCTTACATCTTTTAATGAGCTGCAGGAAAACACACACATAGAGACATCTAATTGGTGATCAATCTGCCAAGCAAACTGTGCGTAAGCTGACGCAAGTCTAGAGCTGTGTAAAGTTTTAATGAACTTTTAATGCTAATGTATTCACAGAGTAATGTGGGAGTTTATTTTGCTTTGGTTTTGTATTGTAATATGAAATTTGTTGATAAACAAGGCTATAACTTTCCAGTCTATTTTTGCTTCTCATGCAAAGCAGCAAAATGATATGGAGAAGTATTGAAATAAAACAACTTTTCTGCAATTAGCACAACTGGGTTAGAAGTGGCTGACGCTAAAGGCAGGGGTATATTTAAGACAAACACTTTTGATACCTTTTGCCTGGCTACTTCCTTGACTAGAATATTTCCTCCCCTTCAACTTGATGCATCTCGAATCTCATCAGCTCCTTTACGATGATCTCCACCTACCTTAGAATGGATTTAAGTGATCAAGTCCATTTCCGCAGTGCGGAGCAATTAATGAGGGATATGAGAAATCATTTATTTCCACAGAATCTCCGAGAGTGCGAATTTATAATTTCACAATGCTTAACAGGCATGAGCCACGGGCAAAAAATATAAATTTAACCCAACTTCACCACAAAATCTTTAAGCAAAACAGGAAAGAGACGAAAAAAAAAAACAAACTGCATCAGAAGGTAAAGTAAGTAGGGAAAGTCCATTTATTTATAGAAAATAATTCAACATACTTTGAAAAATAAATACAAAATAAAAAAATATTCATTGTGCTTCATATTTTTCATACAAAATTAAGAGGCATTGTGGTCAAATTGACACAAGGGGGTCGTTGAGTGCTAAATACTAAGAGGTTGAGAGCGTACTGCTTATGTAACCACTTCAAATGAAGTGAATTTTTTCTTTCTTTCCTAAGAGTTTGTGTACTTTAATGGTCGTTTCGGGTTCACTTTTAGTCAAGTCTGTCTTGAAAAACGGGAAATTGTGTTTTGTTCCCATCTTTCATAGATTGAATTATGAAAAATTCAGCAAGCAGGTGGCAAGTGGCATTTTGCATGCCAATGTTTGTTTTTTATGTGTCGTACAAATATTTAATTTAATATGACAAAACAATATTCATTAAATGTCGAGGCAATTGAAAAATTTCTCACTGAGGTCGATGACATTACTGCATCGGATGAGATAGCGATTAACGAACTGAAGTCTGACTTGGGAGGGATAAGTGCAGATGAAAATTCTTCCTAAGACTTTTTTTCGGGCGTAGACGATATCCCGTCGAATATGTTGCATGGAAGGTCTAATATGTATAATCACATTTTCGAAAACTATAGGTAGGTAGGTAGGTAAAATAGCAAGAGTGCCACAGGCACACTTCAAATAGCACTTACGTGCCGTTTTGATACCATAATGTGGACCATTACCTGGGCAAAGAAAAATTATTGGGAAGGGAAAACCTTCTACAGCCATCCATTGCTGTTGATGTAGTGGAGGAGAGAAAAGGGAACTAGGCTGGAGAATTTCTTCAAGTCATCCCCAAAGAGCACGCTAAGGAATCTCAAGCGCCTAGCCGCCAGAGCCGGACATTTGCAGAGAAAGTGTTCCACAGTCTCTTTCTCTGTAGGATCCCCACAACTTCTGCAATAGGTGTAGTACGGAATTCCAAGCTCCAACGCATGAGCACCGATCACCCATTGACCAGTGAACACCGCAATGGGTTTGGAAATTGAATGGCGGGGGATTCCCATCACCTTAAGCGTTCTGTTTCTATCGTATTGGGGCCACAGTGTTTTCTAAATAGCACATGATGAGACAGAAAGAAATTATGTCGTTTCCCTTTAACAACGGTCATGGGGAAACCGATGTCTGAGAGGGGGACAGCTGAAACTGGTTCTGTCGACACCTTCCTGGCAAGCTCGTTGGCAATTTTATTTCCCTCTATATTCCTGTGCTCAGGAATCCAGACGAGGGGGATGTTTCCTGCTCGATCGAGATGTTTGAGTTCCTCCTTACAGTAGTTCACCAGAAGAGAGCTGCAATACGGCGACAGTGCCTTGATAACAGCTTGGCTATAGGAAAAAATATTAATGTCACCCTCACAACAGCTATCTTGAAATATTTTGCAAGTCTGCAGGATCGCGAAGACCTCTGCTTGAAAAACGTTGCTCGTTTCCGGCAGTTTAAAGGAGGCCGAAATGCTGGGTGATTTAGAGAAAACTCGCGCTTTCACTCTAGATTCCATTTTGGATCCGTCAGTGAATACAGAGGAACCTATATCCATGCCGACTCTCCCCTCCTTCCGGTCTGCCTTCTCGGAAAGATAGCCATAGCACAACCCTCAAGACACAGTTTGCGGATGGATAGATCAGTGCAAAGAACAGAGAAGGAAGGCGAGATCTGCTTCAAGATGCTACTATGTCCTACAGGAAATTGTCTCCAGAGGACAAACTCCTTCAACTTGATAGCGCTCTGAGCAGCAATGGATTTAATCTGCAGATCCACAGGAAGTAAGTCCAGAATAACGTTGAGCGCAGCAGTGGGACATGTTCTACAAGCACCAGTGATGCCCACACATGCAGTTCTCTGTCCGCTCTCTAATTTAGTGGTGTTGTAGCCCATCTGAAGAGCTACCCACCAAACTAGGCGTATGTCAAAATTGGCAGAACCACCAAGTTGTACATCCAAAGTACGACGCGTGGCTTGAGACCCCATTTTTTGCCAAACATAGATTTACAGGCGTAGAAGGCTGTACTGGCCTTCTTAACTCGATTTTCTATGTGCAGCTTCCAGTGGAACTTGGGGTCAAGTATTACACCAAGATACCTGACTACCGATGCGAGTATAAGACACTGGTTGTTTAGTCTTGGAAGTTTAAAAGGCGGAGGCTTTTATTTCCGGATGAATAGCATCCGTTTTCTCAGAGTTGACTGGCAGCCCACAAAAACTATATTACGTAGAAAAACCCGTCATAAGTGGTCGAATACGGACAAAATATTGTGCATTAAGTCAATGTTTTTAACTTTGTATAACGGACAGTATAATTGGTGATGTTGTTTAGTGGACCAACATCGAAATCAACAAACGCTCGTGTATTAGCTCAACTGATAGGTTAGGTTAGGTTGAAGCGGTTGTCCACTATGGGACTGACTCAGGATCATAGCTAATTGTGATGCCGCATGAGGAACTTGTAATTATCTCTTTTAAAACCATTGACTACTTTTCAAAAACTTTAGAAGATCCCTTATTTCTACAGAACTAAGTTCTTCCAATTCATTACAGGATTGTCTACCTAAAATGGTAAACCTACGTATGAATAGAGCAGGATAACGGCACAAAAGGTGCAGGTTCGTCTCTTTCTCTTCCTCATCTAGACAACTTCCGTAGAAGTCATGTGTATGCACACCGTTCCTCTGGACATGCCTGCCGAATAGTCAATGCCCCGTTTAACTGAATTTCCACTGATGCAACTCAAATAAAAGAAACAAACTCTGAGGAAATTGACGTCTTCATTTGTATGTTAGTTCAGCAGCTGCCATGGGAATAATAACGTCACATGTGCAGAGATATTTGGTTCGTCTTACCCTAGATCTAAATATCTTTCTATATTGGCTCAAATCAGATTCAAATTTTTAGTGTTCTGCTAGCGATTTGATGATAAAGCAATACGCATTCAGCTTACATCAGTCAAATTTGCTCCAATAAGGAAGGTATGGGAAACACTGGGTCCTATATGACTATATATGAAGAGTTGGCAGCGAATAAAGGAGAAACATTTGCGCGCATTGTCCAGCATCCAAACGGTCAAAGAAGCTTATCTGGAGAGCATAAAATTTGTCACTGTGCCTCGTGTGCAAAACAAAGTTTAAAACTTATAAAACATAATCAAATCGAATAATTTAGTGTTTCAATTTGATATCACATTAAAATAAACAAACGAGCATTCAAATTATTCAATAAATATACGGAATAAAAAATGCCCATTTTAACATGGTGTTTGGGTATCTGTAAAATCTGGGTAAGTTTAAAAGTGGGTGTAGTCGTTCCGACGAAGAATATCTCTACCGTCCTAAAAATATGAGTGCCCTTCTAGCGTTAACGAAGGTACTGCTGTAGCTTAGAATCACAATTGACCGGAGTTCTATAAACGACTGGCTGTCGTTAAATTTGAAGGCAGATATGTACATATATAGCCCGTGACGAAAGATATCACATCAACATTTTGACCAGCTTTGACTGATTTTTTTGCAAATGGTATTATCCTTTTATATTCTTATAAAATTACAACAATGAATGCGCCTTGGTTTTGCTCTAAATTTTTGCATCATCACTCGGACATTTTTGGAAAGTAAAAGAGTAGAACCAGAAATCTGTACGAGTAAAAAAGTTTTTAATAACATTTACTGAAAAAATAATTACTTAAAAAAATTTTTTTTTTTTTTGAAAGCGTTGGCGGCTCTGGTAAATATTAAAACAAAAAACCTCAAAAAAATGCTGCCATATTTTTGTGGACAGAAAACAAATTCAAGTGATAGCATCAAGAAAAAATATTTTTTTGTTAATATGAATGACGCTTTGTTTCCAGTCCCTGAGCATAACTAAATTCCGCAACATTTTTCCCCAAACCTGACTGCGACTGAGCAGCTGTAATTTTTATATAAAACATTTACTAAAACAAACAAAAAAAGATTGCGTTTAATATTGTATTTCGACGCGAAATAACTAGTTTCCTAGCCTTAAATCCTCTATTGAGCCTTGTAAAGTAGGCGATTAATTTAACTTATTTTCTTTTCTTCTGTTTACTTTGTTGCTGCTAATTACATTTCTGCTTTGGCTGATTTATTCCACATGAAAACAAATACCATTCACATTATTAATACCTTTGGCTGTAGTTTCTAATTAAGTTTGCTAGAACAAATGTAAACAATGAACTAATATTCACATGAGAGATAAATATTTACAGTGACTCAAAAGTTGTACGTGCAACTCACCTGCGAGACAATAGAAGGGGATAGTGGTCATATACATACACTGGCGAACAGCATAAAGTGATTTTTAATGTTTCTCGGGGCTCAAATTTGTTTGCTATTCTAACTAAAGGATATTGTCTACACTCAACCCAAAACCACAGAAGAAAATGAAACTTGCAAAATAAGGAAACGTTTTCAAACCTTTCATCTTAGTTTTAAATTTTTGAATCTGAGTTCTTAGACAATTTTTGGGTATGCAGTAATATGGCACACGAAATTTTAATAATATAAATGTCAATTTTAATCAGTGAACACATGGATTTTTAATTTTTTTATGTTTTTTGCTGGCGGCTTTATGTACGTTTTTTTCATATGAAAATGAGAATTAAGCTTAAAATATGAGTACATTTGTATCACCCGTCTGCCTATGTGTCTTATTCACAGCAATATTTGGGGATGAATTCATCCTTGTTGCTTCGCCTATCAGCAGAGCGTAGAATTGTTTTGGCCACTGTGTGGATATGTGGGCAAACTACACAAATAAAGAAAAGGCATAGCCAAATGTTGCTTGACTTACCTCGGAGTGAAAAACCTAATCACCTACATTGAGCAAATATACCAGTTCAAACACTAGTGAAATATTTGATGGGAGCAATAATACCAGTTCGAAAGTGACCAGAATTGAACCAGTTACAAAATAGCTAATTAGAGCTGAATGTAAAAGTTATTCATAAAAACACTATGCTATTACTTTAAATAAGATGGATTAAAACGGTAAGAATGCACGCAATAAGGATTAGACAAATATACTGAAAGTTATTTCTCAGAAAAGCGCAGAACAGAGCTCCATTTCTTCATGTGCTATTTCGAAAACTCTTTAGCCCCAATACCATATACGAAGGACTCAGAAAGTCCTTTGAACTCCTCGCCCTTCAATTTCCAAACTCGCAGCTGTATTTACGGTCACTGGACGATCGGCACACACGCGGAAAAGCTAGGATTACCATGTAACCCCCATTTCAAAAGCTGTGGGGACCTTTGAGAGAAAGAGACTGTAGAGCATTTTCTCTGTAAATATCTGGATTCAGAAGCTAGACGACTAAGGTCACTGGGCGCTCCGTTCTACGACAGCCTGGGGCAGTGCGCCAAGCTAAATCCAATCAATATCCTCCATTATATCAACAGCTCTGGCTGGCTGTAGATGTCTTCCTGTTGGAGGTCTCATAATGGTATTAAAATGACGATTTGGTGCTACTTGAGAAGTGCCAGACCGGCACTTCAACTATTTCACCTACCTACCTA
This sequence comes from Anastrepha fraterculus, assembly GCA_037575425.1. Taxonomy (NCBI): domain Eukaryota; kingdom Metazoa; phylum Arthropoda; class Insecta; order Diptera; family Tephritidae; genus Anastrepha; species Anastrepha fraterculus. The sequence goes on from JAYXIM010053180.1 coordinate 125,720, forward strand.
TCTATACCTAAATGTTGATGGAGTCAATCATCTGCATAGTAAATCCTGAGTATCTAACTTATCCAAAAAATATCGCTGAAGGGTGATTCGAGCTACTTTTTCCAATAGGTTTTTTTGGACAAATCACGCGAGAGTATTGTCAGACTAAACACATGTGTTTTTTTTCAGTATTCATTGACATTCTATCAACAACGTTTACAAATCGTACAATTTTATTACGAAAATCAACGCTCTGTCAAAAGTGTTCATCCCGCGCTCAGGCCATCAATTTTGTACAGCGCTAAGACACATTTTTGGCTTAATGGCTAACTCAATAAGCGAAATTGCCGTATTTGGACTGAAGAGTAACCCAAGTCATTCAAGAACATCGATTGAAAACAACCGTTTCGTGCGGTCTATGAGCTGGAGAAATCATAGGACCATATTTCTTCAAAGACGAAGCTGGCGCCAATGTAACAGTAAATGACGAAAGCTATCGCGCCTTGATAAACGACTTTTGATGCCGGAAATTGATCTCCACAACAAGACGATGACGGCACAGTACGTCTAACAATCTCACATATGGGCACTCAAGCATCCTCAGAAACTTTGAGTTCATCCCCTCGTCGACGGATCAGTGCGTGCCTTCGCTTAGTCCAAGCGGAACTTTCTCCACCCATATTCCATCAAGGGAGGAGTGGACTGGGGCAACACTTGGGGACAGGGCCTGGTTAACCTGTTCAACCTGTTTACGGATGGCTCGAAGTTGGACGGAAGGGTTGGAGGAGGAGTATTCTGCAAACAGCTCCCCATCAAACTCAAATTCAGGTTACCGGATCACTGCAGTGTGTTCCAAGCAGATGTGGCCGCTATAAAAAAAGCAGCTGACAGCTAATAACTGTTAAAAAGGTAAACATTTACTCCGATATCCAAGCGGCAATTAGGGCCCTTGGCTCTATTATGGTGCATTCGAAACTGGTCAGGGAATGCCTGATCTCTCTCTCGATCAGAATTCTTCGATATAAAAATTATTTGGATACCTAGTCATAGTGACATTGCTGGAAACTGCGAAGCCAAGGGCCACACAAGGGACCTGTGAAGCGGTGTGCCCGCGAAAGGAGAGGATCGGGATCCCCTTGACAACCTGCGCTCTACTCCTGGAAGGATGGGCTTTGAACCAACTCAGCGAGCGCTGGGTAAGTACACGAACGTGTAAGATCGCGAAGTTCTTCTGGCCACGTATGGATAGGAGGCGTTCGAGGGATATTCTGAGGATGACAAAATCTCATCTCTCAAATTTCGTGGGCATCCTCACGGGGTATACATGCCGTGAGACACGGAATTACTTCGAATCCTTTTTGCGTCAGCTGTATGGAGGATGAGGTGGAATCATCTCAGCACCTGCTTCTTAGCTGCCTAGCTCTCGCCGGACTAAGATTCAAGCATCTTGGTTCTCACTACTTTTCTGCGCCTGCTGATATAGTAGGTCTTGATAACAAAAATCTGATGAACTTCATCAGCAGCATAAAGAGGCTAACACAATCGCAGACTAGTCACCGTTCATAGTACACAAACATTAACTCCTCCCCACCCTTTCCCTTTCGTCCTATCGTCCTTTTCCTTCAAACTTTTTTCGTCCAAGTGGGCCCACTCTCTCGGCAACCATCACTACCTAGCCTAACCTCCAGGGAGTCATTCAAAATTGGTGTTTACAGATGACCGAATTACGGCGCAGTTGTGGTCCACATTTGAAAGAGATTATCTTAAAAAAATAAATGCCATGAATGGTTCCACATAAAAATCATAAAAATTGGCCGATAAATTTGAATGTTTGTGGTTTTATTTCCTCTTAAAATCCCAATAAAACCCTTCTAAATTGATCACCCTTTAAATATATTTTTTGATTTTTGAAATAAAACAGATAACTTAATGATCATAATTTTATCCTGTCTTCTAAGTTATTTCATCTTTCCTAAATCAATATCACCTACCATTTTCACATTTTTTTATGTGTATTGAGATACGATTAGGCAGTAATGGGTTTAATAAAAATATGATACTTTTTATGGAATTGAAGAGCAGAATTTAAATTTTATAAAATATGTAATTTTTTAAATTAAAATAATTTTAATGTCTAATTCAAGTAACAAATCTAGTAAATTTATAAGAAATAATTTTTAAAATGTTTCCTTATCAACTTTTTTTTACTGAAACTCGTCCAAGACTAGTGCTTTTCATTACAAATTGAACAATAAGTATCTATAAAAAACTACATCATTAATAGGTCTAATGCCTACGCAGAGGTTCACTATTTCGCTTATTGGTAAACAAAAAAATTAATTAGGACATCGCCATGTTGAGGTACCAGTTGTTAGTGATGAAAAAGTTGGAAGTAAGGCATTTCAGAACTACCCTGTTTGACCACTGGGTATATTCATATGTGCATACGTGTGTGTGTGTATCAACTAGCATTTGAAATAAGTAAACTAGTCGGTTGTTTGGCAAATTGTAATAACGCTGCTAACTGTAAGCTGCCATTGTGAAAACAAAAAATAGCTGGAGTTGTGTAAATATTTTCAGAAATTCCGGCAGCCGTTGGGGAAGGAGAAGACTTGTTGATTTATGTGTTTTGGGCGAGCTTTTATTACACGAATTTTATTTACATTATTTGCATAGTCTTGTACAAATATCTCTTTGGAAGTAAATACGAGTTGGTTATACAAGAAAGAACAAAGACACATGAATTACAATGGGTAGAGCGATTTTTAGCGAAATAAACCTCCTTGTAAGCATAAAATAATATTTAAATAAAATATAAAAAAATGGTTGTTATCTGAATTAAAATTATAAATTTCCCTTTCGGTTTTTAAAACTCGTTTTCTAAGTCTTATTTGCTCAAAAATAATAATTTTTCTGTTACCACTCGGTATTTATTTGGTTGTAAAAAGTCATCTGAACGGCAGTGGTTTCCCCCGCTAACCACTCAGCTGCAGGATAGTGTGCATGCTAAACAGCATTTTCGAAACATACCAATAGGATTACACCTTAGGAGAATTCCTTTTCCACTCTTATGGAACCTCAATGTAAATTTTCTGCTTCGCTAATCAAATTCGTTGGTCGATGTATGTAAGACAGGGCGAGTCTATCCATGCATACACAGCTGCGCAAAGCTCGAGGACAGGGAGGGTGGAGGTGTATACTCCGGACATCTGGGGAGCTCCTTCAGTTCTCGGCTTCCTGACTACTGTAGTGCCTTGTAGGCTGTCTTGGTAGCAATAATGAAAACCGCGATGTCTGGAAATGATATCCACATTTTCACTGACAGCCGCCGACGATAAAATTCCTCACAAAACAGTCGACAGCCTCCAAGGTAACCATGAAATGCCGCTTTTAACGAAATGGCTGAGTCATTTCATCTAGAGAGTAATATGGGCTCCTGACCATCGCGACATTGAGGATAATTGCAGAGCCGATGAACTAGCGAGATTCAGCAACAAATTGAACGATGAGTGCATAGACAATGACATAGGCACACCCTTACAAACATGTAAGCTACTTATCTGAGAGAAAACCGTAAGAACAGCGAGTGAAAGATAGCGCAATAAAACCACCTGCACAATTGTCCGCCAGCTGTGGCCGACTCTCAATGCTAAATGCACAGAATCTCTGCTAAGCCAAAGTAAAAACAGTTTACACACGGATTTCAGTCATAACGGATCGATGCCCAATAGGATGGCACATACAGAGGATGGGTGTGAAAACGCATGACTTCAGCAGAAGCTGTCTAGATGAGGAAGAGGAAGCGATAATCTTGCACCTTTTGTGCCATTATTCTGCTCTATCCAGACGTCCAAACAGACAATTTTTTAAGGAATTGGAAGATCTCACTTCTACAGAAATCAGACATATTCTAGAATTTCTGAAAAGCACACAATGGGCTATGAGCCTGAGTGCATCCCACAGGACAACCGCTTCACCTAAACAAATTAGAAAGGCGATAAAGTGTTCGCCCATGCGAATAATATGGGCAGAGTAAACTTTTCACATACAATTCGTGTTGAGTCAAGGTGATCCACTCGCTGTGTCTTAATAGACAACTTGAGTGAAATAGATTTTGTCCATTTTACGAGGAGATGCAAAATGTCTGAGGGAGAGATATAGAGTGGCTGCTGCAGCTAAATTGCGAAGGACTTAGCTGTACAAATAAGGCTAAACATCTAGATGCTATTTCAGATATTACATAATTTGTTTAGTTGGTTGTTTGGATGATTCCCTACTTTTGATTGCTTCCGCACCATTTGTTGCCACATCCTGGCTACCATCCATTTATCTCTTCGAGATTTCCAAAAAATGGTTTTCCAAGGATTAACATCATCGCCTTCCATAGCACAGGGCACTCAGAAAGGTAAATTCTTAAAGTGAAGAGAGGAACCCCAATGATACAAGAAAACTTAAATAATCAAGTGAGGATTTTAGAAAAGAAATGGAGGATATTTACGAGCAAATTGCCACAGAATAGTTTATTTTTCATGTCATACCGCATCATTTCAGTGCCACTTTAACACACTAAGCAACGTGACTGGCTTGCAGTAATTGACTATTTCCTTACCACTGTTAACATCCGAGAGAAGTCAGTTATGCTGCTCGCTTTATGCAATTTCTTGATCAGGGAAGTTTATCATCAAAGAAGCGAATAAGAGATTAAAGTGATTCAGTAGCTAGAGCCAAACTCAAATGGGCAGAATTAAACATAAAAAAGTGGCGACAATTTTTGCACCTAAGTAAGAGGGAACTTTCCGTGGGCTTGTGACTATTTCCCAAGCACATACTTATCAGAAGAACTGCAGAATGATCAGATTTTCACCACCTTTTTAAAAGGTTTCGTTTAAAAGAAGAGCAGGAAACCATTAGTCATTTCATCAGTGATAACCCTGCACTTCATATAAGAAGGCGAATATTATCGACGATTATTATAACCAACGAGAACAAATGTTCTTGATGACCAAGTATTCATTCAAATATTCCTAACATTGTCTAAGAATGCTTCTGCGATTTGTCACACGGCGATCTTGCATTATTCGCGTATGCCGACGAGATTGACATCATCGGCCTTAACAATCGCGCTATTAGTTCTACCTTCTCCAAACTGGATAAAGAAGCAAAGCGAATGGGTCTGGCAGTGAACGAGGACAAAACGAAGTACCTCCTGTCTTCAAACAAACAGTCAGCGCACTCGCGTATCGGCACCCACGTCATTGTTGACAGTTATAATTTCGAGGTTGTAAAGGACTTTGAGTATTTAGGAACCAGCATTAACACCTCTAACAATGTCAGCCTTGAAATCCAACGTAGAATCTCTCTCGCCAACAAGTGCCACTTTGGACTAAGTAGGCAATTGTGTAGTAAAGTCCTCTCTCGACGAACAAAACTAACACTCTACAAGGCTCTCATCATGCCCGTCCTAACGTATGACGCAGAAGCTTCGACGATGACCGCATCCGATGAAGCGACGCTTGGAGTGTTCGAGAGAAAGATGCTGCGCAAGATTTTTGGACCTTTGCACGTTGGCAACGGCGAATATCGCAGGCGATGGAACGATGAGCTGTATGAGCTTCACGACGGCATAGACATAGCGCAGCGAATAATGCTGAAAACAGTGAAGACCGCACGGAATCCTTTACCGTGCATAAAAACTCACCCCCGAGAACAACTGCGTTCTTTTAATTACATATTTACACAATACATCGGTTTGTGTGTGTATGTGTTTGGTTGTATCTACACAATGTTGCCATTGATATTTTTGCTTACACACTTTTTTTCATTGTTTAATAAACCAAAGCCAAAAACCAACAAATGCAAATAGCTTTGTTAAACTCGGCCAAAATCGCGTAAGCGGTTATCGTGCCAATTAAGAAGAAGAAGATCTTGCATTATCGATTGATGCATAACATCGATTTCTCTTCTGGCACAACAATCGTTTTTTGACGTTTTTGTCCTTCACGAAATTCATTTTGTAAGGAACGACGGCCACTTTGGAACTCTTTGTACCAGCGCTTCATAGTAGCTAAATGTCTCGAAGTGTCAAAGTCGAAGTAACGAAGTAAGGTGATCAATGCGCTCCTATCCTGATAAGCCCAGTGCACAATCTTAATAAATCATCGCGCAAACAATTTCACGCGTTAATTCCATATCTTGGGCGTGATGAATTTTTGAACTCACGAAAAAAAGATCAAGCAAAGCTCGTAAATGAAATGTAGATAAATTTTTCGCTAAAAAAATACCAAACTTTTCGATAAAAATATTGAGTTATAACGCATGGCACGTAATGCTGCAAAGGTGATCCTGTTGAAAGGCTACCCTCGCATCAATTAAGAATAACTCGTTAGATTAAAATTTGTTTTAAGGTGGCCTTGTAGCTCTGCTCTTGTGCATTGAATTAACCTTGTCATTTACTATAAGCTTACTAAATGATAATAATTATAATAAAATGTATATTTACTTAGTAAATTGAAACCTTTCAAGCCGTTTTTCTCGATAATTTGTTTTTTGTTTTGTATTACGCGAATTATTACGTTTACATTGTTTACACAAAGAATTACATTATTTAAACCAATTTCACACTTCATAAACTTGACAACTATTACTTTCCATTAATTATAAATAATTTTATTTTAAATACCACTCGGTTCATTACAGTGAGAAGCTGTTATTAATATTCCATTAAAGAAAAAAAGCAAAGTAAACTCGAGGTGCCATTATTCTGCATTATGTTCACAAAAGTCATATTGCGATAATGGCTTTAAAAAAATGTGGCTCCGAAATATATAATTCCAAATAGTCCAAATTGAGCACTTTCCGAATATAACACCGTTCAATAGGATTAAACTTTTTTGTTATTTAGCAAAAACTTCCGTAAACAGAGGTATCCACTGAGTATACTTTATTTCTTAGGAGGAAAGCTGAACCCTCCGTTGGACACCCCGGTCTGAACAGACCTTTTTCGACTTTGAACATGAATTTAACATATTTCTATTATAGCTATCGATTTCCGAATATAACCTTTTAAAAAGCATCCTCTAACAGGACGAAAAAAAGAATTAAAAAATTACACTTTCGATTGGTTAGCTCGGGTTTGGCTGGACCCGCATGTATGTACACGCATTTTTGTGGGAGTATATGCAAATGCGCTTCATTTATAATTAATTTTTATTTATCGCAGGAATATATTTTTAATTTTTTACACTTTCAATGGTTTTGGTATGCCTTGAGCTACATAGAGAAACACAAATAATCACTGAAAATATTTTAGTTCCTGAAAAAATGATTTTTTGTTTGTTCTTTATGTTAACTCATTTAGAAAAAGATTGAAGAGAAAAAAGTGGATTATAATGAAATTTCTGATCAAATATGAAACTATATTTATCTATGCATTCGATGGAAGGGAAGCAAATTTTATTTAAGAGATTTCTGAGTGCTGTTGACGTACTGGATTTTTGCATACCATATAATAGAAATTAGTTTTTCGACGAAGCTTTTCGCCTGCTTGTAGACAAAGACAACAAAATCTCTCTTCGCTGTGAGTATATCGGCACGGGTTGGTTGGTTGACTACAATGTTTGCAGGGATATTAATTGGTTTGTTGAAAAATGATTCCATAGCCAAATGTGTAGTGAATTGAGAGATAACGGCTGGATTATTCATACGATTTTCGATGTTTGCATCGCCCAATGTGTTCTATCGCCTCGCATCACTTTTTCTGAGCCCATCAACTGCCTTGCAAATACAAAACGGGTTCTTGGAAGACCCGGGTGCCCAACCGAAAGTTTTAAAAAAGGTTAAAAACAGAACGAGGTTCAGCAATATATTACTATATATGTATTACCATATTCTTTCTTATACACATGCCCCACAAAGTCTGCGTTCACCCGAATAGCCTTCTTAAATTTATTAAAAACAAAATAGAATAGAAAAACAAGATTCCTCACTTCACTTTTTAGATAACGGGAAAATAATTTCAGCAGCATGTAAATGTGGCAGCAAAAAGTCTGCGTTCAGCCTGTTTATTTTAATGATACCGTTAATTTTTAGATATTTTTCCTTGTTTATATAATATTAATTTTTGATTGCGCATTACTTCGACTGAATGTTGAACATTTTATTTATAACTGGAGATAATTAAAGAACATGGAAGGAAAGGGAAAAGAAATAAGGGTTTCTGAGAGGAAAATAATTATATAAGTGTGGAAAGACGGAAAAGTTTCCGAAATATTGGAAAATCTATTGGGAGAACGCATTCCTCTATTCAGCGAGTTGTAACATATTTTTGGCAAACTGGAATTTTTACATCTAAGCCCAGGTCAGGGCGTCCGAAAAAATTATCGACACGGGAAGAGCGTTCTATAATCAACTTGGCAAAGGTTAACCACCGGGTTACATCCTCAAAATTAGTTGAAAACATAAATCAAACATTTAGAAAAAGTATTTGCGCTGAAACTGCCCGAAACGTTCTACGTCAAGCTGGATACCATGGTAGAGTCGTCTTAAGAAAGCCTTTCATTTCTCTTGTGAACAGACGTTAACGCATTCAGTTTGCTAATGAGTAAATAAATAAACCTCCCGAGTTCTGGAAAAAAGTAATATTTTCAGACAAAAGTAAATTTTGTATATTCGGAATAAAAGGCCGTCAAATTGTTTGGCGAAAACCGCGAACTGCTCTTGAAAAGCAAAATCTTGTTGGCACGGTTAAGCACGGAGGTGGCGGGATTATGGTTTGGGGCTGCATGGCGGCAAATGGGGTGGGTCAGTTAGAATTTATTGATTCGACGATGGATAAAATGCAGAAAATCTCGGCTTATCAAGAAAATTTTGGTTTCAACAAGATAACGACCCGAAGCACACAGCCGAGATCGTTAAGCTTTAGCTCTTGTACAACGCCCCAAAACAGATTAAAACACCGCCACAGTCCCCAGATCTTAACGCCATCGAGCATCTGCGGGATCTATTGGAAAAAAGAATTTATCAGCAAGTGATTACTAGTAAAGAGGTTTTGCGGAGTGTCATGCAGGCAGAATGGAGGAAGATAACAGAAGAGGAAACAGAGAAACTAGTAAGTTCAATGCCAAATAGGTTGAGTGAAATCCTGAAGCAACGTGGATATCCAACTAAATATTAGATTTAATTTTTGCATATAGCATATCATGATAAGACTGAACGCAGACTTTATGGTCGCTTTATTTACTTGTTACAGCCATTATTCACCGTTATCTAAAAACTTATGTGAGGAATCTTCAAATTTATTTTTGTTTTTGAAACTTAAACATATAATAAACATATAAATATATACAAATTTATAAAAATTATAAAATCAGTTTCATTCACTAAAAAGTTACTGTAGGGTGAACGCAGACTTTGTGGGGCATGTGTATATTATTTCTAGTTAATATTTCTATATGCACTTATTTGCAATCCAAATCTATAAATTAGGTTTTCTTTATAAAGATGGGGACTAGTGCTATGGCAGTGCTGGTGGTAGTTCTTTTGTTTAGCTACATATATTTTATTAAAAAATTTACAATATTTAAAATTAACGATTTTTAGCGCACATAAAAATCTATTTTTATTATGACACCATGGTGAATATTTCATTAGTTACTATCACTTCATCCGCCAGATGGCAGGGCAAGCGCATATTAGTTTTGATTGACAGCTGATAGAACAGCTGATTTATTGATTATTGATATGACAATTTTATATAAATACATACCTACGTAAAATATACATACATTCGACTTTCATTTTTTTGGATAGCTGTAAGAACAGCTGATTTCTGTACATTTGAAAGATTGAATCCCGTTGAAGTTAAAGCTATTACAAACGTAGGTGGTAAGTTGTTAAATTTATATTACAATTGCAGAGGCGAACCCTGCGCAACGAAATACAAAACATAGTTGTGACTCATGTCAAGGTACACATTTATTTGTTCTATATGTAACAGCACCTTACACATTCATATTAAAGGAACTAATTGCATATACAAACATTTCTGACAACACTTCTTTAAATACAATGTTTGACATGAAAATAAATTCTTGTGACGGCATCATTGCGTTCAGGATTTTTAAATCTTCGCATATAGAAATTTGCGGCAAACTCATCTTCCCTTTGTAACAGCAAATAGAGAAACTGTTAGCGATAACCTCACCTGCATAAAGTTTCGTCGTGCAAAACAGACATTTTTGATCCATACGCTCAACGCTATGTGGTTCTGCCGAAATGCCGTGGCGTGCGCAGCAATACGTTTTTGGAAGCTTTTCCTGGGTCCTTCTAGCATTCACATCACTACTTAATCTTAAAATATAAGACGGCTGCAAATACATTCTTCGCTGAACTATCGCCTGTTGACTTTGTTCCTGTCTGTGGTTACACATACGCAGACTTAAACGCTGTATCAACGCTCAAACGCTCAATATTTCTTTGCTCAGTTGTTTGACTCTGTCTAGCGTTTTGATGCTTTAAGGTCCTCCTTCTAGGCATTGTAATCTATGAATAGTAATCAAATGTGAATAAATGTTATTGTAATATAAATTTTACAACTTACCACCTACGTCTGTAATAGCTTTAACTTCAACGGTTTCCAAACTTTCAAATGAACAGAAATCAGCTGTTTTTACTGCCATCCAAAAATATGTATGTACATAAATAAAATTATCATGTCAATAATTAATGTATCAGCTGTTCTATAGATTAATCAGCTGTCAATCCAAACTAATATCCGCTTGCCGTGCCATCTGGCGACCGATACAATAATCAGCTTTCAACGAAAACTAATCCGCTTACCCTGCCATCTAGCGATTTATACAACAATCAGCTTTCAATCAAAACTAATATACGCTTACCCTGCCATCTGGCGGATAAAGCAATAGTCGGTAATGAAATATTCACAATGGTGTCAGAATACAAATAGATTTTTTGGGCGCTCAAAATCGTTAATTTTAAAATGTTATTAAAATTGTTTTAATAAAATATAGCTAAACAAAAGCACTACCACCAATAATGCCAAGAGAATGTTAAGTAGCTACATGGGTTTCGCGGGTTCAGAAAATCATTGGTTTTGGCTTATTAATTTCTACAACATCTCAAGAATATTATCCTAAATTTTCAAGTCGATCTGAATAATAGTTTCGGAGATACAGCCTATGGAATGTGTGCGCTCCAAGCCACTTTTATTCCTACTCAAAACTTTAAACGCGTTTTTCTCGGAACCGTGTTTTCAAAGTCGGTTGTCAAATGTTCAGAAAACTACTCAAGCGATCTTGATAAAATTTTACACAGGTGTTCGAGATACAATTTACTCGTGACTGAACGAAGGATTTTTTTCAATTACAACTATTTAAAGAAAAAACAAAATGTCAAGCAAATTTGACCGAAATTTTCATTTTTTTGGAAAAATGTCTGCCAAAATTCCAATTTTTACTTTTTTTTCTTTCCTTCGTTCAAGCACGAGTGTATGGTCTTAACTAAAAGACTTATTTTTTTTTTTTTATTTTTGATAATCCTGTCAGTTTATGCTGACAACGCAGACGCACCTTTTTTTCGAGGGGTCACGGGAAATGACTTCACAATAGAGGAGTTTTAAGTTTTTTTTGTGACCATTTCAGAAATTATTCTTTAAATATGTATCTTCTTCTTCTTAATTGGCGCGATAACCGCTTACGCGATTTTGGCCGAGTTTAACAAAGCGCGCCAGTCGTTTCTTTCTCGTGCTAACCGGCGCCAATTGGACACACCAAGTGAAGCCAAGTCCTTCTCCACCTGATCTTTCCAACGCAGAGGAGGCCTTCCTCTTCCTCTACTACCACCAGCTGGTACCGCATCGAATACCTTCAGTGCCGGAGCGTTTGTATCCATTCGGACGACATGACCCAGCCAACGTAGCCGCTGGATCTTTATTCGCTGCGCTATGTCTATGTCGTCGTAAAGCTCATACAGCTCATCGTTCCATCGTCTGCGATATTCGCCGTTGCCAACGTGCAAAGGTCCAAAAATCTTACGCAGAATCTTTCTCTCGAACACTCCAAGCGTCGCTTCGTCGGATGTTGTCATCGTCCACGCTTCTGCACCATACGTTAGGACGGGCATGATGAGAGTCTTGTAGAGTGTTAGTTTTGTTCGTCGAGAGAGGACTTTACTACTCAATTGCCTACTTAGTCCAAAGTAGCACTTTTTGTTAAGAGAGATTTTACATTGGATTTCAAGGCTGACATTGTTATCGACGTTAATGCTGGTTCCTAAAATACAAAGTTTTTTACAACATCGAAATTATAACTGTCAATAGTTACGTGGGTGCCGATACGAGAATACGCCAACTGTTTGTTTGAAGGCAGGAGGTACCTACCTCGTTTTGTCCTCGTTCACCGCCAGACCCATTCGGTCAGCGCTGTGTTTAGGCCGATGATGTCAACAGCATCTCATGCTCCTCGCACTCACGTATTTCGGCCTCTCGTTTCTTCTTTCGGATAATATCATACGTCCCTCATCCTTTTTTAGTTCTCTGTAGTGGTCCCACATGACTCGCGTTGCGCCCGATCGCAGCGTGGCTCTATAGGCGGCATCCTTTCTTTCTGTGGCAGCCTGATATTCCTCGTCGTACCAACTGTTTTTTCGGGCTCGCCGGAATCCGATTTCTTCTTCGGCGGCGGTACGTTGAGAACGAGAAATGTTGCTCCATTGTTCGTGGATGCCGGTTTGTTGGGCAGTACTCTCTGAGAGCCGGAGTGAGAGTCGAGTGGCGAATCTTCTGGCTGTCTTTTGTGATTGCAACTTTTCGATGTCGAACATTCTTTGTGTAGTTAGATGTACTTTTTTTGGCTGCAACAAGGTAATGATCCGAGTCGATATTGGGTCCTCGGATCGTACGTACATCTAATACACTAGAAGCGTGTCTTCCACCTATCACAACATGATCGATCGGGTTTCGCGTTTTTCAATAGGGAGACAGCCAGGTAGCTTGGTGTATCTTTTTATGCTGGAAACTGGTGCTGCAGACTACCATGTTTCGGGACCGGCGAAGTCGATCAGCCTCTGTCGTTTACCGGATGTTTCATTGTGCAGGCTGAATTTTCCGACTGTGGGACCAAAAATTCCCTCCTTGCCCACCCTGGCGTTGAAGTCGCCATGCACGGTTTTTATATCGTGGCGGGGGCAGCGCTCATATAAGGAATCTTTGGTCGCATCGTCCTTCTCTTCCATCGGGGCGTGGGTGCAAATGAGCGAGATGTTAAAAGATCGCGCTTTAGTGCGGATTATTGCGAGACGCTCGTCCACCGGAGTGTCGTTCACGACGAAGTCTCTCTTTTGAAAGATCTAAAGGGTAATAAATAAAAAAAAACTTTAATCTCACACCTCTCCCTCCGCAGTCTGCGAACTTTTTAACTTCGCTGCGTATTTCGTGTTGTGTTAAATAGCAAAAAATATTTTAGAATACTTTGTTGTTGTGGTTGCCTAAAAGAATAAAGTTTCTTCGAAACTATTTTTTTTTTGTTAGAAATGTTTCTTTGCACTTTGCACTTCACTCCTTTACTGTCTTAGTCATATTTCTTTGAACACTTTTTAGACGCAATGCGAATTAAATTAGTTAGCGCTTTAAAACATTTCGCACACAAACGAAAACTGTGCGTTTAAAGCGAGACTTTTCCCTTTTTCGCTTTTTGTTTTTGTTTTGGAGTAAATGAAGTCAATCGACTTGTAAATACTCAAGATTTTGTTGATGTCAAACGCAGACGTCACTCCCCCTCTATGTGCACATACACATGTCTACACATATGTATGTATGTGAGACGCCTGAAAAATTCCACAAAATGCACGACAAATAAGTAACTTTTTCAAATGCTTTGACGCAAAAAATGTCGACTTTAGCGCTTTCTGCGAATTGTTTACCAGAAAAGTTTTATTTAGTTTGCTTTGCAATAGAATTGGCCACCTCCAGCGCTTTGTTGTTTACTTTGTCTACTTTGTTTCATTTGTCATTTTAGTTACGCAGAAAAAACCAAGGCTTTGTTGCCATATGGAAATGAAGGTAATCAAATTTAAGCAACAATGTTTTTTGCAAAATACTCAGAAAGAGTAAATAGAAGTTTAATTAGATGAAAAATATACATTTCCAAATGGATTTTTAACTAATTGGGTTGCTGCATGACAGTGAATGAGGGGGTCATTGAAGGTGTTTAAGACTCAGTTTTGTTATGGGTGTAAATTTTACAGTCACTAATTTGTACTTTAATTCGAGCGGGAGTGACTCAAAGGTAAATTAAAGATAACTTTTGCTTCAGTGCATGCGTCGCAATATTTAAAAATAAAAGGTGCATTTTGTTAAAAAATAACGGAAGCTGACAATTTTAAAAATTTGCTTAGAGAGATATCACAAATTTGAATTCAAAATAATCCGGCGGAAGTAATAAATGTTAGCTGAGGGTAAAGGGGCATTTAAATTAGAAAACTTGACGCACAAAGAAAGATTTGTGGAAAAAAATTTAGGTGTTGGCACCACATAAACGCACAGCGCACAACTTTCGGAGAGCGACTGAATTTAGCTATTCAGTTAAATCTCAATAAATCGAAAATAACCTTATTTTTTAACCTAAACTTTATGTAGGTAGGTAGGTGAAATGGTTGAAGTGCCGTTCGGGCACTCCTTAAGTAGCACCAAAGCGTCGTTTTGATACCATTATGAGACCTCCAACAGGCAGATATCTACAGCCAGCCAGAGCTGTTGATATAATGGAGGAGATTGATTGGACTTAGGTTAGCGCACTGCCCCAGGCGGTCGAAGAAAGGAGCGCTCAATGACCTTAGTCGTCTAGCTGTCAAACCCGGACATTTACAGTCTCCTTCTCTGAAAGGTCCCTACAGTTTCTGCAATGGGGGTTAAATGGTAACCCTAGCTTTTCCGCGTGTGTGCCGATCGTCCAGTGACCGGTAAACACAGCTACGAGTTTGGAATTTGAATGGTGAGGAGTCCAAAGAACTTTCTGAGTCCTTCGTATATCGTATTGGGACCAAAGGGTTTTCGAAATAGCACATGAAGAAATGGAGCTCCATCTTTTCTACTCTTTCCTGAGAAATAATTTTTGCAGTTACCCTTTAACAATTGGTAGGGGGATGCCGATGACCGGGTAGGAGGTCTCTAAGGCCAATTCAATCCCCTTCCTGGCAAGCTCATCAGCGTTTTCATTTACCTCTATTTTCCTATGTCCTGGAACCCAGATCAGAGAAATGTTACCTGCACATCCAAGAGATTTGATCTCCTCCTTGCAGGAGTTTACTAATTTCGTTCTGCACCGTGGCGTCATCAGAGCTTTAAACGCGGGCAATATTTATAATTCTTGAATAGAACCATTTATGGCATTTATTTTTTCAAGATATTCCCCATCAATTATTGGCCGCAACTGCGTCGCAATTCGGTCATCCGTAAACATTAATTTTGAATGACTCCCTGAAGGACTTCGGTCGATATCACGTGACTAACTTCAGTAATGTTGGCTTCCAATGCCTTAATCGAGGCTGATTTATCTATAAAGCATTTTACATGCCACGACAAATAAAAGTCCAAAGCTGTGATATCACACAATCTTGGTGGTCAATCCACTGGTTCGAGATGTGAGGTAAATTGCTTACCTAAACGACGATGCAGTAAATTCATTGTTTCATGGGATGTATGGCCAGTACCGCCACCTTGTTGGAACCAAGCACTGTGGGGATCACGAGCTTCAATTTCCGTCCATTCACTTTTACGTTGGCGCCAGCCTCGTCTGTACCAAACGGTTGTTATCAATCGTTGAACACGATACCAGGTTGTTCAATAAAATATAATGTACGATGATTCCTCCACCCCTCCGGCTGGTGGGGTAAAATGATCGTTGGACATTCCCCTTCCACTAGAAACCGGACCCAGTTCGCTGGCAACAGCGGTGCAGTCAACATCGCTCCGCGCGTGAAAGCTGTTTTAAAAGTGTGTTAGGGTTTTGCAGTGGCGAAAATGCAACGATCGTTGGAGCAACGTTACTCGATCAAATTTTGCGTAAAGCTAAACAAAACGAGTACCGAAACCATTGGGCTACGGGGACCAATTTCTGTCCAGTGCCCAGGTAAAACGGAGGCACAAGTCGTCCAAGGAAGGCCGGGAGGACGTCGCAGACGAACAGCGATCTGAAAGACCTTCGACGACACAAACAGGCGAAGATGTGAACCGGATTCGTGAATTTTTGAACATTGACCCTCGTGCTAGTCTACGTGAGATCAGTGAAGAGTTAAATTTAACTTATTACAATGTGCGGGAAATCGTAACCGGAAACTTGAAATGCGCAAAGTGTGTGCCAAATAAGTTCCAAAGGTTTTGACTGATGAACAAAAATTATCCAAAAAACTGTGACAGCCGAATTGAACGCAATTCCGGCGGATGAGTTTAAAAAATGTTTCCTGCAGTGGAAGCACCACTACCAGCGGTGTATTGACGCTCAAGGGTCCTATTTTGAAGAACATTAGTTGTATATGCCAAAAGGTTTAATAAAACTGCTTAAAAAAAATAGGGCTTATAACTTTTCAGAAGTTTATGTACGAATGTTGAAAAAATTAGGGACTTTTCGCCATCTATTAGTAGAGTAGAAAGATGGGTTGCTGCATTTAAAAGTGATTGCCCAATTCTCAAATACGATCCACGTCAAGGACAGCAAAAACGGCAACAAACCCAGAATTCGTAAAAAAAAAATATCGTATTGGAAAATCTTTGAGAGTTAGAGGAAGCCCAAGGCTTCTCACTGGGCAGTGTAGTATTTTGACCGAAGTATTGGGTTTCAGAAAGCTGTGTGCACAATGGGTGCAGCATTCCCTAACAATAAATCAGAGAAACACATGCGAATGCGACTGCGACTTTTCCAGCAACATTTAGAGCGTTTTTGAAAGTATGAAGTGGATCTTGTGCGTCCTCCCAATCGATGAGACTTGAGTATATGATCTTAAATCAAAACAGGAGGCTAAAGAGTGGTGTGAACCTGGTTCTCGGCCAAGAAAGTGTTAGGATCGGTTTTTTGAGATACGAATAAAATTTTGTTTTTGAATTACTTGCAAAACTAGAACAAATTTATTTGGAATATTATTGAAACCTTTTAGATCAGCTGATGCAAAAAATTCGTGAAAAAAGACCAGTTTGCAAATGCAAAAAAATAATTTTCCTTAGGACAATGCACCTGTGACCCGGTGTGACATTTGGACAATGGCTGAAATCTATGAAAGTTCGAACTATTCAGGCATCCACTTCATTCACCAGATTTGACCCCTCGCGACTTCCGTTTTCCTTCCGCATTCCCACTTCAGCGATAGAATTCATAAATTGGAATCTCGTTGGAAAAAGTGTTTGCTGTTCTTTGTGTTTTCTTATCGAACCGTAAGATTTGTTGCATGGCCTAGTAGTTTGGAGAAGTGCCATCATTTGGGCTCGTTTTTTTTAAATTGCTGCCGGAAACGCCCTTTCGGCCAACGGTTGACAGTTGAGGCAGTTAAACGGATCAAATCGTGCTCCATAAGTAATGGAAATGCTTTGTTCTCTCTAATGAACTAATAAATAGGGGGAAACTCGTTTTCGTAAATTTGTTTGAACCAGCCCATTTGAACGAACCAGCCTATATTGCGACATAATTGCTCGCTGTGGCGTATAAGTAATATTTCATTTCGTGTAGAAATGAAACAAAATCTCCCCAATATACGAATGCCATCCAATGATACCGAATAAGTGATGATGGTAAATATATAATGATTCATTTATACAAATAAATCTATTATAAGGATAAATATGCATGAAGGTAAAAAAATATTTCACTTCAAATTTCTGATGCTGCAATGAAATAAAATTTGCATAAGGATTCTTGCACAAAAAAGTTTATGAGTAAAGAAAATAGTAGCAGTAGCAGTAGCACTAACAATATTTGACTCACTTGGGGTGTAATTTTGTGTATTTGAACTGCTTGAAAGAAACTTTCATTTCTTTTCAAAATCTGTATTCTCTTAAGGGGGTATTCTAGTGTAGAAATTCGAAAAAAATCGTTTTTTTTTGATATTCTCAAAGCTTAACCTTTCAAGAATATGTCCTTAAAAGGATTTGTTAAACTTTTAATTATTTCCAGAGATATAGCTTTTTTAGTGTCATGACTTCTAAACTGGCTCGGCTGGAACGAATCGAACAAAGGACATTAGAGATCATCTGTCTACCTGCTTAACACCTCAAAAGAAGTCAGAACTGCTCGTTTAGAAGAAAGAAACGCAGAAAATGCGTTTTTTGAAGTAGAGGAAGGCCCAATGTATGGAGCAGAAATCGCGGATTAAATAAATGTAAGTATAAAATGTCAATTTATGGTTGCCTCAGGGCGTAATTGCACCCAAAACTTTAAGCCCGTTTTTCTCGAAACTATATATTTCAAAATGTTTACCTTGATTTCTCAGGTTCCACTTAACCGATTTACTTGAAATTTGGTGTGAGCCTGAGATATAACGGGTGATCAATCATGAGGTGCTTTTTTCAATAGTTAAAAAAAAAACAAAAATGTAAATTATGTTCAAAACCTTTATTTATCATTTGAAAGGACATTCTTTGACATTTACTTTTTGAATATGACTTCATTCAAATGTTGGCCGCAACTACGCTTAAGGTGGTCCATTCTGAAGGTCCAATTTTCAATCACTCGTTCGAGCATTTCAACTGGTATGTCGTGAATAACATGCGTAATGTTGGCTTCCAGAGCTTCAATCGTAGCTGGTTTATCAGCATAGACCTTGGACTTCACGAATCCCCAAAGAAAAAAGTCCAAAGGTGTGATATCACAAGATCTTGGTGGCCAACTCACAGGTCCTAAACGTGAAATCAGCTGCTCTCCGAAATGATTTCTCAATAAAGTCATTGTTTCACGAGCTGTATGGCAAGTGGCTCCGTCTTGTTGAAACCAAATGTCGTAGAGATCATTAGATTCAATTTCAGGTAGCAAAAAGTCCGATATCATGGTACGGTAGCGAGCACCATTCACAGTTACGTTGCGGCCATCATCATTTTTGAAAAAATATGGACCGATGATTCCACCAGCCCATAAACCACACCAGACCGTTGTTTTCTCTGGGTGTAAAGGTAGCTCTTGAACCTGTTCTGGTTGCTCTTCATCCCAAGTACGGAAATTTTGCTTATTGACGTAACCATTGAGCCAGAAATGCGCCTCATCGCTGAACAAAATTTTGCTCGAAAACAGCGGATCTTCTTCAATCTTTTCAAGAGCCCAATCAGCAAAACGGTGACGTGTAGGAAAGTCATTTGGCTTTAGTTCTTGTACGAGCTGTATTTTGTATGCTTTTAAATGAAGATCCTTCCGTAAAATTGACCAAGTTGTTCCATACGATAGTCCAAGTTGCTGAGAACGGTGCCGAATCGATTCATCGCGGTTTTCACGTACACTCTCTGCTAATGCCGCTATATTCTCAATGCTTCTTGCTGGACGTGGTCTATTCGGTCGAGAATTATCCACCAATGAATATTCGGATTCAAATTTGTTGATGGTATGTCGAATAGTGTTTAAGGCAGGCCGATTATGTTGCCCATAGTGCGGTCTAAGCGCACGAAAAACATTTGTCACAGAACGCTGATTTTCATAATACAGTTGAACAATTTGTAGACGTTGTTGCGGTGTGAGTCTTTCCATGATGAAATGCCAAACGCTGTTCAACAAATCCACGATGACAGTTTGCGACAACTCGCGCGCGATCTGTAAAAAAACGCAAATGAAAAAAACTCCTCTTAATTGATCACCCGTTATATATCAATCGTACTTACTATTATTATAAACAAAATAAAAGTTTTTAATATTTCTAAAAAATTCCGAAAAGTAACAAAAAGTAATAAATAAATTTATCGTTTTTTCGGGCCGCCGTAATTTGACAAAACAATTTTTTTTCGACATTTTTGTAGCAAGTACGATACTAGCATTCATCAAGATTAATAATCTTTTTTATTTTTTTATTTCAGATTATTAGAACGCTTGCAATTGTGGTAGGTGTGGCGCGCCATTTTTTGTTAACCCATCACTTCAACGTTTTTTGAGATTTTTAATTTTTTTTATGTATTTTTAAATCATTAATAAATATCTTATTAAAAATGGATAGTAAAAATATTTTTTATTTTTTATTTATAGCACCCAAAAAAACAACTCAAATTCATGCCTCTACACTAGAATATCCCCTTAAGGCTCTGAATAAAACTGTTCACCATTAATTTTACTCTAACGGCCTTCATGAAAATAGTTTTAATGATAGTGAGTATATTGAGACATTCCTCAATTTAAGTGAGTGATATTTTTTCATTAAATGTAGGTATTTTCTCCCGAATTTCTTAATATCAGCAAAATCTTGCAATTGCCGTACGTTGCTTAAGTAATACAGTTCCTTCAGTTAAATGATTATTCCAACGACAACAACAACTGTACATAGTACTTCCGTCCTGACCAGATGCTCTAAATGCGTCTCAATACTCAGGAGTGGCTTATTTAGTAAACATTTGAAGCCAAAGTGGATACCTGCGGTGCTGAGTTCCGACAACTGCCTCTTTTATTTCTCTAATATATTTTCATACACACACACATATAAGATCCTATACTGGTAGCTAAAACTACAATAAAATGCAAACTGTGTTTTTGCTCCCGTTTGCCACTTCTGTTTGATTGATTGAGTGGTTTGCCTGGTTTTCACCAATGATAGCGAGGATTTTTCTCATTGTTCAAGTGGTCCTTTTTCTCTTCGACGAAATAGCCCATGGATGTGCTAGTAAAAGATGTGTGCCAAGGCAATTGAATGGATAGCAAATTGAGTAATGACTTAGAGCAACAAACATAAAAAGATAAACAAAAAAATACCACAAAATGTGTTTTTATTGGCCGCTTTGAAGGAAAATTACAAAAATAAACATAAACAAATTTAGTTAAATGCAGCAGCATCCGCCAGATTCTCTGAGTTTGCGGATAGAAGTTGCTATGCAATATGAAGTGAAAGAAAATCAAGCTAAAACGTAAGCAATCCAATGATGTGTTACTCAATTGAATGAAATTGAATAGAATTAAGCTGTAAAAAATTTAGCAGAGAAACTCTATATTTAACGAGAAGGATATAACATCGAAGGCTTTCTTTACTTCTTGTAAATAATAACACATCTTAAAACGCAAAAAAATTAGACAGCCTGAAATATCATCGTTGGTTTTATATGCGCATTTTAGGTTAGTCTAGGACATCTGGACTTAAGGACCACAAGAGTCCGTAATATTTTGGAGTCGTATTGCTGGACTCGCGTTAAACATAGTTCATGATGCACATATCCTGGTGATTTTTAATAAACTGTTTAACGTTTTGTCTGCAATATATTTCAGAGTTAAACTTCAAGACAATCAGAGCAAAATTGAGGGAGTTACAGCACTTTTTCCGAGGAGACTTCACAGTTTTGTTGTTTTAGAACCGATTTTCATGATTTTTGCATATTTAGAAAAGCGGAAGCTTCTGCAATTACGTGACGAAATTTCAAGTCAATCAAAGCACAGCTGCCCGAGTTATAGCTCTTTTAGTGGAAGGTAATATGTCATAATTTTAGGCCAATCAGAGCAAAACTGAGGGAGTTACAGCACTTTTTCCGAGGAGAATTCACAGTTTTGTTGTTTTAGAAATTTTTATGATTTTTGCGTATTTAGAAAAGCGGAAGCTTCTGCAATTACGTGCCGAAATTTCAAGCCAATCATAGGAGGAGCTCGGTTCAACACCCAAAAAGGATGTAAGCGCGAATTATACGTATACATATGCATATAAAGGGTTTTCCAATAACACGTGTTATTTTGAATACCTGGCTATTTCGGTAGATGTCACTTTTGAAGCTGTCATTTTTTGATATTTGACAAGTAGAAACTGCGCCACTATAAAAATGGTGAACATTTGGCAGAGACGGAACATTTTTGGCTCATCCTAAAGCACGTTGTCGGACCGAAATACAGAAATTGGTGCAAAAATTCGAGCTGTTGGGACCAGTTAGTGATGTGAAGAATAAAACCAAACCCCGTGCACATCGCTAAAGAACAGTCGAAAATATTGTTGTTGTAGCCGAAAGTGTTGAAGAAAACCCAGATTTGTCCATTCCTCGTCGTTATTTGGAATTAGGCATTCCACGAACGTCATTACACCGTATTTTTCATAAAAATTTGGGTCTTAAGGCTTATAAAGTCCAGTTAACACAAGAACGCAAGCCGGCCGATCATCAACAATATCGTGTCTTTGCTGATTGGGTCGCTGAAATGCATGAAAATGATCCGGAATTCCATCGAAAATTCATCTTGAGTGATGAGGCCCATTTCCACCTCGGAGGCTTCGTCAACAAGCAAAATTGTCGGATCTGGGGCTCAGAAAATCCAAGAGTTATTGTTGAAAAGCCTCTCTATATACTCATCGTGTGACTGTTTGGTGCGGTTTATGGTCCGGCGGAGTCATTGGACCTTACTTTTTCGAAAATGAAGCTGAAACAACAGTTACGGTAAATGGCTAGCGCTATCGAGAGATGATTAACGATTTTTTATGCCCGGAATTGGATGGTGTTGATCTGGATAACGTTTACTTTTTAGCAAGACGGCGCTACGTGCCACACAAGCAACGAAACCATTGTTCTTATATCAAAATAACACCTCTTACTGGAAAACCTTTTAGATAGAGAATAGTTAAGTTTCAAGGGCCGGTGTTGATTTTGAATAAAATGCAATTTTTTTAGGAAATTATTGTCATTTTTCTTTACTATAATAAGGTTGGTATAGTTCAATTACGCATAAAATTAAATATCGGCCAAATGGCCGCCGCGGCCTCGGTGGCACACCTCTATCCGATGCTCCAAATTTTCGATGACGCTGAGTCATAATTGACGTTCTATGTCGTTAATGTCCCGAATTATCTCACCCTTTAGCTCTTGAATTGTTGCTGGTTTATCGACGTACACCTTTTCTTTCAAATAACATCAAAGCAAGAAGTCCAACGGTGTCAAATCACATGATCTTGGCGGCCAATTGACATCGCCGCGACGTGAGACTATTCGGCCATCAAATTTTTCGCGCAAAAGAGTCATTGCTTCGTTAGCTGTGTGACAAGTGGCACCGTCCTGTTGAAACCACATATCGTACACATCCTTATCTTCCAATTCGGGCCATAAAAACATCGTTATCAACTCACGATAGCGAACACTATTCACAGTAACTGCCTGACCGGCCTCATTTTGGAAAAAATACGGCCCAATGATGCTGCCGGCCCATAAACCGCACCTAGTAGTCGCTCTTTGTGGGTGCATTGGTTTTTCGGCAATCACTCTTGGATTATCATTCGCCCAAATGCGGCAATTCTGCTTATTATTCTCATCACTGAAGATTATTGAGTTGAGGTGGACGGCTCTTCAACGACACTATCGCGAACAGCAGCAATATTTTCTGCAGTACGGGCTGTACGAGCATGCACTGGTGTTTTCACATCTCCTGCAGACCCGGTTTGCTCAAACTTTTGCACAATTTTTCCGATTGTACGCACATTTGGACGATTAAATTGACCGAAAAAATCACGAAGTGCGCGATATGCATTTTGATTTGAACGCTCGTTTTCATAATACGCCTGAATAACCTTAACGCGTTGCTCGATTATGTATCTTTCCATGGTTCAAACTGATTTAATCTGAGATTGAAAAATGTTAAATGAAATGCAGAAAAAAAAGTTGGCGTTTAGGTGTGGTTCACATTCAACATCGGCCCTTGAAATTCAACCACCCTTCACAAAGATTACTTAATAAAAGAGTGTAACTGGTTTTAGAAACCGAAAACCGGATAATTGTTTTGCACAAAAAATAAATCGATAGACGGCTTATGCCATTACCGTTAAATTGTTGTAAATATTTTTTTTATTAATACTAGAATAAGTAATTATCAAATTTTATATATTTTACTTTTATTTGCAATAAATACTACTACTACTACTACTACTATAGTTGTACATATACTTATAGATGTAATATTTGAACAAATGTTTGTACTTTTACAGTTCATTAATAAAGGATTCTGTTTTTTTTTCTTTCTTGTCTCTATGAAGAACAATAATTCACCACTTTTCCCATACAAAAACGCTATCGAATGTATTAAATAGTTATAAAATAAATTAAGACAATTTTTTACTCGACTCGAATAATCTTTTAGAAGGAAGAATATATCACCATTAAACTTATGTATATCGTTGGAACCACAGCACCCAGGTATGCAATAAAACGAGCAGGTTGTGGCTTCGCATAAATATAAATGTAGGTATGGGCTAAACGCGAAATAGCCACAGCGCGGAACATGTTGATGGCCACAACAGGTGATGGATCGGACAACACGTACAAAATGCCAACAACGAAGAAAGGCAAAATGTTCTCTAGATCATTGCGATGAACTCTGAATGAGGAATGAGCAAAATAATAATTTTGTAGAACAAATTTTGAAAAATATTTATTTAAATATTTATGTACCTGCGCAAGCGTTCAACTTCGGGATGATCGAACTTCAATTTAATGCGTTTGTCCACGAAATCCTCGGGATTGACGAAGGTCTGGAAATTTTCATGTATGTGTGATTAGCTATGCAACTATGTATTGTTTTTTTTATCTAAAGCAAATGTTTTATGCAGTAAGAATTTATTTGAGAAAAACGTTGAAGTAGTTCATCTTTCTCATAACACTGCGTTACAAAAACGATCTTTTTTCTGTCCTATGAACCAAACATACATTTTCGGAAAGGGGAGAAAAAATAAAAATAAACGAGTATCGGCGATTTCATGTACATGTCAGAATTTTTTTTTTTTTTTATGTATAAAATATGGAGCTCGTAGTCCGCCTATGTGAAAAACTTTGGATCAATTTTTAACCCTTTTTCCGTGATCCAATCGCGCTGAATTTCTGCAGGCAGACTCGTGGAAATGTTTTTATTATGTAAAATTAAAAAAAAGAATTTTATCAATTCTCAGATTTTCTTGAATTTTTTTTTCTAAAAAAAAAAATTTTTTTTCTAAATTTTCGGCATACCAGGACGTTCAATAATGTGTGTGACCGACACATAGATGGCGGCACTAGTACTAAATTAATATTTTTTTCGAAAGTTGGCAACCTTTTTAGGCTTACTGTCAAAATCAGATGCAATTTTTTTTTTAAATTTCGAACAGGAGGCAACCCTGTGAAACATTGTCAGTGGCAACACCTAGGTGAAAAGTCTAGAAATGTGATACACTATCTGTGTGCCCAATTTCATTCAAATCCGTTAAGCTAATCCTGAGATCGTGCATACAAGAATTGCTCGTTTAAAGTTATAAAGTACAAAAAAAAAATTGTGACGTGTATATGAAAATCGCCGATACACGTGTATTTTTATTTTTTATCCCGTTTCCGAAAAAGTATATTTGGTTCATAGGACACAATGTGTGTAACGCGGTGTAATTAACCTTTAGCTTACGACGCAGTAGTTAATTTTACACTCTCTGTTTTTACTATGACTCTATTTTTTGTCGTATGTGGCTACCATTTGGTGTGTGTTGGAGTGTGACTACCCATTGGAGGCACACAGCTTCCAAAATCCGTGCATGAGGCTTCAAATGATAGACATTTTTTTCTAAACGAAAATCCGAGTGCATTTCTGCCATGAAAAAGCACATCATAAAAGAACCATCGGCCTTTCGGAGTCAGTACAAAAGAGTATGGTCCTCGAACAAGCATCGAATAAAAGGTGTTCAAATAAACTAAATGGTGATTTTTTAGCTATTATCTTTTTAAATAGTTGGTTAAAACAGCTGACGCACGTTTCGTGTTTTGTTTCACTGTCAAATATCTTCGGTTTGGTCTATAATTTAACCATGAATCGTCTTACAAACTCACAACGCTTGCAAATCATTGAATTTTATTATAAAAATGCGTGTTCTGTTAAGAAAGTTTAAGATCCACTTTTTCATCGAAAAATTGTGTTCAGCGACGAGGCTCATTTTTGGATCAATGGAATTTTGGAGTGAAGATCAGCCAGAAGAATTGCAAGAGCTACCAGTGTTTCCAAAAAAGGTCACAGTTTGGTGCGGTTTGTGGGCTGGAGGTATCATTGGACCGTACTTCTTCAAAGATGCTGCGAATCGTAACGTAACTGTGAATGGTGAGCGCTACCGTGAAATGATATCCAACTTTTTTTTGCCCAAAATGCAAGAGCTTGACCTGCATGACATGTGGTTTCAGCAAGGCGGTGCCACATGCCACAGAGCACGCGTAACAATGGACTTGTTGAGAGGCGAGTTCGGTGAACATTTTATTTTACGTTCGGGACCTTTCAATTGGCCACCCAGATTGTGCGATATAACGCCTTTAGATTATTTTTTGTGGGGCTATGTTAAAGCTCATGTCTATTCAGACAAGCCTGCTTCAATGAACGCATTGGAAGACAACATTAAAGCATTTATATGTGAGATACCGGCCGAAACATTGGAAAGAGTATGCCAAAATTGGACTAAGCGGATGGACCATTTGGACCCATGGACCGCAGTCGCGGTCAACATTTGCATGAAATAATCTTCAAACATTAAATTATATGGACTGTACTATCAATTTAAATAAAAATTTCATGCATGTTTCTAAATTTTACGTGTGTTTTGTGAAAAATTTCCTATAGCTCTTAAAAAATCAGTCTTTATATGTTTGTATATGCGCATATGTATATAAATTCACATATTTGTATTTGCATATGCCTTCTTCCTGTGTGCATGGTAATGAACCATTTCTCTGTTGAGAATAGGACGATGATAGAAAAAGTAGGAAATGAAAGGGAGTGTTTCGGGTGTGAAGTGTCTTGAAAAAGGCAAATCGATGATGGTGCGTCTTAGTGTTGTTGATTTATTAACGTCTGATGCACAATCGAAATTGAACATATCTTTCATGAATTTGATAAATGTTTCGTAATTGTTCACGTTTGTGTAAATGTAACTTGATCAATTCCATTGCGATTCCATTTACCTCCTTCTCTATATCCATACAAAATATCTATCAAACAAATAAAATTAAAATTTTCTTTTGAAAAATGCAACCATTCCATCAGTATTTTCTTATGACGTTATCAAGTTAAACTATCGTAAGTAAACTGACTTTACAGACAACCTCTCTTTTGCTGCACAGAGGCGTGTGCGCAGTTTGGCTGCAACAAGGTAATGATCCGAGTCGATGTTGGGTCCTCGGATCGTACGTACATCAAATACACTAGAAGTGTGTCTTCCATCTATCACAACATGACTAAACTGCTCTGAACTTTTTGTGCGAAATATTTAGCTTACATTTATTGCCTACGCTTTTCACTCAACAAAAACATACCGGCCAACCGGAAATCATTACATACATAAATATAACATCAAGTCAGCTCATGTTATCACTTGCCAAAGCGTTAATTTATTCATTCAATTACTTATGATTAATGAAAAAATGTTCATTTGTATATCTACATTAAAAAAAGAAAATCCATTTGCCTTCGGGGCACCCGAAGCGCATAAAAAATTTATGTTTCTTCGATTTGCTTCACTTTTACGAGTATAGAGCAACCACCGCCACCTGAAAAGCCATGTAAGCAGTTGCCAACAATGCGACGAAAAATGCAAGAGCACGACTCGGTTGCGGCACTACAACAATTGCATAGACGATGGTGTGTACAATGCGAGAGATGCCCACCGCGCGGAAAAGATTGATAGCCAAATTATTGCTGGGATTGATCAGTACGTACAAAAATCCAATAGCCAAGAATGGTAAAATATTCTCAAGGTCGTTGCGGTGTGCCCTGCGGAATGAATGGAATACAAGAAGATATAATTGTGAATATATTTATGCATATGTATGGGCATTTGAGTACCTGCGTACACGTTCCACATCGGGGTCATCGAACTTCACCTTGAGCTTTTTGCTTATTACATCCTCCGGATTGACGAATGTCTGTAAAGAGATTCATGTGAAGATATTTAGTACAATTTTTAGTCCAGATTCGTTAAATAACATATTTTACAGTAGTCCTTGAAAAAAATTATAAACTAATTCATAATCTTTTATATTTAAAAAAAATTTTAAACTGATAGTGTTGGCCTGATAAGATTATATGCTGATAGCCTGATTGATGCGGCTCAAAGTTTACAAACACAATAGATATCAATGAAATAAGCTTTTGAATTTACTGAGCTTGTTCGTACAATATAAAACGATTAACAAGAATAAGCTTTTCATTTTGAAGTACCTAATTTTTATTTTCACACTTTTTTCGCATTTTTGTATTTTTTGAGTATCTTATTTTTTGGCGCCGCCGTAGCCGAATGGGTTGGTGCGCGACTACCATTCGGAATTCACAGAGAGAACGTCGGTTCGAATCTCGGTGAAAACACCAAAATTAAGAAAAACATTTTTCTAATAGCGGTCGCCCCTCGGCAGGCAATGGCAAACCTCCGAGTGTATTTCTGCCATGAAAAAGCTATCACTAAAAAAATATGTGCCGTTCGGAGTCGGCTTGAAACTGTAGGTCCCTCCATTTGTGGAACAACATTAAGGCGCACACCACAAATAGGAGGAGCAGCTCGGCCAAACACCCAAAAACGGTGTATGCGCCAATTATATATATATATATATTTTTTTTTTGCGCAATTCTTTAATTTTTTACATAATGCCACCTTGTCATGTCGGTCTCCTTGCCGCGGGGATGAGGCTTAAGTGGCGAGTTAACCCCATTCTATGGAGATTAACTTACCACGAACTAAGAGGGCAGCTCCATATAGGAATTGGGTATCCACTCAACCGCGGAACGGCGGAATTGGTGGCCACCCAAGTACTATGTGGAGAGTACCGTACCGACAACCTGGCAGGAGGTATAAAATGCATTTTCCTACAATGTGGAGGCTTAACAAGGATCTCTCTGCACGAAGTAACCCACTTCTGGGAAATCCTCCCGTCGAGCAATCGACGGCTCGGGCATCGGATGTGCAGGCCCGAACCCCACATTCCCCTATGACCGGAACTGACACCCAGGGTTTCGGAGGAAGCGCACTACTAGTGGTGAAACATGGCACATTGGCTATGCCAATGGAGAGCCGAGCGAGTGTGAGCGATACTCGAGAGGAGATGGAGCGGGAAACAGATTGGAGTCTTCAGTGACAGTCAGGCTGCATTGAAGGCCCCGGAGAACGCGAAGCAAACCTCGAAGATTGTTCAAGAATGTAAGAAGAAGCTTAATTCTGTCGCAAGATAAAACAGGCTTGTACTTATATGGGTTCCGGGACACTCCGGTGTTCAAGGAAACGAAATTGCCGACGAATTGGCCAACCAGTCCCGCAGGAATCAAGAATTGGATCAACGATTATGTAGGCAATCTACATAAAGAGCGATGGTCCGGTCTAGAACGCTGCAGAACTGCAAAGTGTTTTGTGACAAGTCCGAACAGAAAACTGTCAAACTTTCTACTAAAACTTAGAAGGAAATACATTCGGTTGATGGTCGGTATCATTACAGGACACAACCCATGGGGTCATCATATGGCCACCATTGGAATCATTGAGGACCCTATGTGCTCGTTTTGCTTGGAGGAGGCGGATAGAACCGAGCTCTTTCTCTGTAAGTGTGCTGCCTTTGCTAGAGCACGGCTACAAGTTTTGGGTTCCGATGTCATGAGAATGAGTAATATTCGTTCTCTAAAACTGGAGGATATTTACAGATTCGCCAAAGAATCTGGAAAATTCTCACAGGACTTACTATCTCTATCTCTGTCTCTATTCTTTCCTATCTCTTTCTCTGATACTTTTCTCCCTCCCTCCTTGACTATCT
The DNA here is from genome assembly GCA_037575425.1 of Anastrepha fraterculus. Classification (NCBI taxonomy): domain Eukaryota; kingdom Metazoa; phylum Arthropoda; class Insecta; order Diptera; family Tephritidae; genus Anastrepha; species Anastrepha fraterculus. The sequence goes on from JAYXIM010053180.1 coordinate 155,625, forward strand.
ACCCCCTTTCCAGAGCTTTAAATACAATGGGCTTTTTAGCCTGAGTGTTTTAGGAGCCACCAAATCTCCTGGTGCTCCTTGGCTCGACCTCTTCAAATTCATTCAAATTCAATACATAATGCCTTTTACTATTTCAATAAAATCTTAATTGAAGCGAGCAGTTCTCAACAAGCTTTACGACGACATAAACATAGCGCAGCGAATAATGATCCAGCGGCTACGCTGGCTGGGTCGTGTCGTCCGAATGGATACAAACGCTCCGGCTCTTAAAGTATTCGGAAGGCCACTTCTGCGTTGGAAAGATCAGGTGGAGAAGGACTTGGCTCACTTGGTGTGTGCAATTGGCGCCGGTTAGCACCAGAAAGAAACGAGACGCGCTTTTTAAAACTCGGACAAAATCACTTCAGCGGTTATCGCGCCAATTAAGAAGAAGAAGAAGTTCTCAACTGCAATAGAGCTTATCGGATTTTTCTCTGGGGACTCAAGCCACAGGTCGTACTGTGGATGTACAACGCAGTGGTTTTGCCAATTTTAACCTATGGATGCCTAGTTTGGTGGGAAGGGCTATAATATCACTAAACTGGGGAGGGTGCAAAGGAGTGCATGCATTGGCATCACCGGAGCATGTAAAACTTGCCCCAGTGCTGCCCCGAATGTCCTTTTGCACTTACTTCCCGTCGACTTTTCGGTCATTGCCATCGCAGCTCAAAGTACAATCAGGTTAAAGGAGATTGGCCTCTGGAGACAATCTCTCAAGGGACATGGCAGCATTTTCGATCAGTTAACACCGTATTTCTCCGGACTTCGAACAGATCTCTCTATCCGCTAACTAGAGTCTAAATAGGCAGGATTGGATCGAGGGGAAATCTGCACCGAAGTTTGCACCTCTGTCTTCACTGAAGGTCAGTGGACTCCAATCTATAGAGAAACCTCTCGAAAGTACAGTCGGGCAGCGAGTGGTTGTTGTTGTTGTTGTATCAGCACGAGTGGTTTGTTGACTCGAGTTTACTGCTTTGATATTCGCCATGTTCTTCCTATTTTTTTAACAGCTCAGAATCGCCTATCACCGCCGCAAAAAACTTTTCTTGTGTTTGGCTGGAAAGCCCTAGAGCTGATTGTTGTTTTATTTCGGTCTCGTATGCACAGATCCATGATTTATGCGCTATGTATGTTAGATAGTTGTCCCCTATAGCCCCTTCTCTTCGCCATCCTCCTTGATTACGTCATGAGCCAAGTGACCCAGCACAAAAAAGGCATCGTATGGAGTTTCACCAGACATCTTGAGGACCTGGACTTCGCCGATGACATCTGCCTCCTCTCTCATAAACTCTCTGACATTCAAGCGAAGGCGGACAAGCTAGTCGTGCTGGCACGCACTGTCGGACTGGAGATCAACATCGCCAAAACCAAGGTCATAGGAGTTAACCACAATTACGGAAGGCAGATATTGGTTTACGGAATTCGTTGAAAGCTTCTGCTACCTCGGCTGCATCATCACGGCAAATGGTGGAGCAAATGAAGATGCCAACTACAGGCTGAACAAAGCAAGGACGGCATTCGGGCGAATGCATACGGTATGGGGAAGTTCGCAAATCTACAGCCGCACTAAACTAGGAATATTCGGCTCATGCGTAAAGGCAGTATCGTTGTACGATAGCGAAACATGGCTGGCCTCTAACACCATTGCACACAGGCTACAATCCTTCATCAACAAATGCCTTCGCGTCATCTGCAGAATATTCTGGCCAACACCATCAGTAACGACGCACTGTGGAGATTAACGAACGAGAAACCCATACTTAGGCAAATCAAACGCAGAAAGTGGTGATGGATAGGTCACTCATTAAGAAAACCACCAGATAGCATCACGAGGATGGCACTGGACTGGAACCCGCAAGGGAGCAGAAGAGAAGGAGAAGGTCGATGCTGCGTGAACTAGCAGATGCCGACATCTCATGAGACGGTGCAAAAACAACAGCACAGAACCGTGTACGATGGAAGAGTTTTGTCGAGGCCCTATACTCCCGAGAGGGGTGAAGAAGGAGAAAAAGAAAATGCTAGATATTTTACACATCATCTGATGTGTCATTGACGCGAGCCTGTCCTTGAGTGGCAGTTAAATTATGCAGAATTTAACGATAATTTTGCATAATACCCTTGTTTGTTCAAGAAAAGATCGAAGGGGAATAAAATCAGGCCAAGCCTCGGTAAATCCAAAATTCGTCCTGAAGAATTTTTTGTGTGTACCGATATCTAGGCTGGGGTCACAATCACCAGCTACGGCTTCCATTAATTCTATTAAAAAACTCCTGGGCTTCAATAAACAATCATTAAACAAAATTTCTACAATACTATAATTTTATAATTTATTTCATAAGCATCAAAAAATCTCTATACACAACAAAATATAATATTTGATTCCTCGGCTAGAACAGCTGTTGTTTGTTTATATGGTATGCGGCAATACTTTCATTGTAGCAACACGTTGATGCCTAGACAGACGGTGGCTTTAATCGGGATTAACCACTTGCTACTTCAGAATTATCTCAGGAATTAAGTGCAACTAATGCGAATTTACAACTAGACTTAATTCTCATAATTTAAGCGGATAAGCGGGATTCTCGATGACAACATTGCCTAAAAATGACAATTCATATCTATTGCGGATGAAAAATAAAGAACCTTTCAAAGAGAAGAACAAGAAAGACTGGATATAATGCTAGTCTGCACTAACATATTCGAAATTACGTTCATTATTTTGATATTTCGAAGCAGTTTGAAAAATTGCAATTGAAGATTTTTTTAAATAAATAATTATTTTTTACTTTCAACCCAGTTAATTTACTTATTTTTTGTCTGCGGTCCATCTTTTACTGACAAAACTATCCAATAAGCAAATCAGCTGTTCACTAAATCGCGTAACAACCGTCTGTCGCACTACAATTTTAATCAGAATTAATGCCGTCGTCGGTCTAGGCCATTACGGCATACACCTGACGTTGTCAAATGCGTTGAAACAGCGAACGAAGTGTACCCTCTGTGCCAAGCGTATTGACCGCCGTGCAACAAAGCTGTCTATCAGTATTTAAATAATTTGACGAGAATAGTCAAAGTGTCATAAAGTGGCATGACTTGCAATAAGTGAAATTCAGTAGTAAACTTTCCGACATTATCTGGTTGGTATAAAACAAAGCATTTGGAAGTTTACGGAATGAGCAATAGATATAAATATGTATGTATGTATGTGTAAACACGCATGTGCGTTCATATAATTGCCGGCCGGCCGGCTTGCATGCACTCGTATTGGGCCACCTGCTTCGAACACATACATACACAAGCAATATTCACCTTCTATACTTTACGGCCGTATAATAATATCTGCATAGATGTATGGATGTATGTACGAAACGATAAATGGGCAACGTAAATACGTCACAAATATTAATATTGAAAAGCAAATAATCGTTGGCCAGCAAAAAAGTTTAAACTAATAGTCGTATTTATTTTAATGGAAAATTTAAATAGATTTAAATTACTTGTCAGCGATAATAGAATCTACAATAATCAAATGTATTAATATTTATAAACATTTACAGCTATTTATGTTCCAGAAAAAACGACAGCTTTTTTTAATTTAGTATAATGAAAGCTTTGCAATGCAAATTGAGAGAAAAACTATAATAAGTGTTAGAGACACACACACATATACATATAAGAGAAGAGAGAGCGAGTGAGAAAGATAGGGAGCGCATAAGTGATTGTGAAGCGTACATGCATATGCTTATACAGTGGCTGCCACTAAATATCGTACAACGTTTGCAAAGTACTCAAGTGCTTGCTTTCGCTGTGTTAATTTATTTGAAAATGAAACGACTATCGCTCATGTGCTGAACTCTGTCACACAACTTTAAAGCGTTTTCTCGACATTCTGGGTTTTTGGATTATGATACTCTTACAGCTAATTGGCAGCATGCAGTTCATATTTCAGGCTAATCAAAGTATCTAAAAAACTTAAATAGACAAGAATTTTATCAAAACTAAAAAAAAATTAAATGGAGTATTTTAGGGGGCCATTCAATTTCATGTAAATTTTAATTCACTGCTGGTAACAGTTTCAAATTTATAACATTTTTCTGATAACGCATTCACGAAATGCTTTTTTATAGGGAAAAAATGTGTGAGGTTATTAGTGCTATTATAAAATTTAACAGTTTGCACGGGAATTTGTTAATTTTGTTTAATTTCTTTAATACAATAGTTTGGCAATTTGGTTTGTGCTGTATTTATAAATGTGAAATAAATATGAACTAAAAGGGTTTCCAAATGAATATAACCACAATACCGCATTGGTGAATTTGTACAATACATCTGACCAAACTGACAGCATTTGTACCAAATTCTCACTATTTCATTTTCCGCCCCCATTTGAAGAAAACTACGGTCGAGGTTGGTCGATGAGATAGTAATAAGTGAGCGAAGGGGTTGTGAGTGATTCATATCAGAGCTCTTCGACTGCCAACCCACATATTTGCGGCGTTAAAAGTATGCTCTGTATTTAGTGAAACAGCGGCCACCCTATCGAGTATGCAAGTAATGTAAAATTGAGCGGAACACTGAAGGCAAAATGTACAAAATATCAAGAGACACACAAAAAATTTGTATTCCAGTATGATAATGCTGAGCCTTATGTCGCAAAAGGGGGGAAGACTTTCTTAGAAATACTTAAATATGAGATTTTACCAGACCCGCAGTATTCTCTAGATATTTCTTCTTCTGATCATTAGTTTTTCTTCGCATGGCATATGCTCTGAAAATGTGATAATTCTGTTTACATGAATTTATAGCTAAAAACCCCTAGAACCAGACCAACCAATTCCCATGTAAAATCTATCGCTGAGTCCCAAAATCTGCGGACATACTTTTTTCCATTAGTTTTTAAGATTAACGGCTTAAGATTAAAGAGAAAAAGGTACATTACATAAATTTCGAATACCTTAATTCACAGATTCCATCTTTCAAGTTCGATACCTACTTTTTGTTGTTCTTGGAAACATTTTTGAAAATCGGATTCTTATATATCTCAATAATATATGTAAATCGAACACTTCCGTATTGAAAAAAATGCTAATAAAAAAATTTGTTAGGTAGTATAAAAATAAAAAAAATTTTTGGATGATAAAACAGTAAAAAAAATTTTAGTTTTAATTAAAAATAAAGAAAAATCATAATAAAAAAATTAGAAATTAATTTTTAATCATTTAATTTTAAAATAAATAATTAATTTTTTAAATTTGTAAATTTTAATTAAATTTTTAAATTGTAAATTTTAGTTTTAATTTGCATCTTAGAACTGTTCAGTTTTAATTAAAAATAAAACTGAAGTGAAAATGTTTATGAAGGACCTCTTTTCTTTATTCAAAAATCGTTATTTGGCAATGTCTCAAAAAGTATAAAAAAAAAATAAATAATTATAATTTTTGGACTCCTTACGTAGAAAATGGATAGTTCCTGGATTAACAAATCGTCAATAATTTGTAGCCTAGTATTTTCACTCTCATTATAAAGTCAAAATGAAAGCAGCTTTTTCGCTAGTGATTTGTGTGATACGTGAAAGATGAGAAAAAGTGATGGCAAATGACTGATAGTACTTGGAAACGTAATCGACGTTTTAAAATAACACTTAAAATTTTGAGAAAAAATGGCGAAAGCTAAGGTGGAAACCTTAGAAGTTAACAAAAAAACAAAAAAAAAATATTGAAACTTTGGAAAACCTGCAAAAAAATATCAGTACGATTTTTACTGGCACTCACTGTAAGTAAATATGTGCGTAATTATCTGTCGCTATTTGTGCGATAATTGTGTTTTCTGAATATTAATGCACAATTGCATCGAAGGGAAACATTTATGACTAATTGAAGTCTGTTTTAGTTATTTGCTTTAATGCATTTTTTTAAGTATTCAGCAATCATTCCATTTCATTTTCATGCAGCAAGAAATGTTAAAAGTTTCACACCAACTACATCTGGCTAACCTCTAAGCTATCAATCGAGCTTAATAACCTTTGGATCTACGTGCACTTATGTACGTCTGCATAACCTCTAAACTTAATTTCTTTTTGTACCAGGTGCAGTATTTCATAACCCATACATAAAATTTTAGTAATGTATAGCGTTTCGAAATGTATGTGGAATGCAGTCAAAGCAGGTCAAACATTTCGATGTAAACACAAAATGAAATTAAAATGAATGACTAAAATTTTTCTATTCAAGCACAAAAGGTTAATGGCTTCAATTTTTCTGATTTCTTTTGTTGTGTCATTTTACACAACAGCATTAGAAACTCACAAAAAACAAAAACAAAAAAAAAGTGAAAGTGTTAAAGAAATCAGCCCCTTCATTGCAGATGAGTAAATATCTGATATTGTTTGTAAAGATCAAAATTCGACTAAGCGGGAAATTGCTGATGCCATAGGCATCTCAGATGAACGAGCACTCCATGCCTTGCATATGGAAAACCTGAAAACTCATGCGTGAAGAATTTACATATGGAAAATCTGTTTAGAAAGTTAGAGCCACATGCGTTAGCCATTCCACAAAAATCTGTGGAAAATTATTTTGCAGAGCCTACAGAAAATCATGACGCAGAGGAGGAGGATGATTAAATTATTTGAGGCTCATAAATAAATTGAAGAATCTTTCAAATAATTGTGAACTTTGACCTTGGAAAAAATTCTATTAAATACAAAAATTAATTTCATTTGAAAATTCACAATTTTTTATTTTCTGCTTTTTTACTTTCCAACCAACCTGTACATAAAGTAAAGTACTATTTATACGCACCTGTGTCCTAAAGCGCGTAAATCCTGTCAGCATTGACATAAACAACATTTTCAACACCAAAATCGCTGACCAGAAAAGATAGGCTGTAAAAACCTCATTTTCCAGTGTAAGTAACTCGAAAGCAAATTTAGCCATTTTTCAAATGCAATTCTATAAGCAACAGATATTTTTAACTATGACAATATTTACTACTCAATTAAGTAGAAAACTTTGAAAACAAATCGCGTTTTTATTACCGCACTTAAGCTATTCAGCCGCTATGTTTGGGGCTCGCAAACGTACTGAATATTGCTTGCCAGCTTTTTTCCTATCAATTAAGCAACAAAGTGAGAGAAAAACTAACTTGTTCGCGGCAAGCGTGATTTTGCATTTTTCATGAGTTATACAGGGTGATATTCACTGCGTCCATTTTAGGTATTCTATGTTAAGCTAAAGTCATTTTGAAAACTAAAGTCACTTTGAAGACTGAGCATATTAGGCAAATGAATATCACTTTTTTCGCAATGGGCTCGTAAAAGACAAAATGTTGAAAATGAAATTATGCGATGTGCAGTGCAAGTTTTGACTATTTATTTTGTAATTTCCATTATTATTATTATTTTTAAATATAATTCATAGTACAGTAAAATTTATATATTACGTGCGCAACTAAGTTCCCGCTGTTTGTCAATAGAAGCCGCCAGCAGTGTGCTAGTCGATTCTAACAAAACCTAAATAAACTGTTTCGACACATTAGTGATTATATTTTGGTATCATATACTTTTGGTTTTGTGAAAATGTCTGATTTTGTGCAGAATACTCGTCAATTCCGGGAAGTGATGATTTTCCTCTTTCTATCGAAAAAAACCGGCGGCTGAAGCGCATCGAGAGCTACAAAAAGTTTAAGGAGATGCTGCTTTAAGTGAAACAACGTGCCGAGATTGGTTCTGTCGCTTCAAGGACAGTGATTTTAAAGTTGGCGACCGTCCGCGTGAAGTAAGGCCAAAAACCTTCGAAGACACTGAATTGGAGGCATTGCTCAATGAGGATCCGTGTCAAACACAAAAAGAGCTTGCTTTAGTATTAGGAGTTACCCGCCAATCCATTTCCAAGCGATTGCATGCTTTGGAAATGATTCAAAAGCGGGTGACTTGGGTTCCTTATGATTTAAAACCAAGGGATGTTGAACGTCGTTTATTTGCCTGTGATTAACTGCTCCAGCGGCAAAAAAGGAGAGTTTTCTTCATCGCAGCGTCACGAGTGAAGAAAAATGGATTCATTACAGCAATCCAAAGAAAAGAAAGTCATGGGGACTGCCCGGTCATGCTTCTACGTCATCGCCTCGGCCAAATATTCACGCTGCGAAGGTTATGCTATCTCTTTGGTATGACCAAGTTGGTGTTATTTATTATGAACTGTTAAAATCAAGCGAAACCATCACTGGGGATCGGTATCGACTTCAATTGGTGCGATTGAGCCGAGCACTGCCGGAAAGAGAAAGGCATGAGAAAGCGATTCTACAGCATGGCAACGCTCGGCCTCACGTTGCCAAACTCGTTAAAACCTATCTGGAAACACTGAAATGGGAAATCCTACCCCACCCGCCATATTCTCCAGATATTGCGCCGTCCGATTGCCATTCCGATCGATGGCACATGGCCTAGCTGACCAGCAGTTCCATTCATATGAAGACATCAAAAAATGGCTTCATCCGTGGTTAGCCTCAGAAGAGTTTTACCACGACAGTATACGAGATCTACCAGAAAGATGGGGCCAGCGATGGGCAATACTTTCAATGATTCACCTGTAACCATTTTTTCAGAATAAAGTTGTATTTCCATCAAAAAAACAGCGAGAGCTTAGTTGGGCACCTAATAAAAGTTTTAAGAATTCGAGAAATTTCCTTCAAAATTTTAACTTTTTCCTTAGAATTTTTAGAATAATTTGGGTTATGTAATTTTATAGATCATTGACACATACGTATGCATCGTAAGATATGACGCCCTAAAGACATATGGCGGAAGACATTCGGAGCTTTTTATTTCACCTAATATATCACAAAAGATACTCAAGTTTAAAGCCAAATGGCCAAAATTTAATGTTAAAACGTCCAAGTTGTGGCCAACATTTGAAAGGGGCTATCTCTAAAAATTAAATGTCATGAATGGCTCGACATAAGCATAATAAAAAGTGTCCAATCAATTTGAATGATCGTTGGTTTATTGCAATTTAAAACCCGTACCTCTAAATTGATCACCCTTTATAAGCAAATGAGAGTTTCACAAGACCTTTCTTATATTGAACTCATCAAAATATTTTACAAAACAAACACAACCCTGTTTATTTGTGGGTAAATATCTGAGTAGCTCATCTGCTTCAGAGCGCAAAAAAAAAATACTATAAAAACATATGTATGTATGTATGCAATGTGTGTACGTTACTTTGTATAATTTATTGCCCACTTTCATTATCGGCCGCAGCTTTACAACTCTTATATTGGTTGAAGAGCTTATTTTACACACGCTTTCTTAAGTTTTACAAAAGTTTGGCCTTAAGCTATTTCAACTGAGAGAAATTTAAAAGACTCAGTCTTGCGTCGGCTTAGTTAATCAGTTTTGCTTTCTGGAAGGGTAGGTGATTAGCCTGCCGCTACCACTCATAAGGGGTGCGAATGTGCACCTGTCGGTGCTTAGAAGCAATGCCTTCTAAATGTTTAGAGCGTCATCTGTGTTTCACATTTTTTTGGCAGAAGGATCACACAGATGGTTAAGACTTCGCTAAATTTTGGTGTATCTGCGCTATTACCGCTTCCTCTTGCTGGCGCCACTGATGCAATGTGTCTTTTTTTTTTTTTTTTTTTTTTTTGTTTTTGTTTCAGCAGCCACAATGCAAGTAATGCGCTACCTTTTGTGATGGAGTACGGATTGGAAAGGATAAGCTTTTTTGGGGATGAAGAATGAATTTTTTTAAGTGAAACTTCTTAGGCGTCGATAGACGAGCGAGAATGGGGAGTAAACTTTCAAGGTCATGCAACGTTTTGGGCATTTTCGTTCCGCGAGAGAGAAAAAGATATAACGTAGAGGAAAAGGAGAGAGAAAAAGAGTTTTTCCTTGTAGTTGCTAATTTCTAATAATAATTAAATAAACCAACGTAGAGGAAAAGGAGAGAGAAAGCTATACCATATATATCTTAGATACATTTTAGGCTATTTTTCTGAGTTTTTCCTTGTGGTTGCTAATTTCTAGTGAGAAATAACACTGCCTACTTTTTGGCACTTGTTTGTTGATGCAAACTTGTAGGAAATATATTCTTGGTGCCTACTTTTTGGCGTTATATGGTATTTCCTTGGTGCCTACTGTTTCTTGCGTTTTTTGGTCACAAATTTTTCCCGTTTTTTTTTTTGGGCCTACTTTTTGGTGCTTATTCCCGTTTCCTGGCTAGGGCTTGTGCGTAAAATAAAGTGCTATCCATTCCGACGTCGGATTTATTGGTATTGCCTTACGGTAATTTGTGCCGTTGCTGAGGTCCTGGAATCGCTGCGTTTGTGCGGGTGATAAGCGCTCGGAGTAGTGCGCGTTGTTGCCACGGTTTGTGTCCGTCGTTTAGCTACACCGGTCGATCCTTCTCCATTTTTGGTAAATTTTGTATATTTGTATTCTCTGCAAATGTTGTGAATTTATTTAGATATATATTCTTTCTTTCTCTCTCTCTCTCTCTCTCTCTCTCTCTCTCTCTCTCTATCTCTCATTCTCTCTCGGATCTCACCCTCTTTCTTTGTCTGCCTTGACAGTTTCACTTCTGTTATGAGTACTACGCTACACGCACTTGTTTTTTCTTTTGTTTAGAAACTAGAAAAGTAGGTAAGTTCGGAAAAGCGCGAGGACCATGCTTTACGTGGGATTCGAACCCACAACCTCTGGGATGGCAGGCTAGTGCACTACGCTAGACTACCGAGGCCGTTTTCTGTGTAATAGATCATTATTTTTACGCGTGTAAAGAAAAACGTAAAAGTAAAAACTAAATAAAATGGCTGCCGGCAAAGAAAACAGGTTTGCAGACATAATCTAATAAAATTTTTGTTAGGTTCTATTAACTATGCGTTCATGCAACACAAAAAAAGCGTGTGCCTCTTATTACTTCTATAAAATGTAATATCGAAATTCGAATGCGTATTGCTGACATAATTTTTTGAAACCTCAGTAAAGGTCGCATACGGATTTCCTCCAACTGTTTAATGAGCTATTCCTTCTCCTTGTATTTTCTTCGTATCGTTCCACCAAAATAGTTTCTATGAAGGAAAACCTTTCACAACAGTATTGACAGCTGATTGTCAATTTTGCAGGTAATCTGCCATATGTGAACGGGTGGGTTAATTTTGTGAATGTTTTGGTAATTAATGCATACGGGGACGTACTTTAAGCAAACCAGCTGTTCACTAAACCGCGTAACAACCGTCTGTCACACTAAAATTTTAATCAGAATTAACGCTGTCGTCTGTCTAGGCCATTACGGCATACACCTGACGTTGTCAAATGCCCTCTGTGCCAAGCCTATTGACCGACATGCAACAAAGCTGTCTATCAGCATGACTTGCAATAAGTAAAGATCAGTAGTAAACTTGCCGACATTATGTGCTTTATACAAAACAAAGCATTTGAAAGTTTACGGAATGAGCAATAGATATAAATATGTATGAATGTATGTGTAAACACGCATGTGAGTACAGATAATTGCCGGCCGGCCGGCTTGCATGCACTCGTATTGGGCCACCTGCTTCGAACACATACACAAGCAATATTCACCTTCTATACTTTACATCTCTGCATAGATGTATGTATGTATGTACGAAACGATAAATGGGCAACGTAAATGCGTCACAAATATAAATGTTGAATGTACGAATAATCATTGGAAAGCAAAAAAGTTTAAACTAATTGTCGTATTAATTTTAATGGAAAATTTAAATAGATTTAAATTGCTTGTCAGCGATAATAGAATCTATATAAACAAATGTATTAATATTTATAAACATTTACAGCTATTTATGTTCCAGAAAAAACGACAGCTATTATTTTAGTATAATGAAAGCTTTGCAATGCGAATTGAGAGAAAAAATATAATAAGTGTTAGAGACACACATACATATACATACATATAAGAGAAGAGAGAGCGAGTGAGAGAGATAGGGAGCGCATAAGTGGTTGTGAAGCTTACATGCATATGCTTATACAGTGACTTCCACTAAATATCGTACAACGCCTGCAAAGTACTCAAGTGCTTGCTTTCGCTGTGTTAATTTAGTTGAAAATGAAACGACTTTCCCTCATGAGCTGAACTTTGTCACATAACTTGAAAACTGTTTTCTCAACATTTTGGGTTTTTGGATTATGATACTCTTGCAGCAAATTGGCAGCATGCAGTTCATATTTCAGGCTAATCAAAGTATCTAAAAAACTTAAACAGACGACAGGAATTTTACCAAAACTAAAAAAACTCTAATGGAGTATTCTCGTCATTTTACGGATATGCAGTTTTGTAGGCCATTCAATTTCACGCAGCAAATTTTAAGTCACTGCTGATAACAGTTTTAAATTTATAACATTTTTCTGGATAACGCATTCACGAAACGCTTTTTTATAGAGGAAAAGTGTGTAAGGTTATTAGTGCTATTATGAAATTTAACAAATTTCATGGAATTTTGTCAATTTAGTTTATTTTTTTAATAGTTTGGAAATTTGATTTGAATTTCCAAAAACCGCATTGATGAATTTGTATATCGTCATAAATTTATTCCTGGCCAAAACTGACAGCATTTATACCAAATTCTCACTATTTGATTTTCCGCCCCCATTTGAAAAAAATTACGGTGGAGGTTGGTCGGTGAGATAGTAATTAGTGAGCGAAGGGGTTGTGAGTCATATGAATACTTCAAAAGCCGGACAATCCGGACATGCTCTTCGATGGCCAAACCACATACATAGTTGCGGCGTTAAAATTATGCTCTGTATTTAGTGAAACATTCCCGGTGGGATGTATAAAGTTCATAAATATTATATATATACACATATAATTGGCACGTACAAGTTTTTTGGGTAATTGGCCGAGCTCCTCCTCCTATTTGAGGCATGTGTCTTGATTTTATTCCGCAAATGGCATTCAAATCGACTCCGAACGGCAGATATTTTTTATGAGGATCTTTCTCATGGCAGAAATACACTGGTTTGCCATTGCCTGCCGAGGAGCGACCGCTATTAGAAAAATGTTTTTCTTAATTTTGGTGTTTCACTGAGATTCGAACCAACGTTCTCTCTGTGAATTCCGAATGGTAGTCACGCACCAATCCATGCGGCTACGGCGACCGTACATAAATATTATGAACTTTTAAAATTGAGTAATGTAAAATTAAGCGGAACACTGAAGGAAAAATGTCCAAAATATCAAGAGACAGACGAAAAAGTTATATTCCAGTATGATAATGCTGAGCCTCATGTCGCAGAAGGGGTGGTGAAGACTTTCTTAGAAACACTGAAATGTGAGATCTTACCCGTCCCGCAGTATTCTCTAGATATTTTTTCTTCTGACCATTAGTTTTTCTACCCATTTGCTATGAAAATGTGGAATTCTGTTTACACGAATTTATAGCTAAAAAACCCTAGAACCAGACCAACCAATTCTCATGTAAAATCTGTCGCTGAGTCCCAAAATCTACGCACTTACTTTATTCCATTAATTTTTAAGATTAACGGCTTAAGATTAAAAAGACAAATTTCGAATACCTCAGGTCACAGATTCTGTCTTTCAAGTTCGCTACCTACTTCTTGTTGTTCTTGAAAACATTTTTGAAAATCGTTTTCTTATATATCTTAACAAAATACATTGAACACTTCCGTATTGAAAAAATGTTAATAAAAACATTTGTTTGATAGTATAAAAATAAAAAAATTTTTTGGACAATAAAAGAGTAAAAAAAAATTTATTTTTAATGAAAAACAAAAAAAAATTATAATAAAAAAAATTAAAAATTATTAAAATAAAATTAATATAAAATTTTAAAATTAACTAAACAATTTGTAAATAGCATCTTAGAACTCTTTACTGTAGTGAAAAAAAACTGAAGCGAAAATGATAATAATAATAATTTGCGGACTCCTTACGTAGAAAATGGATAAATTGGATTAACAAATCTTCAATAATCTGTAGCCTAGTATTACCACTCCCATCATAAAGTCAAAATGCAAGTAGATTTTTCGCTACTGAATTTGTAAAGATGAGGATCATAAATACATTGAAGAGTTTTCGGAATAAGAGTAACTTTAAGCTTCCAGAAAATTCTATGAAATACAAAAATTAATTTCATTTGAAAATTCACAATTTTTCATTTTCCGCTTTTTTACTTTTCAACCAAGCTGTACATAAAGTGAAGTAGTATTTATACGAACCTGCGTCTTGACGCGATAAAATCCTGTCAGCGGCCCCATAATCAACATTTTCAACACCAAAATCGCTGACCAGAAAAGGTAGGCTGTAAAAACCTCATTTTCCAGTGTAAGTAATTCGAAAGCAATTTTAGCCATTTTTCAAATGCAATTCTTTAAGCAACAGAGATTTTTAACTATGATACAATAATATTTATTATTCAATTAAGTAGAAAACTTTGAAAACAAGTTGTTTTTTACTACTGCACTTAAGCTATTCAGCCGCTATGTTTGGGGCTCACAAACGTACTGAATATTGCTTGCCAGCGCTTTTCATATCAATTAAGAAACAAAGTGAAAGAACAACGTATTTTCGGCAAGCGTGATGTTGCATTTTTCATGAGTTATACAAGGTGATATTCACTGCGTCCATTTAAGGGGACAAACTTTCTGTAAAATTTCGAGAAACAGTTTTTTTTCATTTTTTCATAAAATGTTAATATAATCCTTTAAGAATATGTAAAAAAAATTTTAAAACGTAAATTGAAGTATTTCTTGTATTATAAATCGTCAACCGTGACGACTCTATTCTTTGCGGTCGAGCGCTGGGAGAGGTACAGTTACGTTGCCGGCTTTAGACGCGTTTTTTTCTTAAAACTATACTTTTCGAATTGGCGTAGACGACAACTTGAAAAGTTATTGACCGATCATCCTGAAAATTTGTACATCTTTTTTATGATATTGCTTTCTATGTGAATTTACAAGTTTTCGAAAATTTTTCGAAAAAATATTTTTTTCGAAGCAAAAATGGTAGGAAAATTCGCCCCAAAGTTCATGTTGTTTTTTTTTTTGAAGCACTTTATTCCGCGAATTTTTTTTCCATTTGTTTTTAATTCATATAAAAATTATGACATTAATAAACAACAAAATTTTTCATTTTTTGTATTCAAGTCACTTGTGCCGATGCTACAATGCCCGCCGATTGAGAAGCCCCGCTGCGGCCTTCCTGGAAGAAGTGAGTGTACATCCGCCATTTCAAATGATTAAAATAAAAACAAAAAAATTTATATTATTTTAACTGTATGCCAATTTTGAAAAAAATATATTGGCTTCCTCATTTTAAATAATTTTAATGAAAATCAGGGAAAATATGGCCGTTTACAGGTATCTGTCCCCTTAAGGTATTCTATGTTAAACTATGGTAAAGTCATTTTGAAGATTGAGCTCAGAGCTGTAACGGATTTAAAGTTGTATCAGGCTTTTCCTCAATGGGCTCGTAAAAGACAAAAAGTTGAAAATGAAATTATGCGATGTGCAGTGTAAGTATTGACTATTTATTTTGTAATTTCCATTACTATTATTATTATCATTATTATTATTATTATTTTTAAATACAATTCATACTACAATAAAATTTGTATACAATTTTTAAGAATTCGAGAGATTTCATTCAAAATTTTAAATTTTGTCCTCAGAATTTTTAGAATCACTTCGGTTATGCAATTTTATAGACCATTGAATTTTGATATAATAAAGTGCAAGTTTAAAGTGGCTCAAAAATTGCGTCGATTTTTGGCAATTATTTCTCCTGGCGATGTTGCCTGTTTTCATTCACATAAAAAAAATATGCGGTAGGCATTAAAGGGAGAGAATGAAAAGATCGCGTCCCGAAAAAATTCTCAAAAATCAGTGCGGTTTATAAAAAAGTAATTGAAATTTCGAAATATACAAATAAATGGTCAAAACTTATGAATATTTAATGTACACTTTCTTTCGACGCTGACCTTGTGTAGATGAAGTAAAAATTCTATACATCCCTTTTTTCGAGGAAATAAACATTGCTGTGATTTCAATTTGTCACACAAAGCTCTTATCAAATTTTGAATATATTGAGGTCACCAAGCAATAATATGTCAAGGAAAAAAAAATTGTCACATAAGGTATCGTTGTGATATCGAAACATATATTTTTGTAAAAAGTAGGAAAATTAATTACACTTAACGAATTTTTTTTCAATGTACAAAAAAAATGCTCAATTTCGTGAATATTTAGCTTCTGGTAGATCTGTTTTAAGTTTCCAACAATAATCTGCTAACATTCCTCGACTCCATTTCCCTTGGTAGCGCTTTTCCATTAAGGAAATGTCCTGATGAGAACTCTCGCCTTGTTCATCAGTCACAACACCGAAATTTGCTTCAAAGAAATCCCAATGAGAGTCCAGTAGATGTATTTTTTAAGACTTATTACACCCTAAAGCTTTATATGACATTAAAAGCTCATTTATTTATTCTTTGCAATTTTCCGCTTTATAAATAGTTTCCTAGAAAAATTTGAACAACGTTCACAAAACTTTTCCAGGCAAGTTTTTCTACATCATTCAATTTTTCCTCAAAATCCTTATCTTTTAACAGTTCCCGTATTTGGGGGGCCTACGAATACTCTCACTTTAATTTTTGCTTCGCTGAGTTTGGGAAATCTTTCTTTTGGGTATAAAAATCCACTGCCATCTTTGGGTACAGACTTAACAAAATTATTTATCAACCCGAGTTTTATATGCAACGGTGGTAAAAAATATGCCATTAGGGTTCACTAAAGGATCATTCTTAATATTTTTACAGCCTGGAGTGAGTGATCCACGTTTGGGCCACACTTTCTTTATGTAGTAATTTTTTCTGTCTCTACTGTCCCATTCGCAAATAAAACAGTAAAATTTTGTATAACCTAGTTGTAGCCCAAGCAAAAGAGCAATGACTTTCAAATTTCCACAAATTTTCCAAATGTGTTCACTTTATTTAATTTTTTCAAGAAGAAATCTCATATTTTCATAGGTCTCTTTCATATTAGCGCCATGAGCTACCGGCACTGGAGGGAGCTTGTTTCCATCATGCAACAGCACAGTTTTCAAACTTGTTTTTGAAGAGTCAATGAACAATCGCCAGTGACTTGGATCATATTCAAAATTTAATAAATTCATCACAACAGGGACATTATAACAATAGACTAAGTCATCTGCTTTAGAAAAGTAAGGTTTTTTTTCATCGTCACGATGTCGGAAATATGTAATTTTCATATCAGAAGAAAGTTAATTCCAGTCATTTAATCTAGACCCCAAAAGTTCAGCCTGCTTTTTTGATAGATTCAAATCACGTACTAAATCATTTAAATCACTTTGTGTCAATAAACGAGGCTTCTCTTCTGAAGTTGACGGTTCATAACTTGAGTCACTTTTATGTTGACTGAGAACAAATTCCGCACTACAAATAGAATCTTGACTTTCTGGTTGACTTGGAGGCTGAACGTGACTGGAACGAAACTATATTTTTTTTTTTAATGAAGGTATGCCAACATACACAAAAATCATTACTAAGTTCATGTGACATAAACAGTGTTGACCAGTGTAATGAAAGCGGGCAATAAATTATACAAAGTAACGTACACACATTGCATACATACATACATACATATGTTTTTATAATATTATATTTTTTTTTTCAATCTGAAGCAGATCAGCTACTCAGATATTTGCCAGCAAATAAACAGAGTTGTGTTTGTTTTGTGAAATATTTCGAAATATGACTACCATTTTGATGAGTTCAATGTAAAGAAGGTATTCTGAAATTCGCAGATGTTTATAAAGGGTGATCAATTTAGAGGTATCGGAATTTAATATGCAATAAACCAACGTTTGTTCAAATTGATTGGACATTTTTTATTATATTTGTGTAGAACCATTCATGACATTTAATTTTTAAAGGTAATCCCTTTCAAATGTTGGCCACAACTTTGTCGTTTTAACATTAAATTTTTTATTGTGTTTAATAATAATTTATTGGATTTAATAATAATTTAAACGATTTTCAATAAAATTAAAATTCATTCTTTAACAGAATCCATTAGACCGCAAGTTCCGAACTGTGTACAAAATTCATAGATATTTAATTTTTATTAAGAATATTTGGAAAGCTTTTTTTGTGTACAGTTACAGTGTACGGGGCTTACTCATTTTAAATATAATAAAGTGAATATTTGGAGTGCCTCAAAATCACATTGATATGAATGATAGTTTTTTTTTTGTTGTTTTTGCCTATGGTGTTGAACTTTTTATATGGAAAAATATGCACAATACTTTCAATAAAATAAGTGCGATTTTTGAGGCACTTCAAACCTTCACTTTATTGAACTAAATTGAATATTTTATATAACTGAGAACTCCAAATTTTTCTAAAAATTCTGATTAATAAGTAGGAGGTTTTGATAAAAGTTCGATGAGTTTTTCTGAGTTTCGTACAAAGTTTGGAACTTTGATTCATGCCACTTGTTAAGAAATCTTATGTATAAAAATGAATGTTTGTCTGTATGTCATCGATGAAGTCAAAAACTACTAGACCGATTATTATAAAAAATGGTATATATATGTATTTTTCCACGGAGAAGGTTTGTAGAACATGCTCATTGATGCCACTCGCCACCAGGTGGCACTGAAGAGTAGCAACTTCTGCCCCGTTCAACCGATTGTCATAAAAATTAGTATGACCATATATTTTTACACAGAGGAAACGAATATGACATGTTCACAGTAATTCATGCATGTGCCGCGGACTCCCCATGAATGACCATTATTTCCAATTTGTTTGGATTGACGTTACCATCATTAATATAACGATTGCGTCTCGTAAGTGGATGCACTCTTCAGAACGCAAATCGGTTTGATTCAATCGAATATATAGGAGCCGTTCGGTTTCAGTCTTCGTGTACACGTCGACGATACATATATTGATGGAACAATTGTCTACATTTCAGAATGCGGTGTTCAGCGTTTCGACGAATCATCAATCGATACGAATAGTTATTTATGCGCGAGCAATGGAGCAACATTTCTCGTTCCCTACGTACCGTCGCCGAAGAAGAAATCGGATTCCGGCGAGCCCGAAAAAACAATTGGTACGACGAGGAATGTCATGCTGCCGCAGAAAGAAAGGATGCCGCCTATAGAGCCACGCTGCGATCGGGCGCAACGCGAGCCATGTGGGATCGCTACAGAGAGCTGAAAAAGGAAGAGAGACGTATTATCCGACAGAAGAAACGAGAGGCCGAAATACGAGAGTGCGAGGAGCTTGAGAAGCTGGCCAATAGGAACAACGCCCGAAAATTTTACCAGGAAGTTCGGCGGCTTACAGAAGGTTTTAAGACCGGGGCGTTGTTCTGTAAGAACAAAGACGGCGATCTGGTGACTGACGTACAGAGCAATCTTAAATTATGGAGGGAACACTTCTCGAACCTGTTAAACGGTGACAGCTGCGCATGCCATAGAGAATGTGAAGATCCCGATACCCCAATCGTTGACGACGGAATTATCGTTCCGTTACCCGACCATGACGAGGTGAGAATAGCGATAACGCGGCTAAAGAACAACAAAGCCGCGGGCGCCGACGGACTGCCGGCTGAGCTATTCAAACATGGTGGCGAGGAGCTGGTAAGGAAAGTCTACCATCGACCAAATATTCTCAATACGCCAAATCTTGGAAAAGACCCATGAAAGGAGAATCGACACACACCATCTTTTTGTCGACTTCAAAGCTGCATTCGACAGTACGGAAAGGAGTGACCTGTATGCCGCGATGTCTGAATTTGGTATCCCCGCAAAACTAATACGGCTATGTAAGATGACGTTGCTCAACACCAGCAGCGCCGTCAGAATTGGGAAGAACCTCTCCGAGCCGTTTGATACCAAACGAGGTTTCAGACAGGGTGACTCGCTGTCGTGTGACTTCTTTAACCTGATGTTGGAGAGCATCGTACGAGCCGCAGAACTTAATCGCTCAGGCACAATTTTTTATAAGAGCGTACAATTGCTGGCGTATGCCGATGATATTGACATCATCGGCCTTAACAACCGCGCTGTTAGTTCTGCCTTCTCCAAACTGGATAAAGAGGCAAAGCGAATGGGTTTGGTGGTGAACGAGGACAAAACGAAGTACCTCCTGTCTTCAAACAAACAGTCGGCGCACTCGCGTATCGGCACCCTCGTCACTGTTGACAGTTATAATTTTGAGGTTGTAAAAGACTTCGTGTATTTAGGAACCAGGACTAACACCGATAACAATGTCAGCCTTGAAATCCAACGTAGAATCTCTCTTGCCAACAAGTGCTACTTTGGACTAAGTAGGCAATTGAGCAGTAAAGTCCTCTCTCGTCGAACAAAACTAACACTCTACAAGTTTCTCATCATGCCCGTCCTAACGTATGGCGCCGAAGCTTGGACGATGACAACATCCGATGCACGTTGGCAACGGCGAATATCGTAGACGATGGAACGATGAGCTGTATGAGCTTTACGACGACATAGACATAGCGCAGCGAATAAAGATCCAGCGGCTTCGTTGGCTGGGTCATGTCGTCCGAATAGATACAAACGCTCCGGCTTTGAAAGTATTCGAAGCGGTACCAGCTGGTGGTAGCAGAGGAAGATGAAGGCCTCCGCTGCGTTGGAAAGATCAGGTGGAGAAGGACTTGGCTTCACTTGGTGTGTCCAACTGGTGCCGGTTAGCACGAGAAAGAAACGACTGGCGCGCTTTGTTAATCTCGGCCAAAATCGCGTAAGCGGTTATCGCGCCAATTAAGAAGAAGAAGTTATTTATGGCATTGACTTTCTTATTCGTTCCCTCACCTGTTTGTGGATTTCTCATTTTGATGTTAAAATGATGTTCATCATCTCCTCGCCAAAACAGTATCGCATACTGCAATCCGTCGTATGAGCGATGATTTTCGGAGACTCGCTGAATGTCACCACTTCTGAAGAATTGATGAAGAATTATGGCGCGCGATTAAAATTCTTCGCCAACTATCACGATCGCCACTTCATCGATTGTTGGTGCATTGAACTGTCTCTCGTGTTGGCTAACGGGTCTTTTGTCTGCTCGAATCACAACTGCGTAGTCATCGGCTGGCATTCGTTGAATGGCGGTTTTAAACAACCGAACTAATTCATTGTGTTGATCGAAAATACTTGTGCACTGATTTTTCTTTATTTTAGTTGTTGGCGTAGCCAAGCGCCCCGGGTACATCCAGTTAACTATGTATATATTTTCATTAAAAATTCGTTAAAAATAAATTTAATTTAGTTAAGATTTTTAGTCGCAAGCGGTGTGGGAGTTTCTTTGCCGATGCGTGTATTTGGTAGCATAAGAAGTAAGGCCATTTGGCTGTAAACTCGAGTATCTTTTGTAAAATATTAGGTGAAATAAAAAGCTCCGAATGTCTTCCGCCATATGTCTTTAGGGCGTCATATCTTGCGATGTATAAATTGCATCGGGTCAAACTATGCGGCCATTCAAAGATTACTTTACGCTTAAAAGCAGTGCGTTGCTAGTTTTGTGTTTGATGAAACATCACAAAATGGTTATAGCATTCCAAAATGGACGTAAAAAAAGAAAGAAATCTGTACATTCTTCAGTACCACTGCATCCAAAGTGAAAAGCCAAAGAAAAAAAAATTTAAGTCCATTACCATATCGAATGCAACAGTAAGGCGTTGATTCTATTCTGGTTACATGAAAGCTGAAGTTGTGATAGGCAAATAAGTTGATGAACTCAGTTCATCTCACAACAGTTCAGTGCGATAGGCAGCTGAGCGTTTTTCCCATTGCTTAAGAATTGAAGATTAAAGTACGTTCACATATGAAGTGCAATATAGGAATAAATCAAAAAACAAAAAAAAAAAAGAAATTATCTGTCCGTTAACATTCGAGTATGACAGAATAAACCCAAATTTAAAAATCGGGTGTCGGCAAAAATTTACGCCATTAATTAAACAGCGCTATTTTGATTATTTTGGATGTCCTGTGTCACATCAAGATAGGTCCTGGGCTCCACATATACATACTATACGTATGTTGTGTAAAGTGTATGAGACTTTTATTAGGTTGGGCTAAACAAGAACGTAGACATTTACCATTTGTTCTACCAATGATTTGGACAGAACCAAGAGATCATGCAAGTGATTGCTATTTTTGTTTAACTCAAACAAAAGGTATTACTACTAAGTCTAAACACACTATCCAGTATCCAAACTTATCTTCCGCCCTTAGACTTATCTCACACGGCGCTGAACTGCCTGTTCCAAAGCCTCCAAATCAACCAGAAAGTCAAGATTCCGTTTCTAGTGCGGAATCTTTCTCAGTCAGCATAAAAGTGACTCAAGTTATGAACCGTCAACTTCAGAAGAGAAGCCTCGTTTATTGACACAAAGTGATTTAAATGATTTAGTACGTGATTTGAATCTATCAAAAAACCAGACTGAACTTTTGGGTCTAGGTTAAATGATTGGTATTTACTTTCTTCTGATACGAAAATTACATATTTTCGACATCGTGGAGATGAAATAAAACCTTACTTTTCTCAAGCAGATGACTTAGTCTATTGTTATAATGTTCCTGTTGTGATAAATTTATTAAATTTTGAATATGATCCAAGTCACTGGCAACTGTTCATTGACGCTGCAAAATCAAGTTTGACAGTTGTGCTGTTTCACGATGGAAACAAGCTCCCTTCAGTACTGGTTGCTCATGGCTCTAATATGAAAGAGACCTATGAAAATATGAGATTTCTTCTTAAAAAAATTAAATAAAGTGAACACATTTGGAAAATTTGTGGAGGTTTTGAAGTCATTGCTCTTTTGTTTGGGCTACAACTAGGTTATACAAAATTTTGGTGTTTTATTTGCGAATGAGACAGTAGAGACAGTAGAGACAGAAGAAATCACTACATAAAGAAGGTGTGGCCCAAACGTGAATCACTTACTCCAGGCCGTAAAAATATTAAGAATGATCCTTTAGTGAACGCTAATGACATATTTTTACCATCGTTGCATATAAAACTCGGCTTGATAATAAATTTTGTAAAGGCTATGCCGAAAGATGGCAGTGGATTTTTATACGTAAAAGAAAGATTCCCCAAACTAGGCGAAGCCAAAATTAAAGTGGGAGTATTCGTAGGCCCACAAATGCGGGAACTGTTGAAAGATAAGGAAATTTAATTTAATGATCAAGAAAAACTTGCCTGGAAAAGTTTTGTGAACGTTGTTGAAATTTTTCTAGAAAACTATAAAGCGGAAAATTACAAAGAATTAATGAAAGAGCTTTTAATGTCATATAAAGCTTTAGGGTGTAATAGGCCTTTAAAAATACATCTGTTGGACTCTCAGTTGGATTTCTTTCCAGCAAATTTAGGTGCTGTGAGTGATGAACAAGGCGAGAGATTTCATCAGGATATTTCCTTAATGGAAAAGCGCTACCAAATGAAATGGAGTCCAGGAATGTTAGCAGATTATTGTTGGAAACTTAAAAGAGACCTACCAGAAGCTAAATATTTACGAAAATAATAATTTTTTATTGAACATTAAAAAAAAATCATTAAGTGTAATTAATTTTCCTAATTTTTACAGAAATATATGTTTCGATATCACAAGGATACCTTATGTGCAAATTTTTTTCCTTGACATATTATTGCTTGGTGACCCCAATATATTCAAAATTTGATATGAGGGTTTGTGTGACAAAAAAAGTTCAAATTTTGTTAACCAGTGTTATCAGCAGCAGCTTTACAACTTTTATATTGGTTCCCGAGCTTATTTTACACACGCTTTCTTAAGTTTTACAAAAGTTTTGCCTTAAGCTTTTTACACTGAGAGAAATTTAAAAATTTGAAATTATAAAGATAGAACCGCTAGCTACCTACACATATACATATATAGCTAATTTAAACATACAAACATAATATTTAATGAACACTATTTTGTTCAGGTCGCCGTAGCCGAATGGGTGTGCGAACTGTTCTACGCGCACGTGAAGCATTGAATTATTGAACACTTCTTTCGAATAACGGACATTCCTCCTCCATTTTGTGTTGTGAGTTTTTTTAATTCCAGAAATAGAGGGACCCACAGGGAGGGACCACCTCTGAACATAGGATGGTTTTTTATGCGGAGCTTTTTCATGGCAGAAATATACTTGAAAGTTGCCACTGCCTGCCGAAGGGCGTCCGCTATTAGAAAAACCGTTTCTATCATTTGATGTTTCATGCCCACATACTGGGTTCCATCGTGTATGAGTCACGCATAAGCGCGTTCAGCTACGAGGGGACATTCTCTAAATACCCTGTGATCAGAAAGTAACGGGAATATTTAATTTAAACGAACCGCGCACTTGGGACTGTAAAACACACATCTGTCACTTTTCAGCGCCATCGGATCATTAGTGTCTGCCTGGCCGGTCGGAAATGTGGGCAAACAATTCTTGGATTTTGCTTGATGATAACGCGTCATCGCACTGAGCCGAAATTGTGTTGAATAATTTGACCAAGCACCAAGTAAATACCATCGTGGAAGCACCTTTTTCACCTGATATGTCCCTGTGCGGCTTTTTGTTTTCCAATTTGAAGTTACCACTTCGTGGAAGGAGATTTCAGCCGATAGAGGAGATCAAAGAGAATGCGACGAAGGAGCTGAAGGCCATCCCTTCGTTGGTCTACCAGGAGTGCATGAAGGACTGAGTTAAACGTTGGTACATGGGTGTTGCTTCTGACGGTTCATATTTTGAAGGAAATAAAATAAATTTGCCTGAAATTTAACTCTGTTTTCTTTTATTTAAACATTGCCGGTACCTTCAGATCATAGGGTATATAGTATTATGGGTAAGGGCGGTTCTTAAAAAACTAACCATTTAAAATTAGTATAGAATACTCATGTATTTTAAAATGTAAAAAACTTTGAAACAAGTTCTGAAACTAAAAAAGATTTAAATTAGAATTTAAATAAGAATTTTAGGGGTTGCATACGACCAGCAGCGCCAAAAATGCGCTAAGAGAACAACTGTTTTTAGAAGGGATAACAATAGAAATAAATGTAAAAAATTGTACACCATAGATTGTTTATTTGTACTTAAACTTTATTAAAAAAAAGTAATTTAATTTTTCTTAAGATGCTATACTTTCGAAATATCGAAAAAACAAAAATGAAAATTCTGGATGTAAGTAACTCGTTAATTAAAACGCTCTCACCGTGCCATTTTCACCTTAAGAGTTAGGTGGCAACGCCATGCATAAATAATTTGCACCAAAGCTTTGCTAATTCTTCTAAGCACATTTTATGTGGTACTTATACTTTTATCTCTAATAAAATTTTGTTGTTAATTTAAATTCTTCTTTAAACTTAGCTGGTAACACCTTTTAAAAATATTTATTGGATTAAAGGTATATTTACCTTAACATTGATATATATGTGTTATGTTTTTACGGTCAAAACTTTTTGCATTCAGTTTTTAATAACAAAAAAAAGTATTAAAAAAAATTTAGTGGCAACCCTGGCTAAAAATATTTTGTTAATAAAGGCTGATTAATACCTATATCTTAATATTCATGAAATGTGTCATAACTTACTATTTTGGAAAAAAATTCTAGTGGCAACGCTTTTAAAAAAATTGTTTGCAATAGATTTTTTCTTAAACATATTTGCCTTAATATCCACGGGTTAATACTAATGGTTCCTTTTTGATAAATGAATATTATATTAATTTTGGTAAATAATGATACAGACAGGTGGCAACACTGCGCTAGGACTCATTCGCCTTTAACGGTACAAAAAGTGCTAAAATCGGACCAGTAGTTTTTGAGTGATGCCCTTTCGAAAAAATTTTCTACGTTTTTATGTATGTGTGGATTTGACTCTTGGTGCTGTGCGAATAGGCTATCGGCAAACCCCACCAAAACTGGTATTGTCCTCTTTACCAGAAGGAGGAAACTTGATGGACTCGTTCTGCGTAAGCTAAAAGGAGTCACAATCCAGCTATCCAAAGAAATCAAATATCTTGGAGTAATCCTCGATAGTAAACTTCTTTGGAAATCACACGTTAAAACAAAGACATTCGAAGCACTCACAGCCATCTGGCATCACCTATACATCAGTGCTCTGGATGAGTAGACTCTCCCTCGTTGGAGTCAGGAGGACCTTATCGAGACTACAACGCACTGTGGCCATCTGCGGCACCGGAGCTTTTCCTACCTATTCAGGTACAGCATTAGATGCCCTGATTGGTTTGCCACCACTTGATGCTTTCATCCAAGGAGAGGCCTCCAAGGCCATCTGGAGGCAGAAACACAATGGGAGCTAGTACGGTCCCTGTACGGCATTGGGCAACAGAGTAAGTATGGACTTCGATCCAATGATCCTTTCGCATTTTCACGGATGGCTCCAGGACCGAGCTTGGCTCCGGCTCTGGGGTCTAGGTGGAATCCAGGAGGACAAAACTGCACTTTGCTCTTGGAATGCATGCATATGTGTTTCAAGTGGAGGTGTATGCTGTTCAAGAAGCGATGAACTTTGTTGTGGAAAACAGATGGAGAGGTAGATCTGTATGTATCTGCAGCGACAGCCTCTCCCTTTGCCACTCCTTTCTGCAGCCATCAAAGCTACGGTTAGGGGGTTACTGGGTTACTACAACCCGCAAGCGAGCTGGGCAGGCTGAGAGAGGCTGCAGATGGACTAAAGTGATGTTACCTCTCATGTCCGATCGACTGTCGCAGATTCTACTGTTATTAAACAGAAGGGACGTAGGCAAACGGTTGGGTTGATGACGGGCCACTTTCTATGGACGAAGCACATGGAAAAGATAGGCGTCTCAGACAGTGCACTCGGCTCAGCTTGTGAAGAGGAGGATGAGACGGCGGAAAACTTTCTGTGCGTCTTCCCCGCCTTCGCTCGAATCAGGTTTGAGGTATTTGGCACTGATGTGTTAAGAAGCGTCCCCCTTGGCTCCTTGGCACCATAAGATCTACTCAGATTTCTTCCGAGATCGGGTAGATTTAAAGAAAATTAAAAGGGAATTCAAGTGTAGTACAATGGACTTAATTAATGTCTGAGTGTTGCGCTTGCTAGTTGTCCCGACAAAACAAAAAAAAAACAATATGTGGATTTTTAGGGATACATATGTACAAGTATATCAGCGGTACATTTTACTATTTAATTTCTAATTCTTCCTACAACTATACAAGTATATGCATGTACATATGTACGTTTTTTTTGTGGCACAATGAGCTCATATACGAGTAGTCGCTATAATTAGAGCAAAAACCTAAATACGTACATACATACATACATATGAACCCATAACTGACTCATTGCAACATTCACCTATCCATATGTAAGCACAAACGTAATCAACTTCTCTGTGCAATCTTTGTTTTGTTAAATTGTAATTTTGAATCACTTCATTTCAGCTGGTCAAAGCAAATTGTAGAACAATAAATTAGTCCATTCATATGAGAGCGATGTGTTTACCGTGAATTCCTGAGCTACGCACTACGCGAGTACCATTTGCGGTCCAATCAAAGCCATGTGCAAATAAGTGGCCACCAAGCAATGCACGCGCAGCAATAAATGGAAACTGTGTCATCCATATAATGGCATTAGAAATTAGGTATAATCATTAGTCAATCTGCTGGCTACTAAAAACATGATTGTGGCACTTTTTTTTTTTTAGCTAATTTTGAAATCGTTTCATTTGTTTTGATTCAACCAAATGGTGCAGAGTCAATCACAAAACAATTTCGAATATGAAAATGTGGCAAATGTAGTGAAAAAATTTTACAAAAATCATGTAGCGCTTTGTTGTTTTTTTCTTTTTCTTACTCATTTTTGTTTTTGTTCTCCGATTATCTGGGTGCGACGCGCAGTCTGTCTGCTCAATGCATAACAGACGCCATTCCAGAATTTTGCTGATCATTTCAAGTGCTTTGCTGTTTTTAGGTTGCTTCACTTTGAGGCTTCTGTGGTTTTCTGTTTCTGTTGTTTGTTTTTTTTTCGTTATTTGTGTCCACTTCACCCTTTCCATCGAAATCGCCAGGCGGCCATACACTCATGTGAAAAGCGTATTTCCTTCCTAAAGTGTAATTAATTAATTCTGGCCACTATCATCATAGTGGGTTCGGTTCATTCGGTGACGCTGGTTTCTTCGTTCATTCCATTTGCTCATTATTGTCATTGTAAACATTAAAAATGATAGTTGTGGTATGGCCGCTTGCGAAGCTCCGAATATGAATGAATGGAATGGAATGATTCGAGCATAATTCCATACATTTCCAATTGTAATTTGCCAATCTGTCGATTATGTCTAGCGCCAAAGTAGAATCTGGGAATCTGTTTTTTGCTGCTCGGAATCGTTTCAGTTCACATTTTACATTGGATATGCTCGTTTCAGCATTCATCCAGATCGGTTTATTTGCATTTGTGTAAAAGGATATGTGAACCGCTCAAGTGGATTGACTGTTTTAGTTATCATAAAAAAACAAAAACAAAAACATAGTTACTGTTTATAGTCTACAGCATCAGCTGGAAAAATGTCACACAATGAACGAAAAGCTCGTTTGAGTGCTGTTAAATTTATGGAATTGGTAAAGCGTAAATGAAGGGTTAAATAAATGTTCTAAAGTGATATGGGCGTGGTGGGACTTTCGTAGCAGCTGCTCGTGTTTAGTTCTATACCAAATATAATACAGCCTTACTAATAATTTTAAAGCAGAAGGATGTGTCTTAGGTCTAGGGACGCGAAAAATAGTTTGCTTACAACTAGCGCGGATATTTGTTAGCTTGCTTCGGGAGGAGTTTAGCAACGTCAGACGCGCCCTAAAAAAATCAAATCGTGTATCGTTTTTGTTTTTCTGTTCATGGTCGAATTCAATGAGGGACATTGACAGATAGTTGGAAGTGCAATTTTGGGTGCTCTATATACTATTTTTTAAGGAAAACTTCAAGACTTATTTTTATGGCGCTTATACTCTTTTTTGGGTGCTTGGCCGAGTTACTCCTCCTATTTGTTATGTGCACCTTGAGAATTTTCCGTAAATGGAAGTTTTCCACAGTTTTAAGCCAACTCCGAACGGCAGATGATTTTTTATCAGGAGCTTTTTCATGGCAGAAATAAGCTCGGAGGCTTGCTGGTGCCTGCCAAGGGGCGATCGCTATTTGAAAAAATCTTTACAATCATTTTGGTGTTTCATGCCATGCACTAGCGAATGCTAGTCACACACCAACCCATTCAACTAGAAATTGAGTTTACTGTTCGAAGAAAACATTTGTGGACAACATGATTTGAAAAATTTAAATAAAGTGCCTGGCATAACTATAGTACAGAGACTTAATATCAACTCTTGACAATCCGTTTGTGTCTAATTGATTTCTAAATAACTTTTTCATATTTATTATTATTTATTATATTACTTAAAAAACCATATACATCTCAGCTTCGAATTTTAAGATAATGAAAAAAAAATCAATACATTCTCTTCAAGCTTCTTACCCAGATTCTTTTTGATAAATTTCGAATTATGCAGAATTATGGCTCCTTGAATTTTGTCGTAATAAAGTGCAAGTTTTAAGTGGCTCAGAAATAGCCTTGATTTTTGAGAATTTTTCTTGCTGACGCTGTTGCGTGTTTTCTTCCACATAAAAAAAATTTCGAGCGTTCGTTAGCGTTCCATATAATGCAGAAATTAATATTAGGTGATTGTAGTGATTTCAGGGTTGCTTAGCTAACTGAGTATATATTTTTATCTCTCTTGTAGTTAGAACACTTTCCTTTAAGACCAACAGTCTTTCCTGATAGCCAGAATTTTAGTTTGGACGAAATGCTGGAGCTTGAAAGCATGTTTTAGATACTGAATCTGCTTTTATTGCCCCTTAACCCCATTGTTATAATCTTCTCTTGTTGGGAAAGTTATGGTAAAAGATGTATTTAAGTGTAGTCCTGTATGGGCTATAAAGGGGAATACCGCTTACACGATTTTGGCCGAGTTTAACAAAGCGCGCCAGTCGTTTCCTTCTCGTGCTAACGGGCGCCAGTTGGACACTCCAAGCCGGAGCATTTGTTTCCATTCGAACGACATGACCCAGCCAACATAGCCGCTAGATCTTTATTCGCTGCGCTATGTCTATGTCGTCGTGAAGCTCATACAGCTCATCGTTCCATCGTCTGCGATATTCGCCGTTGCCAACGTGCAAAGGTCCAAAAATCTTACGCAGAATCTGTCTCTCCAACACTCCAATCGTCGCTTCATCGGATGTTGTCATCGTATAACCTTCTGCGCTATACTTTAGGGCGGGCATGATGAGAGCCTTGTAGAGTGCTAGTTTTGTTCGTCGACAGAGGATTTTACTGTTCAGTTGCCTACTTAGTCCAAAGTGGCACTTGAGTTTCTACGTTCGATTTCAAGGCCGACATTATTATCGGTGTTAATGCTGTCTAATATGCCCTGTCTAGCCGTTCAGTCGTTCCATATATTTTCACTAAACTGAATTTATTCCATAGTAATTTTGCTTCCCCAGTGTTTCGTTTATCAGACGATATCTCAAAGCACAATAGCCGATTTCACTAAAATTTAGTAGTAGCAATAGTGCATGCGAGCCAAATGGGTTGGTGCGTGTCTACACGCGGATGCGCACTAGTGCGAAACCACTTGCATGAAACACCAATTAATACAAGAGTTTTTTTTTTCTAATGGATGATCGGCAGACAATGGCAAACTTCCAAGTACATTTCTGCCATGACAAAGGTATTCATAAAATACCATTTACCGTTCAGAGGTGGCGAAAGACTCGAGACGCAACCAAACCAAACCAAACCACAAAAAAGGGGGAGGACCGCAGACCACAGACCACCGGACGCTCAGTCTTCTTTTGCTCCACTTGGTAAGACGTTAAGCCTTCCTTTCTCTCAGAAGCGCTTCCATAGAGGTAGATACGTAGGTTAGATGGGTCGCCTACAAGTAGCAATAGAGTGCCGTTTTGATATCATAATGTAGACCACTACCTGCGAAAGATTACAAAACTTAAACGCAGAAAAACCATCTACAACCATCCAGTGCTGCTCATATAATGGAGGAGAGAAAAGGCCTCTAAGCTGGAGAACGGCATCAGGCTATACCCAAAAGGCACACTAAGGAACCTTAAGCGCCTCGCCGCCAGACACGAACATTTCCAAAGAAAGTGTTCAACAGTATCTTTTTGTGCAGGATCCCCACAGCTTCAGCAAAGGGAGTTGCAAAGAAGTCAAAGCTTATCCGCATGAGTTCCAATCACCCAGTCACCACCGTTATGAGTTTGAAAATAGACTGGCGGGGGATCGCCAACACATGAAGCATTTTGTTTCTGTCGTGCTGAGACCAAAGTGTTTTTGAGATAGCGCACGATAAGATAGAACTCCATCCGTCTTGAACTATTTTAAGAGAGAAATTCTGCAGCTTCCCTTTAACAAAAGTCTAGGAGACAACGATGTGTGAGATGAGGACAAAATCTGTCTTGCGTTTTTTGAAGAAAAAAATTGTGCAGTTTCCCTTTAACAACGATCAATGGGATACCGATGAGTAAGAATCCAATTCTGTCGACCCTTTCCTGGCAAGCTCATCGGCAATTTCATTTCCTTCTATATTCCTATGCCCTGGAACCAAGATAAGAGAAATATTTCCTGCAGGTTCGAGAGATTTATGGTCCTCCTTACAGGAACTCTACCAGAAAAGAGCTGCAACAGGGCGATGACAGAGCCCTGATTGCAGCTTGACTATCCATACAGCCTTCCCTAAGAGATATTCTACGAGTACTATAGAACTCTTTACAGGGTTGCCCATATTCGACGGACCCGACGGATTTCGATGACTCTTTGGGCCCATTCCAATCGACGAGACTTTTCCGCAGGCAACAATATTTGCGACAATATTGCCCAACGAATATTGGCAACCCTGTATTTAATAGTTTTGCTATAATGGCATTTTATTTAATTTTCACAGAGAAACTGCTAAGTTTTTTATAGTATAAAATTTTCAAAATTTTATAAAATTTTTACAATCTATAAAGAAAGGTTTTTAAGTAAATTACAACAGATCCTCATAAGACGTAGTTTAGATAAGATTAGATTTGTGGAGGGTTGAACAAGTCCAAGCACTCAGTCAGCAGACCATTGTACTACACCCGGATAGACATCAGTAGAAAGAATAGACATTGGAAAAATAAAAGGAGGATAGTAAAAACGGATAAATTAGTTTGAAGTCACTCTTCCACAAATTTCTTGGATTCATTGATGAATTTTAAGAGATCCGGAAGAGGAAGAGTATGCACTTTGTCCATACTCAGTGTATTGCAACCCAATTTCCTAAGTCTGATTCTGGAAAATGCAGGACAGCTACAGAGAAAATGCTTTGCAGTGTCGTCTTCTTCAAGACAGGATAGGCGTATCGGGCTGTCCACGGCCCCAATGGTAGCCATATGCTGATCACAGACGTTGTACCCTGTGATTGCACCCACCAGTACTCTCAGGTCCTTCCTGCTGAGTTTTAGGAGATAGGTCGCTGTTTTCCTGTTTGGTTCTTTCACAAAGCACATGGCTACTCTGCACGAGTTCAACTCAGACCAACGACCTCTGTGGGTAGAGCTCATGAAGTCGTCAATCCATAGTTGAATCGATGCGGAATTGACAGCTAGAAAAGGTTCAGGGCCTAGTGGCATACTTGCAGAGCCTTGATTTGCCAATTTTTCAGCTAACTCGTTCCCTGTAATACCACAATGTTCAGGCACCCAAATAAGACTAACTTTGTTGTGTTTTGCAACACTGTTCAGTTTTGTCTTACATTCACCGACTAACTTCGAAGATGAGCGTGGGTTAGCAAGGGTTTTCAGTGCAGCTTGACCGTCACTACAAATTCCAATACTGTTCCCCGCCACTTTTTCTCAATTAGCCAGTACGCCACATTCAAGATGCCGTAGACTTCAGTAAGGAATACCGTGGCCATCTGTCCTGTGGCATAGGAATACTTAGTGTCTTCGTCTAAGTACCATCCAGATCCGATTCCATCACTGGTTTTGGATTCGTCGGTGTAGAAAGTGTGCTGATGTCCCGTTAATAGATTATCTGGACTTAACCATTGATCTCCATCTGGGATCAAAACATCATACTTCTTACCGAAGCTAACGACAGGCATCCGATTGTCCACCGGCAACGAGAACAGTGTGCAACACTCCGACAACTGGTGGTATATCTGACAGTGGCCAGTGCTTACTTCATTTCCCCAGACTCCATTTAACTTGAGCCTGTACGGCGCCTTCATTGCTTCCTTTCGAATTTGAAGATCTAGAGGTTGCAAGTTCAGAATGGCATTAAGGGCATCACCAGATGTCGTACTCATGGCATCTGTGATACCCAAGCACACACTTCTCTGTAGCCTGTTTAGGGGTTTTACTCTGGAATTAACCACTGTGGCTGTCCACCATACTACATAGGCGTATGTAATAATGGGTCTAATCAGGATGATGCACAACCAGTGTACTATCGCCGGTCTTAGACCCCATGTCTTGCCAAAGGTTCTCTTACACTGCCAGAAGACTTTTAGTGTTCGAGAGACCTTCTGCTCGACGTGCTTCTTCCAGGTAAGTTTACTATCTAGGATTACTCCTAGATATTTAACCTCAGAAGACAGTTGCAGTGTTACCCCTTTCAATGTGGGTAGTAACAGGCCTTCCACATTGCGTTTCCTAGTGAAAAACACTAAGGTACTTTTTGTAGGATTCACCGAAAGACCATGCAATTCGCACCAATACTCAATCTTATTTAGAGCTACCTGCATTTTATTGCATAGAACTTCAAACGATCGTCCTGGGACTAGTACGCACACATGCGTAGGCTTGGATGTGTCCAATTGCCTGAAGATCATTAAAAAGAGAGTCCACCACGAAGCACAAAAGTAGGGGAGAGAGTACACCGCCTTGTGGGCAACCCTTCTTAACCTCAATCCTGACTCCTTCATCGCTTTGTCTATCCATGGTCAGCAGTCTTTTGGATAGCATAGAGTGAATCCATCTGACAATGATTTCTTCCACTCCATGACTTCTGATAGAAGAACACATAGAGTCAAAGGTAGTATTGTCGAAAGCTCCCTCAATTCTTCTTGTTTCCAGCCCTTTTTCGATTATGCTAACGCACTCGTGCAGAGCCGATTCGCAAGATTTCCCACTTTGAACATAAAATGTAGTAATTTTAATTGCAATGTAGTGCTTTTATTTAAACACTTTATAATTTAATTTATAAAGAAAAATGCCAAAAACGGCAAAGTATAAGAAAACAAATTTGAACTGTGGCAGCTGCTGAAAATGGAAAAGGAATGCATTTCAGCAAAGAACTTCAAAGCGATACTAGAAGGCTAGAATAGACTAGAATAAAGGGCAACATGTCTGGGGCCTTGCATGGGAACTTATGTCAGAAAGACTGTGTTGTAGAAGCCCTTTTACAAAAGCCAACTGGGTAGTGTTAAGTAACAATAAAATCTCCACTCTCCAACCACATATTTCCTCGAACTGTTTGAACTCCCACATATGGCATAATTCCCACTGAATAAAGTAATTGACTTTATGTTGGTTATTTAAATTTTTTTCTTTTGTTTTTGTTTTTTTTGTACGGAATCGGTTATGTTGATTTATTGATTCGATACTATTTTCAGATTTCCTTACTCCTAGTTTTAATACATTTAGTGCTTAGTGGATTAAAGGAAAATTTTCATCCAAGGCCCTGTAGGTTTTTTTTTTTAGTTAGAATGTGGAATGAAAGCAGTGAGTTTGGATTGCATAACATTTTTTATATGCCGCATGTTTTTGCGCGAAATGACTCAGTACGACGAAACTGGACTCCTAAAAATAATCACAGTGCTATGAAAATGATACCTACAATTTTTTAAATATAATCCTACTGTGAGAACATAAAATATTGCTATTAGTAACGCACGAAAGCGCGCGATAAGGTCTGAGGCGCAACAACCGCAGTCGTACGCGGTCGTGCAATATGGCACTCAATGCGTTAATATGTCACGTCTGCTTGCGGCGATCTAAATTTGGAGCAACTAGGGAAACTTATATTTAAAATCTAATTGGTTAATAGCATTTTACCCCAATGCTTCCTACTTTTCTGGCAAACCCTTTTGAACTTTTTTTGTGCCTGGTAATAAATAAAGAGCACTAAACAGGAGTTTCAAAAATAAAACATTTTTCACTGTCCACCCCCCGGCAGAGCCCACAAGGCACTCCTCTTGTTAATTAATAGTGAAAACTGATGGGAGGAAGGCATAGACGCCACTCAGATTCACATATACATAAAGGAGTGTACATAAGTATGTGCATTAGGGTGGGCCGATTTATAGGCAACGATTTTTTCTCGACTTATCTTAAGTCAATTTCGGGCTAATAAATTTTTAAAGAATTTAGAAGTTAAAACGAAAACTGGGAGGGAGATATGGAAATGAAGACAGAAAGTAGGAAAAATACACCTTCTGCTAAAGTAAGTAAGTAAAGAGGAACGAAAACCAAAATAATGATTTGAAAAAATAATGTTAAAAATAAATTATTTATTTTGCAAGTTTCAGTTTGATTCACATATAAATAACAAAAATGGACTTTGACGTTATTTGCATCGCAGCTCAAAGTGCAATCAGGTTAAAGGAGGAGCTTGTTAGGAAGAGGACCGAATTCTCAGAGACCTACTACCCGGCCATCGGAATCCACTGACTGTTGTTATAGAGGGCTTTACACCATTTATTTCTCACAAAAGCGCGTTTCTTCATGTGGTATTTCCGAAACCCTGTGGCCATAGGTACAATACACGAAGGACTAAGAAAGTCCTGGGGACTCTACGCCGTTCAATTTTCAAACCCTTAGCTGTGTTTACCTGTCATTGGACGATCGGCACACACGCGGAAAACTATGTTTACCATTTAACCGCCATTGCAGAAGCTGTGAGGACCTTTCAGAGAAGTACTGTTGACCATTTTCTCTGCAAATGTCCCGGTTTGCCAGCTAGACGATTAAGATCACTGGGTGCTGCTTTCTTCGACAGCCTGGGGCAGTGCGCGCCCACCTAAATCCCATTAACGTTGTCCATTACATCACAAAGCTCTGACTGGCTGTCTTTCCTATGGCAGTCGGTTCTACGTTACCACAATGAGTCGAGTAATGCCAATCGAGGTCAGCTTGCAAATGAGCGACACGTCCTTAGTGACCCAAAAAGTAGTATAATACTTAGGAATTCAACTTGACTGCAGGTTTACTTTCTGGGCCCAGATACGGTACGTGGCTATCAAAGCAGCGAAGGTCACGGGTATGCTAAGTAGATTAATGGCAAACATCGGTAGGCCAACATCGAGCAAAAGAAAGCTAATTATGGCGGCCACAAACTCAATTCTTCTGTACGGCAGCGAAGTATGGGGAATTGTGCTAAACTGCAAAGTGAAGCGTCAAGCACTGGAGGCTGTGCAACGAACAGCTGCACTTAGAGTTGCCTCAGCCTACCGCACTGCCTCAGGTGCAGCAATTTTCGTGATCAGCGGGCAGATACACGTCGACCTCATGGTCCAGGAATGAATGGATGCGTGGGACTCCAAGAAGAAACACGTCATCACTAGCTTCTCAGAACCGATGGGACCCTCAGCCGAGTGGCAGATGGACGGCGAAACTTACTTCATCAATTGACAAATGGGTCGAAAGGAACTTCGGGGAAGTGAACTACTTCTTAACTCAGTTGCTCTCGGGCCACGGATACTTCCGGAGTTACCTATACCGTATGGGCAAGGTAACCGATTCCAAGTGCATATACTGGGAAGCGCCGAGCAATGACGCCGAACACACGTTTTCTAGTTCTGACAGATAGCTCGCAGAAAGAAATGCTCTGAAGGAGCAGATTAGCGACATTCCACCGAGCAACATAATTAGCAAATGCTCGAACGCGGTAAAGAAATACATCGAGAACGTACTACGGAAGAAAAAGATCGACCTGGACAGAGTGCAGCAAAGTGAAGCCGCACAGATAGAGACACAAGAAGACGAGCTTACAGCATAAAAGCTACCTCACCCACCACAAAAAAAAAAAAAAAAAAATGTGTCGGGTTTTCCTCTAGCAAGGGCTGCAGCCCCATTAAACTAGTCCTGTCTAGTGTACCGTACCTCACTAGCTGTAGATATCTACCTGTTTGAGGTCTTTTAATGGTATCAAAACGGCGCTTGAGTGCCTTACTTAAGGAGTGCCTCAGTGGTACTTCATCCATTTCATACACCTACCTACTTTCTTTCCTTTAAAACATTAAAAAATTACATATTATTTGCTTATTTATGGTTATTTTAGTAAAAAATATAATATAATATCAAAATTAAGTTTCGCACCAAAAAATCCGTAAATCCTAAACGTCAACGACATCGTTGGACTTCTTTCTTTCTACGTCAATAAGCCAGCAACAATTCAAGAGCTAAAGGATGAGATAATTCGGCACATTAACGGCATAGAACGTCAATTATGCCTCAGTGTCATCGAAAATTTGGACCATCGGATGGAGGTGTGCCGCCGAGGCTGCGGCGGCCATTTGGCCGATATTTTATTTTATAAGTAATTGAGCTTTACCAATTTTATCACAATAAAGAGAAATGACAATAATTTCCTAAAAAATTGTATTTTATTCATAATCAACACCGGCTCTTAATACTTAACCACCCTTTAGATAAGGAACTATTTGCATTTGGTGGTCTTTGGAGGTGTGCCGCCGAAGCCGCCAATACTTTATTCCGTACGTAATTGAGCCATACCAATATTATCATAACAAAGCGAAATGACAATCATTTTTTTTTAATTGTATTTTATTCAAAATCAATATCGGCCCTTGAAACTTAACCACCTTTTATAATCCGAATCTACTACGAATAGTATTGACCCACCCTAATGTTCATATACATATAATACTACTTATCAACATTCCACTCACACTCCGTTTGACCTATTTCTTTTAGGGCTTTTCTGCTGCGTGTCTGGCATTACATTTCTACAGCTTCGACGACCGAGACATACTGACCTCGTTTGTGGCGACCGGCACCTTTTCGGGATACATAATTGTAGTGGTGGGTATTTTTGCAGGTGCGTATACATAAATACATACATACATACAATAATAGTAAAACAACAAATAATAGTACGCTAACTCTATTTTTAAGAAATGCAAAAATAACATTTAAATATGTTAACAGGTGTCCTAATGCGCGCACCTATACACAGACGCATCGACATATTCTATAGTGTGCTCGGCTGTGGCCTCTTCATCGCCTCGGGTGTCTTCATAATCGAGGCTTGGGAATTTTCATTTCGTACACGTACACGCGATTTGGCGCTCATTAAGGCCTCACTAGCCATTGTCAATGGGGTATTGTTTGGTTTCGATGCGATTTTTACATTTCGTGACAAATGAAGGAGACGAAGGAGAAGCGCACGCAGTCGAAGTGGCGGAAGAGGAGTTTCCGGAATTACCAGAATTTTACAGAGTTTTTTAAATCATCAAATTCATATGTCATTTTTATTTTTATTATGAATTAATAATTTAAATTTACTATAGAACTAGATTTCTATTTTTATGACATTAAATTACTCAATAATTTTTTATTTGTTGCGTTCTAAGAATTTTAAACAGGGCTGATACTTAAGCTTTCAGGTTTTTACGCAGCTAAAAGCAAATGATTTTTGCCTCATTTTTAACTGCATGGAATTTTTCGGCAAATTGCGCAATGTGTACGAATCTGGAGTTAGAATGTTTGCAGCCTCAGCCATCATCTCAACTGGAGTAACTTAACCTGGCGTTTTTGCGAGTGTTTGTGCTTTTGTTTGTAGCGGCTATTCAAAGCGTATAACAGACACGTACACGCACTTATTTTTCGTATATACATACATACCTACACACATATAGCAGTAACAAGTTCTCTCAGGGGATGGCGTCATCTCCTTTGCGACTCTGCACTTTTTAAAGCTGGCTTCTATTGATGGCGAAAGCTATGACTTCATAAGTAAATGGAATACGCAATAGAATGTTGCGCAACATCTGTGACATCTGCAACATTTGGCCATACTAACGGAGTGCATACAGTGGTGTAGTATATGATGAAATTTTATAAAAAATTTAATATTAAATGAAAAAAAAATTAAATTTTTTTTATTTTATAATTCCTACTTATTTTTGTTATCTAGTGCTGTTAGAGAAAAGTATTAATATTTTCAAATTTCCTATGGTTCTGATTGACCATATTTTGCAATTGCAAGTTCAACTAGAATCAATTCCTACTCCACTTAGCCTTTTGCAGAAAACACAAAAAATATAATATTAAAAAAAAATGTTTTTAATTAGCTCTCCCAGCGCTGCTAGATTCGCCAAAAGCGCTGACATCCTATATGATGTCTACTTACTACTGTTGTGTTTGGCTATGCCTGGCGATTGGAAAACTCAAGTGAAACTAGTTTAAACTTTACTGGGTCTTTCAGAGAAACTGTAGAAAATATTTGCATTTACTTATCTCTTATTTTTTTTCTAGTCCTTTTAAAGAAAATTGTCAATATTTTCAAATTTCCTATGGTTATATTTGTCCAATTATGGCAATAGGCAGACGCAAGTGAAATCAGTTCCAGCTCCACTTAGCCTTTCACAGAGAACACAGAAAAATTAATATTTTCCAATTTTTTTTTTAATTATGCATCTCTTGCTGAGTACTGTTAAAAAACGACATAAATTTGAAAGTTTATTGTGATTATATTAGTCTATATCTGGCGATTGGGAAACTCGAGTGCAACCAGTTTCAACTCTACTGGGTCTTTAACAGAGAATATAAATAGCACAACCATCCAAATTCTGCCCTTCATCATCATCATAAATTCCTAGAAAATCCAGTCTCGAACATAGGGCCACAACAAATTCCCTCCAATCAGGTTTGTTTTGCGCATTTTTCTTAACTTCATTCCAGCTAAGCTGCTTGTGGCGCGGGTTTCTGACGCCAGTAGTCGACTCCAGGTATTCGCTGGTCTTCCAAGTCTGCGGTTTCCGTCAATGGCGGCCCTTATTAAGCCACCAATTCCTTTGTGTAGAACATAGCCAATCTAGCCCCATTTTCTTTTTCGGATCTCTAATACATTTAGCTTCTGCTGGGTGCTGGCCCCTAAGTCAGCTTTCGATTTAATATTTGGGCAGCACATTTTGGGAATTTTTCGAAGGCATCTGTTTATAAAAACTTGGAATGAGTTTGTGTCAGCAGGCGTCGCATTCCACGTTTCACAACCAATATTGGTGTTAAAAATTCACAGATTTGTACGCCGTGAAATGTAATATAATGCGTCCCAAATTGCTTACAGAGGGCCAAATGCCGCCACAACGCTTTTTATTCGGAGACCGATAGACTAAATAGTAGAAAGATTGTACATCTTCGAGTTCGACACCATGGATAGGGAAATTTTTCCTTTGCGTATAGCATGACTTTGGTTTTCTGGATATTGATCTTCAGGTCGGCCTTCTTAGCTACTTTTTCCACAGCTTGAATCTTCGCAGCCATGTCAAGATAGTTGTGTGAAGCCCTTACTAGGTTTCAAACGTTTTTATACATTCGATAGCATGGCTTTACCAACCAAGCAACAAAGCTGAAACTAGGTAAAAATAAAACTTCTCTTCTTCATCTTGACAATCATTTTTATTTCGATTTGGGCTGTGTTAATTGAGTTTCTTTAAAGTGTGAGAGGCCGCCCGATCGATATGTACTATTCCATGGTAAAATTGCTGAAAATATTATATGTAAAAAATACGACCAAATTACAGCTAAGTGAAACGCATAGATTGGTCTGCCTCTTGATCACAATGAGAATTTGTGCCACTTCAGTGTTTGGGATTTCCTCCTTGGAGTGATTTCTCTTTATATTTTTATACAAGCAGTAACAGCAACAGTGAAATATCTGCAACTGCGTTTACCTGGGGCTTCCCTTAATAAAATTTACGAAAAAGTAGGCAAAGAAAGTTTCCCGAACTGAAAGGTGCAATATTTTTGGCTCTACAATTCCATGAGGTAAAAAACTAGACTAAGGAGTTTAGATAAACGAATTCACAGATATTGATTCCAGACATGTAGTCAAACTCGGAGACCGGTATCCTTCAAAATGCGACAACTATTTTTTAGCAATCGTAAGAATTTGCCGTAAGAATTGTTGAACTCACCAAGACGAAAATGGCAGGACAAAAGGAAGTGGAACAGATAGTCGGCCAAACACCCAACAAAGGATATACCATCCAATTATTATATTGAAATTTATTGCTGAAGGATATTTCAACGTTTTGTTCGGATACACATCTCTAGATGGTCTCATAATCTGAATAGAGGAACTATTTCGGAATTACTCAGGATGTCTTTATCATCAGGATGGCTATAAGCAAACTTATAATATTAGGACTGTACTAGAAATCTTCGTTATTCCTCTTATCAATACATTCCTCGTAGGAAACTGCGGACCTCTTGACGATCTATGCTTGCCGTTCTTTTGCCTAGAAAACTAAATCGATTCTTTAAGTATTTCATCTGAAGATGGTTTGAGCACAGGGCTTAACGTTCGTAAATGTTCTTATGCAGTCCATCTAAAGTTTAAACTACTTAACGCCACTGTTGGCAGCCCTCAGCAGGTTTTTTTTGCTACAATCAACCATATTTATCATATATCGTTGTGAAGTTCGTTTTTAGTTCACACTCTAGCTTTTCATTGTCGCTTCTTGGCTTGACAGCTCGCTGTTAGGAGTGCTCTCGTATTCGGTGCCATTGTTTTTCAAGAAACGATTTTTTGTTAATTCCAACTCCTACAAATTTAGTGCAAAGTTCGCTCTTTGTTGCCACTCAGGTACGCCCTACTTGTTCCCTCTTACTGTATCACTAGACAGTCATGTGACGAAACCTTGTAGCTCCTCATGATCAAGTTACTTTTGCTTGCTGTATTAAGAGAAGAGGTTTAAATGTCCTATAAATTTCCCGAAACACAAACTGAGATTGCTTACTAGCATTTCAGCCACTAGTACTAGCCATTTCAGATCGCATATTAATCTGTAAAGCTTTGCGATATCAGCTAACGACTCTTGTCGATTCCGCAACCTTTCTCCATAAACACCAATACCCTTTCTTGTTGAATTGAATGGCCTAGGCAAGGAAATGAAATTGCCGACGAATTGGCCAACTGCAGATCAGCGGTTACCGCACAGTGACTAAAGCTAATGAACGGAATCATTTCTACAGGAATCATGAATTGTATCAGCGATTATGTATGCAATTTACATATAGAGCGATGGTCCGGTCTAAAACGCTGTTTTGTGGCAAGGCCGAACAGAAAACTGTCGAACTTTGTTCTAAAACTTGAAAGAAAAGACGTTCGGTTGACGGTCGGTATTATTACACGACACAACTTATGGGTTCAGCAATGACCACCATTGGAATCTTTGAGACTTGCTATCCTGCTTAGAGCAGGCGGATAGCACTTCGCCTGGGAGCCTTCTGCGTTTGCTAGAGCAAGGCTACTAATTTTGGATTCCGATATGATGAGAATGAGTAAAATTCGTTTTTTCAAACTGGAGGATATTTTCAGATTTGCCAAAGAAACTGAAAAATTTTCACAGGACTGGCGCTATTTGCCGTGTCTCTATTCTATCCTATCTTTTTTTCTCTTTTTTCCTCTTTGAGTATCTACTCCTTTAGTTTCCAGAGCTTTGAATACAATGCGCTTTTTAGCCTGAGTGTTTTAGGAGTTACCAATCTCACGGTGCTTTTTGGCTCCCCCTTTTTCGAATTTCAATTTCATTTCAAAGTATCTAGGCCTGGTTCGGTCGGAAGAAACTCATATACGGTCAGTCCATTCCAGTAATAACCTATGTTTATTGAAATAAATGTGTTTGGTAGAGGTCATAAAATATCATAAAGTCGAATTTCGAATCTCTATCCATATCTATCTACTTCTTCGATTACTGAAAACTCGTTCCCCACCTTTCCCACCTGTGATGATATAAGTCCCCCTTTCTAGTTTATTTCACAAAGTTTTTGACCGTTCAATACGATGTCCGTCACACAGTGCACTGCTACCATATTTGTTGGTCTTACTTTCAAAGCAACATGTGGATTTGTGGTACCACAAGCAATAAAAGTCGGAAGCGATATGTTGCGAGAGCTTCAAGCAACTTAAAGAAAAAAGCAGATACAAAAAAAAGAAAACAAAAACAATAAAGCTCTGATAGCAGCGACGCGATGCACTGTCAACAATCAAGAATGATAGTCAACAATGTATGTAGACCGCCGAATGGTGAAACGGGCGAAGCGATCTCCTCCACCAACCAACCAGCCGAGCGCCAAACAATGCGACTCAAATTGGCGGTACAGGCAACTTTCAGAATCAGTACGAATTGAATGTTCGCGTAAGTAAGAATAAACGACGGAGCGAGTTTTAAAAGTGATTTGCTGTGGAAGAAAATAAAGTTTTGGAAAAAAAGCAGCCGTGTAAACAAGTGCATTTGCTTGTAAAATAAAAATTAAAAAAACACAAAAAGAATTAACAGTCAGCAAATAAATAAAAATAAAAGAAAATGGAGTTCAACAATCGTCTGTTGCTGAAAATCATTGAGCTGGTAAATTCAAAACACTTTTCTTCTTATAATTAAACAAATCATAATTCATTTAAGAACTTTATGGAAATTTATGGCTATGGAACAAAATAAACTAATTGAAAAAATAATCCATGAAAACTTGCTTAAATGGCAGACAATTTTTTTTGTGCATAAGCAAATATGCGAATGATGGACGAAGAAATGTGATTTATTCAATTTTGGTTGTATTTTGGTAATTGAATAAATTTGGTTATTAAAATAACTAAATCAAAATCAAGGAATAAGTGCTGCGATTTGTATGAGAATTAGTTTATTTCATTTCAAAGACTGTGAGCTTTAAGTTATTAAAAAAATTTAATTAATAGTGTCAATGATTTCCAAAATATTTGTGCATGAAAAAATTGTCAAAATTCCAGCACTAAATTAATAAGAAAATATCTGAATTGGAATTGATATTTTAACAGTGTCTTGCACATTTTATTCAATATTATTAATATAATTAAAATATTACAATATATTTCATGGTATAGGAAACCTGTCCATACTTAATTTCTTTTTTTTCGCGTAGATTATTTACTTTGGCACATTTTCTCACGCATATCTTCGGAAAAAGGGCACGATATACTTTTGTGGGACTAGAAATTAGGAAATTGAAAAAAGATTTTAAGAATTATGCCATTGAAGAAAAACTTGCTTGTAAAGAGTGTGTGTATAAGTATATGGTTATTTTACAGCAACAAAAATACATTCAACGATTATTAAAAAAATTTAAACTTTTTGTCAGGTATTTCAAGTTATTTGGCTATCGAAAAATAGCCATACATCCATAAGGGAGCTGCATGAGCAAAATCTACCTCAAAATAGGTTTTGAAAATGTATTCCCGGTACGTTTTTGTTTTGCGCTGTAATGTGTGGAACAATTTTTTTTTTAATTTTTAAACAAATTTTTATATTTTCAATTTTTAAACATTTTTTTTTTTAATTTTTAAACAATTTTATTGTTTACTTTTACTTGTTGGACTGGGATTAGAGGCTTCGTAGGAAACGGAGAAGGTAGTCTATTCACTAATTAAGGTATATACAAGCTGGCGCAAAATTAATCATCCAATTTTAAATTCGG
This sequence comes from Anastrepha fraterculus, assembly GCA_037575425.1. Lineage (NCBI taxonomy): Eukaryota > Metazoa > Arthropoda > Insecta > Diptera > Tephritidae > Anastrepha > Anastrepha fraterculus. The sequence goes on from JAYXIM010053180.1 coordinate 200,467, forward strand.
ATAAGTTGGTTCTAAATATTGTTTTTTTTTTTGAAAAAAAAAGGATTGCTTTGTAGTGGAGGTGAAGCAAAGCAAAATCTACCTCAAAATAGGTTTTGAGAACTTATTCTCGCTTCGTTTTTGTTTTGCGCTGTAATGTATGACACACATTTTTTTTTTAATTTCTAAATAATTTTGTTTTCTTAACTTTTAAACAATTTTTTTTTTAACTTTTAAACACATATTTTTTTTTTAATTTTTAAACAAATTTATTTTTTTAATTAAAAAAAAATTTTTTGATTTTTAATTGTTAAATAAAAATTTTTTTTTGATTTGTAAACAATTTTTTTTTTTAATTTTTAAACAATTTCTTTTTTTTTAAACAAATATTTTTTTTTATTTAAAAAAATTTTTTTTTTTTATTTCAAAAAAAAATGTTTTCTTTTACTTTTTAAATAAATTTTTTTTTGATTTTTAAACAATTTGTTTTTAATTTTTAAACAATTTTCTATAATTTTTAAACTGAATTTTGTTCTTACTTTTTAAATAGTTTTTTAATTTTGAAACAAAGTTTTTTTCTTCCATTTTTAAAGAAAAAAATTGTTGGCCGTCGATTGGAGGCTTAGTAGGTGGCGCAAAAGATACCCCAATTGCTAATGTATGTACATATATACAAACTGGCGCAGAAATTCGTTTTATTAATTGTGCCTGATCGAAACTTTTTATTTCCAAATTAACAATATGGCGGCCTCAGGAAATATTTTTCAGATTTTCGAGAAAAAAACCGACAAAAAAAATCGAAATTTTGAAAAAAAAATCCTTCGATCAGGCACTAGTTTTTTATGTTTTCAAAAGCTGTATAAATTTTATTGCAATCTGCCAAGCTGTTTTTCAGTTACAGTGATCTTCTCTTCTTAATTGGCGCTATAACCGTTCACGCGATTTTGGCCGGGTTTAACAAAGCGCGCCAGTCGTTTCTTTCTCGTGCTAACCGGCGCCAGTTGGACACACCAAGTGAAGCCAAGTCCTTCCCCACCTGATCTTTCCAACGCAGAGGAGGCCGCCCTCTTCCTCTGCTACCACCAGCTGGTACCGCATCAAATACTTTCAAAGCCGGAGCGTTTGTATCCATTCGGACGACATGACCCAGCCAACGTAGCCGCTGGATCTTTATTCGCTGCGCTATGTCTATGTCGTCGTAAAGCTCATACAGCTCATCGTTCCATCATCTGCGGTATTCGCCGTTGCCAACATGCAAAAGTCCAAAAATCTTACGCAGAATCTTTCTCTCGAACACTCCAAGCGTCGCTTCATCGGATGTTGTCATCGTCCAAGCTTCTGCGCCATACGTTAGGACGAGCATGATGAGAGTCTTGTAGAGTGTTAGTTTTGTTCGTCGAGAGAGGACTTTACTGCTCAGTTGCCTACTTAGTCCAAAGTAGCACTTACAGTGATCACCAGTTCAAAAAACATAGCTTTGAGAAAAATGCATTTAAAATTTTGCTATCTGCTCCGGAGCGTCCGAGCATCCTTTGATAATTGTTAATTCTGGTGAAGTCACTGCCCGCAACTACGTCAAAAAACTGACGAAACAGCTGATTTTGGTATACATAAAAAGTTAGTATTAAAGGAGGGAATGTTTCCTTCTTCTATTGTATACTGCAAAATGATGCTCTTCTTTCCATGTGACAACTTCTTAACTCCACATCTCCACCTTCTAAAGAAGCCGTTGTTAAAACAGAAACCTTAATTGAAGACCGCGAATTTTACTGTTAAAACGTAACTGTCTTACCGAATTTCTTAGCATCTCTGTTTTAATATCAACTGTCATTTCATAGGTATGTAGTTTGGCAACTCAATCTTCATTTTACTGCGCTATTTGCATGCCCGAATACAGCGATCTGATTTGCTTAATGTCATTTTGAAAATGAAATGTTTAGACAGTCAGGTGTCCACATGAGAAAACGGGACAAAGTCAAAACAGGAACTCGACATTCGAAAAATGTTAAAACACTTTTAGTAGAAGGTGTAGATATGAGAAACGGTTTTTATAAGTTGTCTTGTGTTTAATGGTCTGATTCCTGAATTCCACTTTTGTGGGTTCTTCTACTGCGTCATAAATAATATAAAGATTTTAGACAGCAACTTTTAGAAGAGGGTAAATTTCTTTCGAATACATTAACAACGCATTCATGGCTATGAACAAAGTGAGATAGAAAGCAAAATGAGTGCGTAAGTGTGTGTGCGTGTGAACAATTCCGAATTAGAGAATTTTCCCATACAAAAATACTCACGAAGACCATCAGGCAGTAAAAAAAAATATGAATTCCAAATTGCCTAAAAACTCAAGGGTTACTATTACACTTATTAATACATACGTAGGTAGATAGATTTCTGTTTTCAATTACTGAGCTACCCTGTAGGAAATTGCATGGCCAGCGTAACATAAATGAAAGAATGTCTTACAAATATGGCATTAAAGTGATGAAATATGAAACAGTTGTGCAGTATTAGTATACCTATAAATTGTTTGGGTTAAAATAACTCCATTATTTTCTTGGCAGATGGCTGTAGTAATCGATATCTCGTAAAGTATCGAACAAACAATTTAAAGTTTATGCTCGTTGCCAATGTGACACATCACTCTAACAACAAGTCAACAAATTCGCTAAATTTTACAGTTTTTTTTTGATAAAGCCAAAAATGCTGCACTTAAAATGTCGATAATGTCGATAAAACCACAGAAATAATCGGAATTTACCGACATGTTAATAGTCGTAGCATCACTATGCTATGGGGGAAATGACAATTGTTTTCCAAACGGAAGTTTTTGCCATCCTGAAAGTAGCCGAATGGATAATCGAGAGAAGATGGAGCGGGAAACAGATTGGAGTCTTCAGTGACAGTCAGGCTGCACTGAAAGCTTTGGAGAACGTGAAGCAAACCTCAAAGATTGTTCAAGAATGTCAGAAGAAGCTCAATTCTGTCGCAAGACAAAACAGGTTTGTGCTTATATGGGTTCCAAGACACTCCAGTGTTCAAGGAAACGAAGTTGCCGATGAATTGGCCAACCGTGGATCAGCGGTTCTCTCACAAGGCCTAGAAATCGGAATCAGTTCCTCAGGAATCATGAATTGAATCAGCGATTATGTATGCAATTTACATAAAGAGCAATGGTCCGATCTAGAACGCTGCAGAACTGCAAAGTGTTTTGTGACAAGTCCGAACAGAAAACTGTCAAACTTTCTACTAAAACTTGGAAGAAAAGATGTTCGGTTGATGGTCGGTATCATTACAGGACACAACCCATGGGGTCAGCATATGAACACCATTGGAATCATTGAGGACCCAATGAGCCTGTCATGCTTGGGGGAGGCGGATAGCACTGAGCACTTTCTCTGTGAGTGTCCTGCCTTTGCTAGAGCTCGGCTACGAGTTTTGGGCTCCGATGTCATGAGAATGAGTAATATTCGTTCTCTACAACTGGAGGATATTTACAGATTTGCCAAAGAATCTGGAAAATTCTCACAGGACTAACTACCTCTATCTCTGTCTCTATTCGTTCCTGTCTCTTTCTCTGATACTTTTCTCCTTCCCTCCTTGACTATCCACCGCCTTTCCAGAGCTTTAAATACAATGGGCTTTTTAGCCTGAGTGTTTTAGGTGCCACCAAATCTCCTGGGGCTACTTGGCTCGACCTTTTCAAATTTCAATTCAATCAGCCAACGGTTAAAGTACGACCATAAAGCAGTTTGAAGCCATTTACGCCAAAATGTTAAGCAAAGATAATAATTTAAAAAAAAAAATAAATAAATAATTGGCGCGTACACTTCTGTTAGGTGTCTGACCGAGCTCCTCCTCCTATTTGTGGTGTGCGTGTTGGTGTTGTTCCACAAATGGAGGGACCTACAGTTTCAAGCCGACTCCGAACGGCAGATATTTTTATGAGGAGCTTTTTCATGGCAGAAATACACTCGGAGGTTTGCCATTGCCTGCCGAGGGGCGACCGCTATTAGAAAAATGTTTTTATTAATTTTGCTTTCACCAAGATTCGAACCAACGACCTCTCTGTGAATTCCGAATGGTAATCACGCACCAACCCATTCGGCTACGGCGGCCGTTACTTAATCAAAACAAAAAACAAAAAAAGATTTAAATTTTTAGCTTTACGCGGACCATTGCTTGTTTGTTTGTGTACTGCAGCTCTCTACTTCAAAAGTGCTGAATATCATTGATGTATCACGCTATTATTTTTATTTCTTCCGAAAATTATAAATCTTCCGATATCCTGATTAATTTTGCGCCACATTGTGAAAATCAGTAAAAGTGTGTTAATCTCGAACAAACATGAGCGCAGACTGACTCATGTAAATAAGTATGTTTTTTTGTTGCTCATTTTGATTGAGTGCTTTCATTTTCCCACAGGGTAGCCAAACAGGTAAATAGGTGTTGGTAGGCACATAGCCACTTCTTAAGCAACTGGTAGCAGCCAGCAACTTTTATGAGCTGCTCATTTCCGTATACCTACCGTGTGTGTACCTACACGCAGCATAGTGAAGAAAGTGAAAAGTATCTTCAAGTGTTAGTGCACATTTCGTGATTGACTCTCAACTAGTGCAAAACGAATGCAGAGTGGAACAGTAGACACCAGGTTTGCGCTGGCAATGCTGCTATCTACATAAACCACTCGAGCTGCCGCTTTGTTGTGTTTGGAAGAGCCGCAAAATAAAAGCATTAATGTAGAGTGTACCTGTTTGCCACCAAATAACAACGCGAAAAGTTCGCATGATTTTGCCTCCCTGAATTTATTGCGCCACAAAAATGTATCAAAGCAATTACTGTTGTTCATTCCCCTTGTTGGTATTGCCTGCCGTCTTTAATGCTGTTTATTTTCATTTTTTTGTTTTGTTATTGTTTTGCTCATAAATGCTTTGTTGTTATCCTTGAAGTGCATACATACACACTTTTCGAGTTATACTCCATACGCGCTTCCTTGCGTTGTAGGTATGTTTGTGTATGTGCATATAAATTGAGTGTGCTTGCTGTTAAGCTTTTGTTGCGCAACATGTTTAGAAACATCTGTGTGTATCTACCTACTAAATAGACGCATTCGATTCGCGTATGCGTGTGTGTGGAGTTTTGTGGTGTGACATCACTGACTTTGGACAAAACAAATTCACACAATGTATCAATGTATAAAAGGCAGCAAACCCATAAACCCATTTGTAACAATGAAAATAAAATTAAAACCACACCGGGGTCAGAGGCAACGCCTTCTTACGAACGCAACTATTTATAGGCTGTTTGATCGGTCTGCGCTTAAGTTGAGTTAGTGGCTTAGCGGTAATAAAGTTTTTTTTTTTCCTTAGACTTTTTTCTTAAACGAATTACTCAGTTTTATTATTCTTTGGACTTTATTAACTTTTCGTTTTAATTGATAATTTTCATACGCGTTCGTTATGTGTACTCGTTTGTACTTATGTACATATGTATGCATATAAAGTATCATATATACTTACATACTTATACATTTGTGTGTCTAATCCATTAACTTTGGCTTTGAAGCCAGCGCGTGAACGTATTGGGTTTCTTTTATTTATGGGCACATACAAATCTGGAGGTTTAACATAACTGCCTACCTGTGATTATCATACATACATATGTATGCATGTATCTTTTTACATACATTTGTATGTATACGGGTAAAAATGTTAAATTCATGGCGGATGTAAAGCAAAAAACTCATTATTTTGGCAGTAACCTTCGACTTACGGGGATGCTTGGCATATTGAGCTTCACATTGAATTCGTGGATCGTATGGGCTCTTTGTCTACATTTGTACATATACATATGTATGTACATACAGATATATGCCAAATGTTTGACTGGTTGTTTGCTATTGTTGTGCCGGCGTCCATGGCAATCACGATTAGTGCGTCGCATTTTTGAGCTACGCTTTGTTTTTAGAATGATGTCATTTTTGTTTTCTTATATTTGGATTTGTTACCTGTTTTTGTTTTTTTGTTTATTTTGGAATTGGCTTGATTTCTAAACATTAAAGCCAGGCGCTAGTTTACTGAGGGAAGAGTACATAAGTTATAAAGGGTGGTTAAGTTTCTTTCCTTCTCTTTCGTACGAGCCTAGTTGGTTAGGTTAGCCTGGTTGGCAATAAGCCACGCATAGACCTTTTGGTCCCTAGCAATACCAGATGGAGACCGATCTCTATGAATACCGAAAGTAGACATTATGTAGAATGTCACCGCTTTTGGCGAATCTAAGCAGCGCTGGGAGATCCGCTTTTGAGACGTCCTCCAGACCCTCAAACAATGGGGCTCCCAGGCATTTTAAACGCGTTTGTAATAAATCCGGACAAACGCATAAATAAAAACGATGGCAAGCTTATCACTGGAGTATAAATAGCTGTTCTTGCCTGTTTTTTGGTATAGCAGGGAAGACAATTTTTGCCACTCTCGAAGTTTTTGAAACATTATTCCACCTCAATAGATTTGATGATATCAGAATAGTGTTTCGTTATTTGTGAAAGTTCGAGGAAGACCTAATGCGAACGCGGGAAGCTGGAAGTGTCGAACGATCTTCAAGTTTGGGTATCTTTGGGGTATAATTATACTATGCTCAAGTTTTGAAGATGCCTTTGGTAGGAAAACCACTTCGTGTTGACTGCAAAAGCGCTCGCAAATCCCAACAGCTACTGCTGTTAGATATATAAATGCTTCTAGTCTACCGTGACATTCAACAGGAATGTCATCTAGTAAGGAACTTTTACTAAACAACTTCGCCGCTGCAGTTTACACAGATGGTTCGAAAATGGTATGTGGCGTTGGAGCTGCTATACAAATATTCTCATAGACTTACAACTTGAAAAATCTGTGCGTCTTCCTAGTACAGTGCAGTGTCTTTCAGGCGGCAGTACTGGCAATAGGGGAAGCTTGTAGACTACTAAGCGCATACTTCTCTTATAAGTGCAATATCGCTATTCCGTCGGAGAGCGGTACTAGGTTCGGCCACAACAAAGCAAAAATTGCCTTGCCACCTTGAGTGTAAACCAAAAAGTTGCCTTAATCTGACTTCGGGGACATCGGAACATCGAAGAAAACGAAAAAGCGGGGAACTGGCAAGTGAGGGATCTACCATGGAAAACATTTTTGCAGAATCGGTATTCACACCACGGAGTGGAATCAAGAATGCAATTTCTTTAAAATTCCCCAACAAATTGTAGAATGCAGATGGAGGAACCGGAGAACATGAAAATTTAGCAGAAGGTTGTGGTCCACCTACAAACACAAGCAAACGTCAATGCTGACAAATATGAAACGAAGGGTTGCCTACAGACTCACGGCGGTGATTACTGGCTTCTGGTCTTTCGTACAACAAGCAGCACACTGCCACAGTTGCAATCAACCGGAGAAAAAGAAAGCTATCTTCCACTTCCTCTATGAACGCCCTGCCCTATGAAAGTATTCGTAACTGCATGAGCATGAAAGTGGGCTCTTCAAAGCGCCTTCGAGCATTTGCTTTCTGTTGCATATCCATTCACTAGCCTCTTTTCGATTATGCTGGTTAAATATCAGCAATATAATATCATGAAAAAGTTAAAACTAAAGCAACGAAAACCAAAATTAGCATTATTTTTTATGCAGTAGAAGGCAAAATATTAATACAGGAATTTAAAATTAATTTTTTTTTAATTTCTTTTGACTACTTAACTGCTATTTTTACTAATAGATATATAAATAAGTCTGGAAATTTTGAAGTATAGACGGACGTTTTTTGGTTAAATTTTTTTTTTTGCGATGAAAAGATAGCAAATTGAGAATTTTAAAAACTCTTAAGTTTGTAGATTTTGACAGGTAGATTTTTTTACTTATCAACTCTCTTAACTTCACCGTTGTATGACTATTTAGAATGTCCAATTTCCAATGCTTACCAAAAAACCAAAAATCAAACATTTAATAGCAATAATAATTAATCTACTTATTTCCGGCAATTCACTGGCTACTATTATGTAACTCGTAGCTATGCAATTATCAAATATTCGTCCACTGCCTCACGCCTATGTATGTATGTACATACCTATACTAATTTTCTAAATTCGCCACCTACGTTATGATGTCATACCTCCAAATTTGAGCAAATCATACTCTTCACTAAGCGCGCATGTATGCGTACCTATGTAGAACTCGTAATTTGAATACAGCGCCAAACAACTGTACAAACATGCAAGCAAAAGCAGAATACTCCACATGCATATGTGGATATGTGTATATGCACATAGGTGAATGTGTGTGTATGTGTTAATAATATTAAATAAAAACACATTTGTGATTCTTCTGCCGCTTTTTAGTGATTTCTTCATTGTTGTTGGCAAGCAAATAAACCGCCGTCAGGCGATGAATACCTAATTTTGTTATATTGGCGACGCGAAAACAACAAAATTTATTCATTTAATCGCAGATTAATTTCACCGTCTGATTCTCAGCTCTATTATAATCAAACTTTATTTACATAAATAGATTAGTTTGCGCGTCTTAATATGGTTTTTCGTATGCAAATATGTCTGTATAAACATCGATGTATTAAAATGTGTTTGCTGGATTAGAGATAATAAGTTAAGGAGCATAGAAATCACGTCACACGTTCATAAATGCACAAACCAGCTTATGCTCGGCGTGATTTACGGCGCCTCATCAGCAAAATACGTTAAATTTTGTCTTAATTCAAGTGCAAAAAAAAGCGGCAAAACTTGGAAAAATCTCTTTGTATTTCTTCTTTAAATTTTATCTTAATTCAAGTGCAAAAAAAGTGGCAAAACTTGGAAAATTTTTTTTATATTTCTTCTTTAAAATTTTATCTTAATTCATGTGCAAAAAAAAGCGGCAAAACTTAGAAAAATATCTTTATATTTCTTCAAGCCAAAGGTTTCCTTTTTTATTCCCTCTCTAAATTATTTATTTAATAAACCATTTCGAATATTTGAACTCTCATTCCCCCACTTCTAATATATCGGATTCGCCTTTTACCGATAAGAAAGTGATGCTATCCTCTCTCAACAAATGGTTGACGATGTATGAGTATATCTCTAAGCCAGAGGTCGTCAAAATTGGCTTTGCGAGTGTGTTGGTGAGCACAGAGGCATCGCATGGCTGATGATTTTGTTACTGCGGCTGAACAGTTCTTTTTTTAACAGTTCAATGCTTAACAAACTTCGGCCTTTCTTAGTTCAGCGTTAAAACAAAACGATCTGTGCGTCATGACTTTGTGCCATTTGGAGCAGGAGCTCAATAATTGGACTTGTAATTTATTAATACCAGTTCAAATATCATATATGCATTGTGACTCTAAATAATTGCATATTTCATATAATCGATAGTTCATCTACGGGTGCTTCAAAAAAATGTATACACACTTTGAACTTCCATAGAAAATTTATTTACCGGTCTACAAAGTTAAATTTCAGGAAAATAGAAAGCTGAAAGTCCAATGTAAATGAAACATAAATAACAAATGTTAATACTGTTCAAATTGGTGACCTGCAGCGTCAATACATTTTTGAGTACGAGTCACCACAGATTCTGTACATCGTATCAAAACGTCCAATGAGATTTCTCTACACACTGCTTGAATCTCATTCCAAACAATGTCTAGGTTACGTGGTTTACGTTTGTACACCTCATCTTTTACTGTGCCCCACAAGAAGAAATCCAATGGTGTAAGGTCTGGAGAGCGTGCTGGAAACTCGATTGGCCCCCTGCGTCCTATCCACTGGCCCGCCAAATTTTGATCCCCCATGTTGATATTACAAATTCCAACTGATAATATAACATAGAGGGACGATTATGCTGGCCCCTGGCGAAGAAATATAACATTAGCCTTGTAGAGCGGGAAAACTACAATAGTTCAAAGTGTGTATACATTTTTTTGAAGCACCCTGTATATACATTTTTAAGGTTGGACTTTGTGAATATTTTGAATGTATCATATTTATGTGAACCAAATTAAAATGGCTTAGAGAGCTGTAAGACCATTGGGTGTAAAAATATTACGTTTAAATGAATGTCTTTAATTTTGCATTTCTGTTTCTTTTTTTTAATTTTGTTGCCCTATGATTCCCAGCACCGTATGTGCCCTTTTCGAGTAACTTCCCTAAGCACTATTGAAAATACTTGTCAATTTATTGCTATTGCACATTTCAGTGAATTTGATTGTACACAGTTTTATTGAAATCTTTCCACATTTTGCATTACTAATCCAATTATTTTTATAGCTCAGTACTTTAATAATAAAGTAATAAAGCCGCAAATTTTTATGGCCAGTATTCTGTTGAAATAAGGACTTTTTTTTTAATTTTCCATCATCCAAATCATATGACTAATATTGAATTAAATCTGTGCACATATGCACATACACTTGAGCTCACAATAATAGCAGCGCACCATATTGTAAGATTTTGACTATGTAAATATATAGGTTTTCATTTAATTTTTCCTAACTTTTAAAAAGAAAATAGTTCATACTGCACCAAAAACCATATAATTCAAAGTTACAAACTTTGTACAAAATTTAAATTAACTCAAAAATTGTTTACCAAAAACCTTAACCTTTAAGCTAGAATTTCCAGCAAAATTCCAGATATGCAGTCTTATCGACCTTTAAATTTTGATCTGCTAGTAAACTCTAAAAACGCCAATACGCATCTGTATATTTTTGTACTAATTTTTTAACTTTCAGCTCCGCCAAAAAGAAAAACGTTTCAGAAAGTTGCTCTTATTGCTGAAAGAAGCTGAGAGCTCACGATTTCGAAATCTCGCTGACCTTCTCTCGTACATAAAATGACAGAATAAACTATACAAATCTCCCAAGGCTCATTCATTCACTGAATTGAAGATTATTTATGTATAAATACCTGCATTGTTTACCTTTTCTCGTTAGGCGGCTATTATTTCAGTCCCTGAGTAAACAAAATAGTGAATTTGGAAAACTCATTAAATAACTAAATGGCATATTTTATGAGACTATCAAAAATTTTTATTTCGAGTGAATGCTGACAGAAGTCGATAGGTAGCAAAAAGCAATAAAGTTGGCAAATAAGAACTGCTAGAAATTAAAAACAAAAATTTGAAAGCTTGTAATATACATACACTAGTGGTGGAAATAATTGCAGCTCAACTTATTGCCAAGTTTTGACTTTTTTTAGATTTATTGTATTTTCAAAGCTTCAAAGTTTGTACAGAATTTTAGAAAAATTGTATAAATAATTAAAAAAATAGTTCATACTACAACAAAAATCATATGGCTTAAGTTTCAAACTTTGTACAAAGCTTAGAAAAATTAGAAATTTTCATAATTTTTTTCTTATAAAAAATTGTTTAGAGTACAAGAAAACACATATCTTAAAGTTTTGAAATTTGTAAAATTTACAAAAACAAACAAATTCAACAAATTTTCTTCAAGGTTTATTTTTTTTTTTTTTGAAATGAAAGAGTTGTTCACCCTACAATAAAAAACATATGCCTTAAAGTGTAAAAGTGTGTACAAAATTTAAAAGACTTTAACAAATTTTCATCAAAATAAAATTTTTTGTTTCTTATAAAAAAATAGTTGAACTACAACAAAAACCACACAACAAAAAGCACAATGCAAAGTTTTAAAAAATTAAAAAAAAATATCAATAACTATATTTTTTATTTTTTATAAAAAAATGTTAATGCAATAACCAAAACCATATGCATCAAGGTTTTAAATTTTGTAAAAAATTAAAAAAATTTCATCAATAATTAATTTTTTTATTTCATAAATAATTTTTTTATTTCCTTAAAAAAATAGTTCATACCACAAAATAAAACCTCAAATTTACAAACTTTGCACAAAATTTGAAAAATTAAAGAATGCCAACAAAGTTTCATCAATTATTCATTTTTTATTTCATATTAAAAAATATCTCATACTACAACAAACCCCAAATACCTCAAATTTTTAAACTTTGTACAAAATTTAAAAGCAAATTAGACAAATTTCCATCAGCAATTAGTTGTTTTTTGTTATTTTTTATGAAAAAGTAGTCGCACTACCACAAAAACCACTCTAAGTTTCAAACTTTGTCCGAAATTTTGAAAATTTCAACAAATTTTCATCAGTAATTCATTTCTTATAAAAAAAACAGTTCACACTACAAAAAAGCTATGTACCTCAAAATTTCAAACTTTGTACAAAACTTATAAAAAAAATAACAAATTTTGATCAGTAATTAATTTTTTTTATTTCTTATAGAAAAACGTACATGCAACAAAACATGCCTCAAAGTTTTAAACTTTGTAAAAAATTTAAAAAATTAAAAAAAAAATGTTCATTTACACTTGAAATTTTTATTCTAAATATTTTAATATTGCGTAAGTTTAAACTGGCTTAAAATTCGCTTTTATTTTTGAAAATTTTTTTCATAGACGAAAATGAATGTTGAACATTTTTGCTACGCAAGAAAATGCGCTGCACCGTCAACAAAAAATTATTAAAAACCAAACCGAATTTTGAGTCATTTCAAGCTATCAAAATTAATTCGGCTAGAAAACTGCATGCGGAGAATTTTCCTAAAAATCGGACTAAAAAGTGGAAATTTTTATGAAAATTTGTCGAATTTTTTTAAATTTTTAAAAGGTTTTAAACATTAAGCTATACAGTTTTTAATTGTATGTATACACAGGGTGGCGCAAAATTAATCATCCTATCGGAAGATGTACAATTTTTGCATATGGCGTCGTAAGTCAGTCATATTTGACACTTGAGAGCTGGAGAGTTGCGGTATACAAATAGACAAACAATGGCAAAAATAAAGATTTCCATCACTCAAAATCAGTTTCTTTTACTTAGTAAAAAAGTTATTTAAAAACAAAATTGGATGATAAATTTTGCGCCACTATATACGAAATATGAAATGAGACTTTTTTCAATTTCAAACGTTTACTAACAAAAAAAGGTTACAAATTTAATCTTCAAAATAATAGCCACCGCTAGCAACACATTTTTCCCATCTCTCAGGCAATTTGTGGATGGCGCGCCAAAAAAATTGGCCATCTTTGGCCGCAAACCAATCATCGAGCCATTTTTGGCTTCTTCGTGAGAATTGAAGCGCTGCTCGGAAAGTGCCTGGCCCATCGATGCAAACAAATGATAATCGAAAGGCGCCAAGTCTGGTGAGCAAGCCGCATGCACCAGCGGTTCCCAATCGTACGTCTCCACCAATTCCCGGGTCGCTCTTGTTCTATGTGGCGGTGCATTGCCATCAAGAAAAATTACTTTGTCACGCCGATCGGCATCTTCCGACCTTTAAAATCAAGCCCATGTCTTTCAAACGTTTGGAAATGGTTTTTTGGGTCACTCCCAACTGCTCTGCCAGCATTTCTTGCGTTTCACCATCATCTTCATCCAACAACGCTTGCAGTTCGGCGTCCTCAAACTTTTTCGGTGGCCGGCCACGGTCCTCGTTTCCCACGCTCAAATCCCCACTTCGGAATTTTTCAAACCACCTGAAGCACTGTGCTTTACTTAGACCTTCTACATATAAGCATTTGATGAGCTTGAGAAGCGTTTTTCTTCAATTGATAACAGAAAATCAACGATGTCCGCAAATCGTAGTTTGAAGGCACGAAATTCGATATTTTTAAGAGCGACAAAAATGCATTGTTGTATGAAACGTAATAAACAATGAACTGAATATTATTGACAGATCACAGACGAAAAAAACAAGGCATTTGGGAAGGTTTAAAAATACTCCTAGCGACATCTACGGACTAATAGCTGAAAGTATCATTTCATAGGTATATACCTGGTATTGAAAAACCAAATTGGATGATTAATTTTGCGCCACTGTACAGTATGAACTAGATTTTCATAAAATAATAAAAGGAAATTAAATCAAAAAAATTTTTTTTCAAAACTTTTACTGCTACCAAGCGCTATTATTTTGACCACCACTGTATATTAGTTTTCCAAAAGCGCAAGTATTGTAAATATGGCTGTATTTTTTCCTAAATTTTTTGAAAAGTCTTTTGTTATGCCGGTAAACATTTGGCGTGTTTAAAGTGCTTAAAATTTCAGTGTTTTTAATTTGAAATTTTTTTTCGTCCAAAAAATTGCTCAAATTTCAATTTTCTATTTCTTAATTGACCGGTGAGCGTGCACGAGAATGACATCATAACAACGAAATAGGTCACTTTATGTAATAATTAATCATTTAGATGCTGGTCTCGTTGACTTTATTTTTCTCTTTTTTTCGCATATCAAGAAATAACTGCGAGTACTGAGAAGACTACTTGGAGTAATAACGCTATAGGCTCTTCAAAATGTCCACTTTATATTTTTTATTTATTTATTTATTATTAATTTTTTTATTATTAATATGGAAATGTGCGCGAATAGCCATCGACATAATTATTTCGATTTTCCAGCTTCGAATTTCATACTCATTCTGCTGATGACCAATTTCTAGACAATTTCCGTTTTTTTCAAGAAAAAAAAACTCTAATACAAAAATGTATTTACTCCACTATTTCTCAGAACTTATTGTATTTATCTACGTTTAGCGCCTTCTCGCAAAGCGCCTTTAACACACTTACATATTTACATACACAAATATTTGAATATTTTGTTTTTTTATTTGCTTGCGAATGCTTTGAATGGCATACTTTGTTTGTTTATTAATTACTTGATAGTATTTTTATGATATTTGTTTCCACTCTGAGTCTAATATTAGGCCCTGAATCATTTATTTCTATAGAAATAATTTCAGAAAAGATAAAAAAAATGATTTGATGCCAATAAAATACTGCAACAAGCAAATTAAGTGGCTCTTTAGCATTCAAAACGCGAATTACTGCATTTCAAGATAATCAAAATGCGCTAGATATAAAATAAAACAACTCATAACTCACCGTAGGCGCGCAGTGTGCGTACAAATGTTCAGTGATATGATACTAAAGATCACAGTATGCCGCGCAAAAATAAAATTAAAAATAATTACACATGCGTACATACACACGCGTAGGCACATAGTGAAACGAACATGCCCAGCAGGGAAATCCAGTAGTTCCGAAGTGTGTCGTCTGTAGTGAATTCGTTGGCATTCAGAGTTCACGTTCTGCGCTGCTCGCTTTTTCGATAGATCGAAGCACTACATTTCCCATAGCACCTGGCAAGACACTAGAAAATACACAAAATAAGTGTCAAAAGCACTTTCCTAATCGCCTGTATTCTTTGTAAAAGAGACTTTTGTAATACCAAGGACAATAAGTTAAAAAAAAATTTTATAACCAACTATCTATACGCTGATGACCTAGTAGTTTATGTATTAGGCTGGCATGAGGAAACCATTTCGGATCGCATGCAGCAAGCCCTTACAATAATAAACAAATGGTGCACGGAAAAAGGGTTCTCCATTAACCCATCCAAAACAACTCTCATACCGTTTACTAGGAGAAGGAACATAAATCTCAAATCTCTCCTTAATGGAACAACACTTTAACTCTCGACAGAAGCGAACTATCTTGGCGTCAGTCTTGGCAAAACGCTTACGTAGAATTCCCATATTGAGAGAGTTACTTCAAATGCCACAAGGGCATTCTTTGCCTGCACAAGGCTTTTTGGTAAGACATGGGGACTAAACCCTAGAATGACCTTCTAGACATTCACCACAGTTGTGAAACCCATAGTCAATTATGCCTCCTTAGCATGGTGGCCCAAGGTCAAGCAAAGAAAAGCAGTAAACGAATTAAACAAACTGCATCGCCTGATATGTGTTGGTATTACAGGGGCTATGAAAACATGTCCCACGAAGGCATTGGGTGTGCTCCTGAACATACCACCGCTTCCAAACTTGATTCCAAGGGAAGCTCGCTCGAGTGCCTTAAGATTAAAATGTATATCTGAACTTAAAAGTGAGTATATGAAAGGACATTTACAGATCTTAGAAGACTTCCTACATAGTCCCATTCTTCATAAGGATGATATACTATCACCCAAACCAATACTCTTCAGGAACTTCCAAGTTATAATTAATAACCGCACATACCGGAGAACTAATCCAACACTTTCAAACCTGGCTCTCAGTTATGGTTTACTGATGAGTCCAAATTGGAAAATGGGAGAACAGGGGCAGGAATCAATGGGTCTAAATTCAAAAAATCGATTCCGCTGGGACTCTACCCAACAATATTCCAGGCATAAATACATGCCATTGAAATATGTGTAAGAGAATAACCAAGCGGCTCTAAAAGCCCTTCTATCAACAACTATCACCTCTAAATTGGTAAATAATTGCCTAAACCTTCTCAACACGTTAGGAAACCTCAACATAGTAACACTATGTTGGATTCCGGGACATGAAGGACATGAGGGAAATGAAATGGGTAATGACCTTGTAAAACAAGGAGCAAATATGCAACTTACTGGTCCTGAGCCTTTCTGTGGGCTCACAAAAAGCCACATTAATGAATTCCTTAGGAAATGGGAAGAAAGAAAACTTGCCGCATACTGGCTAAACTGTGCCGGTCAGCGTCAAGCCAAAATATTTCTAAGTCCCAACAAAGGAATATCTGACAAGCTACTCTCACTAAGCAGAGTAGATCTTGCGTCTTTTAACAGGATATCTTACAGGTCACTGCAGCCTGAGGTATCATCTAAATAATATTGGTCTATCTGAGTCCAATGTCTGCCGCTTTTGCGAAATGGACTCAGAACATGTGGTTTGTGAATGTCCTGCGTTGGGCAGACAGAGACTTCATCACCTTGGTGGTATCGCCGTATCTCCATGCAATATTTGGAACAACCTAAAATTGTGCTAAAATTTTTAAAAAGCCTAAAACTCTAGGGTTACAAAATAGATCAGCTCTGGTCGCACTGCGTAATGGCCTTCTAATAATAATAATAATCTGCCTCAAAATTAGATAATAAAGTAGGTGGAGAGGTTCACTCCGAAAAACTGAAGATAGAGTAATCATTCCGCCTACCCGATCACTGTAGTTTATTTCAAGCGGAAGTCACTGCTATTAAGGAAGGACTTACAGCGATAAATACAAGAGTATTACCAACCAGGAATGTCGTCATTTATTCAGACAGCCAGGCAGCAATAAAAGCGCTAGAATACAAAACGCGCTCATACGAAACAGTCATAGAATGTTATAAACTCCTAAACGTCTTATCCAATATTTCAATGTAAACCTCATTTGAGTGCCAGGTCATAGAAATATAGCAGAGAACTGTATAGCAGAGGAACTTGCCAGAAAAGGTACAACTCAAACTATTCAATCGGATAAAGCGTAGATATTCAGGCCCATCGTCCTTTGTTAATAAATGATTTTTTATATTGTAAATTCAAAATGGCAAAACCTATCAACATGTGAATTAAGCAAATTGTCATGGCCGAAACTCCACAGTGGTCGCTCAAAATGTCTGCTAAAACTCAACAGAGCGGATGCAAAAACTTTGATAGGTGTACTAACCGGTCATCGCTTAATAGGTAACTGTGCTAGACGGCTGGGAGTTCCATATTACGATTATTGTGGAAGCTGCTATACTATAATACAGAAGAGGAAGAAACTATAAGACATCTCCGTTGTGAGTGTGAAAGATTAGCTAGAAGAAGATTTTACTAGCTCGGTAGTGCATTTTTGACCGATGTAGCGGATATAGCACATCTGAAATTAACGAAGTTAAGCTCGTTTAAAAAAGCCACAGAATGGTTTAAAAGGGATCCCATAGTGTAAAGAAGAAGTTCCAGTCGTATCACAACGGACCTACAACAAGTCTAATAGTGTCATATTGTGTGGCAGCCACCAATTCTGACTACAAACTGTAGTACAATGGTTTCAGATCTGGACCTCCAGATGGCCCATCTTCTGCTCCTCAGAATTCAAGAATATTGTTTTCTAGCCACTGCGAGGTGGTTTTTGCCTTATGGGCTGGGGCGTAATCTTGCTGGAGGATCCAACGCTCTCCATTTTTTTGATGGGTGATGTAGGCTTCAAAATGTCTTCGCACTTACAGCGACCTTCGTCTACTGCATCGTGTGGTGTGGCCACGAAAACGATCCCTCTTCTCCTTCTAAGACATTCTCCTGTTACACTTTTGCCACGGTCTTAACCCTTTTTTTGCAGAAATGAAGAGATATAAGGCCTTTACAAGACACTCTCCATTGAACCATTACGGGAGCTGGACTGTGGCCACGCTGGAGCAACATTTTTTACGTCTTTATAAGTTGTAGCATAGATTTTTTCGTTTTGCTTATTAAAATCTTTATCAACTGTGAACATTTTCTCACCTGTGAAAAGAATATTTTCATGGCCGTTGGCCGCGTGCCACCGAAGAATCTGCTTGCTTCAGTTGTGCAACGGAAGGCTTTCAAGTGGAGATCATTTTTAACGAGTCTTGACATGGTTGGTTGGTCTGGTTTACTATTGATTCCTATTTCTCTCACTGAAGATTTCGTTTCAAGTTTTTTCTGATCTGTTTGATACATTCATTTACCTGGACATGATTTTCTGCTTTCTTTGGCTTTTGTTTCCGACGCAAATTCTTTTGTTCTTCCACTGCAAGGGATTCGTTCCATCGACAAGGTTTCATTAGGCTTTTTCAACACATAAGCTACTGAACCTTTCTGTCGGATCTAAAGTTTTTGCTTTGGCATTATCCGACAAATGACCCATTACTTGCTTTTAGCCCAAATCTTCTCCGCAAGCTCGCACTTAACCAGACACATTTTGAAGAATGCATAGGGGTTACAAAAAGTGAATACGCCAAATTAATAAAGACAACAAACACTATGGATATGTATACTTCTTTCTTAATTACAGTTAGTTTTACCCAAGTGATGAGTAGACACAATCGACTAGTTTTTTTTTGTCCATTCTTATGTTTTGGGTATCGGAGTAAACTAACTTCTTTTGATCGGTGAGTGTTGGTCAAAGGGGGAATTCCCTTTATATTATATATTTTAATGATATACAAATTTCTGAGCAGTCTTGATATATATTGCCTGAAACAGCAACGTTTTATGATGGACAAAATGACAAATATTGCTAGAAAAGTGAACAAAAGAGCTATCATATAAGATGACACCTGAGAGGAGCTCTCACGATAATCGAACCTGATTTATATCCGGCCAAAGACTGTCATATTGGCAGCATTCGTAAACAGTTTTTTGGGAATTTTTTGTGAAACGGCTCGCTTTAAGTTTTTCCTGCTGGGTACGCATAAAATTCCCATATGATGATACTAATTTACTAAAAGACGGGTGGGGTTTCCATTCTCACGCAAGCAAACAAGTGCAGTTTCATTCCTAATTTGGCTTAATTTTTTATTTTTTCAAGCACGCGCTTTGACATCATTTCTCAAGCACTTATCTACATACATATGTACATATATAAATTTCAATAAGTGGATTTATTTATTTAATCATCATACACATAAGTGTACCTATATTTATGACAGTACAAGTGAGTTTGAGTGCGCTCGCAGGGTTTTTCTGGTATTGTATTGTATTTATAGCGCGTTTTTAGCGAAATGTTTGAAGTGAAGTATTTGGTTGATGTTCCAAAAACTTCCACTGTTTTGACATCAACTCGAAATCTGAAAATCTTAACATACAGCTGCGAGAGATTGGGCACAGGAGATACAAAATTCTGAGCTCGTACCTACAAGAGGATGAAGACTCCCCCTAAAGAGCTGTTTCGATTTCTCACAATACTAAATAATTAAAATTAAGTACTTAGGGGCGTAAGAGACTTCATTTATCTATTCAAACAGAGAATTGCACTTGCCAACAAGTGCTACTTTGGACTAAGTAGGCAACTGAGAAGTAAAGCTTTCTCCCGACGAGCAAAACTAACACTTTATAAGGCTCTCATTATGGCAGTCCGATCGTATGGCGCAGAAGCTTAGACGGTAACAGTGTGCGACGAGGCAGCCACCTCCGAACGGCAGATAATTTTCATGAGCAGCTTTTTCCTCGGAAGTTTGCCATTGCCACTGCCGAGGGGCGAGCGCTATTAGGAAAAACTTCCTATCAGCAGGTGTGGCAAAGAAGTAAGAGCCAAGATGCCTGGATCTTAACCCCGCCAGAGCAGAACAACTAAGGAGAAGTTGCTGATATGATTCTACTTCATCCTCCATACATCCAGCGCAAAAAGGACTCGAGGTGATTCCAAGTCTCACAGCATACATTCCTCGCGCATTGTGTTCTGTGAGAGAACCCACGAGATTTGAGAGCTGATATTTTGTCAACCTCAGAAGCTCGCCCGAGCGCCTCCGGTCCACACGTGGCCAGAAGGATTTCGCGACCTTACACGTTTGTGTACTTGCCCAGCGCTCGCTGAGTTGGCGCGATGCCCATCTTTCCAGGAGCAGACCGCAGGTAGTCAGGGGGATCCCAATTCTCTCCCTTCGCGGAGAAATCACCTCACATATCCCATGTCTGGCCAACTCATCCGCCTCACAGTTGCCCGCAATGTCGCTGTGACCAGGAACCCAGATGAGACTGATGTCAAAAAATTCGGACACAGTCGATAGCGAGGTCAAGCATTCCTTGACCAGTTCCGAATGCACCGTCATAGACCCGAGGGCCCTTATTGCCGCTTGGCTGTCGAAGTAAATATTTACTTTCTCGACTGTTAATACGCATGTGAGCAGCCAATCAGCTGCCTCCTTGATTGCGGCTACCTCTGCCTGGAACAGACTGCAGTGGTCCGGTAACCTGAATTTGTGTCCAAAAGGGGGGCTCCTCGCAAAAAACTCCTCCGCCAACCTTACCTTCCAACTTCGATCCATCCGTGAACAAGTTCACCAGACCCTGCCCCCAAGTGTAGCCCTCCGTCCACTCTTCCCTTGACGGAATATGAGTAGAGAAGGTTCCGGTTGGACTAAACGAGGGTATACACAGATCCGTTCACAAAAGGATGAACTCGAAGTTTCTAAGGATGCTTGAGTGGCCATAAGTGAGGTTGAGCTTATAGCTCGAGCCCTTCAGTCTGATTGCGGTACGTGTAGCGGCAATTCTGCCTGCGATGTCACCACATTTAACATTGCGTTGAGCGCCAGAGTAGGAGTCGTTCGAAGCGCCCTACCGATTCCAATAAGTGCCGACCTCTGAAATCTCTCCAGCTTCTTCACCAATGTCGGCTTCTCTAGTAGACTATGACTCCATATAACAAGATAGGCTTTACAATAGTATTATATAGCCAGCAAACAACTCTAGGCGAAAGCCCCATCTTTTGCCAATTGCGCCCCTGCACCCATACAAGGCGATTGTTGCCTTCCTCACTCTTTCCTCAATATCGGGCTTCCATGTAAGCTTGTGTCAAGGATAATACCTAAGTACTTCACCTTGTCAGAAAGCATCAGAGGAGCGCCCCCTAGTAAGGGAAGTTGAACTCTCCGATAGGCCGCAATCCGTTGCTCATCTACCAACTACATTCAGATATCCCTGCATCAAGTTGTACAGAGTAACCCGCCACATTAGTAAATACAGATTATAAATATAATTAGTCGTATCAGTTTAAGCATAAGGCACAGTTTTTTATCGAACCTTTGCTCTTTCCGAAATTTATTTATATTCCGTCTAATTATGCTGAACATTTTAAGTTATTGCTTTGTGTCATTTTTCGATGGGAATAGATATACACACCTACATTCAAAGAGACCTTACCAAAAGCAGCAATAGTCGTCACTACCAGTCAGTAGTCATTTAATTATGTGACAGCCATAAACCCTTCATTAATTAGTGTTAACAAATTTTGGCACAGCTGACTTAAAAGCTATTCTTGTCATTTAAAATTTTAAGTGGAAATATCTGAAATATGTAGGGCTCGATTGCCTATCTCTGATTTAATTTCTAATTCATGATAACATTTTCGCAATTAATTGTGATAGTGCGTATCTCGTAAACGCCAACAATTAATCATCGGAAGCTCTTTATTTATTTTTATTTAAATGTGTCTGCGTGTAGTTTATTTTATTTCTTTTAATTTTGCTTTTTAGCTGCAATACGTTTAATACTCTTTTATTTAAATTTATTTATACTGACTTTGAAAAACACTTGTGCTGTCAGCGGTTGCTATCGTTCGCGGAATTTAATTTAAATGTTTGTGCAAATATAACGAAGTTATTGTCTTATGTTATTAGCAGTGAATTGCATTCGATTGCTTATCGAAAATTGGGGATATGGAAATATAATAGATTCAGTTAAATGGTTAGTCATTTGAGAAAACAGAGCTTATATTGCTTATACTGCTTGGAGAATTGTGGGCAAGGTACCAGGTGGCGCAAAAAGTAGTCACTTTAGTATGGAGGAGATGGCAACTGTTTCCAAGCGGAAGTTTCTGCCATCCTGAAAGTAGCCGAATGGATAATCGAGAGGAGATGGAGCGGGAAACAGCTTGGAGTTTTCAGTGACAGTCCGGCTGCACTGAAGGCCCTGGAGAACGCGAAGCAAACAACCTCAAAGATTGTTCAAGAATGTAAGAAGAAGCTCAATTCTGTCGCAAGACAAAACAGGCTTGTACTTATATGGGTTCCAAGACACTCCGGTGTTCAAAAATATACAATTGCCGATAAATTGGCCAACCGTGGATCAGCGGTTCCCCCACAAGGGCCAGAGCCAATAATCGGAATCAGTTCCACAGGAATCATGAATTGGATCAGCGATTATGTATGCAATCTACATAAAGAGCGATGGTCCGGTCTGGAACGCTGCAAAACTGCAAAGTGTTCTGGGACAAGTCCGAACAGAAAACTGTCAAACTTTCTACTAAAACTTAGAAGGTAAGACATTCGGTTGATGGTCGGTATCATTACAGGACGCAACCCATGGGGTCAGCATATGACCACCATTGGAATCATTGATGACCCAATGTGCCTGCCATGCTGGGAGGAGTGGATCGACAGAGAGTCATAACGAAAAAATCACGATAGATAAGTCCTTTCTAATTTTGAGTATAAACGTTGTGGGAATCACAAATTAATACCGTTAATCGGTATCGCTAAAAGTTTTATAAAAAAAAGTCTTTTATAAATAAGGTTATTTTCCACGGGTCTTTTCAAAGATGGATGTTTTGTAAATATTTTATGCTCGATGGTAGAATCATTCAGTTTACTGACTGTCGATTTTAGTACTATATTTCAACAAAATTCTTGACAGAAGCTCAAAAGAAATATTAAGATAGTTGATTTTGCGTTTCTGGTTACGCTCTTTGTGGCTTGAATTTGGCAAATCTGAAATTCCAATTGTCGAATACCCCCATTTGCTTGCGTAACAGCTTAGTCGGCAGTCTGTTAGGTCGCACAGCGCTATGTTTCTTTAGAGATATTTCGTCATATTCGGGTGGTAAGACATCAATCTCGTCATCAATGCCTGAAATATCGGCGTCTTCATATTATTTGTTTACTCTGTTATCGTTTTAAATAGTAGAATCAAAAGTGGTTTAGTGAATTTGTTGACACTCTAGTTGACTTACATAGTTGCCATGATTATACTTTGCCAGCCGAATTTTAGGAAGAAAACTACTCAGTTTTTCGCTGGATATTTCGCTCTATGGATGCCTGTAAAGTTGCTCAGCTAGATTTCTGCACAGGGCGACAGCAACGGTTATATTGAAGTTATCAGACCTTGATGTGCCAAGCGTCTTTCACAAGAAACTTGATGTTGAAAGGTTTCAAATTCGTATGGATGGCATCAGACGTGCATCTAACCACCACAAATCCAGCATCAGCAGGCTGTTCTTTGCCTTGGCAGCTGTCGGAACCTTTACAAGGTTCTGATTGTTTAATAAAGGATGGTAAAAAATGTGTTTCCATGAAATCTTTCCACCTCTTCCATAACTGATTTAATAGACATTTAGGTACTCAATACAACTAATCTGTTAACTGCAACTATTCTTTGCGAAAAGGGCATGGAAATGAAAGGAAAACGTTTGCACCACAGTAGCTACTTAGTTGGTGAACTTTTCATAATAGCCCATAAACTTCACTTAATCGCAACTTAATTTAATTGATTTACGACAGCAAATGTCATACAAGAAATTGTCAGCAAAGCAGTGACGCCACGCCCTTACGCCATTACTCAGAAGTTAAGTGAAGGGGTCAAATCGCACTGTAAAAAAATTATATACAAATATATGTATATATATTTATATATATATGTGTGTGTGTATGTCTGCAAAGTAAAGTGTATCGCTGTATTAATTTTTGTGTGTCGTTGACATTTTCAACATCTCTTTTGTTTATTTCTCCATCAATTTTATGTCAATTTATGTGCATCAATATTTATTGAGCGCATGATAAACTGTACTAATGTATAAAGAAAATTGTGTGGTGTCAACAATTGGCTGACGGTGGACATTACAGCAAAATTTACCTTATCCATTAGTAGGTATTGACATGCGCAAGTACACACCCTGCAGGAGCATCTATTACTACGGGACTCGTGAGCACTCTAGTGGACTCAGACCTCTGACGAGTTTGAGGTGCTTTTGTTTTCCAATATAACAACTTTGGAAGTTTACACGGTGATGTACTTGGAAGTGTCTTTTACTTTACACTTTTCTCCATAGTTTGTAACTAGTATTAATTTAGACAGTTGGCGTTCAGTCCATTTTGAATCACTTTTTGGACAATTCTGTACTAGCACTACGTTAAGGCTCGGTTAAATGACTCCACCACAAAGAAGCAGTTAAGTAATAGCCATTCTTTGTGGTACCCTTAAAAATCAAAGCAAAAAAGAAGAAAAACGAATTTGGGCAACAGAGACTATTAAAAATGAAGGCTGAGCACCCGAGTCTGAGCTTTTTTCATCCTGATCGAGGATCCTTTTTAAAAGATTATATCCATAAATCAATAGAAACTTCAATTTTGAGAAGCTACCGGAAAGCTCAAGTTTTTAGCTATAATAGAAATATATTAAATTCACGTCCAAAGTCGAAAGAAGAAGAAGAAAATCGTTAAATATAACAAAGTGCTGCAGCAAATATCCAAGCCAAATTGTCTCTTAGACGTTGGAGGAGGAGTTTTCTGCAAAGAGCTCCCCATCAAACTCAAATTCAGGCTACCGAAGAAGGCAAATATTTACTCCGATAGCCCAGCGGCAGTTAGGGCCCTAGGCTCTATTATGGTGTATTCGAAACTGATCAGGGAATGCCTGGTCTCTCTCTCGATTGCATCAGAATTTTTTGATATGTATAAAGATAATTTGGGTACCTGGTCACAGTGACATTGCTGGAAACTGCGAAGCCGACGAGCTGGCCAGACAAGGGGCCTGTGTAAGGTCGCGAAGTCCGTCTGGCCACGTTTGGATAGGAGGCGTTCGAGGCATATTCTGAGGATGACAAAAATACATCTCTCAAATTTCGTGGACATCCTCACGGGGCACTGCCTGCGGGGTACACATGCCGTGAGACTCGCAATCACTTCGAGTCCTTTTTGCGTCAGCTGTATGGAGGATGAGCTGGAATCATCTCAGCACGTGCTCCTCAGCTACCCAGCTCTCGCGGGACTAAGATTCAAGCATCTTGGTTCTCCTATCTTTTCTGCGCCTGCTGATACAGCAGGTATTGATAACAAAAATCTGATGAACTTCATTAGCAGCATAAAGAGGTTAACGCAACTGTGGACCAGTCACCGTTCATAATCCACAACCCTCCCCACCCCTTTCCCTTTTGTCCTTTTCCTTCACCTCTTTTCCCCCTCTTGCAATGGTATCACGAAGGATGAACCAAACTTTTTTGTCCAAGTGGGCCTCCTCTCTGGGCAACCATTACTACCTAACCTAAGACGAATACAGAGCCAAAATGTCTATATAGGTGGTGAGATGATTTAATCTACGTACCCCCGACAGTTATCTCTTGGGTGTGCAGGTAACATTTCTCTGATCAGGGTTACAGGACATAGGAACATAGAGGGCAAAGAAATTGCTGATAAGCTTCCCAGGAAGGGAACTGAATTGGCCTCAGAGACCTCCTACCCGGTCATTAGCATCTCCCTGACAGTTGTTAAAGGGGAACTGCACAAATTATTTCTCAGGAAAGGGCAGAAAGGATGGAGCTCCATTTCTTCATGTGCTATTTCGAAAACCCTTTGGCCCCAATACGATATGGGAAGGACTCAGAACATAGATTTACAGGCGTGGAAGGCAATATTGGCCTTCTTAACTCGATTTTCTATGTGCAGCTGCCAGTGGAACTTGGGGTCAAGTATTACACCGAGATACCTGACTACCGATGCGAGTGTAAGACACTGGTTGTTTAGTCTTGGAAGCTTAAAAGATGGAGGCTTGTATTTTCTGGTGAATAGCATCAACTTCATTTTGCCAGAGTTGACTCTGAGACCGCAACTGGCAGCCCATCTACTGAGTGTGCACCTTCCAAAATTTCAGCCATTACTGATGGGAAGTGTGTGACCATTAGGACCAAGTCATCGGCATATGCTACCACCTTTACCCCACTCCTGTTTAAGCGAGTTAAAGCTTCATCCATAGCTGCTAGCCAAAGGAGAGGCGAGCAACGAGCAACTCTCAACCAATTTGTCGCGAAAAATTAAATTAAAACGTTCGCCAACAAATAATTTGTCCAATCAGCAAAATTTATCTAATTTGTATAAAAATTTTTAATTTAGATTGCAATGAATAGGTATGTCTTTATAACTGCGAAAACAGTTTTAAAAAAATAAAAATGTTAGCCATGCAGGAGTTTCACGCTTGAATGAATCACTAATTTGCATTTTGATTGATTGCTGCCACAGTCAGAAACGGCGCACTGGCATGAAATTCAATCGCCTGCGACGGCAGTGATGCAATGCTATTGAAAACGCTGTAACTCTAATTAGATAACAACAAAACAATGCCATATTAAAGGCAATCGCAACACTAAATACTTTCGTTTGTGTGTGTGCGAATATAGAGGAATAGTTGAACGGGCATTTTTTAATACCCAAAGTGTTACGCACCGAATGCAATTGAATTGTCGTGAGCCAGAAATACTTAAGTGAATGAAAAGTCCGCTAAGTAGAAAATTAGAATAAGAAATGAGTATTAAGTATTGATTGAGCAGAGAAATGAGACGTGCAGCAGAAGCCTTTGCTTTTGGTAGAGTACAAGACGTCAATTGCACGAAATTTCCATAAAAATTTAATAAACTATGAAGAAGAAGGCAGATAATAAAGGGTTTTGCAAGAAGAGATGTTATTCCCCTAAAAGATCATTGGTTTCGTTGCTTGTGTGGCACGTAGCGCCGTCTTGTTGAAAATAAACGTTGTCCAGATCAATACCAACCAATTCCGGCCATAAAAAAATCGTTAATTATCTCTCGATAGCGCAACCCACTCACCAATAACACCTGTTATTGGAAAACCCTTTATATTTCATAAAGACTCTTGTTTCAGTTATGAAAGGCGCGTTTGTGTCAAAAAAGTGTCACGCGATCTGCTTGAAGGTATGGTGGCTTGCTAAGCTCCAGAAAGCGGCAGCCTTCGGATCAAAATCAGACATATTTTTACTCCTAGGTGGTCGAGGAAATTACCTGCCCAAACTCTACGTTCTGTCTTGCAGCCGTCATTGAAAAAGTAGTGATTCTCAAATTCCCTATCTCAGTGGGACTCCAATGGTTATGGTTATGATTGATCAGTGCACTCTCTGCGCAAATATCTTATCATGTCCATTCATCCTCTTTTCATCCAGTTTTCAAAGTCTCGCAAAAGATATTGATGCTCTGTATAACATCAAGATACAACAATGAGTGTCTCTGTAGTTACAATTTTGCGTGTTTTTCTGAATACATATGTCATGCCTATTTAAAGACTTATTGCATCGGGTCACACTAAACGGCGATTTGAAGACGACAATCTGTACTACAAGTGTCTTTTTGACAGTGTTGTGATCGTACGTTTCAGTCTTAAGTTATAGCGCGTCAAAGATAGAGTCCACCAAGCAAGAAATTCGTCATATTTTACGTTTTTATTATCTTAGAAGTAAAAATGCAACGAAGGTGGCGGCAAAAATGTGTGAAGTTTATGGGCCTGATACTGTAACGATTCGCACAGCACAGCGTTGATTTGATCGATTTCGTTCCGGTGTAGTAGATGTCGAAGATGCACCCCGTACTGGTAGGCCAATCGTCGTAGAGACTGAAAAAATCGTTGAAATTATCCAAACAGACCGGGATGTGAGCATTCGCTCGATTAGTCAGGAACTAGGTGTAGACCACAAAACCGTTTGGAGCCATTTGCAGAAGATTGGATTCCAAAAAAAGCTGGATGTTTGGGTGCCACACGTGTTGAAGCAAAAAAATCTCCCGAATGAACGCTTGCGACTCTCTGCTAAAACGGAACGAACTTGACCCATTTTTGAAGCTGATGGCGACTGGCGATGAAAAGTGGATCACGTACGACAACGCCAAGCGAAAAAGCGGCGAGCCGGCCCAAAGCATAGACAATTGGAAGGGAATTATCCACTATGAGCTGCTCAACTATGGCCAGACCCTTAATTCGGTTCTCTACTGTGAGCAACTTGACCGTTTGAAGCAGGCGATTGCCCAGAAGCGGTCAGAATTAGTCAATAGGAATGGTGTTGTTTTTCACCAAGACAACGCTCGTCCTCACACATCTTTGATGACCCGCCATGTCCTATCGCACCTACCATATAGTCCGGACCTGGCACCAAGTGACTATCATCACTTCCGGTCCATGCAAAACGCCCTTGGCGATACCAAGTTGGCCTCAAAAGAGACTTGCGAAAACTGGTTGTCTGAGTTTTTTGTAAATAAGGAGGTGGGGCTGGAGGGGTTTTATAAAGGGGATATAATGAAGTTGCTTTCTAAATGGCAACAAGTTTGCCAACAAAACGGGGCATATTTGACTTGAATCGGATAATTCTAAGTACGTTAAATAAAGCGTCAAATTTCGATTACATATACGACATTTCTTCTTCCCCAACCCAATATGTTTTCTACTTAAAAAATATCAAATGATTTGAATTACTGCTTCGTTTGGGAAGCCATACAAACAATTTAAACGGCATACACTGCACCCACTACACTACATAGAAGCATTTCGCTGCTCATTTTAGTATTTGCATATGAACTTGAATAAATAAATTTACACTTGAATTTCGATAATAACTATATACTAGTATATGTATATATATTAGTATATGTGTATGTACGAGTATATGCATGTTTGCCCATATGTCCATATATTCAACTAACAATACAACAGCCGATTCTCAAGTTCAAAATAAATATGCGTAATTGAGATGCCGGCGAGGAAAAATAAAAAATGTTTGGCTTGAATTACGTGCTTTTTTGAAAGTCCACAGAGTACTCGGATAGTAATTATTATAATTTTTGCACACGAGTACTTGTACTGAATTTTGATATAAATTCTATGTTATTTTATTTGTATCGATTATGGAATGCAAATCACGTCTGGTGAATAACATATTGTTTATGTTTGAGTAAGTCATTTTGGAGCAATATTTTCTTTTTCTTCTATTTCATTTTGGTTCTGGCGATAATGTAAGTCGGCAATAAAGCGACTAAGTAGGGGTGTGAGTCATTCTACAAGTGGGTATAAGCAAAATGAAATTTTACATAATAACGGCGGTGGATCTGCTACATAATATGAACATCTGTAATTGATCATACATACATATCCCATGTTAAAATTGCTCTATGTTAAGCTTACATTACATTACTTGTACATTTCTGGTTGTTATCGGTTTTACGCGGCATCGGTCTCTCAAATTCTGTAAATGTGTAACTGCATACATTTGTAATAGTCCATAATGGTTGAATATAACATTAGCAGCAGATCGCAGAACAAATTTATGAAGGTAGTGAGGGGAATTGCCCAAATAGTCGGTTTTTGTAAACAAAAAGGAAAATTTGGGTTAGTTTAATGAAAAGATTAACTCATTAATCGAGTTAAATAAGGAATAAAAATTAATTTGAAAGCGAAAATTTGCCTAATATTTTATATTATATATATATTAAAAATCTTGATGCTTAAAAACAGCAACAAAAAATGGGTGAAATCTTCGCTGCGTCTCTTTGAGACGGACATGAGTTTCAAATTCTCAAAAAATGAAAATCCCTACTTAAATATTTATATATAATATATATATTTTTTTTTAAATATTTTATTAAAACCTTCTAACAACTGAAACAAGCAAATATAATATTTTATGAAATTTTCATTTTCAAAACTTTTAAAGTTGAACCATTTAGTTCTCATATCCTGTGAGTTTCTTCCTCTTCTTATTAGCTGGCAGCTACAATCGATGGTCGGTCTTGGCCGCTACCAAAATGTGGCGCCAATCGCCTTTGCGTTGCGCGCGTTGACGCCAGTTAGAAACACCAAGGGCTGGCTCGTCGTTTCTTTGTTTGTTTGTTAACAGTAATAGAAGCCCCACCAGTGTAGGGCATATCACCGGTCGTCTTCGTCTAGCTCATCTAAAGGTAGGCCCAGGAAACAGGTCGTCGTCGACTTGGTCTTTCCAATGTAGATGAGGACATCCTTTTTTTGCAAGTTCCACCAGCGCATTTCGAAAAGAGCAGCTTCTTTGCTGGAGCTTTATTGTCCATTCGCTCAACGTGACCTAGGCAGTGCAGCCGCTGACTTTTAATGCGTTTCACTACGTTGATGTCGGCATACAGCTTGTACAGTTAGTGGTTTCATCTTACCCGATATGCCTCATTCACGAAAATCGGACAATAGATCTTGCGAAGAACAATTTCTCTAGAAAGCTCCTAATAACCGCCCATCAGTGTTTGTCAATGTCCAGGACCCGGCGCCATACAGTAAAACCGGGAAGATGAGTGATTGATAGAGCTTTTTTTCGTGCATCAAATGCGGGCTCTGCTTTTCAAGCCCAACGCCACCCCAAACTAGCACCAGTTGGCAAAAGTTATTCTTCGCTGGATCTCTTAGCTGACATTGTTGTTGGTGTTAACGCTGGATTCTAGACAAACAAAGTTCTTGCCTATGCCGAACTCTTAGTTGCCAATCGCAACCTGCTGTCCAATACGCATAGACTTTTTGGTTGTTGACTCAAGGTACTTTGTCTTGCCCTCCTCGTTTACCGCAAGATCCACTGTAAGCGCCATGAATAAAGTTTGGCTTGAAAAAAAAACCAAATTATTTCTATTATGCTCGTGATTGAGTGAAGAGAAAAAAATTCTTAATGCTGAGTTTTCTTCAATTCCTGAATCAATTTAACTTTTGAAGGCGAGTAATTTGTGATCTCTATATAAAATCTCATGAGGCTAATATGTAGAATATACGGCTAAGATCGATGGGATCTCAAAGTTCTGAATTTCTCAACATCGAGTTAGTTAGAAGAAAATAATATTTTTCAAAGAAAGTTTGAAAATGAGAGCTTCAAAATATAAAAAATTGACGCGTACACTTCTGTTAGGTCTTTGGCTCCTCCTTCTATTGGTGGCGTGCGTTCACAAGTGGAGTAACCTACAGTTTTAAGTCGACCCCGAACGACAAATGATTTTTATGAGGAGTTCTTTCATGGCAGAAAGACACGCGCAGGTCTGCTATTGCCTGGCGGGGAAGGTGACCGCCATCAGAAAAAAACTTTTTCTATCATTTGGTGATTCATGCCCGGCGTTACTAGTACTGGCACTCCCGAATGCTAGTTACGCACCAAGCTAATCGGATACTTGCATATATCCTTTCTTTTACTTTTTTAATCAGTCTATTCAGCTTTTCTTATCTTCTTTTTTTCCTAACTGATAAATTTTTTAAATGGTTCAATGCCCCTAAAATTTGTTTGCCTGTTACAGCCACTTTATTATGCCTATTACAAACTTTTGGTAACTTTAGCCTCCTACCTTCCGCCTCTCATCATTGGCCCACCTTCTCCTTAACCACAATTATCAAGATCCAAACAATTTGTATAACCGAGTAATCGTACACGAGCTAAGTGATACTCGTATTAGTGTACGGCACTCCAAGTGGTTATTTGATTATCTACAGCTGTTTGTTTAACGGTAGTTATCAAGGCGCTCCACGGAAATTGGAGCAGTGCTGTCATGTAACTTATAACTTGGGTATGTACTTGCATTAGGGTGCATCACTCCCCATACAAATAAAAAATATGTACTGTGTTTCCATGGAAATTATAAAATTTATTATGTTTAAAGACTTCCGCGAAAATATTTCGGAAAAATTTTAAGATTTAGGTACGTGAGCTGGAGCGATTTACAAGTATGTATCTGCGAAAATCTTGTTCTTTTGATGCTGTTGATAAAAATAGGAAAATATTGAGAAAGTCTGTTTAAGAATGTTTCATTTAACTCTCATTGCTCCCTAACTCTCATTGCTCCCTAACTCTCATTGCTCTCATTTTCAGCTAATGGAATATTGTGAATGAATACAGCTATGATTTTGTTTATGTTTGCCCTTTCTGCCTGCTTTCGGATGGACTATGACACTCTTCCAGCCAATGAACGATATGATATTTTTCTTCTCCCTCATTTTTCACATCCCCGTTTCTCACACAGTGCATATTTGTTTTGCTTACAATCACACCTTTCGCCTTCCTATCTGCTCCTACTTCCTCTCCTCTTGGATTGTCTACTCGGCGCGTTAATCGATAAGCTTGTCGACCTTATTTTATTCATAGTCTCTGATTTCATTGTTATTGATCATTGGAGCAGTCAGTGTTCGCACCGCCGAAAGATGGCGATGCCGTAAAGGTTGCTGGCGCATTAATGATGATGAATGTTTTTATATTCGCATAGCTGACTCAGTGCATTTCTACGCAGATAAAGTATACATATGTACATATATATGTAGGTATGTTTGTGTGTATGTAATTTAAAAATGCATTAATTAATGCGT
Organism: Anastrepha fraterculus; assembly: GCA_037575425.1. Lineage (NCBI taxonomy): Eukaryota > Metazoa > Arthropoda > Insecta > Diptera > Tephritidae > Anastrepha > Anastrepha fraterculus. The sequence continues at coordinate 233,344 of JAYXIM010053180.1, forward strand.
GCAACTCTTGCTTGCATTCATGTGGACTATAAGTAAGCGTGGAAAATGTGCCAAAGCTATGATAAGAGCTTATAAAGTATGATTTTATTTGTTATTTATATTTAAAAATATACACTCATCTCATTCACGCTGTACATACTAAGAAATTAAATATTAATAAAATTTTATTTATCGCTTTGTGTTTTTAGGGCATCTCGATCGCCTGCATTGTGCTTTGGCAGACCTCTACGGCAATCTCATCCCAACCGCTGATTGTTTGCGGTACGCTGGGAGGTTTTACTATCATTTGTGGTATCCTGTTGATTGGTGAGTAAATTTACTATGTACTTTTTGTTTTTGTTTCTGTTTTGCAGATATCAGCAAAGTTTCATAGTTTCATAACATACAGGGTGAACGATATGAAGTGTAACCTACACAAAACACCATAACTTTTTTGTGTGAAATTAGTTTTTATTGATTTCAAAGACAAAATTGTTCAAAAATGATTACAATTTTAACATATATTCACTTTAGCTCGATGTGACCACCTTTTGCGTTGACTATAGCCTTCAAACGGTCAAAAATGAGTTGCAAGCTGCACAAATGTGATCTTGAGGTACTTTGGCCAATTCTCGTATAATCGCTTTTTTCAGCGCATCCATACTGGCCTATTTTTTAGTCTTCACCTTGCTCTCCAAAATTAACCTGATGGAGTTGCGTCTGGCGAATTCGAAAGCCATTGTGTGGACGAAATGAATTCTGGAACATGATGTTTTAACCATTCTTGGTGCACACGAGCTTTATGAGATGGTGCCGAGTCCTGTTGGAACGTCCATGGTCTACGACCGAAATGTTTGCGTGTCCATGGCTCTAAACCAACTTCTAAAACATTTTCCCGATTATAAGTCGCATTCACTTTGACACCAGGCTCGATAAAAACGATTGGAGAGCGTCCATCAGTGGTCACTGCGGCCCAAACCATTACTTGCGATGGGAAATTGCTTCGAGTGGCCATACGTAGGCTCAAATTCTCGTATGAGCGTTCGGGCAAGTAAACACGATCGTTTTGAGTGTTTATGAACCGCTCAATTGGGAAATTTTTTTCATCAGAAAACACAATGTTAGGAAATTCGCCACGTTCGTGCAAGCGCAACAACTCCTTTGCTCTTTCGCAGCGAACTTTTTTTTGCTGGGGTGAAAGATCGTGTGCTTTTTGGAACTTGTAAGCCTTGACCTTGAGCTCATTTCCCAATATGCGTCGAATGCTGTCTTGCGATATTTTCAGTTCTTTGACCATTTTTCACTTCGACGTGGATTTCGTTCAAGACGAGCCTTCACTTTCCGAACCATTTCTGGCGTTGTTGCGGTTTGTTTTGGTCCACCTCCATAGCGTTTTGCAATGCTACCAGTATCATTGTAACGTTTTATAGTGCGATACACAAACATTTCATTCACTTTGAGGTGACTGAGCTCACGAACAATGGCTGGTTGTGATTTTTCAGCCAAATATAATGCAATCACACTATTACGTTTGAATTCCATCTCAGAAAAAAAAATTCAACAAAACTGAGGCGCAAATGTTTTTGATGGCTTATAAACAATATATTGAACTGCCATTAGAACAATTTTGACGTTGATGTCATGAGCTGTTTTAGTTGGTAACACTTTATATCGTTCACCCTGTATTTTACTCCTTACATGCAATTACGAATGCCTATTTTATAATTAGGGGATTCCCCAATTTCATAATTATTTGAGATCAATATAAACTACATTCAAATAATTGTAGAGTTTATTGTTCATGTTATAGAGCTTTTTGTGTTTGTTCACCTTTTAGAGTAGTCCAATGCACAAAAATGTCTGTTCATGTTTTGGGGTGTTCACGCTTTAGAGCGTTCACGTTATCGAGCGTGCGCTGTTTATTTTTTATTGTTTTTTGGTTAATATTGTATATACCCCCTACAAATAATAATAATAATACACATTTTATTTTGAAGCCATATCTAGGCGCGTCTTTTGAAAGACCCTTTATTAAATTATATTCAACTTCCTCTTTGAATAAATAAGTAAAACTGTATTTATGTTAAGCAAAATGAAACACATATTTTTCTGTAAAATTTTATTTCTAACTACCAACTTCATTTCTCATTTTTTGCTTCTTGTTTTTTCTCATTTTAATTGTTTGCAGGCCACATTCTCAACTCGATTGTGGAGAAGCGTCTGAACGCACTCATCTCGATTATTGGCTGCATTCTCTTCGTCATTTCTGGTGCCTTAATCATCGATGAGTGGCATGATAGATCCGATTTCCTGTTCAAGGACAGCAAACGTAATGCACTCGCTACGGGCTCGCTGATGATCATCAATGGCGCCGTCTTCCTGCTGGACACACTCTCCATATGCAGAACGTAAATGTGACACTAAAAATAAACACAAAAAAAAAAAAACAAAAAACAACAAACACCACATATGCTTTTGAATAGTTGTTGCCTTTTTGTATATGTACATACATGCATACATATGTACTCGTATATGTAATGAAGAGAAACACACTTACATTGTTAGATTACATGAAAACGCATAAATTCTTATAAACACACCCACACACACCCATTTATACACTAAAATATTAAAATATGTAGTTATCTTAAAAAAGTTGTGTTTTGCGAGAATTCTCAATGTAACAGATATTGTATTTGTTGTAGTCGTACCGCTTTTGTGCTTGTCTCTTGTTAGAATTTAAAGTTTTCATATGCATAAATACACGAAAACACACATTTGGACTTTACATAAATGCATAGGTATACACCGTTATATGTTACATGTGAGAGGAATAGAAACGAGGTAGTTTACAGAGAAAAACTGCAAGAAGTGAGCTAAAAAACTATGAAAGTGAGGATGAGAGAGATCTTAATGTCAGTGAGTAGCAAATTTGACTAGCCACCGAAACTTTTAAACCCAGAGAAAAGAAAACCTTTTTAAATAGCTGCAAAAAAGTGCATGAGAAATATTTCGCATAAAAAACTACTTGCGAACCGAAACAAGAAAAATGTGGAAAAAGAAATTTGAAACAGCTGGAAGAGTAAATTCTCTTTTTGTAAAAACAAAAATCATGAATACATAAATATTTAAACTCGAATTTGAAAATTTTGACTTTGCATAAAAAACTCTCGCACAAAGCACATATTCTATGTAATATTGATATTTTTTACGAAATATACTCACGCAGTAGAGAATTTATATATAATGTTTTTATTTTTACTTACAAGTTTTCGAAAAAGTAATCAAAAGATTTCTACTATTATTACAGTTAGCCCTTAAGCTCACTATAAAGTGTAATAATCCAGTATACCTACATATAAATAAAATGAAATCAGTTATCGAATAAATAAAGCAATGTTGTTGTTGTGTTTTCTTCCTCATCTATGCATAGAATATATTATATAAATTTATGGTTCAGGGACTACGCACTACATATCGCATATCTACTTTCATTAGCCAGTAGTGATCATTTCATATTATTCGTATGTTTGTGAAGTCGTGTTAAACAATTTAGTTAAGAAAAAACTAAAGGCTGCGTTCTCTAAATACTCAACAACTACTTCAACTTCACAAGATATGTTTGCCTTGAATTCTATTGTGCACGTAGCCGATAGAGGGCGCTGAAATCGAAATATTCCTAAAAATTGCATTTACGGTTCAATATGGTTTATATGCAAAAATATATAAAAATATATGCAGTGTAATGTTTACAGCAAATAGAGGCAATCGAGTATAGAGATTGAACCTTCCAGACGTGGGTTGAGGTTTGTTGAAGCCTCGTATTATAGTACGTATTCGATTCATATTCAAAATTTGTATTAGGTAATTATTTCGACTTTAAATTAAAGAAGGCAAACTATTAAAATAAACTTTACATACAAACCTTGACCAAAAAAACATACCGCAAATAATGAGAAAGGAGAAAAGATTTTTCCGATAGAAATTTTTATCACACGCCAGGCATTGGAAATCCTCTGAGAAACAAAAAACATAAAGTTCCTGTAGCGTAGTAAAATGTTCAAGGCAGACAAAGAAAGAGGGAGAGACCCGAGAGAGAATGAGAGAGAGAGAAAGAATATATGTATATATAAATAAATTCACAACATTTGCAGAGAATACAAATAGACAAAATTTACAAAAAACGGAGAAGGGTCGACCAGTGCAGATAAACGCCGGACACAAACCATGGCAACAACGCGCACTACTCCGAGCGTTTATCACCCGCACAAACGCAGCGATTCCAGGACCGCTGCAACGGCACCAATTACCGCAAGGCAATACAACTAAATCCGCCGCCGGAATGGATAGCACTTTATAGTACGTACAAGCACTAGACATGAAACGGAAATAAGCGCCAAAAAGTACGCACCAAAAAGAACGCCAAAAAAATTGGGACCAAAAAATGCCCCAAACAGTAGGCACTAAGGAAATATAACACCAAAAGTAGGCACCAAAAATACATTTCCTACAAGTTTTCCCCAACAAACAACCGCCAAAAAGTAGGCAGTATTATTTCTCACTAGAAATTAGCAACCACAAAGAAAATCTCAGGAAAAACAACCTAAAGTGTGTCTAAGATATATAAGATATAGCTCTCTCTCTCCTTTTCCTCTACGTTATATCTTTTTTCTCTCTAGCGGAACGAAAATGCTCAAAACGTTGCATGGCCGCACGTCCATCAACGCCTAAAAGTTTCACTTCAAAAGTTCTAATAAATATCGCCTTATACCAGACAACGGAAATCCACTTAGCGCATTTGTGTTATAAAGATAGTTAGCAAAAAGTTTAAAACTGTAGGCTACTCCATTCGTAGGATAAAACAAAGGCTCACGCCTCAAATTGGGGGAGGAGCTCTACCAATCGGTACTCTGGGAAACGATACCAAAGAAAGAAATATTTATAACAGCATTGGCATCAAAAGAAACTAGTTTGTGGAAGCTTTAATGCAAAAATATTTTTGAATAAGGTGGCAACCTTAAAAATTAAATATGTTTTTGAGCTATCTAAATTTAAAAATTAAAATGTGTCAATAAATAAAGATTATTAAAATATTAAAAATATTACAAAAAGTGCATGTAAACAGTCTTGCCACCTGTTTAAAAAATTAAAATTAATGAAATTCCGTATTTAAATACTATATTAAAGCATTTCTGTCGAAAAAAGGAGTTTGTAGAAGCTTTAATACAATTATTAGTTTGAATAAGGTGGCAACCCCAAAAATTAAATTTTAAATTTTAACCATCAAAATCTGAAAAATTAAAATGCGTTTATATTACACGCTATGAAAATATTAAAAATATTGCAGGAAGTGTGTGTAAGCAGTCTTGCCACCTATTTATAAAATTAAAATTAATGAAATACCGTAGTTAAATTTTATAATATATTACATCACGATTGAAAGAAAGCAGCTTGGAGAAGCTTTAATACAGATATTATTTTGAATAAGGTGGCAAATCTAAAAAAAATAGTCTTTATTCAAGCTATCTAAATTTAAAAATTAGAATGCGTCAAAAAATAATGGTTATTAAAATATTAAAAATACTATACGAAGTGTGTGCATTTTGAATAAGGTGGCAATGTGGCATAAAGTGGCAAAATGCGTTTAATATTAAAGGTAGTTATGTTAAATCATTGGTGCAAAATGAAATCTGCTCGGAAAAGCTTTAATTTAGTTATATGTGTAGAGTAGAGTTGCCAACTACATAATACGTAATACTCAAGTATTTCGCTCACATGTATGGTTTATACTTTTTGAAGCTGGGTACCACTCGTCATTACTAAAGCACAAGAAAAAAGTTGATCCCCCACTTTGCACATGCTTTGTCGGATTCAGCTTTGGAAATCATGTTTTTTTTTGTTTTTGTGCGAGTAAGGGGGTAAAAAATGTCTGATGCATCATCAAAACTGCCGTCGCAGCCGGACATACCCGAAGACTAAAAAACTCCCCCACTCTGGAATGGCTTCCGAGTTTCTTCAGAGTGGCATTCCACCTTCCTCATTGCAAAGGTCTGTACCTAGGTGCCTGCGTCCAGGTTCCGCTTTTCTCTCCGGAGAATTCTTTCCGCGAAACCACTGCTGATCTCCCACGTTTCCTCGCTACTTAGCATCTTGTCGACGATTACATTGGTTATGTGACCGACTGCATTCTCCAGCGTTCGACGTTCCAGTTCTCAACGCATGCATTGGAATAATGTGTTTTCAGCGTCATATTCGACGGCATCTACGAATATGCATGTGGGATGTTCGCATTTCCCTATTATTAAATCATGTATTTGGCGATACGAGTATCAATGCGGTTCCTTTGCATGAAATTCAAGTTTCTTAGGACCAACTTTACAGCAACACGGCGTATACCCAAATCATTAGCTGTACGAATAGTGTCCTGAACGGATCCAAAAGCAATGTTCAAGACCGCTGGCAGTTCTCTAATGTTTAGTTTGTGGATATTGATCAACTTTTCTTTCATTTTATTGATGTTTTCATCAGATTTCGAAGACGACGGTTTGCCATTTGCCATTCGCCTGTGACGTCGTCATCTTCGATGAATTCACGATCTCTTCCGAAACGGTTATGCCAGTCGTAAGCGATTATTTTCTTTAGAGTATCATTGCCGAAACAGTTTCCCAACATTTCTAAGGCTTTCGCACCATTGAATCTATTTTTAATGCAAAATTTAATACAAGCTCGTTGTTGCAAATTCAAATTCATTTTTAAAACTTAAAAAAATCAAGACGGCGTAACTTTTAGAAATGTCAAGCATTGTCGTTAAATTTTCTATAGTAATGTTAATCACAGATGTGGCAACCTAAAAACAAAACAGAACTCAAGTCAGTTGACTTAGAACGTCATCTAGCGGTTGTTCCGGGAACATTTTGACCAGTGTGGTATAATATAAGTATGCGTATGCGGGTGTTATAGAAATACTGGGGAACCGAGCACCCAAACCTAATTTCGTCAACGCATTTCAATGGTTGTGTGGAAACTGAAAAAGTAAAATTTTGGTTTAAAAAATACCCGCTTAATGTTTCACTCGGTGTGGCATCACTGGTATCTAGCTATCTGGTAGTAATCTAATGGTACAGTCTTCCAAGTATGGAAAGAATCAGATGATTTGGGAAGTTTAACTACAACTGAGATCGTCCGATTTGAAATACTAGACTATTCCCTATTTTTTTTTGTTTTCTTTTATCTTTCACTTATACGCCATTCGCTTGGAGAGTGTTTGATATTTCTCCACATTTGACTTTCTGCAATTCAATATTTCTCAGAGGCTCATGAATTTGACGTAATCAGGGTCATTACAGCGGTTTGTTTGCTACAAAACTGAGATTGGTTTGGTGGTAACCAAAAAAAAAATCAACGCAGCCATCGTTTATGCTTCTTCGTTACCGTCTGAACAACGACTGCTTAGATGTGTGCGTGAATACGTGCGAAATAAGCAGGCAGAATTCTGCCACAGAGACCCAGTTGACGTGGCAGCCGAAGTTACTCTCACAATTTTGTTTTACACTATAGCTGAAGACCAAACCATTCCCATGGCAGCCGGTTCTACGTTACCGGAATGACCCGGGTTTTTCTCGACCAAGGCCCCAGTAAACTAGTACTGTCTAGTACACCGTATCTCACCAAACCATCATTCTTGACCAGAATTCTGCTGCTGAGTCTCCAGTGGCATGGCAGCCGCAGCTTCTCTCAAAATTTTGTTCTTCACCATAGCAAATGGCTAATCTTGGTAATAAATCATTCTTGAGTCTAACCTACTCGTTCAGTTTCATGCCACGTAATATTAACTCATTTAGTCTATGTTTTTTTTAAATGGCTTTTTCATTATTTTTTTTTTTTTTATTTCCTTATTTTTATTTTCATCATTACAACATTTAATCGTTTTTAATCATTATTTTTCATGGATTTGGTGGTAGCCGTTTTTTTTTTATTTTCCGGCTTTCAAAGTTTAATTTTTTGTACCACTTCAGCACTTTCTTGTACTTTTTATTCCCTTATTTATTTCATTTTATTTGCATGATTTCTTCTTATACATCCTTTAGCCGACGTGAAGTGCCAATCTTTAAGGAGACATCAAAAAATGCCTACGATCTAAATCGTTATTAGTCAGCAACTTTTTGGTGGGACGTTTTCTATTGGAAAGGAGAACGGAGAAAAAGTTTTTTGCTACAAATCAATAATTTATGTGATATTAGTTTTAATTAAGTTTTAAGTTGCAAAATATAAATAAGAAATTATTATAAAAAAAAATCTAATATCTGCTTACTGAAATATATAAAACAAAAATCTTGAAGAAATAAAAATTAGAAAACTATAGAGGAGTATTTATTTCACCATAAAATATTTAATTTTCTATGCACTAAGCTAATCCATTCAAAAGAGGTTAACTTCTTCCCATAAATAAGATTTGGTATAGAAAAAATTGTCCGTTCAAGGGAGATATCCGGTTAGTAGGGGTCCCCTAGATTCACTGTTTAAGGTGACGTCCAAATTAAACAAGGCTCACTTCATAAAAAAGTTTTTGATGGCGCCATCTTTTTAACGAGTTAGTGCGTTGAAGTTACATCCCTTGCTGACTTCCAGTGAAAGCTTGGTGACATTAGGTTCAGTGCAAGCGAAGGTATTGCGTATAAAGTGTCAGTATGTTTGTGTCATCGGTACAGAAATGAGTTTCGAACAAAGAGCTAGTATCGAATTTTGTTTTAAAATCGGTAAATTTTGAATAGATGAAAAAAGTTTATGGCGATGATTGTCTATCTCGTGTCATAAATGGTTTACACGTTTCGGAGATTGTTGTGAGGACATAGGTTAGGTAGTAATGGGTGCCCAGAAAGTGAGCCCATTTGGACGAACGAAGTTTGGTTCATCCTTTGTGATACCATTGCAAGAGGGGGAAAAGGGGTGAAGGAAAAAGGACGATAGGACGAAAGAGAAAGGGTTGTGAGGGTTGAGTGTTTGTGGACTATGAACGGTGACTAGTCTGCGGTTGTGTTAGCCTCTTTATGCTGCTGATGAAGTTCATCAGATTTTTGTTATGTATCAGCAGGCGCAGAAAAGAAGTAAGAACCAAGATGTTTGAATCTTAGCTCCGCGAGAGCTAGGCAGCTAAGGGGCAGGTGCTGAGATGATACCACCTTATCCACCATACATCCGACGCAAAAAGGACTCGAAGTAATTCCAAGTCTCACGGCAGGTATACCCCGCGGGCAGTGCCCCGTGAGGATGCCCACGAAATTTGGGAGATGAGATTTTGTCATCCTCAGAATATCTCTCGAACGCCTGCTATCCAAACGAGGCCAGAAGTACTTCGCGCCCTTACACAGGTCCCTTGTCTGGCCAGCTCGTCGGCTTCGCAGCTTCCAGCAATGTCACTGTGACTAAGTACCCAAATTATCTTTATATCGAAGAGTTCTGATGCAATCAAGAGAGAGACCAGGCATTCGCTGACCAATTTCGCATGCACCATAATAGAGGCTAGGGCCCTAATTGCCGCTTGACTATCGGAGTATTGTGAAAATATAAATGACAATGAACAGAAAAAATCATAATCACCGAAAACATCATCGAAATTGTTCTTAAATTTATCACAAAACATCGATTTATCGAATTTAAACTGATCATTTGGGCTAACGAAATATCTGTGCACGTTTCATTCCGCACCGAGGACCAACAATTGCCCAGAATTCAACATTCGAAAGACCTCATTAAAGAGCCGAGAAAAGACGAGAACTTTCTTCACATCATTCTAACTGCTGATGAGACGTGGTATTTCCTACATGAACCTGAAACTAAGCGCCGAATAAAAGACCCCAAACGAGCCACCACCCAAAAAATCGCGTTTGGAGAAGTCAAAAAACAAGTCGATGCTCATTAGTTTTTACGATTTCAAGGGCATTGTCCAAAAGGAGTTCGTGCCAACAGGCCAAACCGTCAATGCAATTTTCCATCTTGGCGTTTTGAAGCGTTTGTTGCATCGCATTCGTCGAATTCGCCTTGAATACCGCGAAGGACGAAGCTGGCGCTTATTACATCAAAATACACCACCTCATCGATCCACTCTTGTGACTGATTTTTTTACTAGAAATCGCATTTTAACCATCAACCACTCACCATATTCGCCTGATATGGCTCCCTGTGGCTTCTATCTATTTGGAAATTTGCATTTGCCATGAAAGGAAAACATTTGGCGTCTGTAGAGGCCATCCAAAAGGCTTGTACCGACATCCTGAAGGACATTCCGATGAATAACTGAAACACTCTTTCGAAAAGCTTTTAAATCGCGCAAAACAGTGTATCGAGGCCAAATGGTACTAGTTTGAATAAATAAGCTCGAAGTTATCAGAACAAAGCTTCAGCGTTTCTATTTTAGCTCAGTCTTGTTTATTTTGGACTTCACCTTATATTAACAAATACGCCAGTCGTTTCTTTCTCGTGCTAACCGGTGCCAGTTGGACACATTAAGTGAAGCCAAGTCCTTCTCCACCTGATATTTCCAACACAGAGGAGGCTATCCTCTTCCGGACGACATGACCGAGCCAACGCAGCCGCTAGAACTTTATTCGCTGCGCTATGTCTATGTGTTTGGGCGAGATCCTCCTCCTATTTGTGGCGTGGGTGAAAACCGCGAGGGAAGGAATAATGAGATGCCGCCTATCGTGGTTCCGCTACTTTGCTCTTAGCGAATTTGACAATGAGTGACGTCATATTCGTGACCAGTATGGCCAGATTATCATTTTCGTTACTTGATTTAGGATGCAGTGTTCAACCCAGTGCGCACGGGCCTGGTATAAAGTGTACAAAAATGTTGATGACTTTTCCGAGCGCGATTTGAAGCGAGGGACAACAAAAAAGGAGCATAAAGTGCTCGTCCAACTTTTTAAGCGGGACCCTTCTTTGTGCTATGCCAAGCACGATCAGTTCTTGCTAAAAAAGGAATAGATGTGAGTATCAACACCATCGAACGTCGACTGAAGGAGGCAAACATATCCTACCGTCCTACATCATCAAAACCACTGCTCTCAAAACAAGCAAATGGCGTCGCTGTATTGGACTGGCCTTTCCAGTCCCCAGCCGCCAACTCCATTGAAAATGCGTGAGGAATTATAAAAACGCATCTTGCCGGAAAGCCAGTACACGATTTAAGGCAACTCGTGCCTCAAGTTCGCAAAATCTGGTCCTCTTTGTCGACGAGGTACGCAAGAAAACTGGTTCAAAGCATGCCGAGAAGATGCCAGGCTATACTCGACAACGATGGAGACTACACGGCTTATTGAGTAACTGCGACTCGTAATTTTGTAGATACTTTCATGTGAAAATAATTTTCAATACATATCTTTTATACTTCATGCATAAATGTGCTTTTTTTTTGGACACAGACTGTATAATTTCAAATCTTTTTCTCAGGATGATAAAATCTTCGTACAAGTATATTAAATTTTTCGCAATAACATTTACATGCATACAGCCAACAGAATTCGAATTATTTCTTGATTTCCATAACGAAATCAAATATAAACAGGATACCATTACAAAAGAATAGAGCCGCTGCGATTATACAAGTGACTCTTCCGTCGCCATAGCCGGGCATCGTGCCGATAACTATGCCACCACAAATAATAAATAAAATACCACCAATGATTGAGAAAGCCAAAACGGGTTCGAAATCAGCAAATTCAACTGTAAAAGAAATTATTTAAATTAAATATTAAAAATATTAAATTTACTACAATGGAAGAATTGAAAAACTGGTGCCAAGAGGATTGAAAAAAGTGTCACTTACGGCCCACTAACACAGCAGTAATTATGACGAATCCAAGAACAGTGCCACAAACGAGCATGTATCTGTAGGCATACATGCCCAACACATACCAAATAATCAGGAGAACAATAGCTATTATCTGGAGAATTTGAAATATTGAAATTTGTGTTCGGACAATAAAAGCGGCAATTTGCTTACCAGCTCCACGACTCTGAATATAGTTTTGAGCTCCATCGCAATTTTTTAGAGAATCTTCGACTCCTGTTTAGGTATTTAACTGATTTGCTATTCACGCGAAAGCTCAGTAAATATAGGGAGAATAAAAATATATGAAATATAATTTTCTTTTTTATTTCACTTATAAACTTCAAAATGTGAGTGGAGAATAGTGTTGGCAAATATCATTTTCATGTTCTCTGAAAATTAATTGAAAAGCTGAAATACGACTTAAGGGGTTACATATGTACGTTCAGAATTTTCAAAAAATCGATTTTTTTACAGATTATTATTCCTCATAGTTTTAGGCGTATTTCTGTGGAAGTCGATTGTAAAAATTCCCTATAGGTACAAAGTATAGAGCACATTTTAACTTGTGCAGCGGTGAGTAAAATTTCAATATTGTTTCAGCGATTTTTAGTATAATTTTTTGTTTGTTAAATAAAATTTTAAAGTAATTACTAAAAATGGGACATGGAAAACATTGCACGCCGGAGAAAAGAGCTCTTATAAGCTCTCAGAAAATGGTTTTTAATGCACTCAATTTAGTTAAGAAAGATTCATCCTATCCAAGCAAAAAACGAAAAAAAAAGCCGCGAAAAACTGATGTTAATGTGGATAGAGCTATAATACGCAAGAGCAAAGCGGATCCTTTTAAGTCGGCACGGCAAATAATGCTTGAAATAAACCAACAATCTGGTCTACAGGTGTCCAGAAAGCTTGTAGGAAGGCGACTTAACGAAGCCCAGGTGTTTGGCCGCATACCCAGAAAAAACCACTCCTCTCAAAAAGACATATCAAACACCGACTAGCCTTTGCAAAAGCCCACAAAGACAAATCTATTCAGTTTTGGCAAAACGTACGTTGAACCGACGAAACCAAAATAAATAGGATGGGACCAGATGGAAAAGCTATTGTACGTCGTCCAAAAATCAAGCGCTAAATCCTAGGTTCACAAAGACGACGATTAAGCACGGCGGCGGAAGCATCATGGTTTGGTGAGCTTTTTCCTGGCATGGTGTTGGGCTGATTGTTCGCGTGGTTGGACAGTATCTGGATATATAGTTAGATATATATATACAATTGGCGCGAACATCCTTTTTGGGTGTTTAGACGAGCTCCTACTCCTATTTGTGGCGTGCGTCTTACTGTTGTTACACAAATGGAGGGGCCTACAGTTTCAAGCCGACTCCAAACGGCAAATATTTTTATGAGGAGCTTTTTCACGGCAGAAGTACACTCGGAGCTTTGCCCTTTCCTGCCGAGGGGCGACCGCTATTAGAAAAATGTTTTTCTTAATTTTGGTGTTTCACCGAGATTCGAACCAACGTTCTCTCTGTGAATTCCGAATTGTAGGCACGCACCAACCCATTCGGTGCGGCGGCCGCAGTATCTGGATCTACTCCAAAATAAAAAGGGAGCCATTTGTGTCTGAGTTTATGCCATTAAATTGGACATTTATGCAGAACAATGATCCAAAGCATACTGCAAAGACAGTGAAGCAATGGCTCAGAAGAGAAAAAAATAATGTACTGGATTGGCCGGCGCAGAACCCTGATCTCATTCCTATAGAAAATTTGTGGAATGACTTTAAGATCAAAATCGCTAACAAAAATTTTAAAAATTTTGATGATTTGTGGGCCACAGCTGAGGAGGCTTGGTAGTCGATTCCAAAGGAAAGATGCCACAAGCTTGTAGAAAGCATGGAGCGACGGCTTGAAGAAGTAATCAAAAACGTTGGATATAGTACAAAATACTAATCTGGTAAAACAATATTATTACTAAACTATCTGATGTGTTTACTATTTTTGCTTTTATTTGGAATTTTTTAGGATGTGCTATTTATGCGTCCAGGAAGTTTCGTGAGTTATTAACGTTCTCGTAAATTAAATTAGAACTGAAATTCTTTTTGACCATTTTTTTGGTTTAAAATGGAAGTAAAAAAGTTTTTTTTTATTTTTTATGTTACTTTTTTCTCAAAAAAAAAATTATTTAAAATCATATTCAATGCTTTCGAAGTCGAAATGTGCTATTTATATGACCATGGCTGTATATATATATAGTATATAGTTGTAGTTATGCTTTATTTTACAAGATTTTTTTATTACTTTTTACAGGTCCCTCAACATTTCAAAGAGAAATGTTGCAGACCGTAGAGCCACTTTTTTTCATTGTACTTTTTAGTACATTTTTATATACTAATTTTTTTAAAGAAAAATTAAAGTATTGTAAATTTTTTCATAAAGTTTAAGTTCTAATAAACAATGTATACAAATTTTTTTTATTTATTTCTATTCTTAGCCCTTTTAAAAACAGTTTTTCTTTTAGCGCATTTTTGGCGCTGCTGGACGTACATATGTAACCCCTTAAATAAAAAAATTTAATTTACCACATTTCTATAAATGAGCTGAAGAGTAGAAATTAATTTTTGCTCGACTCAAAGAACTAATTTTCGATTCAAAAAACTAGTCTTGATGAGACCCAATTTTAAACCTTCAACGTTTTATTGAATTTATAATGGAAAACCTGGGGTGCATGTAATAGACGTGTTTCTACGAGGGGGTCTTTATATTTTGCGCCCAATAATGAAAGCACATTAAAGTGATAGTGAAAATGCCTTTATTGTTTTCAAAATATTCTTCTTGGAAGTCAATACGTTTCTGCATTCGGTTGAACCAATTTTCAAAGCACTTTTGCCACTCAGAAGTGGATACCTCCAAAACGAGCCGGTTAAAAGCTTCATCATAGTCTTCTTCTTCATTGCGAAACGTTGACTTCGCATTTCACTTTCCATTTTCGGGAATAGGTGCTAAATCAGCGCTGTAAGGCGAATACTCTTGAGAGTTCAAACACCCTTTTGAGGGCTCAAACACTCTCCTATGTGAGCAGAGCCGTGAGAGCTCGCATTGAGTTTTTGGTGAAGGAAGAGTCGTCTTCGGTGGTTGGTGTTTCTTCATTCTCCGAAAACTTCTGGCAAATAAATGGTTGTGTACCACTCAAAATTGACTGTTTTAAGTTTCTCTAGTTGCACAGTTGCGACTTGACCTGATTTTCCGGAAAAATAGGCAACCATTTCCTTTGAGATGCTTCTTCCGCATACAAATTTGTATTAAGCTCGGAACACCCATACTCTCGTTTGCTGTTTTGTTACCGGTTCCATTTATAAATTCAAGATTTGTCACCTGTTACGAAAGAAGAAGTGAAATTGTCGAATTATGTGGCATCTAACGAGAGCGAATCTTCATGGCGTCCAAATGTTTATGGAAGATTTAATTGTATGCTGGTCTCACTAACGCCCAAGAATGCTTTTATCTCGTCATCTGTCACTTGATAATCTTGCGTTATCGATTGACGCACAGCATCGATGGCATCGGAGATAACAAACGTTTTAATCTAGAGGCACGCCACAAATAGGAGGAGAAGCTCGGCTAAGCACCCAAAAAGGCGCATTCATTAAAGGTGATGGCACAAGACCAACAACAATGTTCTGTATATTACTTTTGATTGTCAAAGCAAAGTATTGAGAAACTAGAAAAAAAATAATGAGGTTGTCTTGTTTCATTCTGGGCTGACAGCCAAGTGGACCCGGCGAAAGAAAAAAACACCTTTGATAGATTCGTCTTGAGAATAAGGCAGCACCATTTATGTGCCAGAAAGATACCGAAGAATAAGAGAAACAAATCGATGAAAGCAGACTATTCTACACCACGGCAAGTTTTACACCATGCAAGTTTCCACACAGCGATTCGAAAAAGTTATTTTTTGAGCTTTAAGCATATGGAATTGATGGATCGTCCATCTCCGGTATATTCTTGGTATCCAGGCATCCAGAGGAAAGAAGTAGCCTCGAAAATTAGTTTAAACACCTAAGCTTCACAGACAATATTTTGCAAAACAATAATATTTTCGACTCTACAGCGTCCGGCACTCGGCGTGTAACCAATTAAAAAGACTACAAATTTAGTTTGGAAAATTACTTTTATTCAATTCAAAGTAAAAAATGTGTGAAAATAATACAAAACTAAGAATCAATTTACTTTTGCTCGATATGACCACCTTTTGCCTTGATTACGGCATTAAGATGGTCCAGAAACGAATCGCACCCTGCCCGAATGTGACTTGCAGGTATTTTGGCCCACTTGCGAGGAATGGCTTTTTTCAGCGGCTCGAAACTGGTGAATCTTTTAGCTTGGACCTTGCTCTTCAAAATAGCCTAAAGAGAATAATCCATCGGCTTCACGTCTGGTGAGTTTGAGAGCTATTGTGTGGACGTTACGAAGTTCGGAACGTTGTTTTTTAGGCTTTCTTGGTTCACTCGAGCTTTGTGAGATGGTCCCGCCGGGTCCTGTTGAAACGTCCATGGTTTTCCACCAAAATGTTTGTCTGTCCACGGCTTCAAAGCAAGGGAGTGTGCGAATTGCTCAATTTCAAAAATTTTCTCGTCAAAAAACACAATATTCGGAAATTGACCGCTTTTGGCCGAGCGAGCAACTCCTTCGCTCTCTCAAGTGTGACTTGTTGCTGCTTTTGATCTTTAAGACTTGTCTTTGAAATCATTTTTCAGTATGCGGCGGGTGCTATGGTCAGATATTTTCAGTTCTTTCGTCATTTGATTGGCACTTCGACAGGGATTTCGCTTACATCACTTCTTAACTTTTTGAACCATTTCATGTGACGTTGCGATCTTTTGATGACCACCCCCATTGACGCTTCGCGATGCCACCAGCCAAATACAATCCAATCACACTATTACGTTTCAAATCCATTACTGGTTTTCTTTTTTCGCGTTTACTCTCGGCAAAATGCTTCCGCGCGCTTGTAAACAATACTCTGGACTGTCCTTTAGTCAACTAGCAGACAGCTGATGCCCGTGCATCAGCTGCGCGAGCGGTCTGAAGTTTGTTACACTTCGAGTGCCGGACTCTGTAAATACTTGAGTTTACTTGTACATCTCATAGACTTAAGTGCTACCGATAACATTTTCAATATGGTGGGATATGTCGTTAACGCTTTTCGTGTCGGTTGAGCGAGAGGAGGGCGATATTTGTGTTTATTATGATTTTTAGAAAATTTCTTGTAGAAATTCCACAGGGATTATTATTTCTTGAGCTGCATTGAGTCGATCCACAGCACTACTTTTCAATCGTTAGAGTTGAATGTTCCACTAAACCGTAATGAATTCTAAAGACTTCAGTATACTATTAACTCCTCGCTACCTCCCATCTACCATGCCAAAGCGACCAAGCCCTCATTTCGTAATATTTAATCCCACACAGATAACGACTTAAGTGTTTACGGAAGTTATACTTTGATTACAATAATCAAATGTGATTGGATTTTTTTTTTAATTAAGTAGTGTAACACTTCAAATCACACGCTTCGGATTCCTGCTTCAAGTGTAAAATAAGTGATTTTCCTACTGCACTCCGGCGTTATCAGCCAACCATAGGAAGAGGAAGCATACACGTAGTGCTAGGCGTTATATACTGGTCAAAGCGAGGGTACAAACAAAGAAGGGTAAAAGTTCTACAAAAGTAAATATCAAATCAAGATATGTACTTTGGTGGTATTTGTAAACACTGGCGACTCGTCTTGTTCAAAAAAAAAAAATTTATAAATTGTAATCAGGTGGAGAATTTGCAAAATTAAAAATACACGACTTTTTATTGTGAAATGATATTTTCGTTCAATCGGACGCAAGATATCTCCATATATGCACATATTTGTACATAGCCGGTGATACAAAAGCAAGTTTTCTTTAAATAAAATAAAATGTATTGGTATTAAAAGTATATTCGGGCTTTGTTATTTAGGGAACACGGCTTGAAATTGAAATTTGAAAAGGGCGAACCAAGAAGCACCGAGAAAATGGTAACTCCTAAAACACCCAGGCTGAAAAACTCTTTGTATTCGAAGCTTCGGAAAGCAGAAGAGTTGATAGTCCAGTAGGAATAGCGTTCGCCATTCACTGTTACATTGGCACCAGCCTCTTTCTTGAAGAAATATGGGCCGACGATCCCTCCAGCCCATAGGCCACACCAAACGGTTACTTTCAATGACTGTTCTGGTATGGCTTCGAGTTGCTCTTTAACCCAAAAACGACAATTTTGTTTATTGACGTAACCATTAAGCCAAATTTGCCTTCATCGCTGAACAAATACGAGGTGTGTTCAAAAGGTATCGCGATTTTTTTTTTCAAAAAATATTTATTTATTCATTAATATCTATTTTGTCCCCTTCAAAGTAATCCCCATGAGATATTATGCACTTGTGCCAACGTTTTTTCCAGTCTTCGAGGCCCTTCAAAAAATCATTTTTTTTTATATTGTTCAGCTCCTCCTTCGATGCCGTCTTTAGCTCGTCATTCGTAGTGCAGCGTTGTCCTTTTATGGGCCTCTTCAGTTTCGGAAACAAGAAAAAGTCACAAGGGCCCAGATCTGGGGAATACGGTGGCTATGGCATCATTAATGTATTGTTTTTGGCCAAAAACTCGCGCACAAGCAACGATGTGCGAGCAGGGGCTGGGGCGTTATCGCGATGCAAGAGCCAATTTTTGTTGTTCCACAAATCCGGACGTTTCGTGGCTCACGCAAATTGCGCATAACTTGCAGGTAATATTCCTTATTGACCGTTTTACCCTGTGGCAAGAACTCATGGGGCACAACCCCCCTGCATTCGAAGACAAGGGTAAGCAAAACTTTTACGTTCGACCCAACTTGGCGCTTTTTTTTCGGTCTTGGTTCGTGCGGCAGCTTCCATTGAGATGATTGAGCTTTAGTTTCCACGTCATAACCATAAACCCACGATTCCTCACCAACTATGGCCCTCTGGAGCAAATTTGGGTCGTCGCGGACAGAGTCCAACATCTCATTAGCAATGTTCATGCGATACTGCTTCTGGTCGAAATTGAGCAGATTTGGAACGAATTTTGCGGCGACCCGTCCCATGCCCAAATCATTGAAAAAAATCAAATGGCACGTGCCAATCGAGACATATCGGTGATTCCACGATTGACCAATACCATTTTTTCACTTCATCAATTTTTTCGTCTGTTGTTAAAGTGCTCGGGCGTCCGGCACGCTTTTCGTCGTTCACATCTTCTCGGCTTTCTGAGAACATTTTGTACCACCGATAAACGTTGCTTTGGTCCAAAGTAGCTTTTCTGGATTGCATTGGCTCACTTAATTTCGTTTTTCGCACAAAATTTGATACAGGTTCTTTGATCCATCTTTTTGAAAAGGTAAAAATCGAAGACGAGCCGAAACACGTGCAAGCAAAGCAGCTGTCAACGTAACCTGCGAAAGCTCAAAATTCGCGATACTTTTTGAACGAACCTTGTGCGCGATGAACACTCTCCACAGAGCGTGAATGTTCGTAATAAATTTGTACAATTTGTAAACGTTGTAGACCCGTAAGTCTTTTCATGATGAAAGGTCAATGAATACTGAGAAAATTTATATTTAATTTGACAGTAGTCGCGCGTGATCTGTCAAAAAAACCCTATTGGAAGGAGTACCTCCAACCTGATCACCCTTTATATCTCGATTTTGATCTTCTTCTTCTCTCTTACAGCAGGAATATTTTTAAAATTTAGAAAGGCATGACATCAACGTCAAAATTGTTCTAATAACAGTTCAATATATTGTTTATAAGCCATTAAAAGCATTTGCATCTCAGTTTTGTTGAATTTTTTTTGCTGTGATGGAATTCAAACGTAATAGTGTGATTGTGTTATATGTATATTTCTGGAAAATCACAACCAGCCATTGTTCGTGAGCTCAGTCACCTCAAAGTGAATAAAATGTTTGTGTATCGCACTGTAAAACGTTTCAATGATACTGGTAGCATTGCAAAACGCTATGGAGGTGGGCCAAAACAAACCGCAACAACGCCAGAAATGGTTCGGAAAGTGAAGGCTCGACTTGAACGAAATCCACGTCGAAGTGTAAGAAAAATGGCCAAAGAACTGAAAATATCGCGAGACGGCATTTGACGCATATTGAAAAATGAGCTCAAGGTCAAGGCTTACAAGTTCCAAAAAGCACACGATCTTTCACCCCAGCAAAAAAAAGTTCGGTGCGAAAGAGCAAAGGAGCTGTTGCGCTTGCACGAACGTGGCGAATTTCCTAACATTGTGTTTTCTGATGAAAAAAATTTCCCAATTGAGCAGTTCATAAGCACTCAACACGATGGTGTTTACTCATACCAGAATTTGAGCCTACGTATGGCCACTCGAAGCAATTTCCCATCGCAAGTAATGGTTTGGGCCGCAGTGACCGCTGATGGACGCTCTCCAATCGTTTTTATCGAACCTGGTGTCAAAGTGAATGTGACATATTATCGGGAAAATGTTTTAAAAGCTGCTTTAGAGCCGGGGACACGCAAACATTTCGGTCGTAGACCATGGACGTATAAACAGGACTCGGCACCGTCTCATAAAGCACTTCATATCGTTCACCCTGTAGTTAGCGTACTGGCATTTTCACCTTGCATGCGGAGCCAGGGAACGTAAATTTTTGGATGAACTTTTCTATTCCGGATTCTTTGGCGCAATGTAGTTTTAGCGGATCCATCATTTGCGTAGTGGGTTACAAATATATATTTGTAAAATATTTTCGAGCGAAATCGAACTCATTTTAGTAAATTCCAGATTTTCTACTTAACATTTGCCAAAAGACGTGCCATCGAGTTGTGGCAGCTGCCTAACTAAAACACTGCGAAAAAATCACCTCGAGCTTGAAAGGTTCTGTTCATAAATGTATAATTGTCTATGATCTGTGACTTTTAAAGATTTTCTCAAGAATTTTGTATTTCAGGCAGTTCTCTGCTCGAGCCAATTTCGAAGTCAAGTGTTTATAAAAAAGTATTAATTAAATTAACGGCGCTACTGTAACTATAATAAGATTATATCAATTTTGTTTCTTTCACTTCACTACTACTTCTGTTAGCGCACGTATCCACACACACACATGCATGCATATAAACGTACGTACATACTTGGGTATATCTTTTTCATATGCTTATCAGGTGTATGCTGCTGTCGCTCCATGTTTGGTTTTATCTACGAGTATGAATTAGTTCTTTTTTGCACATCAATTCTCGTTTTTTGTTAGAAAAAACAGCTAAGTAAATATTTGCGTCAAAGTTTACGTTTTAAGTACTCAAGAAAATATATTATACCTGGACACATACATATATACGTACATTCATAGAATCATATACATATACATATGTATATACTTGTACATACCTACCTCTGTGTATGAATCAATGTACTTGTAGACTTTAGAAAGCGCAACCTACTTGTGATTTAAACATTCACTTCCACAGCAAATTCACTGTTATGAAACAAGATTTAATTATTCTAAACTAAAAACTTCTGCTTTGCAATCGGCGAATTGCTTCATGTGCAGAAGTCGTGTGCAAGTGGCAAAAGTATGCAGCTGGAAATAATATTTTCAGTCAAACAGCTCATAACTTCCCACTTCGGTTAAATGTCCTCTGGGTATGAACGAAACTCCCGTCCAGGTATAAAGTGTGCAGGCGAGCATTGCTGTTCACTCTGTGACGTATTTGACTTAAAGGCCAACCAGGGTTTGCAGCGCCTGTGTGACCACCGATAGCACATCCCCATTTTTTTTTTTATCCGAAGGGGGAATCTTACATAGATACCGTCAATATAGACGGCATGCACGATTCATACTGATCGCTAAGGGTGCACCTCATTCGGGACCACACACAGTCAGTTTTACTACTAATCTGGACTTGCGAAACAGTAAACCCGCGTTCTAAACCCTAATTTCAACCTCTGTAGCTTTAGTTTGCCCTGCGGTACCTCCGTTTAAGCATCGCATCGCAGGGCTAGCCATTATGGCTCCTCATTTATATTTCTGTCTCCGTCTACCCTTCATTACTTCTTTGTCTTCTTCCTTTACTGCGTTCCCATTCCTTTTTCCACAGTTCATGTAACGCATTTGCGGACCATTCCCTCATCTTGATCCACACCAACTTCGACTGCAGCATGTGATCTACAATGTTGCCCGGGGTTATTCTTTCTTTTATGATTTCTTCAATGCACATTCTTTCAGATGCGTATCTCGGGCAGGAGAAGAAAACATGTTCCACGTTCTCACCACCGTTGCCGCAGAACGAGCAGTCAGCTGCGTCCTCGTGGCCGAATCTTGAAGATACTCTCTATAGCATCCATGTCCCGTCAGGAACTGTGTGAGGTAGTAATCTCTGTCACGATGTCCTCTCTCAACCCAAGCCTGCACGCTTCTGATAAGTTTATGCGTCCGTATCCCTTTTATCGCTAGGTCCCAGCGATTTTGCCGCTCAATTATGCTCTCCCGTCTTTCTTCTTTACTCTCTTCGACCGTTAGTCGCCTGTTTAGCCTTTTGGCTTTGTCGTACACTCTACCCAGTGCAAAGGCTATTATATCTGGTGGCATGATACCCGATATGACACATACTGCTTCAAACGACACTGTCCTGAAAGCACAGGCAACTCTAAGGGAAATAAGTCTAACAACTATTTCAGCCTTCTTCGCGTATGTTTTCTGTATCAGGGCTTTACCCCATATGGGTGCTGCATACATGAGTGTAGACTGGGTAACTTTAGCCCAGAGCGCTCTTCTACTCTGAGTAGGACCACTGATGTTGGCCATAATTCTTGACAGTGCCGCTCTTCCATACTTTCGGAAACATGCCTTAATTTATACACTTGGTGAAGTGTTCTGCCGTCAGGTCCTAAAGCCTTAGCATTGTTGAAACTTTCCGTTGCCAAAATCACCTCTGCTTCACTGATTGTGACACCGCTTTCTGCTGAGTGGAACTGGGTCTGGCTTGGTTGCATGTCTTGCTTTGAAAATAGTGTATGTACAATCTCTTCTAAAAGAATGGGGCAAGTTCTTGCCTGTCCTCTACCTCCTTTGACCTTGGCCATAACGAGTTTGTAGCCATCACCCCACGGGGTTTCGTCCACATTCTGGCACAGTTCTTTAAAGCTGGCTGCCTTGCTGCTTTTAATGGCTTTCTTCAATTGTTTCCGCTTCTTTTTATAGTTCTCGCGGAGCCTGTAGTGTTCTGCCAACCCATAACTCCTTTGAGAAAGGTGCCTTGCTTTTTTGCATCTCCTCGTTCCACCAGTATACAGGCTTTCTGGGAACGCTCTGTCTTTTCCTGCACATAGCGGCATCGCAAGCTCTGCTAACATGTATTATTAGCAGCTCCGCCTGTAGTTTTACATCGTTGGTGTTAGTCGGGTTCTCATGCTAGAAGATTTGGAACATTTCTTCATCAAACGACTCCACCCTCCAGCCCTTATTCTGTTTTTTCTGTACGGCTTCTTTTCCATGCGAAAAGTCCACCTTAATGGCAAGGCGTAAGTGATGTCGATTATTGATGCACGACCATTCACATCGAAGGTATTTTTCCCCCCGTGTTTAGCAGAACCGCATCAAGCAGTGAGAATGCCTTAATCAAGGCATCTCCCCTTTTATTGGTGTATCTGCTACATCCCCATGTTGAGCAGTTTTTGAATGCACATTATTTTTGTTAATAAATTACAGCGCATTGCCTACCAAAGTCCATATGAATGAATGTTTCAAATCTGGCTCATAGCCCATTGTGATACCTTGTTGGGAACTTATCCCTATCTCTCTTAAAACCAGTGTGTACTTTTCAAAAACTTTAGAAGATCTCTAATTTCCACAGAACTAAGATCTTCCATTAGATAATTCTCTACCTAAAATTGTAAATCTACGTCTCATCTAGACAGCTCTTCCTCATCTAGATAGCTTTTGCAGAAGTCATGTGTTTTCCCAACGATCCTCTGGACGTGCCTACCTATTGGGCAATGCCCCGTTATGACTGAATCCACTGTGCTTATTTTGGCTTATCAAAGATTTTGTGTGTTTAGCATTGAGAGTCGGTCACAATTGTCGAACGATTCCGCAGGTGGTTTCATTACGCATTCGCTGCTCTTAAGATTGCTTCAAAGATAAGAAGCTTACATGTTTGTAAGGGTATGCCTATGTCATTGTCTATGCACTCATCGGTCAATTTGGTGTCGAGTCTCATTAGTTCATCGACTCTGCAGTTACTCTCAATGAATGTCGCCATGGCCAATAACCCATGCTACCTTTAGGTGAAATGACTCAGCCATATCGTTAAGAGATGTGCGGCATTTCATGACTACCTTGAAGGTTGTCGACTGCTTTGTGAGGGATTTTATAGCTGCTTGGCTATCAGTAATTAGTATTGTAGATATCATCTTCAGGTGTCGCATCACACTGTAAAAATTTGCGACTTACATTATTGCCATTAGTTCAGCCTGAAAGGCATTACAGTAGATGGGGAGCCGAAAACTGAAGGAGATCCCCAGATGTTCGGAATATACTCCCCCGCTCCCTCTGTCCTCGGTCTTTGAGCCATCTGTGTATATATGGATGAACTCGCCCTGTCTTACATAGTCCTGTTTCCACTCTTCCCTTGAGGATAGGAGAGTCGCTAACGTTGTAGTGGCAAGTGTAGGCGGGAATGCATAGTGCACAGTCCGGGAAGCTCCGCAATGCCAGCCAGGATTTTGCCATGGCCGTAGTCCGTGTTTGCCCACCACTTAAAGTGTTCTGCCTTATTGCAGCTCATTTACTCATTTTACATGTAAAGTTGCTATCTTATGAGTGATAAATGATATTTTCCAAAAGACGATTATTTTATTAAAATTTTCGACGACATTTGCACACTTCGCTATATAAAATTGTTCTTAAATAAAGTCAAAAGCTCAACAAATCCTAGTAGTCGAAACACCTCTTTTCTGCGAAAACTACGGCAATAGGGTCAGAAACTAGATTCCAAATTCGAAGCCAGATTCCTATAAAGGAGAATGTGCCCTGTGAAAGATTAAATGCTAACACCACTGCAATCCACAATATTCGGTGAATGGCGTAAGGCATGAATATCCTTAGAACTTGAAACTAATTTAAGCAAAAACTACTATAGATCCTCTATACTGCTGTCGGGCTCTCTCGAAAATGAGACTATGGTACAAGGGAGCTCTCAGTTTTGAAAGACTAGAATGTATCCCTCAACTGGAGCTTGACGAACAGTACGTGCATCTTGAAAGATGTTATTTCCGCTAAAAATTGGACTCTGATCTCGCATCGTTATGGACCAAAATGGTCTCTGCGTGGCCTTGGCCAACCAATATAACCTAGCCTAACCTAACTTACTACAGCTTCCATGTAAAGTTCGGCGTCAGATTGACAGTGTGAGGAAGAGTTCACAATCAAATATTTCGTTTACTCGCATGGACCGCATTTACGGTCACGTCATCAGCCGAATATCTCGCTTATTTACGCATCCACTCGACGAATTACGATGACAGCGCTACTAAAGACCGCTTCTTTGTGGCCTGACAAACCTACTCCATAAAAAATGCCTTCAATGTTGGGGTGGGTTAGGAAAATATTGTTGGTATTATTGCCCGATTTTGCCGAAATTCGGCCCTCACGACGAACCTACGTTGTAAGCTGACCATTCCTGCACAAAATCTATTAAGCTACCTAACTGTATTCTACTTGAAAGTCTCGACACCAAGTCCATCATGCTATTATAGATAAACGTACGCGGGTAAACCAAGCATCTACTCGAACCAGCGAAGGTACGCACACGGTTCTGTGCAGCAAAAAACATGCGCCCAACATCACATGGAAAGCACGACTTTGAAAGGCTGCATTTGCAACAGACAAGGCACTCGACTCTCGCTCCTGTTCTCAGAGTGGGCAGTTCAACAAAACGCCTAGCAGTGTGGTGACATTTCTCGCTTCCTGAAGCCATCTTTAAAGAAGAACTCGGATCACAGCGAGCCGAAAAAATAAAAGATACGATCACTGGTGCCATAAAGAAAATACGTTGTTGCTGCAATCACGTTGGATCTCTGCCGGCCTACCGAGAGTTAAGAAAGTAAAAGAGACGCATCATTTCAAGAAAGACGAGAGAGACAAAAATATGTGAATGTGAAGAGCTCGAGTCGCTAGCTGACAAGAAAGAGATTCGAAAATTTTACCTAAAATGTAGACAGCCTACTTAGGGATAAGGTTTAGCTCAGTGCTTGTTGGCCTGTGACCATTGGCCGGTCGGTTCTGAATTACGCTGAGCCCGTCCGATTGCCTGACACTAGTGATTCACAGGGACTAAACTTCAGACCTGTCAGAATACTGCCATGAGGATGACCACGGGATGCCAACCGGTGTCTCACTTGCAACATCTCCACAGCTTTTCTTCTGGTGGTAAGGAGCATAGTAAGATACTCAGCATGCAATTTCTGCTGGGTTACTACCTGCAGACACTTACTAGAGGCTAAGCCACCTCCTAGGCGAATCAGGAGACATCTATTTAACTATACTGCCAACGTGCAGGATCGCGCACAACAAACTCTATACTGACATCCATTAAATGTCATTCATCGGGAGTCTTTTACCACCTTATCTCTAAACTCCGGACCCCCGAATGCCATCATATTGAGTACAACCACCACCCATCGCAGACGAAGAGTCACAGCTGCCGCATGAGAAGCGCGTAACTTTGGCTCAATTACGTTCTGGATTTTGTAGCTGGTTAAAATCCTTCAACCTCGACGTACACAATACACATATGTGAAGATATCCCGCATGATGACAATCATCTATTTACATGTCCCCCTAAGCCAAATCAGCTATTACCTCTCTCCTTTTGGAACCAACCCGTCAAAGCCGTAAGTTACCTGTGCCTACCTTTAGATGAGATAGGCGATGACGATCGGTGACTACACCGTACTGGCAAGGTTTCATGAACTGATACAACAATCACAGCCCACGAAAGGCGCTAAGGCCGAGACTATTTGTTGTTTGATCAAAAACATCGAACTGGTGACTCATGTGTAGAGTAGCTTAAAATTTTGCTAAATATGAGTTGTACTCGCATTTGATAATCAGCAAAAACTATCAGCTCTCGACGATCGCGTATGCAACTTTAGCAAAGTAGGACAAATTGAGAGAAATTTAATTTTGAGAGGAAGTTGATAGGTAAAAATGCGTCCAGCAGCAATATGCCAGCAGAAAAAATAGCTCGAATCCAACACAGCTGATGCAATTCTGAAAATTTAATCTAGCATTGGAAAAAGTAAATAATGTAAGAATTCTTATATGGAAGACTCCACGAATTTTCAGTTTTCCTTATTTCACCGTGAAAGTATTTTTGTCTGTGACTTAACGATTGAATAAAATAAGAAAGAGAAAAACAATACATCAATAGAATAAATACAAATATCCACTTATTACTTCAGCAAATCAGCTAAGTCTGTCAAACTCACAGAGTGCAGTATAGCAGTTCGCCGCCCCTTTCTGTAATCTCTCAACCATGGCAAGGAAGTTTATGGTATTAATTTGAAAATTTATCCCTTTGAGAGAAATCGGATGGCAATGCGACAGAATTTCGCTGCTGGATAATATTTAATAAAAAACCCAGCTAAAAACCCACTTTACTCAAATTCGTCAGCGAACTTCTTAGGCTACCCAATGTGAAATGAAAAACCAGTTTATTTGATATATCTTTGAAAGGAGACACTTAATTGGAATTTTTCTGTCAACTTGTTGATGTATTCGATTGCCACTCTCAATCGTTCCAAATCCCATAGAAGACAAATTAATTATAATTCGTTGGGAAAATATTCATAGTTCCTTCGATTACCAAAATGTCCAATATCACATCAGTTTTCGACACATATTTGCCAAGATAATCATCAAAAATTAAATAAATGCATTGCGCGTTACTTGAATGGTATTGTAAACAGCAATTAACCAGTACGGAAATAAATTAAGAAAAATTTGTTTTGAAAAATGACGCAAAAGCTTATGAAGTTTGTTAGATATCATCAATTGGTGGTCAAATTAGCTTTGATTAAAATTTTCTTTCCTTCATATTTTTTCTGTTTGAATTATTACCAAAAAAAAAAAAAAAATCAAAAAATCGTACTGAAGATCTATGTACATACAGTGGCCCTATCGCATTATCGGGTTTTTTAAAACGCTATGGCTCCCAAAATACGCACACTATCAAGTTAATTTTCATCTCAATTTGTTGGCAATTTCATGTACTTTATTTCTTACTTACTTACTTTATTACTTACTCGTGGAGCCAATGGGCCTCTTCAATAGATCTAGATCGCACTCTATTAGGTACTGCACGGTATATGTCATTCTACTTGCAGTTTGCGGGGTCGTGTTCCCTATCGAGGGATCTGCGCTGGAGCGCCAGGTCGTCTAAAACCCTGTTGATTTCGCCTTAGCACCTGCCTTAGATTAGATAAGATTTGTGGGAGGTTGGACAAGTCCAAGCACTCAGTCAATAGACCATTGTACTACACCCGGATAGATATCAGTAGAAAGAAAGGGATAGGAAAGATTAAAGGTGGATGGAAAAATTAGTTTGAGGTCACTCTTCCACAAATCTCTTGGAGACATTGATGAATCTTAAGAGATCCGGAAGAGGAAGAGTATGAACTTTATCCATACTCAGCAACTCAATATCCTAAGTCTGATTGTGGAAAATGTAGGACAGCTACAGAGATTATGCTCTGCAGGTGTCGTCATTCTCAATGTTTATAATTTGGAGTTTTATTCAACAAAACACGACTGAGATTTTACTTCAATTTATTACGTTTGGTTTTCTCTTGGCCCTAGTTGTGTTAGGACGAGCAATTATATCTTAACAATTTCCGGTGGGCAAGCCACTTTGTGACGAGCAGCGTTATCCACAAACAAAATAATGTATTTGTCTTGCTTTTTCATCTATTTGTCCACTAACTTGTCACCCGAACACCGTCTTTGCTTAGAGCTTCTGCATCCAAACGCTCAACGTGACCCAGGCAGCGCAAGTGCTGGCTATTGATTCGCTTCACTATGTCCACCTCATCGTTGAGTTCATACAGCTCGTGGTTCATGAAATGTTGGAATCATAACGTGCAGCAAACGCGTAGCAAAGCACGCCAACAGAATTTCCACATTGCGAAAACATCGAGGACTTTGTGGCTTCCCAATGGCGAATACTTTTCGGTATGTGCGAGTAGCATTACACAAGTGGAGCAAAGTAAGTCGAGCTTTTTGGCTTTTCCGCCCTTTTGGTTGTTAGCAGTTACGGAAAAAATGGTGCAGACAAAACCACACCAGCATTGCTTGATGCTCCTTCTGCATCGTTGTCTGTAACCTCGCCGTGAATTTTACCAAATTTTATGTTGCGGCGCCACAGTGAACTGAGATTCGGTTCAAACTCATTCTCCAGTTTTGTTGTCAACTCCTTGGCTTTGTCAAGCAGAATAAAACTTATAATAACGGCGTCATGTTGCCTCTGCTGGTCAAACCCTCAACAATAAGATCTTTTCAACTCTTTCGTGTGCACTGCAGCATTGGGAAAAATATACAGCTCAGCCAAAAGCCAGCTAAGCGATTTGATTGTATTTGCTTAATAATGACCACACGTAGCGGTGCGTTGGCCGACTTGAAAAGGGTCGTATACGAGAGGGGTTAAATAAGTAACCATGTTTTCAAAAAAAAGTTTTTATATTTTTTAACGTAGTAACCTTTTAGAAAAATACATTTCTCTCAACACTCCGGCCAGTTTTCTAATCCCTCCGAAAAAGGAGAATTTGTCGAACTCCCCAAAATACGCCTCTGCTCAGCGCTGATACCATTTCTTCATGTTAGGGAATAAGAGTCAGATCGGATAAATACGGGGGTGCGGCAGCAATTCATAGCGCAATTCATGGAGTTTGGTGGCGACAACTCCGGATGATGATGGTGAAACATTTTTTATAAAAGCGTTCCAATAACTCACTGTAAAATTGTCCAGTGATCGTTACTCATTTTTCTAAGAAATCCATGAGGATGACGTCGTTCGCATTTTCACCTTCGGTGGAGCAGATTCCCCGAGAGAAATCCACTGTTTTGATTGTTAATTCAAGTCGACGCCAGAGTTCCTTCGGATCTTGCTCAAATTCCCCCAAACACTGCGTCGAAGTTAACAACCGCGTCCGCTTGTTATTGCTTGTAATCAATAGCGGCACCTATTGGGCCCACAATTTTTCGATCGCCAACTTATCATGTAAAATACTAATTGCCGTTCCGGTCGACACACCTATGAACTTTGCTTTTAACTCCTCGAATTTTTCCCCATCCAAAAACAAATAGCGAATTACCGAACGATACTGCTTTTTTTCCATCTTAGCGAAAATCGCGAAACACGTCTGCCAAATCCAAATCCGGCTGCCAAATTTAAACTAACCTATTAATCAGTCTGAAATTTGTTTTGCCGTCGTTTGATAGAGTAGTAGGTTAGGGCTTCGCTATGCCACTAGCCACATCTTCATAGAGCTATTCGAGCTAACTCATTTAAGAGTCCTTTCTATTTAGTCCGACGCCATGCAAACAGTACGCTTTCTGGGCTCACCGTTAATTTACTCCGATTACTACATTCAACGGAACAGCGATTTAGGAAAGGTTTAACAAAGCTGCTACAAAAATGATGGGACATAACTTGAATATGTCTTGTCTGTGCAGAATTGTATAGTCGTTTCGTGCCTCTCATGTTGCCTTGGCCCAGCATCGAATTGGAGTTTTTTAGCCCAAACTTTCCTTTTAGAAATATAATTCGAGCTGCAACAGCTCTGACATATAACTCATATTAGGCATGATCGCAGATTAGTTCTGTAGGCAGTTTACTTTTTTTAAATGTTTTCTGATGTACTGAGATTTAGACTCTTGGTTGAAGGGAGACGGTATTATAGTAGTTATATATGTATCAGCTGTATACCATGTTTTAGGGGGAGCTCTCTGACTTCTCATAAGCTGACTCTCATTGCATAAATCTGTGACCCCTAGGCGCACCTAGGCATTTCCGGCTCTATCCCCAACCATCATTGCTTAAAGTAGTATCATTCGAGACTTGACGGTTACACGCTTTTACATTGCATGCACCTCTTTATTATATGACAGTCTCAATAAGTGTCCATCACATCAAATTGGAGCTTCATGTGAAAGTAGACACTACAGGCTTCTGTGCAGCCACTAATACTTGCTTATGTTCTGGATGAAATTAGTCATAGTTTACGGCTCACATGCCCTGTTATCACATGCTAGGGTTTTCTCAATATCAGTAAATCGATTATCATGCCTTAATATTGATGCCTATAGTACAGTATCTATTTTGTATCACGCATGCATTGTTGCATAGTGCCGCCCATTAATCAAATGTTACTGTTAACAAGCTCTTAGAACCGAGAAGTCAAATTCGTTGACTTGAATTTATCAATGAGTACTGAATGTTGGCCGCTGTAGCCAAATGGGTTGGTGCGTGATCGCCATTCAGTGGTGCCAAGGTTCAAAAACCCGGGCAGGAAAAACCAACTGATAGAAAAAGTGGTTTCTAATGGCAGACATGATACTCGGCAGACAATGGGAAAGTTGCAAAGCTCCTCTTAAAAAACAATCCGCCATTCGGAGTCGACTTAAAACTGTAGGTTTCTGCATTTGGTGGAAAAAAGCAAGACTCGCACCACAATTAGGGTGAGGAGTTCGACCCAATAAAGAGTGTAAGCGCCAATTACATATATTTTGAATACCCATCAAAACGGTCTATTTTGCATTGAGCGTACATTTTGGGTGCAGAAATTTCAGAAATCCACTAAGAAAGTAGTGAGCGTTTTACTGAGGCGGTTCGAAGATATCGTTTCTGCGCGCCACTCAATAAATCCAAGACATACAAATACTGTACAAAAATGGCAAGAGTGGCATGAATTTTTTGAAATTTTACTCCTAAAAGGATAGCCAAATGCAGTGCCAAACACGGTTATTCCAAAAACAGTGTTTTCGTAACGGCAGCCAATTTTTTCTACTTTTTATTAAGGAGGTGAAGCTAAACATAAATACCCTGCAGTGAAACACCAAACTGTTCTGCCTTTTCCAAACTGGATAAAGAAGCAAAGCGAATGGGTTTGGTTGTGAACGAGGACACAACGAAATACCTCCTGTCATCAAACAAACACTCGACACACTTGGCACTGTTGACAGTTATGATTTCGAGGTTGTAAAGGACTTTGTTTATTTGGGAACCAGCATTAACACCGATAACAATTTCAGCCCTCAAATCCAACGGAGAGTCTCTCTTGCCAACAAGTGCTACTTTGGACTAAGTAGGCAACTACGTAGCAGGGTCCTCTCTCGACGAACAAAAGTAACACTTTATAAGGCTCTCATTATGCATGTCCTAACGTACGCCGATGAGGCGTTCCTACGGTGAGTATCGTAGGCGATGAACCAATGAACTGTAGGAACTTTACAACTTCAGAGACATAGTGTGGCGAATAGAGATCCAGCGAATCCATTGACTGGGTCATATCGTCCGAAGGGATACAGGAGCTTCGGCTCTGTGAGTATTCGATGCGGTACCAGCTGGTGGTTGCAGATGAAGAAGTAGTTGCAAAGACAGATGCGCTTTGTTAAGCTCTTTCAAAATCATGCATAAGCGGTAATCTCGCCAAAATCAAGAAGAAGAAGAAACACCAAACTAGTCAGAAAACATACTAGTTTAGTTTAGAAATCGAACTCGTCCGGAAAATATCACTTTTGTAAAGATTATAAGACGATTTATTCATGCCTTTTTTTTCTTGGAGCTAAAACAATTAAATTTTATTTTTATTAGCAATTATACTCTTGACACATGCGGCTTGCTTCCTTAAAATCCTCAAAATGTTAGTTACAGTTTTTAAGAGATCCGTGTTCCAAATGTCATCTATGTCAATTCTATATTAGCCGCTTCTAAGTGAAGAAAGTTTCAGAAGAAGTTTTGCAAAAAATCGACCTAATCTCACAAATTAAAAAACCTTCTGTTGCTGTTGAATATGACAAGTTATACCAAAAAGTCAAAGTTCCAAGACACTCAATTTTTTCAGTTTTCTCCAATTGGCAACTGATTTGACGTCGATGAGTTTTCTTTCTTTAGGAAAGAAAGGAAAACCGATGCGTCATTTTTTACATAAATGCTCTGCAATTTCTGCATTTTATTATAAAGTTATCTTGTCAATAAAAACTTTACAAAATTTAGTCACTAAGCGCAAGTGGCCGACGAAACTAAACTATTTGCTATTGGCAAATATTAAAGCATTAAAATCAGTAGAAGGCGACATTAAAATAAAATCAGCACTGCAAATACCTATACATTAAACCCGTACACTATTTGTTGGATTTTTTATACATACATACCTAAATATATATGTAGGTACACCTGTGTTCACAATGACAACAGCGCGTCATATTGTAAAGTTTTCATTATTTATTTCTTGAATTTTTTTTTACTTTAGTTTATACCATAGCAAAAACTCTACATGCAACATAACGTTTCACATTTTCTAAAAAAATTTAAAAAATATTACTGTAAATTTAAAATTTTTAAGGGGGAACCCCACTGAGAACGCGTGAAAATTAAGTGATTTTCATGAATTTTTTTTTATAAGTAGGGATTATTATTTGAGGATCAGACAGATTATAATTTATTTAACATATATTCAACTATACTGACACACATTTTTATTAAAAAATATTACAAACTACAATTGTTATTAATATTAATGCAATGACGTCATAAAAAACTGGTGCACCCTGTTGGCCACGATACAGCGGTGAAAAATCATCTGAAAGCAAAAAGAGAAAAAAAGTTCTTAATCTATATATCAATGGCTATTGTCGTACGTGGCGGTTATTTTTTTTTTTTGAAAAAATGGTTTGAAAAATGAGTTTGTTTTTTTACCCTTTTTTTGTTTTCGAAAAGCTTGAAAAAATATTAATTTTTGGAATTTTTAAAAACAGCGATGTACGACTGTAGTCAATACATGTACAAAAATTAAAAACAAAAAATTAAAGTCGGTTCATAAGTTTCGAGAAATCGAGGCCACCGTGTTGAGAAAAGTCGTTTTGAAAAAAACGCGTTTAAAGTTTTCATTGGCGGCGCTCAGTGAGAGCGCTCAGTATTAAGTAGCGATAATTGAAATGATATGTAAAGTATAGTATAACTTCGTCAATTTTCAAGACTTTCAGTTAAATTTTTTTATATATTTTTGAATAAGTATATCTACTTTAAGAAAATGCAAAAAAAAAACGATTTTTTTGAAAAATTACAGTGGTGATCCCCCTTAATCGGTATTTTCGCGTACGCAGTTTTATAGCCCGTTGAATTTTTTTTTTTAAAAAGCGCAGGTTTAAAGTGTTCCAGATTCACTTTGATTTTTACCAACTTTTTTTTTTATTCTGTTTTTTGCATTTGGAGCTTCGTTATGTAGAAAAAATGCATAATGCCGTCAAAAAAAAATAGCAAAAATCAATGCGAATTTTGAGCTACAGGCAACTTGCAATTTGCACTTTATTATACCTAAACCTAATGAGCAATACAATTTCGTACTAAAAATTTTTCTAGAAATTTTCAATAAAAAGTTTGAGATTTTGATAAAAAAAATTTTAAATTTATACGCAGTTGAATACCTTGGGTTGCATAGTTTTTGTTGTAGAATAAACTGTATTTTTATAACAAAATAAAAAAATTATTTAAAAAATAAATAAATAGTGAAAACTGTACAATATGTCGCGCTGTAATTATTCATAAATACTACTCTAAAAGTGACATCCTCCTAGAGATTACAAAACAACGGCGCATTTATCTGTTAGATAACTGGAAAAACTATATTACCAACACCACTACGCTTTCTTAAATCCATCTAGATCAAAGATATCACTTCCTTCCGACCTGCCATTAAAAGTTCTCAAACCGTACTCGCGTCTACGCCTGGGCCACACTATTCTCACACATGCACACCTCCTCCAACGTACGCTGCCAGCCGATTGCCCCTTTTGTGACGAAACCGCAACTTTAGATCATATTCTACAATCTTGTCGAAATCTACACACCTCCAGACAACAATTCTTTGGATCCTCTCCTGCACTTAAAGAGCCATCTGCAAGTAATATTCTGACTGTCTACAAATTTCTAAAAGCCAACGACTTGTTAAGACGGATCTAACATGTACCTTTGTTTATTTTATTTAGTTATACCCATTTAAATATGATAATTACTTAACGTTAGACCTTATTTAAAGTACAATACATTCACATTTTTTGTTATCTGACAGCCGATGGCCCATGCTGCTAGTGCTGCTGCCTTCTATGCCCGCAAGGGCATACCCAAAGAGGTGTGACGGGTGTGACAACCCCGCGGTCCCTAGTCCAGACGAGAGAACAACAAACCTACCGTCTGAATGCCAAACATGCAGGCTAGTAAAATGTATGTCTGAAGGATACTGTGAACCCAGAAGGAAAACTGTAAACCAACCGCAAAGGAATGCCTCTTTGGCATTACGGAAATGACGAATCCGCGGACCCCAGTCAACCACTAGAATAGACTAACCATCTACTAGTGTGAAAAAACGGTTCCACGAAATATGAGAGCCTCGGACGAGCGTCGTAACGGTCGGGAACGACGCGGGAATCAAGAGCCCGATCATGATGACAATAGCCAACAACCTGCTCCAAATGTTTTGCCTGAACAACAGACAACCACAAAAGCAGGAAAACCAAGGCAGCGCATAGCATGGACTACAAAAATGAATGAAGATATTATGCACTGCTACTACACTGCAACGAAATCGGACACACTGAAAACAGGATACAGAACAGATTTCCATAGACTATTTATACAATTACATCCACAATACGAACACAAAATAACTGCACAAAGAGTATCAGACCAAAAGCGAGCAATAATGACAAATAAACTTTTAACCGACGTTAACATTGAAAATATTAAACAAGAAGTAGCCAATAAAATAGCTAGCATACATAACAACAATATAGAGCAGAACATTACACAAAATCCTAATAATAATAACCAAATAAACGATTTAATAGACCAAAATAATAATGAAGAACAAAGTCCCAATAGAAACACAAACAGAGCTGAAATCACAAATAACCCGGACAACGATATGATCGCAAAAACTCTAAATGAAATAAACACTAATCTAATAAAGTGGGAAGGTGTAAACCCAGTTAGTCGCCCTCGAATTCCAAAATTAATATTTAAAAAAGACACCATTAAATATATCGAAACTATAAACAACACTATACTACCAACAATGCTCAATGATAACTCCACAATAGAAAACATTCACACATATATATACGTAGCTGCAATAACTACAACAATACTTAACAACCAACATCCTATAACACAAAACAACAAGATATTTAACCCGAGAAAACATAAATGGCAAATACGAATTGAAAATAAAGTAAATGAATTCCGGAGGAACTTAGGACGTCTAACACAATACAAGAACGGTAATAGATCAAAAAATATAATCAAACACATAAACGTTTTACAACAAAAAAATAACAAACCATTAGACGAAATAATAGACACCCATAAACAAAAACTTAAGGTGTACGCGGCCCGACTAACACGTTATAAAGAATCCAATCAAAGGAGGACTGATAACAAGCTATTCACAAATAACCAAAAGACTTTTTACAAAAAATTAGCATCCAAAGAAGACTTTCAAATTATCCCACCAACAAAAGAACAAATAACGAATTACTGGAAAAACATATGGTCAATACCTACTCAGCACAACGAATCAGCTACATGGATTCGCCAAGAAGAACATCGACAAAAAGATCTACAACCACAACACAATATCGCACTATCAACAGAGGAACTAACCAACATAATCAATAAAACTCACAATTGGAAATGTCCAGGAATAGATAACGTCCAAAATTTCTGGTACAAAAAGTTCACCTCAACACACCATCACCTAGCACTAGCAATTAATAAAATAATAGACCAACCACAAACCATACCAGAATTTCTTACAATAGGCAAAACATACATCAAACCAAAAAATAATGAAACTACCAACCCGTCCAACTATAGACCAATAACATGCCTACCTACACTATATAAAATAATCACCTCCACAATTTCCTCGAAAATAGAAACTCATCTAACACAACAAAACGTCATAACTGATGAACAAAAAGGATGCAAAAAAAACAGTCAGGGCTGCAAGGAGCAACTTATAATTGACACAACAATTATGAAACAAGCCACATCAAAACAACGGAACCTACATTCATGCTACATAGACTACCAGAAAGCTTTCGACTCCGTGCCACATAGCTGGTTAATCAAAGTGCTTCAAATATACAAAATACACCCAAAACTAATAAACTTTCTACAAAACACAATGAATAAATGGAAAACACAAATAAATCTAATAACATCTTCAGAAACAATAACAACAGAACAAATAGACATAAAAAAGGAATCTTCCAAGGTGACTCTCTAAGTGCTCTTTGGTTTTGTCTCTGTCTGAACCCTCTTTCCAACACCCTCAACAACACAAGATATGGATACAATATAATACACGAAAAGACTACAAAACACACGATAAACCATCTTCTATACATGAACGACATCAAACTATACGCCTCCACACAAACACACTTAAAAGCACTTTTAAAAATAACAGAACAAATAACAAACGATATAAAAATGAGCTTTGGCATCAGTAAATGTAAAGCACAACACATAGAGAAAGGAAAATGGACTGACGCACTGACTGAAACGTTAAACGATCAAATCCTTGAAAACATGGAAGAACATGAAACGTACAAGTATCTTGGATTCCAACAAAGTACAAAAATAGACCACACCTCTATTAAAAACCACCTTTCACTGCAATACAAAAAACGCCTTAACCAGATACTTAAAACACAACTAAATTCCAAAAACCTCTGTAAAGCAATCAATACCTATGCCATACCAATACTCACTTACTCCTTTGGAATAATAAACTGGACCAAAACTGACATTGACAACCTGGAAAGAACAACGAGAAGACAACTTACCAAACATAGAAAACTTCACCCCAACTCATGCACACAAAGACTTACAATACCAAGACTACAAGGAGGAAGAGGATTGATTGATATCCAAAACCTTCACAATAGCCAAATCTCAACATTAAGACAATTTTTCCACACCCACACATCTGATCTACACAAAGCAATAGTCCTTGCAGATAAGCACTACACCCCACTAAACCTACAAAACACTGTAATAACAATCACCCAAACAACTGTTGACGAAAAGAAAACTATTTGGGCACAGAAACAGTTACACGGAAAACACTTACATCTTATGGAAGACCCAAATATTGACAAAATAAATAGCTACACTTGGCTTCAGAGAGGAGAGCTTCATCCTGAAACGGAAGGGTTTATAATTGCCGTTCAAGACCAAGTAATTATCACCAAAAACTATCAGAAATACATAATCAAAGACCCAAGTATAACTAACGACAAATGTCGAAGATGCCGAATACACCCAGAAACAATAGACCACATAACCGCAGGATGTCAAATTTTAGCAGGCACAGAATATACACTTAGACACAACATAGTTGCAAAAATAATACATCAAGAAATAGCCAATAAACAACATTTACAAGAAAACAAAGATCCATATTACAAATATATCCCTTCAAACATCTTAGACAATGAAGAACATACCCTATACTGGGACACTACAATACACACCGATAAAACTGTAATAAGCAATAGACCGGATATTACTTTAATAAATAAAATAAACAAAATAACATACTTCATAGAAATCAGCACCCCAAATGATACCAACATACACAGAAAATATGTAGAAAAAATTGAAAAATATAGTGAACTAACGCAAGAAATAAAACGAATATGGAAACAAAAAACTGTAAAAACAATTCCATTTGTGATTTCAGCAACTGGAATACTCCACAAAACATTTATTAAAAACTTAAAAGAACTCAACATCAACCCAATTATACATCATAAGATACAAAAAGCAGTCATTTTAAAAACATGCAACATTATTAGAAAAACATTGACATGAATAAATAAACACTGACATAAATATTAATAAAATAATACAAAACATAACACAAAAAAAAAAAGTGCCGACACGACTTGCAGCACGAAACTGCCGTCGTGCTCGGTGAAAATGGACCCCGCCTCGCGCGGTATGCGGGGGAGAGTGGCGTGGGAAGAATAATAATATTGTGAACACAACTATGTACACATACGGCCATTAAAATAGGTATATATCGATTTCCTTGTGCCGCTCGGAAAAATTGAAAACTGTTATTGCAATTTCACTTTTTTACAAATATCATCACTGCTTTGTTATGAATTTAATAAACCCGTTATTCGTCCTCTTTGTTGCTATTTTCACGAGTTTAAGCTTTAAAACCTCCTTGAAATATTATTTACATATATTTGCCATATTTACCTGTGAATTGAAAACCACTTCCAATTGAAAATCTGTTATTATTGCATTTTCCGTGAAGCGTACTTATTGTTATGGCCATATGTGTACATATAAATACCTACCTTTTTAACAAACTTATCTGCCTACGGGGAGCCAAATACATTGTTAAAGTTCCCCCTTCATGTAAAGGCAGCTACCATTTCGCCTGTCGCTGGTGTGAATATTACTGATATATTTATGTTCTATACATACAGATACCAGACGTATGCAGATAAGAAATAAAAGTGTAATGTAAGTATATTTATGAATTGTACTAACTCCCCAACGTCAATACAGGTTAAAATGAAATCAATGATCTTTCCAAGAAATTTCATGCAGTGATTTTGTTGCTACTTTCAAGTAAAAGTACTCACGTCTTTTGTGTGCCCTGCATATCATTTGTCAAGATGAATACTTTGTAAAGGGTCATACTTGACGGCGACGAGAGTTCCTTAATAGTTTGGTATAGCTTTAGGTGGGACAAGAAAAATTTATTAAAATTTGAGCTTTTTTGAACATTTTCGTTTTTATGCGTGATAATCTTTCCTTTTGGGAGCCGTCTGTATAGATAGGTAGGTAGGTATAGTCCTTGTCGGTTGACACACCTAGCCCTGCTGTAGGTCCATTATGATACCACCAGGGCTGTCCCTTCTCCTCACTCTAAATTGTCCTCATTGAACCAACCTATGGCTTTAATATATCTAACAAGACTTGTTAGTTTTATGTTGGCTACTTCTGCCAAGTTATTCAGGGAACTTTTTCCTAAAATATTGAACCTACTTCTATCCAGAGCCATGCACCCGCATTGAAAGTCTTCTATAGTCTCTTCTTCTTCAATGTCGTTACAGCTTCTGCAATAGTCGTTATAGGGTGCTCCCAGTCTACTGGCATGCCTGCCAATCAGACAATGCCCTGTTTTCATGTTTTTCCTGTTTAGTTTCAACAGACGGTTTGTGCGGCCCATGTTACATTCCTGCCACGTCATTCTACTAGTTGCAGAGGTCAAGAACTGAGTCCATAGCCTGTTGGCAGCACTGATAGTGTGTTTGTCTATAAGCATCTTACAAGTTGCTAAAGATATAGGTATGTTCGCTTTGTCTGGTTGGATCGGTTATGTGGTCCTCAATTTTGCTAGTTCATTTGCTTTACAGTTGCCTTCTATGTCTCTGTGACCCGGCACCCAGAGGAGGTTTATTACAAAGTACCATGATAGTTCTGGTGTCTGTATAGCAGCTGTCAAATTCTGTACAATGACTCCAGGGGAAAAAACATATTGTGTTCAAAAACCTTTTCAAACGAAGCAGCGGTGAGGTGGGATATATTGGAGAATTAGTTCGTCGCATTTTTACCGAAGACTTTTATTTAAACAAACAACAATAAGTTAATCCATTTTATATTCCCCATTGCCTTCCCACCTCTCGACCAATTTGTTGACGTCGTTCCGCCAAAAATCGCCTCGACTGGTGTCGAGGAAGTTGTTGAGCCAGTGTTTAAGGACCTTCGAAGTCGCTGAATTGGAGGCATTGGAGGCTCAATGAGGATCCATGTCAAGCACAAGAAAAGCTTGCTTCAGTATTAGGAGTTACCCGCCAATCCATTTCCAAGCGATTGCATGCTTTGGGAATGATTCAGAAACCGGGGACTTGGGTTGCTTATGAGTTAAAACCAAGGGATGTTGAACGTCGTTCTTTCGCCTGTGTACAACTACTCCAGCGGCAAAAAAGGAAGGGGTTTCTTCATCGCATCGTGACGGGTGATGAAAAATGGATTCATTACAGCAATCTAAAGAAAAGAAAGCCATGGGGACTGCCCGGTCATGCATCTACGTCGTCGCCTCGGCCGAATATTTAGGCTGCGAAGGCTATGCTATGTATTTGGTAGGACTAAGTTGGTGTTATTTATTATGAACTGTTAAAACTAAGCGAAACCATCACTGGGGATCGGTATCGACTTCAATTGATGCGATTGAGTCGAGTACTGCGCGAAAAGCGGTCACAATACGCGGAGAGGCATGAAAAAGTTATTCTACAGCATGACAACGCTCGGCCTCACGTTGCCAAACTCGTTAAAACCTACCTGGAAACATTGGAATGGGAAATCCTACCCCACTCGCCATATTCTCCAGATATTGCGCCGTCCGATTATCACCTGTTTCGACCAATGGCACATGGTCTTGCTGACCAGCAGTTCCATTCATATGAAGACATCAAAAATGGCTTGATCCGTGGATAGCCTCTAAAGATGAACAGTTTTACCGCGACGGTGTACGAGATCTACCAGAAAGATGGGGAAAAAGTACTAGCCTGCGATGTGCAATACTTTCAATGATTCACTTGTAATCAGTTTTTCAGAATAAAGTTGTATTTTCATCAAAAAAACAGCGATAACTTAGTTGCGCGCCTAATGCAATTTTATGCTTGGATTAAACAAGACTCAGATATTCAGCAAAAGTTTTCCTGATTGTAATTTGTAATTAAATAATGAAAAAGTCTATAATTCTCTTACCAATAAAAAAATTTTAAGTGGTTAAAAAAATTCATTGATTTTTAACAACTGTTTTTTTGCAGGTGGTATTTTGCAGTTTCTCCATATATCGAATGCTCGATTTTTTTGTATGGCTGAAAACACCAAACACATCAGGGGGAAAAAAGTCAGAAATTAGTGCGATTTTTGAGCCACTTAGAACTTAAACTTTATTATATCAAAATTCAATGGGCTATAAGTCTGCATACTTGGATCATTTCTAACGTTCTCTGGTATAGACGTGCATTTGACTCATTTGAGTATATTCATAAACGGTACGCCTATAAGTATGCTTGCATTTCTCAATGAAAAGCATGGAAATTTCTTGCTGTTCAGTGTCGATTGATTTTCATTCGTTAAAAAGTTGCAAGCTTCATTCATCCCTTGATTAGTATTTGAGCAAATAAAACGCGAGCTTTTACTCAAGTTATGTTGGAAGCTTTGTGCTGAAACTTTTAACTGATTATTGGTAAAAAAGTTAGTTAAATTCAAATGAAGGAAATGCATAGCAGATAATGTTAATATTGTAATATGTGCATGGATTCACAGTCGACCACAAACGCAATCGTGTAACAACTTCACAGGAAGGTTTGGCGTTGTTTAATCGCAATATGGAGGAGTTTCTGCGCCGTTTTTTAACCGTGGACGAAACATGGATCCATCACCACACACCAGAGACCAAACAACAGTCGAAACAGTGGGTTTCTAAGAGTGAATCGGCTTAATAAGCACACGAAATTCAGTTTTTTCCATTTTCTCCTCAAATTACTGGGTAGTCT
Organism: Anastrepha fraterculus; assembly: GCA_037575425.1. Taxonomy (NCBI): domain Eukaryota; kingdom Metazoa; phylum Arthropoda; class Insecta; order Diptera; family Tephritidae; genus Anastrepha; species Anastrepha fraterculus. Next base: position 276,076 of record JAYXIM010053180.1, read on the forward strand.
GATAAAGGTAACTGTAAAACACAAACTAACTGGCAGCCCGTTCAAATTTGGACAGGAGTTAACTGACAGATGCCTGTTGACAGGAGCAGTATTTCTTTTTCAGTAAAGAGGTCAGAAATACAAAAAATCACGGACTTATTGACCCGCCCTCGTATGTCAGTATTTGGTATGCAGTTTTATAGTTTATTAAATTTTATTAAAATAAAGTGCAAGTTTGAAGTTGCTAAAAACCCCACTGACTTTTTATAATTTCTTTCCTTTTAATTTTGAGCAAGCAGGAAATTTTTGTTTTATGTTTGAGAAGTGTCATTTTCAAAGGGAAAAAGAAAACTAGTCAAAATTTAAAAAATAAAAAAAATAAATAATTGGCGCGTACACTTCTGTTAGGTGTTTGGCCGAGCTCCTCCTCCTATTTGTGGTGTGCGTGTTGATGTTGTTCCACAAATGGAGGGATCTACAGTTTCAAGCCGACTCCGAACGGCAGATATTTTTATGAGGAGCTTTTTCATGGCAGAAATACACTCGGAGGTTTGCCATTGCCTGCCGAGGGGCCACCGCTATTAGAAAAATGTTTTTATTAATTTGGTGTTTTCACCGAGATTCGAACCAACGACCTCTCTGTAAATTCCGAATGGTAATCACGCACCAACCCATTCGGCTACGGCGGCCGCAAAATGTTAATGTGCATACAGTGGTGGCCAAAATAATAGCAGAGCGGCATATTTCAAAATTCTGACTATTTAATTATTTTTTATTTAAATAAAACGGGTTTTTTTTTTAAATAGTCTATACTTCAATAAAAATAACACAATTCAAAGTTCCAAATTTTTTACAAAATTTAAAAGAATATTTAGAAGAAATTTGAATCAAAATTTCTGGGTATGTACTTTTGTGGCCTATTCAATGTGGTGTAATACTGTGTAAGCTTAGAGTGGCTCAAAATTCGCTTTGATTTTTAATAATACTTTTTCATGACGTTGTTATGAATTTTCTTCTACAATATATAACGAGTTCTCCAAATTAGAAAAAATAAACTCTTCTAAAAATTCTGATTAAAAATTTAAAATATAAAAATGCGTGTAACGTAGTACTCATAACAGAAGTGAAACTTTCAAGGCATACAAAGAAAGAGGGAGAGACCCGAGAGAAAGAATATATATCTAAATAAATTCCCAACATTTGCAGAGAATACAAATAGTCAAAATTTACAAAAAACGGAGAAGGGTCGACCGGTGTAGGTAAACGCCGGACACAAACCGTGGCAACAACGCGCACTACTCCAAGCGTTTATCACCCGCACAAACGCAGCGATTCCAGGACCGCAGCAACGGCACAAATTACCGCAAGGCAATACCAATAAATCCGACGCCGGAATGGATAGTACTTTATAGTACGCACAAGCACTAGCCAGGAAGCGGAAATAAGCGCCAAAAAGTAGGCACCAAGGAAATATGACGCCAAAAACTAGGCACCAAAAATATATTTCCTACAAGTTTGCACCAACAAATAAGCGCCAAAAAGTAGGCAGAGTTATTTCTCACTAGCAACCACAAGGAAAAACTTAGAAAAAATAGCCTGAAGTGTATCTAAGATATATATAAGGTATAGCTCTCTCTCTCCTTTTCCTCCACGTAATATCTTTTTTCTCTCTCGCGGAACGAAAATGCCCAAAACGTGCATGACCTTGAAATTTTACTCTCCATTCTCGCTCGTCCATCGACGCCTAAGAAGTTTCACTTCAAAAAAATTAAAATTCATTCCAAATATCTTGAATTATTGATTTATTTTTTTATTACTTAAAGCTAAAAAAAAAATATTGTATATTTCTGGACTTTTTTTTAATTTTGTACAAAGTTTGAAATTTTGATCTTATGGTTTTTATTGCAGTCTGAACTACATACAATATATTTTTATAAAAAAAAATTAAATAAAAAATAAATAAATGCTCAAGCATTTCCAAAATGTAATGCTGCTATTATTTCCACCGCCACTATATATGCGTAAAATTAATCAATCTATCGAAAGATTTATAATTTCTGCAAATAGCGTGGATCGTCAGTCATATTTGACACTACACATTTGAACTACAAACAGACAAGCAATGGAGTGCGTAAACGTCAAAATAAAGACTTACATCACTCAAAATCATTTTTTTTTTTCATTTAGCACAATTTTTTTACGCAAAGGAAATTTAATGATTCATTTTGCGCCACCTTGTTGTGTACTTTAAAGTGTTTCAGCATAAAAAAGCTGCTTTATTTCAAACGAAATCACGTGGCCAACCAGTTAGTCGTTCGTGATCTGGGCAGTCTTGAAAATAAAGGGTGGTTAAATTTCAAGGGCCGATGTTGAATGTGAACCACACCTAAGCGTCAACGACACCGTTGGACTTCTTTTTTTGGGATTATTTGAAAGAAAAGGTATACGTCGATAAGCCAGCAACAATTCAAGAGCTAAAGGATGAGATAATTCGGCACATTAACGGCATAGAACCTCAATTATGCCTCAGCGTGTGTCGCTGAGGCCACGGCGGCTATTTGGTCGATATTTTATTGCACACGTAATTGAGCCATATCAATATTATCATAATAAAGAGAAATGACCATAATTTCTTAAAAAAATTGTATTTTATTTAAAATCAACACCGGCCCTTGAAACTTTACCACCCTTTATAAGTCTCTAAAAATATCATTCTTTTAGAGTTGTAGCTATTTTTTTTCAGAAAATTATTTGTGCAGTTTAAAATAATATGAAAATAAAAAATTTGAAATTATAAAGAATAACTATAATATTTAAATTCCATTTCTTTTATTTTATTTATAATAATTTTCGAAAAACTCTGGTGAAAAAAGTGGGTATCTAAAATTTGAAGGAGTTCAACGATATTTGTAACTTCCTTCGCTTGAGACAAGATAATTTCTTTAAAACAAAACAGACATACATATGTAGATATTTACATATCCATGTACCCATTCATAAAGAGCATTCGATCGGAAAAAATTCATACATACAAATTTCGGCATGCTCAAGGAACTGTGTGAAGTCAGCGCTGTCATTCTGCTAAGATACTGCAATTAGAGATAGGGATTTTTTCTGAGAACAACATTTTTGGGGGAAAAATGTAGTGGGAATTTGCACCTTCTTTTGCATTATACAAACAAATGTGAGTTCTCCTCAATCAGTTATTTCCATTCCAACAAAAAACCGACATACATACATATAATATATGACATATATCGTACCAACAAAGCCGAACGTGTTTCATGATTCGTTTCTCTCCTTAATTTCAAATGCGGATACGTGCTTTTTGAGTCAGGATGCCAATAAAGTGTCTACCTACCCTTAATTGCGATCGAGCCACTCTCTAAGTAATGCACCTCTTTATCTCTTTGCAGTCACGCTTGTGGAATTTGACTCTTGTCTCTGTGCACTGCATTCGTTAAACGATTGGGGAAAACCATAAACAACACAAACACTAACAACACTAACAATGTGGCACTAATGAAGTGGAAACTAATATTTGCTGTTGAATTTATCCACCGCCGGTTCAACGTCAATGTTTTCTGTAGCAGAGGATTTTCTTATCTCCTTCTGCAACTGAAAAAAATTAATTTCCTATAATTTCAATGTGAGTCAATATTTTTGTTTTCCTTAAGACTTCTCTTATCGCTTCAACTAAATAAATGGGGATACTTTTATGTGGCAAAAGTATTTCAATGAATTGGGTCAAATATACAGTGTCGGGCATAAGAATCAAAATACAAAAAAATTGCAGTGTACTTTTTTGTGAAGGCGAATAAATTAATTTTTTTTTTTTGAGTTAATATTTATTTACCTGATTAAAAAATGAGTTGCAAAAACAAAATGTATATTTTTAGTTACAAAGCGTCAACTCAGCGAGCGCTGGGATAGTGCCCAAACGTGTAAAGTCGCGGGGTCCTTCTGGCCGCGGGTAGATCGAGGGCGCTCGAGAGAACTTCTAAGGTTAATAAAGCCACAGCTATCGAATTTTGTAGGTATCCTCACCGGACACTGTCCGTTAGGTGTCCATGCGGTGAGGCTTAGCACTGCGCCAAGAAACACTAACCAAGCACAGTAACCACCTCACAGCCGCCTCATTACGCTCGTGCAAGAAGTGATTGCTAATTTTTCACGCTATTGTAAATCGATTGAAAAGGGGACTATCGTAAAAAATAAGCTGATAATAAAACTAAGAAATTCGAAAAAATAGATAATTAATAAAAAAGAGTATTCGTGTCAAAGTGGGAATAAATTAAATTATACCTATGAAATGAGACTTTTTTCAATTTCAAATGCTTATTAACAAAAAATGGTTACAAATTTAATCTTCAAAATAATAGCCATCGCTAGCGACACATTTTCCCATCTCTCAATTTGCAATTTGTGGATGCCGCGCCAAAAAAATTGGCCGTATTTGGCCGCAAACTAATCATCGAGCCATTTTTTGGCTTCTTCGTGAGAATTGAAGCTCTGCTCGGAAAGTGCGTGGCCCATCGATGCAAACAAATGATATTCGAAAGGCGCCAAGTCTGGTGAGTAAGCCGCATGCACCAGCGGTTCCCAATCGTACGTTTCCACCAATTCCCGGGTCGCTCTTGTTCAATGTGGCGATGCATTGTCATCGAGAAAAATTACTTTGTGACGCCGATCGGCATATTCTGCGCGTTTTCGGTGTATAGCGCTATTCAAATCGGACAATTGTCGTTGGTAGCATGCACCGTCAACCGTTTCACCTGGTTTTAATAGCTCTTACCAAATCATACCACGCTGATCCCTGAAAACAAAGAGCATTGCCTTGCGGCTGAAGCGATTTGGTTTGGCCGTTGTTTTTGACTTGTGGCCGGGCGGACCATACGTTCGTTTACGTTTGGGATTGGAGAAATACCCCCATTTTTCATCACCCGTAACGATTCGATGCAAAAAAACTTCCTTTTGTACCGGAAGAGCAGAATTTCACAAGTGGTTTCAAGATCTCCGCAAACCGTAGTTTGAAGGCAAGAAATTCGACATTTTTAAGAGTGACAAAAATGCATTGTTGTATGAAACGTAACAAACAATGAACTGAATATTGTTGACAGATGACAGATGAAAAAACAAGACATTTGGGAAGGTTTTGAAATACTATTAGCGACATCTATGGACTAATAGCTGAAAGTCTCACTTCATAGGTATATAAAGGGTGGTTAAGTTTCAAGGACCGGTGTTGATTTTGAATAAAATACATTTTTTTAGGAAATTGCTGTAATTTCTCTTTATTATGATAATATTGGTATGGTTCAATTACGTATGGAACAAATTATCGGCCAAATGGCCGCCTCAGCCTCGGTGGCACACCTCCATCCGATGGTCCAAATTTTTGATAACGCTGAGGCATAATTGAGGTTCTATGCCGTTAATGTGCCGAATTATCTCATCCTTTAGCTCTTGAATTGTTCCTGGCTTATCGACGTACACCTTTTCTTTCAAATAACTCTAAAGAAAGTAGTCCAACGGTGTCAAATCACATGAGCCTGACTTTAACTTTAACGCGTTGCTCGATTGTGTGTCTTTCTATGGTTCCAATTTAGTTAGCCTGAAATTGAAAAATGTCATATGAAAGGCAGAAAAAAACTTGACGGTTAAGTGCGGTTCACATTCAACATTGGCCTTTGAAATTTAACCACCCTTTACCTTGGTAAACATAATTTTCCTTTGTCCGAAGAATGCACTAGTTTCTAAATTTTACGAAATAAATATAATATAAAATATATAATAAAAATAAACAGTAATCAAAAGTAAAAGTAAATAGGGAAAAACATTTTTTAAAGAAGTAAAATACATTTTACGCGATTTAAAAAAAAAACTGTAAATAATCAAGAACAGTTATATCCAAAAATATTAAAAAATAATTAATTTAAATAAAATATTGCAATAAACGTATCTCTAAAAGAAAACAAACAATTTACTCTCCTCCAATGCGTACAACTTTCTCACTAAACCAAAACCAAAAACAAAAAAACAGCACCAATACAGCTCTCAGCTAATCCCATTCAAGAACTTACGCACATTACTCATAAACAAAAGAGTTGAAGAAGAGAGATTCAGAGTTCTCATTTGAGTTGTTAAATTCAAAGCAAATATCAACTTGAAAAGTTAAGCGCTTTCAAGTGCGGCTTTAATGTGGAGCTTTTGCTGGCGGCAACAACAACAAGAAGCCAGTTCTTTCACTACACACTCCATTTGAACTCCGTAACGTTGTTGCCCATTGATACACAGTTAATAGACCGGTCGGTTGTTCGCTTGTTCGGTTGTTCAGTTTGCTGAGTTGGTGCGCTGTATTTGCTTTTTGGCCTCGCTGCAACGGCAGTCATTTGTTGGCGATCTTTGAAGTTGGTTTGCGTTGAGTGCGCGTCGGTAAAATTAAACGAATTGAGGAAATAGTAAAAATATGTAAAGAACGAAATGCTATTTTCAAAGTGTGTGTGAGTGTGTAGTAAACAATAAAAAGAACGTTGTGTTTGAATTCGATAAGCGAAAATTGCTGTGTGTTCAGAAACAATGTTGATGTAAGGATGAAAATGATTGTTTACCTAATGTTGAAAACTAAAATGTGAGAACGTGAAAAAAACACAGTGACTGCGCTTAAATTAAAAGAAGAAAAAGAAAAAAACAAAAATGAATTAAAAAGTGAACTGAAGGATTTTTAAAAATAAATAAAAATTTAAGAAGGAAAAAAATATATGAAAGTATGTACTGCGAAAAGTGTGTTTAAAAACCGCATACTTAGAAGTTTTTAGAAATATTTATTAAATATGATTACGAGAATGAAGGCCTACAAATTCTCTATGTAATTTATTTGAGCATGACATAACAGAACAGAACAGGTAAATTAGAAAATCTCAACAAAACTCGAAAATTAAAATTTTAACTCATAAAATCTGCGTGCGAATAACGTGAAATATTTTAATGCAATGGCTATTTTCATAATTAAATACCAATAAATGATCAGATAGCGATATGGAATAGGAGATTTGTCCAAAATTTTTTTTTTTTTGAATATTTGAATATATCGGACATTAGTCCAAAAAAATGTCTGAACTGCGGAAAATAAGTAAAATATTATGAACTTAAGAAACTTTTTTTGGAAAAATAAATGAATAAAAAATTTCCTGAAGTGATTAACTAAGTGTAAATAATTGTAAATACGAAAATTCATCACAACAAGAATTGTCGACAAATTCAAACTTTAACTAACAAAACTTAAGCACAAGTGACTAAAATACCATCTGTAAAAATTAAAAAAATAGTTGAAAAATAAAGAAAAAAATTTAAGATCCCTAAAATTATTTAATTTACGTGTACACTACGACTACAGCTCTAACTGATAATTTATTAAAAAAAAAAACCAAATAAGAAAGCTTTTGAGCTACTGAATCATAAGAAATTATTATAAAAATACTATTGAAAGCCAGAGAAAAAAAATTATACAATCTTTAACAAATTCCGCCTGGTTCTAATGCTAATTCCAAACTAAAAAGAAAAGTTAACAATTTTTTCATATAAAAGAAAAATTGTAAAATACATAGTTTTCGTGACGTATTATTGTGCGATAATATAAATCACAGGGGAAAGCAGAAAAAACAAATCGGAAATAGGTGAGTTGATTTTCTATTTTTATTATTTCGCTAGACGAAATACAACTGAAACTAACAATTTTTTTTTTGCAAAAATTATCCTAAAGAATATAAATTCAATCCTGAAGAATATAAATTCAATCCTGACTTGGTTCTCTGGTCTATGCTGCGAACCCAATTTCTTGCCCTAAGCCCAATGTTGTGTCTCTCTAAAGTAAAAAATTTACAATTTTTTCTTAGTGTGAGTATAATAAGCTGCATACAAAGAATTTTTTTCAGAATACTGCCTAAAAAGTTTGAAATGTTTGATGAAAATTTAAAAAAAAATTTAAAACTTTATAGGAAGTTATGTGAAAAAATACATAGCACGAGAAGAAAAAATTATAAAAAATCAGCGTCAATTTTGAGTCACTTTAAGCTGCATACAAAGAATTTTTCTAAAAGTTCCGTCTAAAAAGGATATAATATTGGTGAAAATTTTAAAAAGATTTTAAAACTTTATAGGAAGTTATGAGAAAAAAATGCATAACACAAAAAGAAAAAAAAAATTTACAAAAATCAGCCCGAATTTTGAGCCGCTTTAAGCTGCATACAAAGAATTTTTTTAAGAATTCTGCCTAAAAAGTATGTAATATTGATGCAAATTTTTCGAATTTTTTTCACTTTATGAGAAGTTTAAAACTTTTCCTATTATGAAAAAATATGATAATATGGAGAAATATATCTGGAATAAATATGGAGAAATACAATAAAAATAGGTGAAAATTGTGTCGCGCTGCTATTGATTTGCACACAGGCGTATATTCCGAGTGTGAAATGAATTCGAATAGTATCTTTCAAACAGAAGTTCTTGGGATAAGGAAAGCTTGCAGGATAATTAAAAACCATCCACAACAACTATCGAAATTTTGAATTTTTTCAGATGGTGAAACATAGTTTTTCACAGTTTTAAAGTCACCTACAACCAATTCAAAAATCGTCAGACAATACAAAGAAGAACTCAATGCCTTAGCGCGCACGACAGACATCACTCTCATGTGGGCACCTGCGCATAGGAACATAGCAAGAAATGAGAAAGCTGATGAACTGCTAAGATAGCGAGCATTCTATAACGAATCCGAAGCGGTAGAAATAGGCTGTCCCCTAGTCGCGCGCAAAGGCAGATCTCCTCGCTATTCCAGAAGCAGGCCGTTGACTGATGGACTAACACGGATACCTGTAAAATAACTAAACAAACATCACTCAATTTCAACAAATCCAGAACTGACGAGTTGCTCAGAAAGACACGAGCAGACATATTCAGAATTACTACGTCAACAATAACCGGCCGCTGATGGAGGTGATGGGGTGGCCGTACAACGAAAGATGTAGAAGCTGCAATCAAAAAAAAAAACTAAAATATCTAAGGAAACACTATTTCACTATCTGCGTGAGTGCCCAAATCGGGGTGATCTCCGACAAAAAATGCTGGAGGAATTCTCGATGGTTAAATTGAAAGAAATTGTAGAAAGGAGAATAGACGGCATATGCAGATTCGTAGACAAATCAAGATGCTTCCAGAACTGAGTTGTTCAGAAAGACTCAAGCAGACATATTCAGAATTACGTCAACAATAACCAGCCGCTGATAGAGATGTGGTGGCTGTACCAGGAAAGATGTAAAAGCTGCAATCAAGAAAAATGTAAGGAAACAGTCTTTCACTATCTGCGTGAGTGCCCAAACCGACATAGAATGCTGGAGGAATTCTCGATGGTTAACTTGAAATAAATTGCAGAAAGGATAGTAGACGGCTTAGGCAGATTCATAATCAAATTAAGCTGATTCGACTAATATTATAAAAAGCAAGGTATCTCCACATAGTGTAACAAAATGGCACATTTTGCGCTACTTGGGTCTGGACTGTGTCACTCAGACAACATCTCCACCACCACCACCATCATCATAAACCAAATCGAGCCATAAATTTAATATTTCGTCTCCTGTACCACCTAGCGTTCTTTTTGTTCCAGCAAAGCAGCAACCTCGGCGCATGTACTCTCACGATACTTGGGTTACTGAAATTATTAAAAGTAATTAGTCTGCCAAGTTGCTTAGTTGATTTAGAGTCCTTTATCACTGGTCTATGGGGAAGAACCTACACCGATTGATGACTTGGAACTTTACGTTTGGCGTGCCAGAGGCCTGCTATGCAAGAAAAAGTGGTACGAAAATAGATCGAGTGGAAGCTCCTCTCGAATATGCCCGAAATTATGCAAACATAAACACTAGGCAACGTTAGGTATTGCTGGCTGATCTGTAAAAAATCTCACTGAGATCGCTAGGGTCCATTGTGTTACCAGTGCTATGCATTTGGATTCGAATTTTTATTTTATGTAATTCTTACGTCTTCACGAGTTTTAACAAACCGTTCAGCCTTTTGTCAGCAATAACCTTCAAGGATGAAAAATATGATAATTAATTTGTCGAGTTCTACAAAGAGCAGGGCAGTGGCAACTAATCGCTCTGAACTAATCCCATTTTGGCAGCTTCCCTTCAGTAGTCCAACCAATATTTTTCAGTTTATAGTTTTCGTATTCCTAGTCCTTAGCATAATTTTGGCAATTTGGTACGATGTTCAGTGTTCCCATATCGACTGCGTTTCCTCATTTAGATTCGTTTTCAAAAAGGAGAGTGATGCGTATATGTCTGACATGCTCAATCTCGGCGAGCAAATACCTACCTTAGCAAGCTCATCGGCTCTCTCATTTCTTTCCACTGCTTAGTGTCCTGGTATTCAGTATATAGTGGCCTGCCCATTTCTGCAGAGTTCATCCACTTTGGATTTGCATTGTTCAACACATTTCGAGTTAGTCCAAGCCATAATTGCTTTAATAGCCGCTCCATATTTGGATGAGTATTAAGAGGAGTTAATACCAAAGCCAATTCAGTTGCTTTTGTTGTGGCATAGATTTCAGCTTGAAATATGCTACAGTATTTAGGAAGTTTGAAATACCTTTAGAGATCAAATCGCTACATAAACACTAAATGCTATAAAATTTGGCAGCTTGAAAATCCAAAATATTCAAACTTTGATTGATTTACCTATTTTAGGGTTTTTTTTTAAGTAGTATGGGTTTCCTTTAGTTGATCCCGTAAGAGAAAACTGCAACATTGGCATTCATATCCATATAAAATAAACGGCCTTAAAAATTACAATAATCAGTAGTAAACAGATATTTCAGATGCATCCATGCAAAGGGGACAGCCAAAGAAAGATCTACCTATTGCCACACACAATTACTGATTTGAGAATCGTCTAGCTCTCCTTCTTCATCGTAACTCAGCTGTGACGAACACACACCAATCCAAAATCCATTTACACATGTGTAGGTGTGTACCTGTACTTTAGAAATCTTACAGTTCGAGCTCTGATCAGAGAACACAAACATATTTACATGTGTGGACATGTATACACACACGCTTGGGTGTGCTTACCCTGTTGGAAGCGCTGGACAAATAGTGATTACAATGCTACAACCTAAGAGTGATAGATTACATAATTGTTAACCAGAAATAGAACGGCGTAGTACAAGAGTAAGACAAGGATACGCATTGTCTTCGCTTGCGTTCAATCAGATCCTTCTTTCTGATTGGCGCGATAACCGCTTACGTGATTTTGGTCGAGTTTAACAAAGCGTGCCAATCGTTTCTCTCCCTCGTGCTAAAATGCGTCAGTTGGAAACACAGAGTGAAGCCTAGACATTCTCCACCGCATCTTTCCAACGTAAACGAGGCCTCCATTTTCCTCTGCTACCACCAGTTGGCACGGCATCGAATACTTTCAAAGCCGGAGCGTTTGTATCCATTCGGACGACATGACCCAGCCAGCGTACCCCCTGGATCTTTATTCGTTGCGCTATGTCTATGACGTCGTTAAGCTCATACAGCTCATCGTTCCATCGCCTGCGATATTCGCCGTCACCAACGTACAAAGGTATAAAAATCTTGCCCAGAGTTTTTCTCTCGAACACTTCAAGTGACACCTCATCGCATATTGTTATCGTCCAAGCTTTGGCGCCATACGTTAGGACAGGCGTATGAGAGCCTTAAAAAGTGTTAGTTTTGTTCGTTGGTACAGGGCTTTTGGACTTAGTTAGATTCTGCGTTGGATTTCCAGGCTGACATTATTATCGGTGTTAATGCTGATTCCTAGATAAACGGCGTGGTTGCCGACACGCGAGTGCGCCGACTATTTTTTGTCTTTGCTTTTTTTTTTTTGATGACAGAAGGTACTTCGTTTTGTCCTCGCTCACAACCTGACCCAGTCGCTTTGCTTCTTTATCCAGTGTGGTAAAGGCAGAACTCGCAGCGTGGTTGTTATCATGACATCAATATCTATATTTAGGATGAAAGTATGAATACTTCTATGGTTTCAGTAGCAAATTTTAATCAGTAGGGAGAGGTTGTTGGTCTAGGGTCTCTATCCGTACGATGGGCTGGCCTTTTAGATTTAATTAGCTGGTGGGTGCAGCACTTCGTTTTTCAATCGCTTGCTACAAGATAGCTGCTCTTTTGAGCTTTAGTGGGTACTCTGGTCTAGACGCCTTAATTTTAGGTATTTTTAAAATAAAGATAAAAAGAAAATTAAAAACATTTTTACTATCCATTTTTTTTATGGTTTTTATTAATATTGGAAAAGTATAAAAAAAATCGTGGAATTACAGGCCGGCGGAGTGGGGGCTACATAAAAAACGGTGCTCCATGGTTGACATGATTCCAACCCTTTTAGTGATCTAAAACAAACAAATTAAAAAAAATCTTTATTAGTTAGGATGTCGCTATCGGATTACGCCAAATCAAAGAAAAACAAAAAAATTACAAAATGGCGTCAACTTGAAAAAACAAAATGTTTTTACACTCTTTTTTTACCTGTTCAAATTTTTTAAAAATACTTCAAACTTAAATTTTTCAAAATCCGAGGCAGGCGCGATAGACAGATGTATAATAAAAAATTCTTCTCAAACTTCAAAGCGATTGGTCAAGTAGAACTTGAGATATCATGACGACCATCTCAAAAAAAGTAGTTTTGAGAAAATCGCGTTTGAAGTTAGAGCAACAATTCCAATAGAATAACTTAGATTACAACATTTACTACCCACTCTGGATTAATCGGCAATATATTTCCTGGTATATATTATAGAAGTATAAAGTATATATATATATATGTATGTATAGAATAAATAAAGGTTGTGTGGGATACAAAAGATTTTCTGGAAAGAACAAGTCCTTAAGTCTTCCGGTAACATTTGGCGTTCATTGTGCGATTCGCTCCGGCTTAGACGCCACGTAAAAAATCCGCGGTATCTCCGACAATAATTCGAATTTTGAAAAATCCGTTGAAGGGCATATTTTTGGAGGTCTAGACTTTGAAAATATGCAAAAAAAAATCGATTTTTTTCAAATTTCTAGACCAGATGCTTATTATAAGGCGGCACTTCCTCGCCTTGTCGGTGCTGGATTTGATCTAGTAGTCAAATTATAAGATTGTACAGAGCCCACTGTCGAATGGACTACGTCCATAACCACCACACGTTTCTTGTCTGTGTCTGGTTATTTCTTAGGAAAAACTTATTAGCAGCCAATGTCCATATCTGAAGGTAATTCACTATCCGCAACCTGTGACCCAATGCAATAGCCTGCAGCGCGGCTCGATCGCCTGCCTAAAGCCGGCGCGATAGTAACTAATGCTGTTACAACAAGAACAACATCAAACTTGGTTACAGAATTTTAAAACGCTTCAAACGTCAAATGTAACGTATTTAGGGAGTAATATTTCAAAAAGCACAAAATGTGCTTTGGAATTTTGTGGTATATTTAAGGGGTTAGGGGTAGTCAGAGGCCCGAAAAAATGATGATTTTCACGAATTTTTTTTTGCTACTTAATTAATTTATTTAACAAAAATAAAAACATAGCATAAAAACATCATGTTTTAACTTGACTTCATCAAAATTTCAAAAAAAAGATTAATAATTGCAAAAGTTATCGCTGTTTGTGTGAAGCCCGTTTCTCCAGAAGTCCCTTGCGGTGAACATCACAAGTCCTTGCAGATTCATCTAAAACCAATCGGATGAGAAAAATTATTTTTATTGATAGATAATCTCGAGCCGGATCGAAGCCTTTTTTTTTCAAAATGAACAAAATGGCGGCCTCAGAAAATTTTTTCCAGATTTTAGAAAAAAAAACCAACAGTTAATTGTTAAAAAAAAATCGAAATTTTTGAAAAAAAAAAATCCTTCGATCAGGCACAAGTTTTTTATGTTTTTCAAAAGCTGTATAAATTTTATTGAAATCTACGTAGCGGTTTTTAAGTTACAGTGTTCACCAGTTTGAAAAACATAGTTTTGAGAAAAACGCATATAAAGTTTTGCTATCTGCTCTGGAGCGCCCGAGCGCCCGTTGTAAATTGTTGAATAACTCGAAAAGTATTTGTCGAATTCACTTCATATTTTTACACGATATTTTTAAGATATTATACTTTAAGAAAATGCAAAAAAAAAATCGATTTTTTGAAAATTCTGACTACCCCTAATCCCTTAAAACTCCCTGAAATACATCTGACTACCCCGAATTATTGTTTCTGATTCCTGTCTCTGTCTCTGATTCCCTACAGGGTAATTTTAAAAAATATCTACACATTTTCATGCCTCCCTTCCTTCCTTTGCTTCTTGCAGAGCTCATTTCTGGCTCATTTTCTGTGTTCTTGTTTTATCAGATTGCTGCTCGTACTTTGGTGTAGTAGTTGCTTTTGTTTTTGGTTTTTGGTTTTTTTTTGTTTAATTTTCTGTCGATATTCGCCTTTTCAATTGATTTTTTATTATTTGTAGATTTTTCTAAAGCGACCACATTGATGCGGTTGTTCATTTGACAGTGTTGCTGTCGCCAGCACGTCGCTTTCGCGTAGCCTACAACACGACTGCCTCTGCACCTCCACTTAGCCGTGTTACTTCGGTTGTGATGCGTCTTTGTTTTTTTTTGTTTTTTGTTTTTTGGTTTTTGCATTTTTTCTGTTTTTTTTTTTTGTTTTCTGTCTTCGGGAGTGTTGTGGTTTGAGCGGCGATCCATCGCCTGCGGGAGTCACACACCAATAACGTAGGGGGAAAAAAACAAAAACAACAAGTGTTTGCAAGCAATTTGAAAGCAACTACTCCTCTGGTAGTTTATGGTGGCCACATTTAAAATAAAAGATACATTAATAAAATAAATCAAAATAAATGCTTGGAAATAAAAATGTTGAATGAATGAAATAAAAATCAAAGTGAAACAAAGTGCCAGCAAAAAATAATGAAAGAAATGGAATTTTGGATAGTGCGAAAGCCAACATCAAGTGGCGGTCTATATATGTGCCTTGCCATATGTACGTGTGATGCAAGGGGATGTGTGCTTGTGTGTGAGTGTGTGTGTGTGTGAGTGTGTGTGTGTGTGGCTGTTAAAACCATGAAATCATAATTCTATGTATTAACACAGCCTTTTCAGATAAAGCGTCTGGCTGGTTGCTTTTTACTTTGATCCACAGAAGATACCTTCAAGTCTTTCAACCAAACTGACTCATCTCGCTGTTTTTTTTACTTCTTATTTTTATTCTTCTCCGCTGCTTGGCTACTTTTCACCGCCGCCGGCCATATCAAGACGAGAATAGTAAATTTTTATAAATTTAATTTCTAAAGAAATTCTCATGCTCAGAAATGGGTTGATGTAAAAAACGTTGAAGTGAAGTGGAATTAGAATATTAACAAAAAAAAACACAATAGGGTAAATTGCGCTTTTTGCTAAAGAAAGTAAAGGGTGTGGTATAACTAATGATGGACGCGGGAGAAAATTCAGCATCAATGCCACATATCTCTATGCACGTTTTTTGGTTATTGAATCTGCACATCCCGAAAAACAAAATCGCCAAGAGGAGGTATCGGCGTACATGTATAAGTATGTATTACAGGTTGTATCAGTGTCCATACAAAAAAACAAAAACAAAAAGAACATCGGTATTATTTCTCCATCGATATTATAAACAATACCATATTTTAATGGTTGTACCAAATTTTGCTGAAAAATATTTAGACTTACGTCAGCTGGACCGTGAAAACCATAAAGTTACCTTAATCCCAGGACATCGGAGCATTAAAGGTAATGAAAACGCAGATGAACTGGCAAGAAGGATCTGCCATGAATAACGCTCTTGCAGAATCGGTATTCACACCATTAGGTGCAGTCAAGAGTGCAATTTTCCTAAAATACCTCCGAATCCGGATTTTAGATGGAGAGGCCAGACGAAATTTAGCAAAACGCACCTTCCTCCTACAACCTTAAGCAGTCGTCAACACTGATAAACATAAAGCGACGGGACGCCTGGAGACTAACGGCAGTGATAAGTGGCTTTTGGTCTGTGGGGGAACAAGCAGGCAATATGGGCATCCCTCACAACACATACTATCACAGTTAGAGAAAAAAGGAAACAATCTTCCATTTCCTCTGCGAATGCCCTGCCCTATGGACAGAATGTTAACCTGCCCTAGGACAGAATGTTAACCCTGGGTAAACCGCTGTTCGAGCGTCTTGAACAGCTGCCTGGCTTAGATGTCAACAACCTGATAAGGTTCCTGAACCGCATATACTGGAAATAGTTTTGCTGTAAATAACTGGTAAACAAGTTGGTAGCGAGGATGGGGCAACAAAATAGTGCGGAAGCGCTAGTTGGATTCTGGAGCAATCACCACTTAAACCAACCAGCTGGACCAATACGAAAGTACCTTCAAAAATCGAGTTTTTAATAAATAAAATTAGTTTTTAAAAATTTTGTTTCCACAAAAATTGTCTTCTTCTTGATTGATGCGATAAGACTAGCTGATACCGCATCGAACACTTTCAGCGCCGAAGCGTTTGTATCCATTCGGACGATATGTCACAGCCAACGAAGCCGCTGTCGCTGTAAAACAAATACAGCTCATTGTTCCAACGCCTATGATACGCGCCGTCACCAACGTGTAAAGTTCCAAAAATCTTCCGGAGAATCTTTCACTCAAGCACCGGCAGTCCGTCGGTTGCCGCGGCTTTGTTTTTCTTTAGCTGGTTAACGCTGTTCTCACCTGTTCATGCTCGAGTAGCCGATCGACAGTTCCGTCGACAAAGATTGAGGTTCGAGAAATGCTCCCTCCATAATTTAAGCACGCTCTGCATGTCAGTCACCAGATCACCGTCTTTGTTCTTACAGAAAACGCCCCGGTCTTGAAACCTTCTGTAGAATTTTCGGGCGTTTTTCTTATTAGCGTGCATCTTAAGTTCCTTCCACTCACGGATTTCGGTCGCTTGTTTCTTCCTTCTGATAAGACGTCTCTCTTCCTTTGTTAGCTCCTGGTAGCGACCCCAAATGGCTCGAGTTGCAATGTCACATAGATGACCAGAGTCTCCTAACCGACACCTCTCTTAAGTGGACATTTTTTTTAGTACCGCAAAAATCGTTAGGGACTTTTTTCATTTTTCTCTTTTGAGCAGACAACCCTCCTATAACAGGACGAGGACACTTTTTTTGCTCACCAAAGATATTTTAGTTCTCTCAGTCAAAAGTTGTTGAAGTCAATAATTTGTTAGATGCTGTTTAGTTCATTCACAAAGCGTGGGAGCAAGTGAGTCCAGAGACAGTGAACACATTTTTAGAGAAAGCTGATGTTGAAAAAAAAACTTCCCAATTCACGATAGAACGGTTGTACCTCAGAGGATGAGCTACTATTTACTATTTGCAGTGACTCAGCTCACTAACATTATTAATATAGCTCAGAAACAAATTCAAGTTGACATCGAAACTGTCTTCATATAGGTAATCAAGTGTTCATAAATGTTGAAGAAGCAAAAAATATCAATACTGAAGTGCCAACTCCCGCTGGTCAACTTTTCTGAAGATGAATTAGAAAATGAGTTAACTCTTCTTATAAAGAGGCTTATTTAGCAACGAGAACTAAGCACTATTTCTTTATATCACAGTGACCTCAAAGGCCTTGAATTGCTTACTGATCTTCCACTACACCTCCAAGATATTGAAATTAAAGGGAAAACTCGAGTAGCTAAAATTTCTGAATTTATCAAATGAATTTCAAAACCTTGCATAACATAAATTGTTTATTAACATTTCTCGTGTTTCTTTATCGTAATGAATATTCAGTTCATTTTGCCAAACATTTATGTGTTCTGGTTTCGGAAATAAAACCGAGCCGCATTCATTAAAGGTGGTACACCAAGAACAATATTTTGTGCCTTTGATTGTCAAATCAAAGTATTGGCAAAGTAGAAAACAAAACATGAATTCGCCTTGATTCATTCTGGGCTGACAGCCACATGGACACGGCGAAAGAAAAATAACAAATCAGCTGATTTTCCGATACCACTTTTAATATATTCATTCGCCTTGATTAAAAGTGATTGAATATTAAAGAGCGGTCACAAATTATTTTAACTTGTTTACGCTTTTCTCATAAGCGCTCGCTTCCCATAGGAGAAACAATTTTTCAGTCCCTTAGGTGTCCGCTTGAGAGAGAGTCACACATAGTACTTAAGTTGGAAGTGAAAATTTTGAAGATTAATGATGAATTAATTTTTTTAGAGCAAGATCGCTAATGTTTTATATCAACAGGGACGGGAAATATGATTTTTGGTCCTGATATCTACGATAAAAAAGTTTTAAAGGAAATAATGTTAGGTGCTCAACTAAGTCAATAGATGCCACCTGCAGTGTGTGCTAGTCGATTCTACACATTAGTGATTTTCTTTTGGTATCATAACTTTTGGTTTTGTGAAAATGTCTGATTTTGTGTCGAATAATCGGCATTTGCGCGAAGTGTTGATTTTCCTCTTTTATCCGAAAAAAAACGGCGGCTGGAGCGCATCGAGAGCTACAAAAAGTTTATAAAGATGTTGCTTTCAGTAAAACAACGTGCCGAGATCGGTTCCGTTGCTTCAAGACGGTGATTTTAATGTTGACGACCGTCCGCGTGAAGCAAGGCCAAAAACCTTCGAAGACGCTGAATTGGAGGCATTACTCAATGAGGATCCGTGACAAACGCAAGGAGAGCTTGCTTCAGTATTGCGATTGCCTGATTTGGGAATCATTCAGAAACAGGGGACTTGGGTTCCTTATGAGTCAAAACCAAGGGATGTTGAATGTCGTTTTTTCGCCTGTGAACAACTGCTCCAGGGGCAAACAAGGAAAGGGTTTCTTCATCGCATTGTGACGGGTGATGAAAAATGGATTCTTTACAGCAATCCAAAGAAAGGAAAGTCATGGAGACTACCCGGTCTTGCTTCTACGTCGTCGCCTCGGCCGAATATTCACTCTGCGAAGGTTATGCTATGTATTTGGTGAGACCAAATTGGTGTTATTTATTATGAACTGTTAAAACCAAGCGAAACCATCACTGGGAATCGAGCACTGCGCGACAAGCGGCGCAATACGCGGAGGGGCATGAGAAAGTGATTCTACAGCATGACAACGCTCGGCCTTACGTTGCCAAACTCGTTAAAACCTACCTGGAAACATTGAAATGGGAAATCCTACCCCACCCGCCATATTCTCCAGATATTCCGCCGTCTCATTATCATCTGTTCCGATCGATGGCACATGGTCTAGCTGACCAACAGTGCCATTCATATGAAGACATCAAACAATGGCTTGATCCGTGGATGGCCTCAAAAGAGGAACAGTTTCACCACGACCGTATACGAGAACTACCAGAAAGATGGGGAACAAGTAGTAGCCACCGATGGGCAATACTTTCAATTATTCACTTGTAACCATTTTTTCAGAATAAAGTTGTATTTTCATCAAAAAAACAGCGAGAACTTAGTTGCGCACCTAATAAATCCTTCTCATAACAACTCAATTTACGGTGCTTATGGAGTATCGACTTTTGATTTCGATTTTCAAACTGAAACAAATTTATTCTTAGTGTTTTAGTATTTTTTGAAATACTTATTTCCATTTATATGCAAATATATGCGCGCATATGAACCTATGAAGTTTCTATAAACTATCTACAACTGGAGTGTGTTTTTAAAGTAACCTTTAATCTTTCTGATAGGTTTATCTCTTCTTTTCTGCTTACGAAACAGTTTTCGATAACGAAGTAAGTGACAAGCCAATTTTGCCTTTTTTTAATGTTGCTTTCAAATTTCGAATAAAAGATGTTTGCGTTCACTTTTCGTATTAAAATTTTCCTTCCACTATGCGCTGCAGCTAACTAAGTACAGCTTATCTTGAATGTAAAGTCGAAGTCGATAATTGAAAATATTAATGAGGCAAGCTTGGAAAACTCAAACAGCTGGCGGTACTTTGTTTACTTTTTAACGGCATCGATGTTTAATTTTATGCAAAAACACATACATACATACAAGCTGCTTATTAAGTAGTGGAGGATAGGTGAATAAAAAAGAAAGAAATATTATCAAATTCTAACAAAGAGTAAAAATGAAAAGTGGCACGAATGAGATAGTGTAAGAAATAAAACAAATGAGAAATAACACAACTATAAAAGGAAAATAATAACAAAAGCCGGTTAGAGCGAAACAAAAAGCGGCACTTTGCGCGTGGCATGCACTTGTGGCATGCAACAAGTATGTGTGTTACTTAGTAGAAATACAACAATAAAACCAAAACAACATTGACGCATAAATGGGTAAAGGCAAGCGAGATATTTAGAATGTGTGTGTATAGGTGTATACATATACTCGTACTTATTCAATCATCTGTGCATGCACATACAATGAGGCGTGCATAAATACATATTTGGACTTTGCCTGCTGAATGAGTATGACAAACAGTCAATTTACTTTAAAAATTGGTCACTTTGAGACTCAATGAAGGAAGGTAAGAGAATCAATAACAAATATTTGTTTGCCTATTTGATTTTGTGTTTTTTAATTTTAAGAATCTTATTTGACAAAGGTGTTGTGCAGCACTGTCTTTAGTTGCAACATCATTAACTATTCCAATAAAACCGTAATTGGTTTCAACACAAGGGCCGACAGTGTGGCTTTCACCGGGGTGAGTACTTGGGTACAAAGTACTTGGTGACTATAGAGAAAAACCGGCGCTCATTACTCTTGGTATACCGGTCAATACTTATTACGAAATTACCCATGTATTTATGAGGAGATTATGCAGGTTCTGCTGTGATGAAGAGGAGTCTATGGAACACTTAATCACCAACTGTGAGGCAGTAGGCTACAGGAGACACAGAATCCCGGTCTCGTACCTACTAGAGAAGAAAGACCTACAATTGCTTCCTCCTAAGGAGCTGGTTCGATTCCTCGGTATACTAAATAATTATAATTAAGTAATTAGGGACTCACAATAGGTCAATCTGGTCGCAGTGCATAAAGGCCTTAGCCTAACCCGTACAACCATTACCATTACCATTGCCATGAGGAGAAGACGCGGCATGCCACTAACAAACTATGTCAGCCTTAAGATTAAGAAGTATATCTTGATCGTTTAAAAATCTCTGATAAATTCTCAGCGATTGAGTTTTACGAGTATTCAACCATAGCAACAACCTACACTACATAATTTGTCGGTTATATTTTCAATGTAGCACCGCAAAAACGCATACAAAAAATGCACGCAACAAAACAAAGACGAACAGTGCCCAAATAGCAGCTATGACAGTAGTAGCAGAGCAACAGAGGCGATGGCAGTAGCCGTAGCTGGAGCATACACGAATAATATCGCAAGTAGCGCTCCAGTCGACTCGAAGTTTTTTTGCTACTACTATTACAAGCGCAGAAATATCGAAGTCTGCACTGACGGTTCTAAGATGAACTGTGGTGAGGGAGCTGACAACTATTCGGAGCCGCTCAAATTATCTCGAATATGCCAGCGTGTGCCAGGCAGAACTGTTAGCATTCATAGAAGCATGCAAATCACTAAAACACTACAAAGAAATTGGTGCAAAAGTAACTATCTTCTCAGACAGTCAAGCAGTTATCAAGGCCGTAGATTCCAATTCCATTGCATCCAAACTAGTTTTACTGTGTAGAAAGATACTATAATTGCTTGGTCATTGGCTTCAAATTACACTGATATGGGTTCCCGATCATTGGAATATAGAGGGTGATGAGATAGCAGATGAGCTTGCAAGAAAAGGATCGGCACTAGATATAACAGAAGCGGTGCCAGTTGATATCCCATTCAACACAATAAAAACATCCATCGCTTCACACTACTAAGCTTTAGCCGAAAGAAGGTGGAAGCAATTAACTACATGCACTACATTTTTGTTGTGGCCTTCATACAACATCCAGAGGATGAATTACCGATTACGATGCTCTCGCCCAAGCATCTCACTTACCACTGCATCTCTTACAGGTCACTGGGAGGTAGGGGATCATGCAGCAAGACTTACCCTTCAACAATCCCATCTTCAGAAGCTGTCAGGCGGAGGAGGTGAAAGAAAGTCTTTCCACTCTTTATGCGAATGTCCGGGTCTAGCTAGAGCAGGACTTCGCTCTTTCCATAAGCCTTTTCTACAATGAATTATTGAAATCTCAGACATAGAGGTAAAAAGTTTGCTGCTATACTGAGATCTCACGAAATGGATCTGAATCAACAAAAACAAAATCAACAACAAGATATTACACGCGAACAGTGGTAGTAGAACGGCTCTAGTCACTAGTTAGGACTTTTCAGTAGAAATCCTCAATCACTTCAACAACAACAATAGCTGAGAGACTCTGCCGCCGCAGCGGGTGAATTGTCACTTGTGTGGGTTCCACTTGGAGTACTAGTCCTATCGATGACCATTACCGACGATAAGTTTAATTCGAGAGCCCTCCCTAGCCAGTTTGGTTCGCGGATGACACCCTGATTCTATGCCAACTTAGAGTCATCACACGAGTGTTGGAACATAACCCTTCAGGGAAGGGTACTCGTGTGATACCAGTGCTTCCCTATCCACCACCAGGGACGCACCCGATGGGAAATCAGGCAACTCCTCACGGGTAATGATCCTTCCGCAAATTCCCCTTACATGCTGGTTCCATTCTTTTTTTCTCTTGCTCCTCCATTTTATTATGTCCGTGATTTCGCACGTCTCCCGTATCTCCTCGTTTCGTTTAAGATCGCGCTTTGTGTAGCCAACTGTTGTTCGCGGCTAGAATTTCAATTCCGTACGCCATAATTGGCTTTACGCATGCCTTATGTATGCGAACTTTGCTCGCGAAAATACACCGCTGAGAAGAATGTTCTGTGATGATTCCACTTCGTCCTCCAAACAGCTTCTGCAGAAAGAGCTTGAAGCAATATCAAGTCTCACTGAATGGATACCTAACGGACAGTGTGCGGTAAGAAGATTCACAAAATGCGAGAGCGGCAGGTATGCTAGTCATGAAAGCTTTTTCGAGCGCCCTCGATCTAACCGTGACCGGAAGGATTTCGCAACTTTATATATTTGGGCACTAGCCCTGCACTCGCTGAGTTGATGCGAGACTCATCTTTCCAGGAGTAGACCACAGGTTCTCAAGGTAACCCCAATCCTCTCGTTTCGCGATGAAACCGTCTTCAGGATCCTCTGCCTAGCCAGCTCATCAGCCAAGCAGTTCGCTCTAAGACACTGTGAATAAGAATTGAGGCTAATATCGAAGTATTTGGATGCAATCGAGGGAGAAGTCAGGCATTCCCCGACTAATTGCGAACGCACAAATAACGAGCCTAATTGCTGCTTGGCTGTCGGAGTAGACATTTATGCCCTTTACAGTAATTACAGAAGTAAGCAACCAATCCACTGCTTCCTTAATTGGGCTAAATCCGCTTGGAGAACACTACAGGGGTACGGAAGTCTAAAGTTGAGTTTTATGGAGAGCTTCTCGCAGAATACTCCCGCACCAACTCTTCCGTCCAACTTCCGTAAACATATGCGCCATGCTCTGCTTCCAAAAGTTGCACCACGCCCACTCCTCCATTGAGGCAATATGAAAGGAAAAAGTAGAAAAAATATCGCTAACTCATCATAATTCTAGTTTCTGGAAACTCATTAACAAACGTCCAAACAAACGTTTAGTACCAGGATTATGTATTTGAAGGGCCCCAATTTATAAATTCCTCCTCCATTTGGTATTGCCAGATTTTGAGATACAAAAAAATTACATTTTTTCACTTCGAATAACACAGCCCCGAGAATATCTTCATTCTTCGAATGCGCGGGATGTTCACAAAAAGGTATTAATTTTCATAATCGGCTAAGGCAAATCTCAAATAATCAAAATAAAAAATGGATTTAAAAGGAAATAAACATAAACATCCTTTTCAGCTGTTGAAATGCATGCCATTGCAATGTTTATTTCCATTTGACTCAACAGAAGCATCTTTCGACTGTTGCATTGTTAGAAACGACTAAAAGCGGCAATAAAAAGTGCATTTGTTGCAGCAACACAGCAGCACAGCAGCCTGACTTATAAACAAAATCAAAGGCAAAAAAATCATATTTTTCTATAGAAAATGATAGTGGAAATGGCAAAACGGCTGCCTGCCTGCCTACCGACCAACTCAAATGGAAACACTTAGAGCGGCAATAACAACAGCAAGAACAACAAATGTTGCAGCAGCAATGAAAATGACCGAAAGTAAGAATTGCTTAGCCAGAGGAGCAGATAAACATCATAAAACGGATGAACCGAAGCTAAAGCGTAAATTCATAGCTGGGGAATTGGTTGCGCGTGCGCGATCAGCAATTTAATATTTTGTTGGTTTGTATTCTCTTGCATTCTTTTTGATATGATTGTTTTTGTTTTATTTGTAAGTGGCTATCGTTGTTGCTGTAGTTGTTGATCTTATGAAAGTTTATTTTCATTATTTTTGAAAAGTGCCCATTGTGCGGAAATTCGTGCACGACTCTAATAATATGGTGCATTTCGACAGCAGCAGTCACAGCAACAACAAGAAACATTGGCTGCAACTACGTAGAGGCCATCATAGGAAAAAAGCTTTTGAAATATTTTTATTACAAGCGAAAATTTTTCTTTCTTCCATATATTTACTTATTTATTTATTTTTGTTGTTTTTTTTTGCGTTCCGCTTTCCTTTTCTTCCTGCAACGAAGTTAGGCTGGCTCAACATTCAAAGACTTGGGTTTAAGATTATATTTTTTGGCTACAGAATGGCTCTAATGACCATAGTTATAATCCAGTTACGGTCGCTGTTGTTGTTGTTGTTATTGTTGTTGTAAAAAGTAATTGCATGTGTAATCTGCAGCTGAGCAATGGATGGTAGAACGCAAGAAGTACACAGCGCTTTATGGAATTCTTTATGTATGAAGCCGTTTCCACATCTGTTAGAGCAACATCCGCCGCCGCATGATAATAACAAATGGTTAGACACAAATGGAAATAATCACAATAGCAAATAATGGCAATAATTATAACAAAGCGATTTACAATGCCTAAATGCTTAATGGAAGCGCGCGCATGCGCGCCAACCCAGCTAAAATCTGTATGCGTGAATATGCTCGGGCTGTGGGCTGCCCACCTAAGTAAGTTCCAGTTCAGACATTCACCGGTATGCCTACTTATTAGACATTCGATTGCGCGCATACGATAGCATACAGTGGGTGCAAGCGAAAGTCGGATACGTTAGCAAATATTTTTACTCACTACAAAATATTTCAATTGAATGAAGTGGAAGTAGATAGAAATGTTTAATAGTTTTCCAACAAATTATCGGTTATACTCGTATTTATATTAAAAGTAAGAAAATAAAATATTTAAATTAATTTAAAAAATAAATAATTGGCGCGTACACTTCTGTTAGGTGTTTGGCCGAGCTCCTCCTCCTATTTGTGGTGTGCGTGTTGATGTTGTTCCACAAATGGAGGGACCTACAGTTTCAAGCCGACTCCGAACGGCAGATATTTTTATGAGGAGCTTTTTCATGGCAGAAATACACTCGGAGGTTTGCCATTGCCTGCCGAGGGGCGACCGCTATTAGAAAAATGTTTTTATTAATTTTGCTTAAATTAATTTGCTGTAATAAAAAATTCAGCGGGAAATATTCGTATGAAAATTAACGCGGAAGGCAAGCTCGGAAGAGAGAATGTTTTTATATAGTGAAAAAATACTCTAAAAATATTTAAATATTGATTTTGCCGAGGTATACCTATTTGAGGTGGCTTCGGTAAATCAGCTGATTTTTTTTCTTTCGCCGTGTCCATGCAGATGTGAGCACAGAAACAAGGCGAATGCATTCCTTCTTTCCTCCTTTGCCTTGGCAATAGAACATGCAAATCATTATTGTTGGTTTAGTGCCACCACCTTTAGCGAATGCGCCTTGAATTTGGTAAATTTTTAATAATGAATAGATTTGATTTTTTTCCATTCTCGTCGCAGGTTGCTTTTCAATTTAGTTTTGCTGGAAGCAGGTTGATTTAATTAAAATTGGTTTCAACAAATTTTCGTTCCATTCTTCTTCTTGTTTGGCGCGATAATCGCTTAAGCGATTTCGGCTGAGTTTAATCAAGCACGCAATTTTTGTTTTTTTTTTTGTTTTTGAAGTAGAAAGTAAAACTATCAGAAACCATTGATATATGGGACCTGCTCTAACTCAAAAAAAACCTGCCCTCTTCGGCAGACTTTTTCCCTGGGACCTCATTTGCACTATATCGAGTATATCGAGGGTAGAGGCATGATTGCGTCTCTCTGCCTATGACGTATGGAGGTTATACGACGCTGATAGTCTCCAATACTTTCGTTATGAAGCAGATGGAATAACTTCGAAAGGGTGCATTACCGTCTTGTCTGCATATGCTTTGGTCGTGAGTCTTTAACTCAAGCGTATGTAATTGTCGTCGGTACGTTGGAGTTGATCTTCTCTGAACTGTTTTATGTTCAATTCAGTACAATCGGCGCCAGAGTTGGTCCAACTGTGAAGTCTAGTCTTTCTCCAAATGATCTTTCCCACGCAGAAGAAGCCCCCATCTTCCTCTGCTTCCACCCGCTGGTGCCGCATCGAATACTTTCAGAGCCGGAGTGTTTGTGTCCATTCGGGCGACATAACCCAGCCAACGGAGTCGCTGCGCTATGTCTATCTCGTCATAAAGCTCATGCAGGTCATTGTTCCATCGCCAAGGATACTCGCCGTCACTAGCGTGCAAAGGTCCAAAAATCTTCCGCAGAATCTTTCTCTCTTGTGTTTTGGATACTTACATATTAGTCCAAATTACAGGGGTATCCATGCAAAGTGAAAAAGTCAAAGTCCCGCTTTACTATTTTTGTTATTATTATTTCATTGGCAACACTTCAAAACAACGTCGAGTACTTTTTTTTTAAGAAAATATAAACTACGCGTACACAGCAGTGAGTTAAAGTCGTCTAATCGATCAACTTGAAACACTTTTTCCTAAATTTAGGTTGATAACACCAGGTATAAAGTGATTAATTTTGCGCCACAAATTTTTACATTCTTGTTAATGGTCGTAATAGGTGCATTTCGCTTTTACTACCTACGTTACAACTACCTTTTTGCCATTTTTAACACTCCAATTTTCTTAAACGATTTTTTTTTTAATTTACCTTATTGTTTTAGAAAATTTCTACTGTTCCAAAAAACCACTCACATTTTGTGTTCCCTTTCTTCAATTAAAATATATTTCGCAGAAAATATTTTTTCGATGATGCCCGAATTTATCATGCAGCTACTGTAGGTACATATGTATATTGTAATGGCTTTTATGTGATATTTTGTTTAAACGTTTGCTCTTCTTTACATTGAGTTTTGTGTTTTTGGTTTTTGTCTACTTTAAAGTTAATTTTTTGTTCATGGTTGAGTTATACCAAAGCGCGGGCGTCGTTATGGTGCGTGAAGATCTCACCTTGTTGATAGTGATTTATAGTATTTTTCAGCTTCTTACATGCTTTCAAATTGACTTCCCGTACGTAAATGGCAAATGAAGCTAATAGAGCTCCTCAAAAGGGGCTTGCTAATTAAAGTTCATAGCTGTTAGTAGTTCCACTAACCCTTTGCGGTCGTAGTAAATTTAGGCATGGGTGTCGCACTGGTCGGAATTAATTTTCGTTGAAGGAGCAGTGATACAAAACATGTAAGATTATGAAGGGTAAACAAGATCTATTAGTTCTATAAATAAATACAGTATAACATTAATATAGTTCCTTGCTGTGGTGGCTGAGAGAAGACACATGACCGCAAAGGGATTAACCCGCAGAGTAAAAAATGCAGAGACGACGGCATGCGAGAACTGCCACCCTGCTCTCAGAGAGTTTGACCGAATCAGCTGATTATATATATATATATATATAATTGGTGTATACACCCTTTTTGGGTGTTTGGCCGAGCTCCTCCTCCTATTTTCGGTGTACGTCTTGATGTTGTTCCAAAAATGAAGGGATCTACAGTTTCAAGGCGACTCCGAATGACAGATATTTTTTATGAGGAGTTTTTTCATGGCAGAAATACACTCGGAGGTTTGCCATTGCCTGCCGAGGGCCGACCGCTATTAGAAAAAAATGTTTCTTTATTTTGATATTTCACCGAGATTCGAACCTACGTTCTCTCTGAATTCCGAATGGTAGTCACGCACCAACCCATTCAGCTACAGCGGCCGCCGTCTCTTCATCATATCGGATAAAATTGACCACTAATTCCTTCTTGGGTTAATTGGTTTTAACGTGACATGAAGAAACCTTCGCAGTTTCTATACTTTTCGTATAGGCTTATGTAAAACGCTTTACAATGGTAATGCTCCAATTAATAGAAATTTGCCCGAGTTCAATTACTTCTTTTTTTAGAGCAGACTTATCGGACTCAAAATCAATACTCTATAATAAAATATAATAGACTGAAGTAACATTTATTTTGCAATAATTTAGTATATTGTTGTTGGAATCTACCCCTAAGCGCATTATACTAAACAAAAAAAAGAAGAAAAGAAAAACAAGTTTCAAGGGCCGGTGTTGATTTGAATAAAATACAATTTTTTTAAGAAATTATTACACAGGCCTGCAAAATCTCGCTTTTTTACAGCTTCTGAAACCGCTATGGGTGTTTCCTGAAGGTTTTTTTATGCTGAAAACGAATATGACCTTGAAAATGCTCCAGCACGTCAGGATTTTTCGCAATTTGAGGTTAAATAGTCAAAAAATGCAGATTTTGGCCATTTTAAAATTTTTTTTTTGAACAAGGTATAGTTTTTTTTAATTTTCCACAACGGCATAGCAAAGTACTACTCTTTAGCTTTAAGGTCCTTTTTTAAAAATATTTTTACGATTAATATAAAAAAAAGTTATTCTATTTTGAATTCGCCCTTTACAGGGGCGTTAGAGTGTTTGGCCTGTGTTATCATTTCTCTTTAATATGATAATAATAGTATGGCTCGGTTACGTATGGGATAAAATATCGGCCAAATGGCCGCCGCAGCCTCGGTGGCACACCTCCATCCGATGGTCCAAATTTTCGATGACGCTGAAGCATAATTGAGGTTCTATGCCATTAATGTGCCGAATTATCTCACCCTTTAGCTCTTGAATTGTTGCTGACTTATCGACGTACACCTTTTCTTTCAAATAACCCCATAGAAAGAAGTCCAACGGTGTCAAATCACATGATCTTGGCGGCCAATTGACATCCCCGCGACGTGAGATTATTCGGCCATCAAATTTTTCGCGCAAAAGAGCCATTGTTTCATTAGCTGTGTGACAAGTGGCACCTTCCTGTTGAAACCACATATCGTCCACATCCATATCTTCCAATTCGGGCCATAAAAAGTTCGTTACCATCTCACACAGTAACCGCTTGACCGGCCTCATTTTGGAAAAAATGCGGCCCAATGATGTCGCCGGCCCATAAACCGCACCAAACAGTCAGTCTTTGTAGATGCATTGGTTTTTCGGCAATCACTCTTAGATTATCATTCGCCCAACTGCGGCAATTCTGCTTATTGACGAATCCACTGAGGTGAAAATGTGTCTCATCAATAAAGATGATTTTCTTCGAAAATTGTTGCCATTTCCTGCCACCATTTTGACCATTCACGACGCTTGAAATGGTCAAGAGGCTTTAGTTCTTGAGTCAATTGCACCTTGTAAGCGTGTAAATGCAAGTCTTTATGGATAATGTTCATCAACGACGAGCGTGAGAGGTGCAATTGTTGGGCACGACGACGAGTTGAGGGGGACGGCTCTTCAACCACACTATCGCCAACAGCAGCAATATTTTCTGCAGTACGAGCTGTACGAGCATGCACTGGTATTTTCACATCTCCTACAGACCCGGTTTGCTCAAACTTTTGCACAATTTTTCCGATTGTACGCACATTTGGACGATTAAATTGACCGAAAAAGTCACGAAGTGGGCGATATGCATTTTGATTTGAACGCCCGTTTTCATAATAAGCCTGAATAACTTTAACGCGTTGCTCGATTGTTTATCTTTCCATGGTTCAAATTGAATTAGTCTGAAATTAGAAAATGTCAAATGAGGTGGAGAAAAAAACTTGACGTTTAGGTGTGGTTCACATTCAACATCGGCCCTTAAAATGTAGCCACCCTTTATATTTAAAATAAAGTACCTTTCGGAGAGTTTTGATGTATTTCCTTGCAATTATGCTAATTCCTCCTGCTACTACAGTGGCCAAACGCCTTTGATTTTGATTAGACTCTGCGTATCTGCTTTAACTTGATCGTGCAAGTTTCAGTCTATTGCAACATTTTCTACTTATAATATTGAACTCTCTAGAGAACTTTTAAGCGGCAATATGGGTCACTCACTGAATTTTTTCGATCACCGATTTATAAATGCAGAACACGCCAAGCTTTGACTTGCTGGCTCTAGATTTGATTCATATTTAATTTAAATAAAATTACATATAAAGTATAGAAGAAGACTTACAACTAAGAAGTGGTTCTCTAAAATTCCACACACTAAAGAGAATCTCATATTTTCAGCTTCCATAATAATTGATTGATGAGCCTCATTTATGCAAAAGTAGCAAGATTTTTTTCCAAGTATTATGAAAGCGTCGAAAAGACAAGCTGTCTTAGTAAAAAATATTCAGAATTCTTAATTGATTTATTCTGGAAAATTTTAACACTTTTATGGCGTGAGTATTGTTTTTTTCTTGTTTTTTTTTTATTTAAATACAGTTAGGCGAGATTTAAATGTGTCAAAAATATCAAATTTTAATTGGCTTGAGTACCAATTTCATGCCTTTGCCAATAGCAATAAAACTAATTATAACTTAAAAACTAAATTAAAATTTTTCAAATTTTCTACAATTAAATTAAAATTTCTAATTTCTTTTAATTATATTTTCTCGCCAGCATGAATAAAATTCTGTAATTAAAAAAAACCTGTATGTCTTGGCTATTTATTTATTTTTATTATTATTTTTTAGCGATTTATTTAAAACCATTAATAAAGAGACATCAATAAGAAATAAATATAAAATAATTTCATTTTTTTTTTATTTCTTGGAATGCAAATTTCGTTAATTATGGAGAATGGCAAAGAAATGTTAGAGCTTAGTTTTTTCCCCTTATTTCCTTTTGTGATTTGTGTTTTTGGGTTTTCTATAGTTTTATTACTCTTTTATGTAGCTCTGTTATTCCTCATTTTGTGCAGCTTTTCAACCTGATTTCAACATTTTTCTTTTTTCTTGCTGATGCTGCTTAAATTTCAACGGCAACTTGTTTTACAAGGCGTACATTAAGAATTCCCCAACGTTTTGCAAATCAAAAGCCGCATAACAAAGTCAACGACTTAAGAGCATAGCAAACAAAAACAAAATATACATTGAATAATACAAATGAGTTATTTAACAAAAAATATGGTATTTTAATCAGAAATCTATGTTTGAGAAGAATAAAGGCATTCGACTCTTAAAGATATTTGCGCTGACTGTAAAGGCAGGAGGGCAAAAAACAAAGACTACTTTTCAATTTTATTTAGCAAAACAATGACAAGAAAACACAAATGAAGGCAAGGCCGTGTTTTATATTTCATATAAGGTTCTATCGAGCATTTCGTCAATGAACGGATTGGCCCCACTCAGTGCGGCTTTGCGACTAGAAATTCATAGCACATATGACAAATGTCCATCCGGTACAAGGTGGAAATATGTATTCATTGCTATTGGATATTAAAAAAATATCTTCTTCTTCAAGTGGAAGAAAATCTTTAAAGGTAATTTGTGGCAGACTCTCTCGCTTTCCTTTGAAGTCAGTTGCATGGACCTGTACCTGACAAACGTTGCGTTTGCTTGGAAGGCTTTCCAAGGCTCTCACAATGGGGTTTTGGAGTAAGGAGGCTCCAAGTCCAGCACCAATATCAAAATTGTATTCCTCTGTGAATATTGAAGTTCCATCATTGCTTCTATTGGGAAAATGGAGGTGAAGTTGTAGTCAAAATCGATCTGCGCGATTTGATGTTCACCGCTTCTGTGTTCAACCCCCTTTCTGTTCGTTATGGAAGAAGGTATTGGCATAATATATTATATTATTAAAAAATCCGATGCAGTGTTTTTATCTCGATCTTTCTGTGAAGTGCTGAAAGTATTATTTGTTAGGTATAGGCTTATGGTACTTACCCATGTATTACTGCAAAACGCTAAAGTTTCAATCAAACTTAAAATTCTATCAACATTTTCTGTTTAGAGACCATCTTTGAGACACCCTGTAGTAACATAAAGCAATAAAAAAAGAAATTTAAAATACGAAAGCAAGAAAATAACAAAAAATTATTTGTTCTAAACCAACGAAAATTTACATAAACCAAAGCAACATCATTAGCGCCGTTTTAGTTGACTTCACTTTTGGACATTTGGTTTTGGGTTTTGATTTTTTCAGTTGATTGTTTTCAGGTAGTCAGACTGTCACATCGACTGCGGTTGGAAATATTTATGGCTTGAATTAACGCCAGCAAAACATATTTACATATAAACATAGTAACACATGTACATATATACATACACACACACATACATTCGAACATACATATAGTAGGCGTATAACCGCAAATTGAAAGTTTTTTAATCACGCATCATCCATCAACTTAACACAGATTTCAACACTTTCCGGCAAAGCAGCAATGGCTATTTGGGCCAACAAAAACCGCCAATTGACGCCCACTAGACGCTCTGATAAGTTGACAACAACATAGCTTAGAACGTGCCTGCTTGGAGTTAACTCGTAGAAGTAGAAAAGACTCGAGTAGAGGCCTGCAATTATACTTTTTTTTCTTATAATTTTCTTCGAAAAAAATACGCCGAATTTCGTTACCCTTGACAACTGCGTAAAAATGTGCTAAACTGCTGCCAAATTTGTGTTAATTTGAATAGATGTAAAAAAATATTCAATACAACAAAAAGCTGGGGTGAAAATAATGGATAAAAAAATAGCAAATTCATAGGCTTTCAGTCAAACGACTGTGGCAACGGTGTGTGGGCGAACAAGCTGATGGGCAATCGGCCAAGCGTTCTCCATATGCCCGAAGTATAATGTAAATTGACCCAAAAATTTTAGCTTTACAATGTTGCAGGGATTTTCCAGAATTCTAATAGCTTACTTGGCAAAATATGGTATTGAAAGCAGAAACGCATATGGAGCAAACAAATGAAGATTTGTTAAATTTGTGAAATATTGAGGACGAAGCATTGACTGATAATAGTAAATCAAGTAACAAGCTCTGAGTATATTTTCACAGTATTTCCCAGAGGGAGTGAACATGCAGCACGCAACAAATGCTATATAAATATTTATAATTGGCGCTTACACCTTTTATTGGGTGTGTGCCCGATCTCCTTCTTCTATTTGCAGTGTGCGTGCGAATTTTCAAAAATGCAGGAACCTATTGTTTTAAGCCGACTCGGAACGGCAAATGATTTTTTATGAAGAGCTTTTTCTTGGCAAATATACACTCGGAGGTTTGCCATTGCCTGCCGAGGGGTGACCGCTATTAGAAAAAACTGTTTCTATTATTTGTTGCTTCATGCCCGGAGATTCGTTGATGTCCACTTCCGATTGCTCGTCACATTAATTTATTATTTTTAAAAAAGTTTAGCTCATTGTAGAACAAAATCCAAGTTTCAAACTTTATTTAAAAATTAGAAAAACTCCACATACTTTTATCACAATTCCATGATTTTAATTTGAGTTTCTAGAAAGATTTTTGGTAAACAGTTTTATAGGTTATTAAATTTTGGTCCAACAAAGTGCAAATTTGTAGTGCCTTAAAAATACCTCAGATTTCTTATTATTTTTGTCTTTCAGGTGTTACGCATTTTCTTCATATAACGAATACTCTAATTTTTTATATATATGGAGAAGACACCCAAGGACATTGCAAGGATCCATTGCTCGTGCATGCCGCGTTCTGGCTGTCTGTTGCGATTGCAGCTTTTCGAAGTTGTACATCCTTTGCGTAGTTCGATATATGTTTTTTGCTATACAGAGGTGTCGCGTATTTTGGCTGCAACTAGATAATGATCAGAGGCGATGTCGGGACCTCAGATCGTACGTACATCTACCACACTAAAATCGTGACTTCTCTCTATCGCAACATGAACGATCTGGTTTCGCGTTTGTCGACCAGTGAACAGTCACATATGAAGCTTGGTGTATTATTTTGTGCTGAAATGTGGTGCGACAGACTCTCATGTTTCAGATTCCGGCGAAGCCCATCAGCTACAGCCGATCCTTATCTGAGGTTTCGCAGTGGATGTTGAATATTCCGACAATGGAACTAAAATACCTTTCTTGCCTACCCTGGGATTGAAGTCACCAAGCACGATTTTTATGTCTTGGTTGGAGCAGCGCTCATAGGAATATTCCAGGGACTCCTAGAAGCACTCTTTGATCGCATCATTCGTCTCTTTCTTCTGGACAAGAAGGAACGTAAATAAGTGAGATATTGAAGAATCTCGCTTTGATCCGAATTATTGCTCGTCCACCGAAGTGAACGGAAGTACTTAGCGACGAAGTCTATCTCCAACTACGAATCCAACTCCGATTTTGCACTCCTTTACATGACAGCTGTAGTAGACGTCGCAAGTTCCAATGGTCTTCTTGTCATGTCCCGTTCATCGTATCTCATGAATGATGGTGATGTTAGTCTTTACTCTCACGAGAAAATCAACCAGCCAAGCAGAGACACCTTCCTCATTAAGGGGCCGGTCATGGTCAAGGTGTATGCACTCAAATCGCAGTCCATAGTTTGTGGTTTTCATCAGGGTAGGGAGTTATAATTCCAAGCTTTGCATGTTTTTATTAAGTTTACCAATTTACTATTTAATTAGTGAGGGGAATTTACTATTTAATTTAGTTACTAGGCGGAAGAACTAGGACGACAATATCCGAATGGGTGTCCTTTGGAGTGTTTGAGAGAAAGATTCTGTGGAAAATTTTTGGAACTTTGCACTAAGCATGGCGAGTATCGTAGGCGATGGAACAATGAGCTGTATGAGCTTTACGACGAAATAGACATTGCACAGCGAATAAAGATCCAGCGGCTTTGTTCGCTGGATCATATCGTCCGAATGGATATAAACGCACCGATTCTAAAACTATGCGATGCGGTACCAGTTGGTGTTAGCAGATAAAGAGTAAGGCCTCCTCTACGTTGGTAAGATCACGTGGAGACGGACTTGACTTCACATGGTGTGTTCAACTGGTGCCGGTTAGCACGAGAAAAGAACGACTGGCGCGCTTTGTTAAACTCGTCCAAAATCGCATAGGTGGTTATCAATCGAGGAGAAAAAGAAGGCTGAAACTCTACTACTTTTTTAATAACTCAGTACTTGTAATTAGCTGGTATTTAAGTATAAATCTAATTAAAACTTTCCGACTGTGATAGGGTGCATTTTCTATGTATCCCCACAGCGCTCCATTGCGAATCTTTTGTTCAAAACAGTGCTTGGAGTTTTCTTCTGTGAGCTCCTTCATAGTGAGCTTTTATTCATAGTTCCTATGGACCCAATTTTTTTTTTCATTTAATACAGAAATACTGGATACTGTTGGTGTTGCTTTAGAAAATGGACTGAAATCGTCTAATACTATGTAGAAGGTTGAACTTGTCTAGACACCTCTTGTCTTAGTAGAGAACTCATAGCTTTTCCTTCCAGAATTGGCTTCGTTTATTTCTTACTGCTTCACGTAGTTCAGCAAAACTACGAAAGTAGTAATGCTGGTTATTAGTTTAAGCTTCAGGAACCCAGTGACGGTGTTAGATAAAAGTAACCAATTGTTTCGATAATTCCACCCGCTTTTTGGAAGGAAGGTGACCACATGCACGTATATCTAAAAATTGTAAGTTTCAGTAGCAATTTTTGCAAGTTTCATAAGAAATTTGACAACAGTTCGTTGCTTCGCTATTACACACCGGCACGAAATTAATTACAATGCGCGTCAAAGGTATGAATATTCTGATCTGCTTACAGAAGCGAGAAGCAAGCATTGCATTCGAAAAGGGAGGCATTCGCTTTCCTTTGACTCATATCGCCCATTTCTTGTAAAAGTGTCGAGAAAAACGGTTCGAATTTCAATTTCGTAGATTCAATTTACAATGGCTCTCTAAGTAAAATTACAGTTGCATTTTCATTTAATGAGTTACTTGTTAATAGATACAGCTATGACTTTTTTACACAGCTAAGAGAAGAGCCGGTGGTGATTTCTGCATATTTATCTAAAACATTTTTTTGTAATTGTGACGTTCTTGCAGCAAATGAGCGATATCTATTTCTGCTACAGCAACGACAGTACCTCTGTTTATTAGCCACACTTCGCATTTCAATTTTATGGCATTCAGTAGTACATAAAAAGTGTATGCAAATGTGTAGATAAAATTATTGCATTGTTTATTGAAATTTCTTAAGAAAAGAGATTAAATAAATAAGGGAATAAATTGCAAGCAAAGATACGACAGTTTAGTTAGCAAAGTGGTCTTCATAACAAAAAAAAAAAAAACGAAAGAGAATATATTAAGGTCGGGTGCACAGGGATACAAACTGTCTAATGTCACGCAATGCCTTTGAAAATTTTTATAACAAAAAGTTCATACTCATATATGGACAGTTGGCAACAAATTTACTAAACCAAGCGAATTCTACTCGTTTCCGGAAATCTAAACGACTTTATTTGTGTTTGATCAAACAACTTTGATAGTCGGAGCAATTGATTGTATCGGGTGTGTTTTTTTTAGCTGTATAAAAACTATCGATAACTATGGCTTGGCAACTGACAAGCGCAAGCAGACATTTTAGTTCAACGCTAGAGCCCACAATGGCTTCCAAATTGTGGAAACTTACTTTGAAAAAACAAACTATTAATAAAAAAAAAATCTATTCGCGAAATTCATAGAGCTTGTGGCGGCATCATCGGTCCTCCCGATGCAACAGTGCATAAAGAAAAGTGCGAAGATAGTGGGGATGATTAAACGAGAGATCCAAAGAAGACAATAACGACGAATAACGAAGAGTACAACAACTGCAGTGATAAGACAGCGAGAATGCGAATTCGATATGTGTAACGACAGTTGGAAGCATAGCTGCGGCGACGTGGGCCTTCAAAACCAGAAAAATATATATATAAACGAAACGCGAGATTTTAATGGTTACAAATTTTATCTTCAAAATAATAGCCATCGCTAGCGACATATTTTTCCCATCTCTAGGGCAATTTGTGGATGCCGCTCCAAAAAAATTGGCCGTCTGTGGCCGCAAACCAATCATCGAGCCATTTTTTGGCCCATGTCTTTCAAACGTTTGGAAATCGTTTTTTGGGTCACTCCCAACTGCTCTACCATTATTTCTTGCGTTTGACCATCATCTTCATCCAAAAATGCTTTTTCGGT
This sequence comes from Anastrepha fraterculus, assembly GCA_037575425.1. Taxonomy (NCBI): domain Eukaryota; kingdom Metazoa; phylum Arthropoda; class Insecta; order Diptera; family Tephritidae; genus Anastrepha; species Anastrepha fraterculus. The sequence continues at coordinate 313,574 of JAYXIM010053180.1, forward strand.
GGCCGGCCACGGTCCTCCTTCTCCACGCTGAAACCACCACTTCGGAATTTTTCAAACCACCTGAAGCACTGTGCTCTATTTAAAGCATGTCCAACATAAGCTTCTATAAGCATTTGATGAGTTTGAGAAACGTTTTTCTTCAATTGATAACAGAAAATCAGCGATGAACGCAAATCGTAGTTTGAAGGCTCGAAATTCGGCATTTTTAAGAGCGACAAAAATGCATTGTTGTATGAAACGTAACAAACAATGAACTGAATATCGTTAACAGATGACAGACGAAAATAACAAGACATTTGGGAAGTTTTAAAAATACTCCTAGCGACATCTGTGGACTAATAGCTGAAATTCTCATTTCATAGGTATATACCTGGTAATCCACTTTAAGCTGGCATTATATCAAAATTTATTAGGCTATAAAACTGCATATCCGATTTTTTTTTAACTTGTGACTAAAAAAATTGAAATATTGATGAACATCTTTGAGCAACTCCTACTTGTTTTTTCCTTTCTTTTTTCCTTGGTAGCAACTTTTAGTGCTTTTAGAAGTGTAACTCAGTATTCTCCTGTATAATTAACCACTTTTACTTTATGCCTTCTGAATCCCAGAAAAAACAGTAGTCACCATCTTTCCTGAGAATTATGGCAACCTGTGAGATACTTACACCATGTTGCACCATTTTGGTGACACTGCCTTACAGTGCCTACTGACTGCCGTTACGGTGAATGACGAGCGCTATTCAGCCTTGTTGACGGAATTTTCGCTTCCAAAAATTTATCAGCTAAACATCGATGACATTTGGGTCCAGCCGCTTGAAAGCAAAGCAGTCACAGCAGTAAAAAATTGGACTGATCGAATGGACCATGTAAATCGTAGACCCAGCGGATATTAATCATGCTGAATATGCTCTACCAGATTATAATAAAAAATACATTCATTCCAACAATATTTCTGTTTTTCTCTTCACTTTAAGTTCTCAAGCTTTTGAAAAAGCACCCGATATGCGCTTGTTTTTGCTACTTTTGATAATTCATCTTACCACGCAAATTTATAAAGCTGTTAGTACTTGAATGTGAATTTGAAAATTTACATTTTTGTCGAAAATGGCAACAGTGGCGTGTGGTGTAGGCGGCTGCTGTCAGTTCAAACAAAGTTATTGCCCATTCAAAACTATGTATTTAAATATATAAAGAAAAGGAAATACACAAATTGAGTGGATATGAAGAAATATACAAAAATTACAATAAGATAATTAAGTACATCAAAAATAAATATTATTAAAAAAAATTCGAAAAATAAAAAATTTAAAAATAAAAATGAAAGAAAAAGAATTAAAATTTTTCTACATAATTTGTATTTTTTTTTATTTAAAAAATCGAAAACGTAAAGTGCTTATCGTGCAAATATTTTAAGTGTTTGGCTGAATTTGGTGCTCAGCAATTTGAGTTTCAACCTTCATACGAAAGCACACAAGCTAAACGCCAACAAATCAATCTTAACCATTAACCAATCGAGTAGCCCACGGGGAAATAACCACGCCAAATATGTTGTCAAGTTAAAAAAAATGCCTTTGCGACATTTTTGCACAGTGTAGGTAGTGTCACCGCAGTTTCGACTGTTAACCTATTAATTTATAGCTTCAGGGCTCATCAACGCATTCTTCTAATCACACTAATCAATGGATTTATGTTAAATGTCACAGATAAAATTTTATGAAATTTGCATAATTACAATATAAACTGATTTTTAAAATGATTTAAATAAACATGTGCATAAGGAGAAGAAGAAAAAATTTGATTAAGAAAAGAATACAAAAGAAAAAGTTGTATATGGAATAACCACTTCGCGTTCTAACCTTGCCCATTTAGGCCGTCTATCAGCTGCAGGGCTTCTCTTTAAATTGGCACACAATTCGATCGCCTTCGTGTTATTGTTTGTCGTACAGGGTGGCGCAAAGCTTATCATGCAATTTTGTTGCTGAATAACTTTTTACGAAATAAACAAACAAAAAATGATGAGTGATGGAAATCTTTGTTTTAACTTTAACGCGTTCCATTGCTAGTCAGTTTATACACTGTAGCTGTCTAGTTCATACGTGTCAAATATGTTTGGTATATGACGCGTTTTACAAAAATTATAAATCTTCCGATCGGGTGTTTAATTTTGTGCCACTTTGAATATTGAAACATTTTTATGAATGTTTTTTTCCTTTAGAAAAATAGTAAACATCTTTCGCACATGCGTCGAAATCTTATAGGAATTTCAGTGCAGTGCCTTGTGCTATTTCTTAATGATTAAACTTAGGCTTTGAATGCAAACCGATGCTGTTTTAAAAAATAAAAACCAAAATGTATATTTATGTATGGCTCTATGGAATATTTGATTATAAAGGGTGGTTAAGTTTTAAAGGCCGGTGTTGATTTTGAATGAAATACAATTTTTTTAAGAAATTATTGTCATTTCTCTTTATTATGATAATATTGGTATGGCGCAATTACGTATGGAACGTTTAGGTGTGGTTCACATTCACCATCGGCCCTTGAAATTTAACCACACTTTATTATGACAAAGTTTTATATAGTAGGTATATTTTTAAAGGACCCATATATAAAAACTACTTTCCAAGTATACAAAAAAACAGTAGAAAACACTTGTAAAGCGGAAAAATTATTATCCGTCGTGAAAGAGGAGTATATTGACTCTATGGATATACTTTTTTTGTCAAAAAGTACTTACATTTAACTCTGTGATCGTTTTTTTTTTTTTAATAAATCTCCTGCACTTAAATTCCGCTTTTTCACGCTCTTGCACTAAAGTGAGGTTATTTCAAAATGTCATAAAATCATAAACATTTTTTTTGCGTTTTATTATTGCTAAATATATATTTGATGGATTAAAAGAATTTGAATTATTTTATAGTACTTAAATTGGAAAAAAGATTTAATCAAAGCTGCAATACCATATATGGGACCATATACATACAGTGAAGGGTTAAGAAGGTTTGGAATTTTGTTGGATAGTCGTTCGGTCCTATGTTTGAGTTTGAGTTTCCTGATATTTGAGTTTTTAGTCCATCCAGAAAGGTTTGAATTTAAAGGCTTGAGTTTTCACAGTCATATTGAGTAAGCAACAGGCAAAGATTGAAGAGAGAAGGAAATGTATTAGGTCCTCACCCAATCTGCTATATAAACGAAATGGAAGAACAATTCAAAGCTCTCATTTATCACTAACTGCATGCCGCCAAAAATTGTCCAATGCAGTCAAATGGCAGTTTTTACTAGGCAGTCAATTGACATCATCATTCCGGCGTAATTTTAAAATTGCGAAGGCAGTGCGCAAAAGATCGAATTTAGGCAGCTACGTTTCATTCCACAAATAAATAATAGCCTAAAGTAGTATGAGCCTTCAAATAATCAAAATATTTTTAAGTGAAAATTCATTTTTAATGTTTTCATTTTTACAGAAATCTTTTCAGTTTTTTTTTTTTTAAATGATCAGCTCAGTGATTTCCTATAGCAAAACTAATTGAGTGCAATTATTATATCATTAAGCCAGTATGAGTAAAGAATAACAGGCCCTGTATCCGATCATAAGCAAAATTTAATAGCATCACTAATTTATGAGTTTTTAGAGGCACAAATTTAATAATGAAATGTGAAACTATAAATTATTAAGCCGTTTCAAATTATTTTATTATAGCTTAAAAATATCACTTTTTTTCAATGAAACCTTAAGGTCAATTCAAATGAATTTGGCTAAGCTGTACAAAAGTTTAGTATCTTAAGTGATAAAATACTCGTAAAGCGTTTTCGTCGTTTTCTTTCTAGACTTTTCAATAATTATTACTTTTCTAAGTAAATTATTTTTGTGCCTCATATTTGTCGATTACTGCCTAACTAAAAATACACTTTTTCTCGGATTGTTTATTGTTCTCCTACTTGACTCTTTGTAAGTAATACATTTGTAATAAGAGAGAAACTTAAACAAGAAAATAAACAAATAATTGGCGCGCACACTTATGCTAGGTGTCTGTCCTGCTCCTATTTGTAGTTTGCATCTTAATGTTATTCCCCAAAGGTAGGGGACCTACAGTTTTAAGCCGATTCTGATCGGCAAATGGTTTTTATGAGCAGCTTTTTCATGGCACTCGAAGGTTTGCCATTGCCTGCCGAGGGGTGAACGCTATTAGAAAAAACTTTTTCTATTTTTTGATGTTCACGCACGGAGATTTGGATCTGTACTCTGGCGAATGGCAGTCTAGTAGCACAAAGATGCGTGAAACTTTTTGCTTCATCTTTTTGCTATAAAAAAGAGGAGGTTCTCCATTCAATTGTGAGTTTTTTGCACGAAATATCACATTTGTTAGTGTATGCGCATATGACAGAAAACGATACGATGTGAGTTAATAAAAGTTGATGCAAAAAAACTTTGCAAATGAAACTTTGTTATGTGCATTCCAGGGCACTCCATTACGACTCTTTCAAATATTAGTCGTGCTCGTAACCCAAAAATTTGCTAAAGTTATACCTAATTTTTGCAAGTATACTTTTGAATACTAAAAATTATATATTACTCAAAAAATTATCCAAAAATTGAGAGAGCAAAGTGACAATTCAATGAAAGAGAGAGAGACATTAATTTTGGCCAAAAAAAATTATCCATCTTGAAAACATACGCTCGGAAAAAATATGACTGAACTTTTTCTAAACAAAGACGTCTATTTTGCATGGAATCTGGTGTTTTGTGCATTTGTGTCCTTGTGTCCTTGAGCTTGTTTACAATTTTCGCTTAATGCAAAAAAAAAAAACAAAAATTAAGTGGCAACGCCAAAAAAATAAACATTTGTTAAGTAACCCTATCCATATGCTAATACTTCGTGCAACTCTGCTACTATTCACTATTTTCGCCTTAAGAATTAGGTGGCAACGCTATACACAAATAATTATAATTAAAACTTTTCTCATTATTTTCGGTATGTTTTGCTTGGTATCCATGCCCTAACCTCTAATTAAATTCTGTTATTAAATTAAACTTTTTTTTTAACATTATGCGGCAAAGCTGTTTAGAAATATCATTGAATTATCTTTAACTTTACATTGATAAGCGCGTATTTTTTTGTTGCAATAATTAAAATTTTTGTAACATTTTTTAATTTTCAAAAAAATACATGGCAACACCAGAAAAAATTATATTTTTTATTGAAGCTTGTTTAAAGCCCTTTTATTTGATATTCAACTAAAATTTGTGATAAAAGATGTGTGCTTGCAATGAAATTCGGGTGCAAAGACATGTTTTGGAATTTTTCTTTGTAAATGTTGTCCTTGAAAACCATGGAATTGCAATTCTTATGCCCATTTCTTATTAAATTACATATTTTTAAATGTAAATTCCATCGTTTAAATTTTTTTTTAAATACAAATGGGTGGCAACACCAAGCTAAAATGAGTGTTGCATACAAATCACTATCGACTCATAGGCTTTCAGCCGTGTAAAAGGACTTACAGGCCTCGGGGCAGTAGTTTGTAAGTGTTGCCTTGCACATTGATGCTACTTGGGTTGAGCAGGTTGGTGAACGCCATCGAAGCCGAATGGGATGGTGCATGACTGCCGTACGGAAGTGCATAGGTACAAAACCTCGTGCCCGAAACACGAATCGATTAAAAAAAGTTTCTTTCCAAAGTGGTCGCTCCTCGGCAGACAATGGCAAACCTCGGAGTGTATTTCTGCCATGAAAAATCTCCTCATAAAAAAATCATTAGCCGTTCGTAGTGGGCGTAAAATTTTAAGACCCTCCATTTGTGGAGCAACATTAAGATGCACGCCACAAACAAGAGGAGGAACTCGGTCAAAACGCTCAGTAAAATATGTAAGCGCCAGTTATATATACATTTATATAACTTAAAAATGACTGTATAGCACCACTTACTGAAAATAAATTTTGTTTTTTCGCTTCACAAATTTCATATCTACCACAAAAATGCTAAATGTAGACGGTTACATTTTTTTCAGAAGAGGGTTTTCCCCACTTTTGTAAACATCATTGCATATTTCTAATAATTTATTATTGATTGTCAAATTTTGATTTATGTGCCCTAGCACACATGCATACATACACACATTTACATATACAAGCGCATACATACATACATATTTATTATTTTACTTAAATAAACGTTACTACCTCATTTGCAATGCTGTTAATGTCGCTGGCTGCTCAAAGCCTCGCATATTTATATTTTATTTAAAAACAATTACAGTAGTTTTTATTCCAGTGCTGTTGTATTCTTTTTTTATCAATCCAATGTCCAGCTGTTTGGTTCTGCAATAAATTTTGCGCAACTCTGGCTTGCCTCAGGTCTTATGGAAGTCAAACGAAATAAATTCTTAATGTTATTTGTTTTTATTTTTATTTTTTTACAATAAATAAGGCAATAATTTTATTCAATTTTCATTTTGCACACATTTCTGTGGAATGCATTTCATGCCACACCGATTAAACATTCAAACATTTTTACCAAGCGGCATTTCAACATTCCTCAGGCAAAATGCCGGCTAATAGACTTATAATGGACACAAAGGGAAGGCGAGCGAGCGACGACTGAATGAACACAAAGTGTCACTTAAATTGTTGTTGCTCACTCACTAAGTGTTGTGTTGTATAACAATTACAGTAGCAGAAGCAAATGGCAGAAATAGCGACGAAGTAACAGCAAAATTGGTTTATAAAAGCATTGCCTGTTAGTGTGGGGTGAGGAGGAAGGAGGTGACTGCAGAAGGCAGCCGTTAAGTGAAATTAATGCGTAACAAATGATATTTATTTATGTGCATATGTATGTACATATATGCATACATTTGCTTAGTGTGCGACGTTATCGCTTTGCTGTCTAGATAATTTAGTATGCATTATTGTGATTGTAGTAAAGTTGCTGTGGTAACTCCAAGTCGTATGCGACAATTGTTAATTGCTGTGCAATTAAAACTATCATTCGATTTGATTTTTTTTTAATATTCTTTTTTAATTTATTGCAGTTTTATTGATTTTTAATATGATCTCTGAAATACTAGGTTGGGGGAAAAAGAAATTAATTATTTTCTCGGTAGATGGCGGTAGTGATCGATATCTCATAAAGTGTCGATTAAACAATTTAAAGTTTATGCTTGTTGTCAAGGTGCATTTCACACCAAAGAAATGCTTTTACTGTTTGTGAGTTATAGGGGCTAACAATTGAAGTCATATAAATAGTAGTGTTGGACAGACTGAGTACTTAAAGATGCAAGGTCTCGATGCTAAAAGAATCTCCAGTACTCGATAACTTAAACTATCCATACTGATTAGGTGTGAACAACCTACTTTTGAGTGCCTAGTACTAAACATTGAATTCATAAACGATTCCATGTCAAACGCTCCGAGTATTTTAGACTCGGACTTACATTTTTCTGAAAATTGGTTTATTTGTAGGCTTGCGATAAGAAGTAAACTGAAAACATGTTGGTAAATGTTTAATGTTGAAAATTTTGGTATGGATTTTTTTTAAGTCTAATGTCTCCGGCTCTTTTTACCATTTTTTAATTTCCTTTTTTATATTATGGGATTAAATTTACTTAAACATTCTTTTTGGAACAAATTTTTTTTTTTTGTTTTGGAATATTTGTTGTTGTTTTTTAATTTCTTATTTTATATTTTGAGCTTCAATTTACTTAAAAAACATTTTTTTGGAACAAATTTTATTTTTTGTTTTGGAAACAGGAAAAAAATGATTTGTTTGGATAAAAATTTAATGATAATTTTAATTTCTGAGTAATTTTTTTTTGAAAACAATTGTTGTTTTTGCAAAAATGAGGAAACTTACAATACAATTTTTTTTATTTTTTTTTTGGAAAATTTTTTTGGTTCCGAAAAATATTATTGTTTTTGTTTTTCTTTGAGGAAATATTTTTTGGAAAAAATTATTTTTATGCAACAGTTAGGAAAGTTTTGAAAAATTGTGTATTGGGAAAAGATTTTATTTGTTCGCAAATTTTGTTTTTTGGAAAAAAATTTTATGTTGCGCAAAAATTAGCAGATTTGTGAAAAAAAAATTTTTTGACATTTTTTTACATTTTTTTTGGAAAAAATTGTATTTGTTTGGAAAAAATTTAATTGTTTTATTTTCTTAATTTGTGAGGAAATTCGGGAAAAAAATTAATGCTAATTTTAATTTCTGAGTAAATTTTTTTTGGAAAACAATTGTTGTTTTTCAGCGCCATTTTTAAAATTATTAAAATTAAAAATTATGCCAGTAATCTCTGAACATTTCATATTGACTGCTATTATAAAATACCTTTTCTGTCATCCATCCATTCACTTTTTCTTTTTATGTCGATTTCGAACTTGGTCTCTACCGAAAGGTACTTACGCACAAACGCATTCGGCTATGAACGCTGCCAATATGTTTCCAAAACAAATTTGCAGAACCAAAAACCAAACTCTTAAAGGATCAATGCCAAAATACTTGATACCCAAAAGTACTCGATATTTCCATATATAAGTAAATATGATTTATCAAATTATAGAAGTACTATAGCAATTAGTGTATTGAAGTTGAAGAAGATTGCATTGAATAAAAAAAAGTCGTTTCATTTAAAAATTCGCATTCTCTCAGTTTTGCTTTTTAATTTTTCAACTAACCTGTATTTGTCAAATTGTTGATAATATTTATGATATTTTTCTATATTGCAATTTGATAGATTTAGTTACTTCTATTGCTCTTTTAGATGATAGATGGAACGCGATTTTTGTAAATTTCTTTTAATTTTTTGACATTAAAAGGAACTCTCCATATTATCCTAACTATTTGCATACTCCGAGCTCAACTACTTAAGCTTCTTAGCGCCTTTTTGCTCTCCCTGCGTTTCCGACTTACTTCCATTGCATCGCTTTTGCTAACCTTTAGCCACTGAATCAGTGCCACGTGAATTGTCATGTGAACTTCAGAGCTGGCTGAATTAATATGCCGTGCAATCAATTAAACTGTATTTAATGCTTAATTAAATGCATTTATCTCGTTATACATAGAGACTAAATAATTGATATACATATTATGAATTGTACTAAGAGGGTTGCTATTTATATTTCTGATCTTGGGCACTTCTGGTGTTGTCAGATGCCATGTCAGATATTTCTATGGGAAAGTGTGATATATTTTGCCATAAACGCACTCGGAACAGTTTGATACATTATTCCGCAAATGGATGGTTGTTAAGTAGGTAGGTAGGTAAGTAACGGGTGATTTTTTAGCTATTATCTTTTTAAACAGTTGGTTCCATCAGCTGACGCACGTTTCGTGTTTTGTTTCACTGTCAAACATCTTCAGTTTGGTCTATAATTTAACCATGACTCGTCTTACAAACGAACAACGCTTGCAAATCATTGAATTTTATTATAAAAATGCGTGTTCTGTTAAGAAAGTTTATCGCACGCTTCTTCCATTTTATGGTCAGAGTATGCCAAAATTGTGACTAAATTTAGAACCAAATTTACGTTATTGGACATCAAACCACCAACACGCTTACGTAGAGTGCGAACTGAAGAAAATATCGCAGCTGTATCGGCCAGTGTTAATGATGACCATCAATTATCGATTCGTCGCCGTTCGCACCAATTGGGCCTCTGTTACTCAACAGTTTGGAACGTGGAAAGTTTTCCGAAAGGATTTAGGTGTGAAGCCTTTCAAACTACAGCTGGTGCAATAATTGAAGCCGAACGACCTACTGCAACGCAGAATTTTTGGTGAATGGGCTCTTGGAAAGTTGGACGAAGATCCACTTTTTTATCGAAAAGTTGTGTTCAGCGACGAAGCTTATTTTAGGATCAATGGGTACGTAAATAAGCAGAATTGTCGATTTTGGAGTGAAGATCAGCCAGAAAAATTGCAAGAGGTACCAATGTATCCAGAAAAGCAGAAAAGGTCACAGTTTGGTGCGGTTTATGGGCTGGAGGTATCATTGGACCGTACTTCTTCAAAGATGCTGCGAATCGGAACGTAACTGTGAATGGTGAGCGCTACCGTGAAATGATATCCAACTTTTTTTTGCACTAAATGCAAGAGCTTGACTTGCATGACATGTGGTTTCAGCAAGACGGTGCCACATGCCACACAGCACGCGTAACAATGGACTTGTTGAGAGGCGAGTTCGGTGAACATTTTATCTCACGTTCGGGACCTGTCAATTGGCCACCCAGATCGTGCGATATAACGCCTTTAGATTATTTTTTGTGGGGCTATGTTAAATCTCTTGTCTATTCAGACAAGCCTGTTTCAATTAACGCATTGGAATACAACATTAAAGCATTTATATGTGAGATACCGGCCGAAACATTGGAAAGAGTATGTCAAAATTGGACTAAGCGGATGGACCATTTGAAGCGCAGTCGCGGTCAACATTTGCATGAAATAATCTTCAAACATTAAATTATATGGACTGTACTATCGATTTAAATAAAAATTTCATGCATTTTTCTGAATTTTACGTGTGTGTTTTTGAAATACTTTCCTATAGCTCTTAAAAAATCACCCTTCAGTCAGTCTTCAAACCAACTCACTTAGACCGGGTCCGACCCATTGTAATACCACAGTAGCAGTTTTCTTACTGCTCCTCTTTTTCTTTATTTATGTATTCCTTTTACAAAATATTAGCGATCACAACATTATAGTATTAAGCAAAATTTTAAAAATTTGTGAGTATATAACTATGAATTTAGTTTAATTTATTCTTAGTACTACATCAGAATAATCTTCATGGTTTCGCGTTGCGTCTACGAGTTGTCTAATTGTTGGAAGTTCAGTCCATTCTCTTATGTTCCTTAACCAATACATTTGCTCCCTTCCTATGCCATGTTTACCTTCAATTTTGCCTTGCACAATGAGTTGCAAAAATTTGTATTTGGGTCCACGCGTGATATGCCCGAAATATTCCGTTTTTCGCCGCTTTAAAAGCTTTTTAAAAGTTCTCTTACCTTAATGAGGCTCTCTTTTCCTTATAAGGCTATCTTTCCTCCTCCTCGTTAAAACATTTTGTTGTAACTGCAAATCCCTTGAGTCATCAGTATAATTCTAGAATGATGAGCAAAGGCATCTAAACCTAGTGGCTAGCCACGCGTGACAGTGACAGAGAAGTTCTCTGACAAAATCCTCCTCCTCATTCTTGAAATCTCTGCAATAGTCGAAATGCGGTACGTTCAATCTTTGAGCATGTCGACTTAGGAGACAGTGGCCTGTGATCAAAGCAACTAACATAGAGACGTTTTCGCCTCGCCTATTAAGTAGCGCCTCTGTCTCAGCATGCCTATCAAAGTGGAAAATCCTGCGAGTCCGCACTGCAAAACCTAATTGCTAGGTAGAGCTGGCCATCGAGAGGAGAGACTACGCTATGGGCATCTTTGTAGGCATAGAGGGGGTGTTTGATAATGCCACTTTTGACAGTATGTGTGGCTCTGCTAGTAGGCACGCCGCGCCGTAGACCGGGTGCTAGTGAATTGGATTAGTTCGATGCTGGCCCAAAGAATCGTCTCGCGAGCGGAGGAAGATCTGCTGGTGTCTCCGGGGTTAATAGAGGATGCCACCAAGGCGGTGTGCTGTCTCCATTGCTCTGATGCATAGTAATCTATCCTCTACTCACCACCTTAAACGATTCGGGAATCTACGCACAAGCATATGCGAACGATGTTGCTTGTTTGGTAACAGGCCCTTCGCTTATGAACATCTGCAGGAAAGTGCAGAAAACTCTGGATCTGATTTACACCTGGTGCTGTGCGAATGGGCTATCGGCAAATCCCACACAGCCTGGTATTGTCCTCTTCAGCAGAAGAAGGAAGCTTGATGGACTCGTTCTACCTGAGCTAAAAGTAGTCACAATCCAGCTATCCAAGGAAAGTAAATATCTTGGAGTAATCCTCGATAGTAAGCTCCTATGGAAATCACACGTTGAAACAAAGACATCCAAAGCACTGACAGCTTTCGGGCAGTGCAAAGGTGTGTTTGGGAAAACGTGGGATCTTTCTCCTAACAAGGTCCTATGGATCTACACGGCTATGGTAAGACCTATTATCACCTATGCATACAGTGTAGTGCTGCCCGAGGCTCAGTTGTGGTCAAACTCAGAAAATGAGCCTGCAAACACTGTTTTCGCATTTTTTATGGATGGCACCAGGACCGAGCATGGCTCCAGCAGAGGGGAGTGCAGACGGCTGGTTGTGCGGGCCACTTTCTGTGGGCTTGAATCAGGCTTGAGGTCTTTGGCACAGATATATTAAGAAGCGACCATCTTGGCTCCTTGGCACCAGAAGATCTACTCAGATTTCTTCGGTGATCTGGTAGTTTTCAAGAATATTAAAAGGGAATCCAAGTCTAGTACGATGGACTTAATTAATGTCTGAGTGGTGCACTTGCTAGTTGTCCCGACCAAAAAAAAAAAACAAAAAAGGAAGGCACATTTCAGCCTCATTTATGGCTAGCCTAAAGTACGTTACAGTGATAGCAAGGCGAGTCTAAACGCTTACTTTTGGCTTTTTGCAGTAGACGCTTGACGATAAAGCTTCGAGAAATCAGTAAAGGACCGTAAAGGACAGTTTTTCCGACCAGGTATGTTGTCAACCCATTCACTTCTAACTGGAATTCTAGTACTAAATAACCTATTACAACATGGTTCATCCAAACAATAGTCACCGTGATCAGTTGGACCCAGGCCGAGTGTCCAACACCAGTGCAGTGCAGCAGTGTTATCAGCATTCGGTTTACCAGCCAAGTCTGAGAAAGTAAGAAGAAAGGAGGCGACTGGAGAAAAGGGCTTCGAAAAGTAGTTCAAAGTGTGTTGATCCTCATGGAGAAAATCTTGAAAAGCAATAAAACCGTTTTCACACCATCAGTGTTTATTTTTTCAGTATTAGGCCAAACCTATAAATAGCGAGCATATTTTTATTTTTACAATTTCACTAATCCTATTTTCGCTTTTTTCCCTTTTCAGTGCTAAAAATACGCATTTGTGTTAAATACGCTAATATTTTAGAGGCACATTCCTGAAATTCCATACAAAGTCACATCGATATTTTTTAATTGTGGAACATTGCGCTGTAAGTGTTTCTTTTATTTATTATACAATTTTATTATTCCGCACATTTATCTACTTAATTTAATCACGATTTTATAGTTTATTTTTCTTTTTTAATTTTTTTGTTTTTACTGAATTTTTTAGTATTTAATTGAAGTCATACATAAAAAACTCCTCTTTTCTCAAAAGCAAGAGATTTTGGCTCTCCCTCCATATAATAAAAATAATTAAATTAGATAAGTAAATAATTTTCAGAGATAGCGACATGAGATGGCAGGCCTGCAGGGCGCAAAATTTTCATCAAATATAAAGGGTGATTTTTTAGCTATTATCTTTTTAAACAGTTTGTTGAAACAGCTGACGCACGCTTCGTGTTTTGTTTCACTGTCAAACATCTTGCAAAAGCTCTAACTGAAATGACAATAACAGCAGTAATTTATAAGTATGTATGTATGTGTGCCTATGCCTTGTCTATAGCAAAATAATTTATGTACAGAAATTTACTTTATTGCTGACTAAAAAAGATAAATTTCAAAGTCCAAACATTTTGTTGGCTCATACGAAATTTCTCACTCATTTTTATTCATACGGAATATTTATTTTATGAAGAACCTACTCCACTAACCTCCTTACACTATGGCAAAGTGGAAATTGCAACTTTTCCGGATTTCCCAATAAACTTGTTCGCTAGTGAATTTTTATTAAACTAACAAGCTGAAGTTGACATTAAAACGCAAGCGACAGGAAATTGACATGATTTTGCGGCAAGTGAGAAACCAGAAGCGTAGAAAAGAGTCACGGCAATATTTTTTGTTGTTTGTAACCACGCAAAGTTTAGTTCTTAATATTTAACACAACATAAGAAAATATTAAATAAAAAGCATAAAAATATTTATTACGAAAACCCAACAAAACAAGTGAATACATAAAATACTTGATTCGTTTTTGTTACTCTTCTATTTACAATATATGTTGGTGTAATTTCCATAAGACGCAGTTATTTGCCGGCGCTCCACGTTGACCACCAATTGTACGTTGGACCAAAAGTCGAAGTGATTGCATACACACACGCACACACACACGCGCGCCACCGCACTGACACACTTGCCATGCAAGATGCGGTGGAGTTGGAGAAAATTTCCATGCCGGTGCCGCAACAGCAACAGCAGAGGCTCACGCATATCAACATCATATCAGCACATTGTTGGCAACAAATCATGCGACTGGCCAGCGACAGCGAGGCTTGGCAGCATTACGACTGTACGCGTATAATATGCCAGCAGGCTGCCATGCAACAGTCCATTATTGGAAATGTTGCTAACGGATGCGACATTTTTACGAGCATCAACACTCGCATGAAAGCATACAAATACATATATAGAAGTTTGTAAATTCATGTGTATGTGTGTGAGTGTATTTTTCTTTTGTGTAAGCGACACAGAATTCCATTTCGCTTTGCTGTGCTGCTTGACAGCATAAAAGTTGTACGTTGTAAAATTGCTGTTGCAGTAACCTTGAGGCATGTTGTGGAAGGTCAGTGGCAAATTGACTAAAATGGAATTTTTGTCTGTGGAGTTTTTTTTTGTTTTTAGCTTTACGCTGTTTTGAACACTGATTTTTTCCGCACTGCCAAATTTGGTGCGATTGCGCCAGTTTTAATTAGGTGTTGAAGAGCGCCGTTGCTTGCAGGTGGAAATTTATAATTTATTACAATTTATTGCAAGAACTTGGGTAGATCTTGAGGAGTGCATTAAGTGTGCTCAACTTTTTCTAGATCAGCGATGGGCTGTAGGAAAAGCATGTCTGTCTGTAATTCAAAGGGTATCGCCCTAATTAGCAGGCGGTTGCTGGCGTTCGGAGCATGCGTAGGTCCTTCGTTTGTAGCAGAGTCAGTTGCTTTATTTAATAGCCAGTCCTGGTAAAACTGAAAATAGAAAAAAATATATATATAAAAAAAACATTACGCGGCACATAACAAATTGAGAGCGCTAATATCCAGAAGTTTATGAGGAGCAGAAAAGGTTTATGGTAGATATCTACAACTATTTAACAACACCAATAATAACGAATGCTACACATTTTTTGTATATGTAAGAAAACAGCAAACGGCGTCAACACAAAAAATTGCCAAAAATCAACAAGTTTTTTGAGCTACTTGAAAAGTGCATTATATTATTTCAAAACTTAATAGACTACAAAACTGCGTACTCAACATTTTTCTAGATTTTTTTTTTGTTTTCCTTGTTCACTCCTCTCGACAGCATAAGGCCTCGACAAGGCTCAGTCTTGCGTTGGTTTCGTTAATCTATTTTGATTTCTGACAGGGTAGGTGATTAGCCTGCCGCTACCAGTCCTTAGTGGTGGAAATGCACATCTGTCGTTGCTTAGGAACAACGCCTTCTTACTGCTTTAAGCGTCATCTGTGTTTCACATTTTTTTGGCAGAAGGATCACACAGATGGTTGAGGACTTCGCTAAATTTTGTGTGTCTGCGCTATTATCGTGATTGCCCGCTTCCTCTTACTGAAACCACAGATGCATTGTGTAACTGTGAATTTTTTCTTTGTTTTTGCTTGTTTTAGCAACCACAATGCAAATAATCCGGGAGTAAGGATAGAAAGGATAAGTTTTTTGCGGTTGAGGAATGAGACTTTTTTCCCAGATATTCTTATTAAAAAGTTTGAAATCTTGAAGAGAATTTCACAATTTGTTTTTTTATGTTGTACAAAGTTTGAATATAAAATAAAATTTTTCTTTTATTTAGAATGAAATTTTTTTTATAAAAAAATAATTAAAATTAAAATAATAATAATATACAAAAATTATCAATATGTGGTGTACACCTTCTTTTGACGCGGATTGTATGTGTTTTTTTTTTCATGGAGGTGGCAAAAAGCGGTTAAAGCTTAAAAGTGTGAGACTTGTCTTTCGACTCACGAACTAAAAATCCACTACAGCTCTGTTTGCCTCCCGCGGGACAAGTATTAAGTATTACTTCACGGAATGGGGGGCAACTTATTGCCTCTCCATGAAGATCTGCGCTGTTGTTCAGCGCGACGCAGTTTGGTAATTACTATTTTTGTCTCCTGAGTCAAGCTCAATATCCACTAAGTTCAAAAGTGTATCTTTCGTACAAACGTTTAACGTTCTTATAAGGCGCACTTTTCACATTATTTAATTTTTATACGCACGTTGAGTTTTCACAATTGACTTCTTTTGTTGAATGTAAATTTCAACAATTTGGGAGCGCTCGCGTGGCGTGTACTGTTCCATAGTAAAAATCTGCTTGAACTGACGCTTCCAACGCGGTATGTCATTAAGCGATTTGACTTCTCTGTCAAAAGATACAGGGTTGCCAGATGGGTCCGTCGAATATTGCCAACCCTGTACTGCTTTCTCCATCGCGCTCGCGCCACTCCACGCTGTTCGAAGGTTTTCGAGTCACCGGCAGACATCAGCTAAACCGGCTGTGACTTTAAACAGCGTAGAGGGGCGCGGACAGTATACGTTTCGGTTTTTCTCGCTGGCGAGTATACAGATTACAGAGTCGACTATTCTGACTTCTTGTATCTTTATTTAAAACTGAAGCTCAAAATCGCGATTGAATATACAAAGTTTAGGTGTCACTTTCCTGTTGAATGTTACCGTACGGACGATGTAACCAGTCCTCTCCGAGGTGTACTGAGTTTGTTGCAATAATAGGCTGGCATGACCGTCAGTTTTTTCCTTCCAGCGACCAGCTTCATTTAACCTAAATGCACGCATTACCATCTCCTGGATATGATGATAATTGACTTAGTTTACACTATTAATCATTCAAAGGATGTTTATCATGCCATTTAGTAATGCTACCGGCTATTCCGGATACTAAGCACTTTTTGGCTGCCGCTCCTGCTTGCTTTAGCGTGTTTTTTGATGTTCTTATAGAAAAGTAATTATGTCTTTAGTTTTTTTTTTCAAATTCGTTACTCTTTCGAATCGATTTAAGTGTGCCACACCTGTACTCTTTTCTTTGCCGCTCGTTTGGCGCCTTCCACTTAATAAATTTTTGATTAAAACAAATTTCCTAATGGTTCAATGGAGTTGCTTTGACTAATTTCATAAGTATTACAATTAAAAAAAAAGTATAACAGAAACAGCTAGAATTAAAAATGAAATGCATTGCATGCTTGCCTTGCACATATCTACACAAGTTCGTAAATAAATTTGATATATTTCATAAGCAGTTTTTTTTTCATTTATAATGCTTTTACTGCGCTTAATTATCTATATCAATGTTTTTTCTGCAAAACTGCCCAACCAAAAAGAACAACAAGCATAGCTATGGAGCAGCCATGGAGGCGAGAAGTTAGCCAAGTCAGCGGTTGCGGGAGTGGGCAAGCAGTGCAAAAATTATTTCAAAAAAAGGTGATACATTAATACAATACAATACAAACATACATACTTTTGTATTCCATGACTTGTTCCAACAACAACTACAACATATTTGATATAATTTTTCGAAATCATTTGCTGCTTCGTTGATTTCTTCTTAGTTGGCTGCTCTTTGGCTGTTGATTTGATTGCCTGTTTGTTGGTGTGCGCTGGTAGGTAGGCAAGTTGGCTTGTTGGTTGCTTAGCTGTCTGCCGCAAGCGAAATGGCGAAAAAATAATAGGAATTGTGTAAAAAAAATCATTGAACAACAGTTAGTTTTATTATAAATAGCAACATGAATAATTTCGCATTAAATTAGCGCGCATGCGGTTTTAAATTTTTTATATTTGTGTATTTTTATTTGTTATTTTTTTCGAATTGTCTAGCTGTCCATTGCTTATGACTATCTGTGGAAATTATAAGTAAATTATTGCAATCTTAAGCTATTGCATTAAGTTGAAAATTACGGCAAACTACAACTTTTTAATTTATGTGCGGCATAATTCGATTGGCTCAAATTTGAGGTACGATTGAGAAGGTAACGATGAATGAATTCTAATAATAATCGACTCAATGTAGATAGATGCAATAATGAATGAATTTACAATTTGAAAACCTAGTGTGTCTAAAATATCACTGAACTGTACGTAGGCTTGTCGGCCGTCATGCGCTACGGAATACTGAGAAGCGATTATATCTGCGGCGGAGTAGCTTCCTGGGTTGTGTCGGTTTTACTCTTCGTCTGGCAGCAGTTATTTCACTTGAAGAAATATTTAATCAGATCAGTACTTGGCATATGAAAAAAGAGGGCTTGATAAGCCTCGTAGCCAGCCGCTTCAGTAGAATGACGACGCCAGGCTTGTGCGAAGTGAAGGGTTACAAGGTTTGGTTACTCAGATGAGCCTGATTTTTAAGTAACTGTGGCCACAGAAACAGGAAGTTCAATTCAGTGCCTCAGAGCTTCCAAACCTCTTCAAACAAGTACACAGCATTTGGGGCCGACCGGGGCAAAATGAATGGTTAACAAACTTAGTTTGGAGCAGCGCAAATCTGTTTAATGGATTTTTGCGATAACGACTTACGCGATGTTGCTCGAGTTTAACATAGCGCGCCAGTCGTTTCTTTCTCACACTAAAAGGCGCCAGTTGAAAACAACAAGTGAGGTCAAGTCCTTCCCCACCTCATTTTCCAGCGCCTTCTTCATCCTCTGCTACCACCAGCTGGTATCACATCGAATGCGTTCTGAGCCGGAGCGTTCATTCAGAAGGCATTACCCAGCTAACGTAGCCGCTGGATCTTTATTCGCTGCGCTATGTCTAGGTATGTCATCGGAAAGCTCATACAGCTCATTGTTCCATTGCGTGCGATACTCGCCGTCACCAACGTGCAACGTCCAAAAATCTTTCGCAGAACCTTACTTTCAAACACACCAAGGGACTCCTCATCGAATGTTGCCATCGTTCAAGCTTGCGTGTCATACGTTAAGACGAGCTTGATGAGAGCCTTGTGGTGATTTAGTGTTGTTCCTCGGGAGAGGATTTTACTACTTATTTGCCTATTTAGTCCAAAGTAGCACTTGTTGGTTAAAGAGTTTTTTTTCTTTTAATGCAGAATCTCCATTGTTACTTCTAAAGCTTCTAAAGCTTATTTTTGCCTATTTTGCATCGGTACGCTTAATATGAGAAAGCCCAAATGGAAGAAAATCGCTAAGAATATTCACTTTTGCACTTGATTTTAAATCATCTTACATTTTTTTGTTATTGTGCATTAATCATTATACTTGAATTAAAAAGATGCCGATGTTCCACAAATATTAATGTATCCCTCCCAACAGCGATCCCGAAGCATTTTGCCTGCCTGAAGGATCGCGAAGACCTCTGCTTGAAAACCGCTGCTTGTTTCCGGAAGTTTAAAGGAGACCGAAATGCTGGTTGATTTATAGAAAACCCCCGCTCCCACTCCAGATTCCAACTTGAATCCGTCAGTGAAAGCAGAGGTATCTATATCCGTACCAACTCTCCCCTCCTTCCAATCTTGCCTGCTCGGAAATATAGCCCTAGCACAACCCTCAAAACACAGTTTGCGATGGAGAGGTCAGTGCGAAGAACAGAGAAGAACGGTGAGATATGTTTCAAGATGCTACTACGTCCTACAGGAAGTTGTCTCCAAAGGCCAATCTCCTTCAACCGAATAGCACTCTGAGCAGCAATGGATTTTACCTACAGATCAACAGGAAGTAAGTGCAGAATAACGTTGAGCGCGGCAGTGGGACATGTTCTACAGGCACCAGTGATGCTTTTGAAGAGCTACCCACCAAACTAGGCAACCGTATGTCAAAATTGGCAGAACCACTAACTGGTACATCCAAAGTACGACACGTGGCTTGAAATCCCTTTTTTTGCCGAACATAGATTTTGGCCTTCTTAACTTGTCTTTCTATGTGCAGCTTCCAGTGGAACTTGGGGTCAAGTATTACACCAAGATACTTGACTTCCGATGAGAGAGTAAGATACTGGTTGTTTAGTCTTGGAAGCTCAAAAGGTGGAGGCTTGTATTTTCTGGTGAATAGCATCAACTCCGTTTTGTCAGGGTTCACTATGAGACCGCAACTAGCAGCCCATCTACTGAGTGTGCACCTTCCAAAATTTCAGTCATTTTTGATGGGAAGGGACCTGAGACCATTAGGACCAAGTCATAGGCCATACTAGCCAAAGGAGAGGCGAGAGGACGCCACCCTGCGGTGTACCCCTATGGACGAATCTAGTGATTCTAGCCCCTCCTGCCACAGCATTTATTTCCCTACCACCAAGCAGGGATGAGATCCAGAGGTAGATAGGTCTTTCTACCCCTAGCCAGTTACCATTATCCAGTAAACGGACGAGATTGCACGTAGGTGTTGTTGACGCCCTATGTCCCGCTAGGGATTCAAAGACGCAATGTTGATGATGACAAAAAAGATTAAATATAGGAAAGTGGACGCTGAACGAAATTCTTCTTTTGCTATTTAACTTATAGTGATAATTTAAAAAAAATCGAGCAAAAATCAGCACTGAAATTTTTAATTGATATTTAAAATTATAAAAATCTTTTAACGGCACAGTATACAAATGAAAATTATACAAAACAACATAAATTGAAACTAATTGTGTACTTGTATTTATGTGTTTTTAATGGCACCCACTGCGTATACTTGATACTCAATGCCGTTAAATTCATATATTGTTGGATGATCATAAATTTCAGCAATAAAGTAACCGCATACACCTTACCACCATATAAGCTGATACACATAACACACACACTACCTATAGACTTATACATATGCAGATACACACCCAGCAATTGCTAATTTATTTTTTCGTTATTACTTTTTTTCCATGCGCACTAAATTTCCGCTGATAATCTTTGGCGTCTAATGTCAGTCAGTTGCTTGCTCGAGTGCTTCAAAAGAATCGGGTTGTGTGCGCGCACTCACCTGGCACAAAAATCTACAAATTCAAAGCAAACAACAAAAAAAAATTACAGAAAAAAAATTAAAAAATAAGCACCAATAAAATTCTGAAAATAATTACAGATTTTGCGTGCCAAATGGTCGAGGCACAGCCCAATATAGGAAATTAACGATACAGTACTTGTAAATATATACTTTTCACTATCAAACAAAAGCAACACTTTGGGATTTAATTGCATTTTTCCCACATTTTATCACACCAAGAGTGCTCACAAAGAAAGCAGCTGCCTAGTTTTAACTCTAAATGTACTAAAATGTTGCACTGGGGTATTGCGAGCCATAGCCAAAGCTGGAAGTATGGCAACCAGTTACTTATTTATGATTTCCACTTCCCTTGTTGTGAAAGTTGGAAATATGTTAATACCATCGTTGCTGGTTTATTCTTTGTGATTTATGCTCCAGTGAGCTTGAGTTCACACTCCATTCGAACTGTCTGCCCACTGGACAACTGAGTGCACAGTGAAATTATTGCTTGAATGGGGGTACTTTGTAGAGGGACGTGTGCTAGAATATTTCCATGCAAAAATCTTTTTGCATATTTTTATGACTTCGCAAAAATTAATTTGTATGTATACAAAGAATGGGTCAACGGTTGATTAACGGTTGATTTCTTTTTAAAAATATTAATATTTCTCTTAATTTGTATTTAAATTTTTTTATTAGAAATTTTCTTGTATTAGAAATAGTAAACTTTCCGGATAATTGTTGAATGCAATTGCATCGATATAAATGATAAGTGGGAAAACATTTCGATACCTTAAGTTGCCAAAATTTTAAAATCCCAGTTGTACCGAAACCATTTTCGGCTGATCCACAAAAAGTTGGTGGCTCTATGCTTCATTGTGCAGCGGGAATAGTAAATATATATTTATAACAAAATGTCGCAAGGAGTTGAAAATAGGTTTAAAACTCTGCATATTTCATAGTCGATAGTAGACTTCGTAGGCTAATTTTTTTAAGTCCAACCTGAGACCACCAACGCGGCAAGCAGGTTAGGTTAGGTTAGGTTATAGTGGTAGTCGGTCCATATGACCAACTCACTTAGACCTTACAGGTCCGTTGTGATACCACTTGGCGACACGGGAACCTTGTTTATTTATTTGCATGAAACCATTTTGAGGCTCTTATGAAACGCAAGATTGGTCTAATCCCGCCGCCAGATAGTTCTGTAAGAGAACGGAAAAAGGTTGTCTAGCCTGCTCTGATTTTAGCTTAGACTGGACAATTGCAAAGGAAGTGTTTAACTGTTTCTTCCTCTTCTTCATCATCTCTACAACTTCTACAAAATTCATAGAAGAAAACTCCTAGTCTCAACGAATGTCTGTCAAACAGCCAGCGGCCGGTGACACAAACCACGACCTTCGAGATATCTTCTCTTGAGAGGCTAAGCAATTCCTTTGTCCTTTTCTTGTTCATTTGCGGCCATGGTAGACTGGCTGTTACGCATATGTCTTCATCTTTCCATGACCTATTGGCCTCTTGGGTAATGTTGTTCTTTATTATTAATTTACTCGTGGCCAAAGGTATTCCAATGGTAGTTTTATCACGGAACAGTTGAAGAGCAGTACCTTTTGTGGCTAGCTCATCAGCTCTACAGGAGTCGGACATAAAAGTCATGCGGAGGCGATAGTTGAAGTTTCGGACATTTTTAAAATTTTTCGAAATGTTACTATTTTGAAGGTATGTGAGCTATCTCTTTGATATTCTTTGATTTTCAATTTTTTTTCAAAATTTTTTTAAAGAAATTTTTTCAATATTTTTATTTATTATTATTGTTGGGGGGAGAATCCTTAATATGTTGCAATAGAACCAAGTTGATAGAAGCAATGAAATATCCGGCTCGAAGGAACAAAAATGATGAACACAAAACGATGATATTGCGGCAAAATTCCAAAATTTAAAAACTCGTTGTTTTACATTGAAAATTACAATTTTTTTCTAACCCACTTTATTACAAAATATTTCCTATACCTATGTATACATTTATTTCAAGCAAAACCTACTTATTTACACAGAAAATTATAACGAATAACAGGAGTTGAAAAACATTAAAGTATTTTAAACGAATACTAAATTGGTCTCAACAATTATATACTTTTATTATATTATATTTATTTTATATATGACACTTTTTGATTACGAAATTCTTTTATTCTCAAAATTTTTTTAATTCGGAATATTTTTAATTAGAGATTTTTATTTGCTTTAATTTAAATTTATTTTTCAATATTCATTTTAAAATTTTTTTTCGAACATTTTTTTTAATATTCGATTTTTTCAAAACTTTCTATTTACGATTTTTTTTATTTCGATATTTCTTGAATACGTTTATTTAAATCTTTTTTTAAATTCGAAATTCTTTGATCACATCTTATTTGATCAATATTTACTTTGACATTGCTTTTCATTTAGGCATTTCTTCGTATATTTTCATTTTAGAGTACATTTTTCTGATTTTGAGATTTAAAAAAAAATTGTATTTACAATTTTGTTTTTATTTCAGCAATTTTTCAATATTTTTAAATATGACCCTTTTATTTTATCCTTTTTTTTTCAATATTAATTTTGAAATTTTTTTCAACATTTTCTCCCAGAATTTTTTTCCGATTTAGTAATTTCTTGAAACATTTTTTTTAATCTTTTTTATTTCGGTATTAGTAAATTTTTTTATTCAAAGCACTTCTTGATTCGAAATTCCTTGATCACATTTTTTTTTTTTAATTTTTATCTCGAACTTTTCTTTTATTTTCACATTTTTTTGTTATTTTGCCATTTTTTTTTTATTTTTGAATTCTCTTTCCGATTTAGAAATTTTTTCAAAAATTTTTATTCTAAAATTGGCTTTATTTCGGAATGTTTTTAATTACGATGCCTTTTGATTTAAAAATTTGTTTCAATATTCATTTCGAAATTTTTTTTTGTTTCAACATTTTTAAAAAGTTTTCCCCAAACACCTTTTTTTTGGGTTAAAAATTTTTTGGAAAAAATCACAATCGAAAAATTTTTGGAAATATTTTTATTTAGATATTTCTTCAATATTTCGATTTAAAATACGTTTTGAATCCGAAATACTTTGACTAGAACTTTTTCTCAATGTTTACTTCAAAATTTTTTTTATTTCGGTATTTTTTTTCAATACTTGAATTCTTTTTCTTTTTTTCATTTCAGCATTTTTTAAAAACTTTTCCACGTTTTTTTTTTTTAATTTTTTAGAAAAATGTTTAATTATGCATTTCTTTTATTTCAGTATTTCTTCAATATTTCTAATCAAAATACATTTTGAATTCGAAATTCTTTGATTAAAACTTTTTCTCAATATTTACTTGCAAATTTTTGTTATTTCGGCATTTTGTTCCATACTTTTATTTTAGAACTTTGAAACTTTTTAAAAAAATTTTCTTCGCAATTTTGTTTTATTTCGGACATTTTTCAATGTTTTTACCTCTGACACTTTTTGATTTTACAATTCTTTGAATTCGAAATTTTTTGATTTTAATTTTTTTTCAATATTTAATTTCACATTTTGTCGTTTCGGCATGTTTTTAAATATTTTTATTTTCGACTTTGAAATGTTTTTAAACATTTTTATTTAATATACAAAATTTTTCAGTGTGATATTTTCTTTCAATATTTTTGGTTATAACACGTTTGAAACTCAAAATTTTTCGATTTCGAAGTTTTTCAATATTTCCCTCGAAATTTTTTCCACTCCGTTATTCTTTTTTGTATTTTTCCCAAACTTTTTATTGGATTGAGATTTTTTTTTCAAAAAATTTTGTTAAGGAAATATTTTCATTTCGATATTTTGCCAATCTTTTTATTTTCGAATTCCTTTTTCGACATTGAAATTAAAAAAAATAATTACAATAAATTTTTTATATCCGAATTTTTTTCAATACTTACTAAATTATGACACATTTTCGAAAGTCACTGATTTCAACATTTTTCTCAATATTCATTTCGGCATTTGTTTTTTCGATTCCTGGTTTGCCAGATTTCGACTTCTCAGCTGGCTCTGCAATAGTCTAACATATCATCTTTATTCTTTTTAAGATCACGATGACAATTTCATCACGAATTACTACGCCAATAATCGTCTTAGGGGCTGAATTGCTGCTGTATTGTTGTAAAGGCCGCTGCCTTTACAGTAAAGCACAAAAAGTCTTGCAGTGGTCAAATCACCACTCAGATTTTCAGTTTGCTGAAAAAATTATAGGTAAGCATGTCCTTGTAGTGCTCTCCGATGGCATTTGTGCCGCCTTCATTCAATGCTTGGCTCAGGAAAGATTACGCATTGGTTTTGCGTTCCGCAATTTTCCATGCAGAAAATGTATATCCAAACGAATGGTTGATTGCCTTCCAATTCTGGGTTAATTGAATCTTATAAAAAGCAATCGAATACGGAGAATATTCCTAAAAGTAGCACAGCTTTTGTTGAGTTGCTGAAATCTGCGGCGATTTGATTTTCCTGGTTTTATTATGTTCTCAATCGCCAACAGCAGTACCTAATATTCTCGGTAGAGCAGACCAGTCGAAAAGGGATTGGCTTGCGTTGACTTTTAAGATCCCACTTTCATGATTTTTCTTTAAAAAGGCATGTTTAAAAGGCGCGGTTAGAAGTAATTTTTCAATATTTCGAAACGTTGATCAAGCGCCAATTGATAAATTGTTTTTACTGCGTAAATATGGTATTGAGTTTCTGCCACATTTTTGGTTTGCAATAGCCACCATAACTGGTTTAAAGTAAAGAATATTTAATATAGAAGAATATTCTTTAATGTAGACATTCCGCATATAAAAATTCTTAAGTCCTGTGAATTGCGCACTTGAGAGTCGAAACAAGTTGAACATTTTACTGCTGGGAAAAACCTCATTATTGAATTTTTTTCTTGCGGTTCGCTTTACTTATTCGCTTTTGTACTTCAACTCATTCAAAATAAATGGCTGGCCACATCATCGGCATCCGGTGATTATTATTATCAGTTTCTTCTTTTTTTTAGACTGTAAATAGAAATATAAAATTAAATAATAAAAAAATTAAAATTAGGTCGATTAGAAGGTGCAAAACAAATTTTAATGTGCTTTTGCGGAATTTAAAAATTTGCCATAATTGTGCAAATATCTATAATTTTGATCTCGAATGAAAATATTATTGAAGCACTCCAATAAAAAAATTAATTTTGTATTAATGATTTTAAGGTAATAAAAATGCCGAAAATTTTAAATTTTTTAAGTCTTTGGCAATTTTTAAAATACTCGCCCCCAATAATTTGTGGCATGGCAGTACGCCATAATTTTACTTATTTTATATTTCCTCTACTGTTAAGTGAAAATGGCGCATATATCAAATGCCAGCAAAATCGAAGCAAGTTTACTATTTTTGGTCATAATTTGTATGGTGAAATTACACTGCACATCGCCCTCAACCTGATCACAGATTATTCAATTTGGATTTTTAATTTTTGTTGCATAATTTTCAAATATGTCCCACTCAGTTAATCATTATATCTTATTTAAATAATTACGTAGCCGTCTTGCGACATTGAAAACGAAATGCACCCAATACCGTTTGCTTAAAAAATATCAAAAGTGATAAAATCAAAGAAATGCACTTTCAGGCGTAAATATGTAAATAAAAGCATGAGAAAAGTAAAAAACTAACAGAAAAAATGCAAAAATCGATTGTGGGCTCTATTATGCGTAACAAAGCACTAAAAAGAGCGTCAAAATTAGCTGCACTACGACTAATATTGAGTTGAAGTGTTGCTATTGCACTGGCGCATCTACGTAATTTCATAAAACCAATTTCTGTTTTTTCTTGATTTTTGTTTTTTGCCTTGTTTGCTACTCGCGGCAAGATGATGCGGATGTGCATCGCTGGTCAACAACAATGCGCCAAACGTTGTAATGAAGAAATCAGTTTAAGTTGCTTGAATGGTTGCACTTTGGAGCAGGCGGTAAAAACAAATTCAAATTAATATCATTAGCTATGCGCGATTGCAACAAAATATATGAGAAAATAACGGCAATCGATGAGGCGGAAAATGAGTTGTATGTAACGGTGTTTGATGCATTTGTGATTTCTGGTTAACAGCTATACTACTCGTATTTCGTTCGTAATGATGCTGTCGATGTGATACATAAAAAACTTTTTATTGTTATGCATTTATTATGATCACTGTATGCTTTTATTGTTGTTTTTATGCTATATTCGATATTCACATTGTTGTTATTGCTTTGTAATGTCTCATGTGCCTGTAATGCTGGTGACTTTGAACTGCATTGCGGCATATTATTATTTACTGCTTGTATTAGTCGTAACTGCATTGACATTGTTGTTACTTTTGTTGTTCCAATCGCTTTATATACGTATGTATGTATGTATGCTTTTGTAACGTCTACTATGATACCTTGGTTGAAATGCCATAAAAATTGCATTCCATTTGCATGATGTCCATTTCCCAATGGCCCAGCTAACTACGCCTGTTTGTTCCGTTTCGTTGACAAGTTCGTTGCTTAAGTCTTTTGTTCAGCTTAACCGAAACGGGTTACGGTTGCTGTATTTTACCAAGCAATATACACCTAGTACATAGATTAGTGCCACATTCATTGCATGCGCTAATGCGTTGGAAAAAGTGTTGACTGTCCACCAACAAAAAAAAAAAAAAACAAAAAAAAAAAACAACAAAAAATAATGCAACTATGGCAAAAAGCAAAAACAAAAACCCAACAAAATCGACAACAACAAAAGCGCACAACATACTATTTAGCCACAAATAATAATACTTTGAGCTTAGCCAACATTTCTACAACTTTGAACACATCCGCCTTCAGCTTTAATCAGTTAAACTCTCTTTGGAATTTTCCCAAAACGCAATACTTGCCTGCCAAATGCGGCATTTCTACGGTACGTTCGCGTCGTAAAGCGTCGTACAGCTGCTGTTTTACGTTGACTTCAATCTTCGATTTTTTACTTATGATAAATGCTCATAACCTATAAAGCCGCTGCGAAAAGTGGGTCAACCGTGCACGTATCGCATCGTCGTACGCTTCCCTCCACTCCTATGCTTTGTGGCACCGCTTGTTGGTGTGCCTGCGCCTTTGCCCGTGCCGGGTGGCATCGAGTTTGCCGTCATAACGGCGCTGACTTTGCTGCCTTCATCTGCGCCTTCACCATCTCCGATGCCGCTGGCGGTGTTCATTAATCAAGACTTCTTCATCATATTTATTACAAGCATTCGCAGTGGCTTTGGCACTGGCACTGGCACAATGCGCGCCCGCTCATTGGCTCATTGGCGGTTTTCATGTAGCGAACATTTTTGTGTTTTAACTTTGCTTTTTATTTTGTAATATTAAAAATAATAAATGTGAGATGTTTGTCGATGGGGGCGCACGCGTGGCAAAGTGATGCTCATGCCTCCGTTAGCCCTGCTTGTATAGTTGTGAATAAGTACACGATCCCTGTTTTACACAAAAAGAACGCGATCAGCAGCAATAAGTCAAAGTGTTAAGCTAAAGTGATCGAAAACAGAATATCATCATTGAAGTGCGCGCGGAATAAAGCTAAGTAATTACAAACTGTAAGCAAATATTTTTGTAATTTTCTTATAAGCTGGGAGTTTATATTAAAACAGTAAACGAATATGCGGGCTTGGTCAATAATACAAACAACTTGAATTTAATAATCAAATTTTATTTTAATGGCTTATCAAAGTGCTACCCTTCAAATGCAATAAAGATTTGCCAAAGACAAATACTTTTTTTTTTGGGAATATTAGGTTGGCAGGTAGTGCTGGCTGGTCTGTAAAAGGATCTCACTTACACCTCAAGGAGGGACATCACATCTCAAAATGAATTCTTTGACAGCTGAGAGATTCCATGTCTAGTCATTTTAATATTTTTTGGATACTGCTGCAAATTTTTCTGAAAATTGGTTTATTTGCAGCCTTGCGTACGAGTATAATAGGACACAATTTTGAACAAAATTTTAAAAAGATTGGATTATTCAGTGTTAAAAATGTTCTTATGGAGTTTTTTAAAGTCAAACATTTATTTTTAACATTTTCATACATTTTAACTTTTTGTGTTTTTGTTAAATCAAATATTTTTTAAACACTTTTTGGTTATTAGTTTTTGGCAAAATTTACTTTTTGTGGTTTTCATTTGTGAAATTAAAAATTTTTAAGGATAAAATATACTATTTAAATAAAATATTTTCGGGAAAAAAATGATAATTTTTGTGAAAGCTGAAACTTTGGTACAGAATTTTTAAGGTGACGTATTTTCGGTTATTTTTAATATTTTTTTTACAATTTTTTTAAATTTTATTATGATTATTTTTTTTTTTTAGTTTTTTAGTATAAAATACTCTATTTAAACAAAATATTTTAGGAAAAAAAAGAATTTTCCGGAATTTTTTTTTTTGTCAAATTTCAGAAACCCCAAACTTAGCTTTTTTTGTTGTTTTTGTTAAAAGCTGAGCTCTAACTCAGTAAACCCTGAAAATTCTATTTGGCGAAGCACTAGCAGATAAATAATATTTTCACTGGGTCGCTAAACGTATTTCCATTTAACTCGAAAAAGTAATAGAAACCTCCGGATAAAACATTTCGGAACTACTGAGCGTAAAAAATAAATGCTTCCTAAAAGTTAAAAAACAAAAAATTTAATTAAAAATATATACAAAAATTTTAAATAAAAAAGAAAAAATTAAAAATTAAAAACAAATTAAAATATTTTTAATTTTCAATTAATTAAATTTTCAATTAAAATTTTTTTTTTAATTTTCAATTAAAAATTTTTTTTTTAATTTTCAATTTAAAATTTGTTTTTACTTTTTAATTTTCAATTTAATTTTTTTCACTCTTTACCACCTTAAAGAACTTTATATCAACACTTTCAAGATTGAATAAATCTCAAAATTATAAAATTTTTTTTTCAAAACTGTTTTAGCCATTTTTTTTGTTATACTCAAAGCTACTAATAATTGAATTTGTATAAAAACTGACGGGAATGACCAAACTGCTTGGATCACTTGACATGAAATCGCTGAGCTGTGTGTTTGGTGAAGTCATTTATAAGTTGTAATACTCCAAAAGTTAAAAAGTCGATACATTTTAAGTATCTTTAGAACCAAGTTACAATGTCGAAACATGTGGCCAAAAAAATTGATGGCTTTTATGATCTCGAATGCAATAGAAAATCAGAGGTTCCAATGAATCCGTTCTAGACCCGAAGATGGGTCACGCTCTGGTAGGCCAATCGCCGAAAATATCAATCAAATTTTCGAAGCTATGGAGTGGGCAATTTTTTCGTTGTCCTGAAGATGATTTCCTGGAACTGATGATTAGCCAGGAAATTATTTGGAACCCTTTGCATAAGTCTGGTCTCACGTAAAAAGAGAGATTTATAGGTAGCTCACGAGTTGGCACAAAAGAAACTTTTACCATCGCAACAATCGACGTATGGCCGCTTCTCTATGCAAAAAAGTTCATATTAAATATCGTATTTCTACTTCTATGTATGCCAAATGAATGTGTCGTCAAATAATGAGTCAAATAGTAGCCTCATATATCTCACACGCTTTAAATTTTCTATCTCCTGCAATAATTCTGGGATTTTTTCTAATCATTTCGGCAGTTGTGACCTTCATTGGGCGTCCTACTCGTAGATCACCATCAGCACTGCTTTTTTTACATTCGAAAACCTACTGTTCGATCGTTGCATATAATGGAAAAAATAGTGGTGTTAGGTCATTAAAATAAAAGTACTTAATTGCCGGAAGTTTCTTCGATTTTTCCATTTTCACGTCAGTATTCAAAGTCTCTAATGCCAATAGAACAATCAACTCTAAAGTTGGTAGTCAGAAATAATCCTGTAGAACTCAAGTGTAAATTGGAACCCACTGGCAATACGCCACTGCTATTTATATTTCTGTTCTTGAGCACTTCTTGTGTGATCTGGTGTCATATGGTAGTTCCATTACAAAGTTTGACATATTTTAACTATAAAAGCACTCAGAATGTTTTGATGTGGTAGCCAAATGGGTGTTTTTTACAGTAAATTGAAAAATTTATCTCGGCAAAAAACTTAACTCAATCGTGAATACTTTCTACTTTTCATTATTTTCCATAATTTTCGACGTTGATTAACCAGATAAAAATGCATCGATGAACAAAAATTATGATTCGACAAGCAGGCATCACCCCTTAGCATCTTAAGAAGCTGGTACAATGAATTTTCTTGGAGTCGCGTTCGCTCATCGTTGAATTTCGGAAAAGTTGTCCAAAACCAGTTGTTGAAGTAGAAAATATCGATGCTTAGCGTGAAGTGAATTGCCGTGAGATTAAGTTACCAATTAGGTTTCACACGATCACCTCGTAGTGAAAAAGATATGTCCGCGTTGGATCCTATACAATAAAAAAAACGACCTGGAAGCACGACTGGACAAAGCCTGCGAAAATTAGTTCAAACTATGCAAAAGTGTATTGCTCATTATGGAGACTATTGCCATTCTAACAAAACCACCAACGTTTATTTTTCCATGTTAGGGCAGAAATACAAAGTGGGGCAAAATTAATCACTCTATACAAGATTTATAGTCTTTGCAAATGACGTCGCACGCCAATCATATTTGACACTTGTGAACTAGACAGCTGAAGTATACAAACAGACAAGCAATGGTACACCTAGAGATTAAAATAAAGCTGTTGGGAGCGAATAAACCCACATCTTGCGCTGGTTGTAGTCTAATCGGACACTCTCTGCAAGTAATCCATGAATTCAGACTCAATATAACTTCGAGCCACTTGGGCGAAAGCTATATCGAAGGAGATGATATGAAGTCATATCAGCATACACTCCCAAGTTGGGCCAATTTCGCATTAAGAAAACTTTGATTGAGGCATCTGGGCTATCACATTTAAGTAAGCCTGAAGAAATGGCAAATCTGAATATCAGTCTCACGCGAAACCGCCCAATTTTTTCTCTTTCGCCGCAACTCTTCTTAAGTAGATTTCTTAATAACTAACGTTTCTTTCTATCTTTCCATTTAGTTTCATTTTAAAGGCCTAGATATGCTCCCTCCGTTCCGCGGGTCAGCCATGCAACCAAACCTAACCTAACCTAACCGAGCAGATAATGTAAAAATACTTATTTTCGAGTAAAATAATTTGACTGCTTCTTCCAATTTTACTGTTAATTATTTCGTCTCTTGCGTCATTAGTCTATACAATAGGAGATTCTCCATAGGATAGCACCCACTATCGATAGTTCCAGAGCTCTTAATTCCAATTTAGATATTTTCTATAGAAATTTCCAATAACCAAGTCACTTCTTCCTGTGTAATTACACACGTCATTTACCTGCACCAGCATGCAACAAATTCAAACGCCATCAATAACAGCATGCAACAGACAGTGGCTCCGCAACAATAGCAGCCGGATGAAAGGTATTGGCGCCGCACCGTGAAAACCATTTCCGAATGTTGCCGCACTGATGGTGTGAATGCGCTTTGGCCTACGCTTGCGCGGATTCGCACGGTTGCACGCAGCGTGGAAAGTGAAAGCGTTTCTTTGCTTATTCCTCGCACTCTCAGTGCACTCCAATTTTGCATATCGACTTTTTCAGCTGGGCACTGATAAAAAGGCGCACTTAATTTCACCTACATACGTACATACATATATGCAAATGCATATGTAGTACGGCTAAAAAAAGTGGTGCATGGTAGTTAAACGCCTAACAGTAGTGGCAGCAGCGTTTTTAATTGATTTCTTTCTTTCAATCCTATGTTGTATGTGTTATTTGAGGTTTTGTTTCTGCGATTTTATTTGTATTAATTTTTTTCACTTTATTCGTATTTTGCATTTTTCTTCATGCTCAGTGCTCAATGCTGTTAAAGTGCAAAGTAGCAATTCGCTTTAATTGCCGCAACGTTAAGCTCCGCTTGAATTGTGGCAGGTTAATTGGTGTGGCAGCATTTTGCGATGACTGGGTAACGCAATGCGCTAACGAGCGCACTAACACGGATGTTTATATGTATATGTATATGTATATATACGAGTATATGCATGCATGTATGTGTGTGTGCATGTTTGCAAGCGCTTTCGGTTTCAGGATGTGAGTGAATTTGCTTGCCGTAAATCGTTGCTGAACTGCGCAGTCTCGTCTCGCTGATTGTCTCATTCATTGCCCGCTGTTGGCCATTTGCTCGCTTAGCAGCTGGAATTTTCGCTTAATGTGTTTATCGACATGTCAGTCAATTTTGCTGGTGATTATCTTATTGATTTGCTGTAACGCGCCAAGAAAAATGCAAAAGTTTTACGTTTCACTCAATCTGGCTTGCCGACAGTCACTTTAGTATTGGATTGTTATAGCACAAAAATGAACATGCAAAGAGTGGAAAAAAAAATTGCAGAAAAATATATAAATACCGAGTGCGGCAAATGCGCGCGTCGCACAGTGAACAAAAATGTACAAATCTAGTGATTTGGAACTTGAACTTTTTGGCATCACTTGAAAGTTAAAACTGCAATTAAGAAAAGTTTTTATCGCAGTTTGTGATAAAGTATATATTACGCCTTATACTCCGCACGAAGAAACTATAAGACCAAGATGATTGCGATGATATCTACTAAAGCAATAATATTATAGAAAAATGTCTCATTATCGTTTCGTAAACTGTATGTTTATAACGGTATTTCAGCAGTGCGGAAATTATTCCGTACTTACTGCTTATATTTTAGTAACGCGTAAATTCTTGTCCAAAACGAAATAATTATATGCTCAAAAGTGTTTGCTTTTAATTTAAAAGTGTACATAGTAAGTTATTACGTTAAAATTATTATGTTATAAGTGATTTCGATCGAGCTCTATTTCGTTCTCATATTTTTGTAATTCCTTCAGTTTACTAACAAAACATTTACCGCGTGGAAAAGCTTGGTCTGAATTTGAACAGAGAAAAATTTAAGCATGGAGAGGGAGAGAGAGAAGCCTTACAATGCCAGAGAAGTTCAATAAAAAGATAGGCTTGATTATAAATCGTTTATATTTGGTACAAATGTGGTATTTTTCAGACTAGTTCGATTGGAGTCAGTTGTAAACTAGTATGCCAGTATGCATCTAAAATCCTGAACTCCAATAAAAGTGTAGGTATAAAAAAATCGTTTTATAATCAATACAAATATGGTCTTTTTCGGACTAGTTCGATATCAATCAGTTGTGAACTAGTATGTTTTTCAACTACGGAGTATGGAGTTATGCCAGTATGGATCCAAATTTTGAACTCCAATAAAAATGTAGGTCTAAATAAATCGATTTATAATCGTTACAAAAATGGTATTTTTCGGACTAGTTCGATTTTAGTCAGTTGCGAACTAGTATGCCAGTATGGAGTTAAAGTTTTGAATAAATAGGCATAAATAAATCGTTTTATAATCGTTACAAAAATGGTCTTTTTCGGACTAGTTCGATTTTAGTCAGTTGCGAACTAGTATGCCAGTATGGAGTTAAAGTTTTGAATAAATAGGCATAAATAAATCGTCTTATAATCGTTACAAAAATGGTCTTTTTCGGACTAGTTCGATTTCAATCAGTTGTGAACAACTATATTTTCCAACTATGGAGTATCGAGTAATGCC
Source organism: Anastrepha fraterculus (assembly GCA_037575425.1). Taxonomy (NCBI): domain Eukaryota; kingdom Metazoa; phylum Arthropoda; class Insecta; order Diptera; family Tephritidae; genus Anastrepha; species Anastrepha fraterculus. The sequence goes on from JAYXIM010053180.1 coordinate 348,222, forward strand.
AGTATGGAGCTAAAATCTTGCACTCCAATAAAAATGTAGGTATAAATAAATCCTGTTATAATTGGTACAAGTGTGGTATGTTCGTACTAGTTCGATTTTAGTCAGTTGCAAACTAGTAAGCATGTACGGAGTTAAAGTTTTGAATAAATAGGTATAAATAAATCGTTTCATAATCAATCGTTTCAATCATATGGTCTTTTTCGGACTAGTCCGATTTGAGTCAGTTGGGAACTAGTATGTTTTTCAACTATGGAGTATTGAGTTATGCCAGTATGGAGCAAAAATCTGGAGCTCGAATAAAATTGTATACGTGGGTATAAATAAATCGTTTTATAATTGGTACAAATATCGTCTTTTTCGGCCTAGTTTGATTTCAGTCAGTTTTAAGCCAGTATGTTATGAAGTATGTTCTCTAACTAGTTTGGTGTTTTACTGCAGGCTAATTATGCCTCATCTTACCTCCTCAGCAAAAGCAAAAAGTAGAAAAACTGTTTGAAATTTTTTTTTTTTTGAAAAACCCGTAATCGATACGAAAAAACCGAAATCGTTTTTGAAATTATCGTGCTGTCCCTTTTATGCAAGTAAATTCTCCAAGCTTTTTGATCACTTCTTTTTTTAAATTTTTATTTGGAATCGATGCACTGTGCATCGTAGCGGAGTGGGTATGTGCGGTGCTACCATTTAGTGGGTTTCTACAATAAATATTAAACATAGAAGTGTAGAACAATTTTTTTGTGATTCTAGGCAAACATCAAAGTGCATTTCTGCCATGAAAAAGCTACTCATGAGAACCATTTACCTTTCAGAAGTGGAATTACAGAAAAAAATACCCACTTTCTTTGCCTAGGTTCATTCTACTACATTTGTTCAAATTAAAAAAACAGTCAAGAAATCATCTTCAAAATTTAAACTTTTTAAAGAGAATATTCAGAAAATTGTTTAATATGCAATTGTATTATCTATTGAATTTTGGAATGGCTAAAGTATCTAAAGAAGTTTGAAGTGGCTTAAAAAGTGCGTTGATTTTTAACAATTTCTTTTGCTGTCGGTGTTAGGTGTTTTCTTTCATATAAAAAAATGAAGAAAATGCACAAGAAACTTGCCGAAAATAAAGGCGATTTTTCCGCCATTTGAAAAATGCACCTTATTATACAAAAATTCAGTGGGCTATAACGTTGCATACTCAATTTTTTTTCTACAAATTCTGATTTCAAAGTTTGAAAATTTTATGAAAATTAAATTTTTTTCGCACAAAGTTTTTATGGTATTTGTAGTAGAATGAACTATATTTTCATAAAAAAAAACTATTTGCTTGTCAATAAATCCCCGTGCTAAGAAGTGCGCTTTATATATTTATTTTGCGGATTTGTGGTTATTTTTGAGCCATTAAAACTGTCTCAATGTGGTAGCCACAGTTGTCTCACTACAACACAATTTAACAACAATAATGAACACATTTCGAGCGCATATACAATTTTGTGTAAAATTTATGCTCTTTCAAGCTGTTTTGTATACAAATTGCCATTCAATTAGGTTACAATGTAATTCGCGATATTTGCTTTTTTGACATTCAGTTTATGCTTAAAAGTCTTCGAAAAACATTTTTTCACTTTGATTGCTGATTGGAGCCAAAAGGTCATAAATATTCTAAGATATTTTGACTTAATGCTAAAGACTTTTAGTGGAGGCCACTGAATAATGGTAAAGCGATAAGAGGGTTTGGCATGCACTGTTATTAAAGTTCTACGAAGTTATTCTAATCTTGATTTCACCAGCAAAGCCACAACTAAATTAGCAACAGCGAGCTATAGGAACCCTAAGCAATTTAAATAAATGCAGTTAATACTCACGCTACTTCTTTTTTCTAACATTGAGAAGGATCAGAAGGAAACAAAATCAATATTTTAACTCGTTGTCTTATAGTTAAACTGCCCTTGTCATAACAGAACAAAAATACGAAAATTAAAGTATTTTTCTGTTTTTTTCAAATATTTATTTAAACACAAGAGAAGGCAAATTTCAGTCTACTTGCAATGGGCAACGAACAAATAATTTGCTTACCAGTGAACGTATAACGAAAAAGATTCACCTCCCGTTCTTACTCTCAGTTTACCACCTGTACTACCTACTGGATAGGAGATGATCAGCTTAGATACACAAAATGACTCCGATCTTCTTTCCATCTCGTCGGCCGATGTTATTGGCTTCGACCATGCAACAGCCAGGTACAGAACTCATGGATGATCTAAGCGCTTGCAATCAATAGAAATTCGAAAGTTGTGAAAGATTTATACTTTCTCAAAGTCCAGTCCAAAGATATAAAGATTAGTTTTCGCTGCTAGAAAGAGCTTTTCTTTTGATAAATTAACAGCCGAGCTGCGGTGTGCGTCTTGATGTTGTTGCATAAATATAGGCACCTACAGTTTTAGGCCGACTCCGAACGGTTTTTTATGAGACGCTTTTTCATGGCAGAAATACACTCGGAGGTGTACCATTGCCTGTCGAAGGGTAACCGCTGAAACAACTTTTTCTACAATTTAGTATTTCCGGTTCGGAGATTCGAGTCCACACACTGCCGAATGGCAGTCACTCCAACCCATTTGGCTACGATGGGCATCTCAATAGGCATAAGAAATAATTTATATACATGGCGTGAGCTTGAAAACATTAAGCATGACTTACAAGGCAGCAGTAGGCCAGTGTCATTGAATTTTAATTAAAAAAAAGGAACGCGCTTACCGCGAGAACCCGAATATCTGTTCGTGCTTTGCAACAGCAACTAGCCTCCTTCTTCCGAAGCTGAACATGCCCCTTTAAGCCGGTTGGCAACTGCCGTATGCAATGGTTCCAAGACATCTAAGTCATCTAGAGCCACGACGCAAAGAATGCTGAGGTGTGGTCAAGATCAGAACGTTAACCGGCTGGCAGCGATTTTGAAGCAATCCACTGGTTTGCTGACGTAACCGGGGTTATGACAACAGGGTTATGTTGACAAAAAAACTACTGAGATTGTGTTGGTGATATATGAAAAAAATTAACACAGTCCTCGCTGATGTTTGTTCGTTGCCGTCTGAGTAGAGAGTGAGCGGACGAATGTGTGAATTCTTGTGAAATGAGCGAGCAGAAATTTGCTGATGAATCCCCGATTACGTGGCAGCCAAAGTTACTGCCACAATTTTGCTGTGGAGGCCCAACCTGGTTATCTAGAGTGCTACAATGTTTTCGAACGAGTTACGCTATTTAATTTATTATTTCACTTTCAATCAACGCGTTTATGAAATTATTTTTGGATACGTTCTCAGCTTGAAAACGATAAAGGGGCTTTTGTCAAAAAAAAAGCAAGAGACCAATGAGCTCTAATAAGTGAATAAAGCAGTGAATAAGCTTATTCCGAGTCTCAAATCAATACGGCTCAATGCCCAATAGCAACTGGTTCTTCTCTCTTAAAACTAGAATAACTAAGTACATTATCGGGTTGAGGATCCACCCATAGGATTGGCTTTCGTGTTGGCTGAGTTGAGTTAATCCCTGCAAACTCAAATGGATGCCTTATTTTTTTGCATTTTCACAATTAAGGTCAATTATATCCTCTTGGTACTTGCTTTTTTCTATAAAATTCCTTCTGCTTTTCTTCTATAAAATTAATTAATCATTTTAATTAGTTCTTTCATGTAAAATTTGCGGGCGTGTAAAATTAAATTCCATTCAATAACACGTGAACAAAGACTGCAAACGTTTCAAAGCCAACAAAACGAGCAAGTGAATATCAAAGTAAAAACAAATAAAGCAAAAAATATATAAAAAAAACTAAGCCATTTATACAAAACTTAACAACTTTATGGGTCTGACTGAAATATTTAGAAAAATGAGGCAGGGAATGAAGAACAAGTTAAACCACTTTGCACGACAACAAAACGCACCAGCTACCGGTCAAAACTTAATTTGGTCAGATGGCCGGCCAATCAGTGTGCCGGCAAGTCAATGCGACAGCAGTGGTGAAGCAAAGCAGCTGAAAAGTGAAGTCTTGCGCGAGCGTTAAGTTGTGGCAATACGAAACAGCTGACCGGAGTTAAATCAAGTTCAGTGGAAAAGAAGTGGAGTCGACCGTGTGGAAAATATTTAAAATAACAGAAATTCTTTGAATAATAATAATAAAAATAAGTGCGCATGAAATCACAGAAAAAGAATGAGAAAATAAGAAAGAAAAGTAGGTAGCATATGGAATGCCCATTGCTTTATGCTCGTAATACCATAAATATGCATAAATAAAGGTTGGATCAATGGCAGGTTTCACTTTCACAAAATGCACTAAAAATTTCGTTCACTTTTTTCAATAATTTTTGCTTTATTAAAATGAATGGACTTAAGTAGATAGTAGAGCAGATCCGCTTATCAGCATAAACGACAGACTGCAGGCTGCTACGCACTCCATAAACTGCTTAGAAACAAACTCTTGTCATGGACGTGTAAGCTACAGATCCATAGGATCCTTATGAGCCCAAAATAAAGATAAGGATGTGAAACATGGGTTCTTACAATGTAAGAATAAGTCTTTGCGATACTGCAGACATACAAAATGCTTATGGGACGTGGAAGCGTGGGATATATTACCAATTTTTTCGATATTCAAGCCGTGATCAAGGCTCTGACGACGCCATGGTGCAGATCCGAACAAGTCAATTCCTGTAAGGATAAGATAAAATTTCTTGGGTATGCAGGTAACATTTCACTGATCTGGGTTGCAAGTCATAGGAACGTAGAGGGCAATGAAATTGTTGATGAGCTCGCCAGAAAGGCGACTGAATTGGCCTCAGAGACCTCCTACCCGGTCATTGGCATCCCCCTGACAGTTGTTAAAGGAGAAATGCACAAATTATTTCTCAGGAAAGCGCAGAAAAGATGGAGCTCCATTTCTTCATGTGCTATTTCGAATACCCTGTGGCTGCAGTACAATAGACGGAAGACTCAGAACATCCTGGCGACTCCACGCCAATCAATTTCCAAACTCGCAGCTGTGTTTACCGGTCATTGGACGAAGCTGTGGGTACTTTTCGGAGACGGTTGAGCACTTTCTCTGTAAATATCCAGTTTTGACAATTAAGGTTGCTGGCAGCTCCAAGGCTATCCCGCCTTGACAGTGCTCCAACCTAAATTACATCTACCTTCAACAGCTCTGGCTGGCAGTAGATACCTGCTTGTTGGAGGTCTCTTAATGGTATTAAAACGGTGCTTGAGTGCTTTACTTAAGGAATGCCAGTCTGGTACTTCAACCATTTAACCTACCCACCTACATACTAGCATAAAGAACTATCTCTTACGTTTTTGGCTTAAAATTTTGGAAAGTTGCCCATAAATGCAGATACCCCTGTCCTGTGACTGAAGTTTTTCACACCTATGCTTTGCAGCATCGTTGAGCCGCTGAGCGGAAACACCTTTCACAAGCAGTGTTGCTGCAACTTGCTTTGTCTCTCAGCTCGATCCTGAAAGTATTATTAAATATTGACAGCTTCTTTGATATCATTCCTCAGTTATAAATTTTCAATATGCCAAAACATCTAAGCATAGGGCGATTTATTTCGCACCATGGAGATACTGCATGGCCTTGCGTTTCTGCGGCTTTTATTGAGCGCGAAACCAAACTCACACATGTGACTTAAAAACATAGTCGGTGGCACACCCTTTATATACCTATGTATGTATGTAGTTATTATAAAAGGGAGAAAAAGCAATTTTGCAAAGGCAATGGAAGAATAAAAAAATTGCAATCAACTGAACCGTACAACAACACTTGCAACAATAGCAGTAAAAAATAAAATAATAACAATACGGGCAACAAGTGGCAATGAAGTGTCAGTCACCAGCAACAATAACAACAACAACTACTGCCTAGATGCATTACAATTCTACAGCTTTTATTTCTTCTGACCACACACACTGACATACATATAAGTAATATGCATGCATGTATGTTTGTTGTGTTTTTTCGCAAAAGAAAAAATAGTAATAATAATAAAATAAGAATAAAAATAAAAATAAAAACTCTGATAAACTCAATTGCGAGCCTTTTTTGATCGGTGAAACTTTAAAGGTCAACGGCGGCTACGCGACAAAAACCTCTTGCATATGCATGAGCTTAAGTGTTTACATTTGCTGAAGCAATTATGTACGTACAAGTAATTTGACTGTACTCGTACGCTGCTAGCATGAAAAACTTACACACACACAAATATTTTTAAAATATATTCGCATATGCAAGTATGGCCCAGATTAGGCTGGGCTTTTCTAGAAACTCTGCTGGAAGAAGTCTGCAATTGGAAGTGAAGCTTGGTTTGAATCTGCCAAAAGTGTATGTTAAGAAATGCATTTTAACATAAACAGGGTTTTTTTTATTAGGTATTTCTATTGAGACCCGTGCCCAAAAGCAAGTGTAACATTCACGAATTGCATGGCATTTGCATGGACAAATAGTAGACCGCGTTGACTAACTAAAGTACTTGGAATTATTGACAAGTTTCGGTAAAATCTTTATTTAGTAAATAATACTAATCATTTTTTAATAAAACTATAGCGAATTTTCTTACAAAAACTACATAAATCCAAAATTCAAACTTTGTGTAATATAAAAAATTTAATAAATTTCCATCAAAATTTCAAGCTTTTTAATTAGAATGCTTAGAAATGATCCAAGTATGCAGAGTTATAACCCATTGAATTTCGATACAATAAAGTTTAAGTTCTAAGTGGTTCAAAAATCGCGCTAATTTTGGACTTATTGCCCGCCGATGCGTTTGGTGTTCTCAGTCATACAACAAAAAAAGATGGAGCATTCGATATATGGAGAAACTGCAAAATACCACCTCCACAAAAACAGTTGTTAAAAATCAACGAATTTTTTTAACCACTTAAAATTTTTTTATTGGTAAGAGAATTATAGACTTTTTCATAATTTAATTACAAATTACAATCAGGAAAACTTTTGCTGAATATCTGCGTCTTGTTTAATCCAAGCATAAAATTGCATTAGGCGCGCAACTAAGTTATCGCTGTTTTTTAGATGAAAATACAACTTTATTCTGAAAAACTGATTACAAGTGAATCATTGAAAGTATTGCCCATCGCAGGCTAGTACTTTTTCCCCATCTTTCTGGTAGATCTCGTACACCGTCGCGGTAAAACTGTTCATCTTTAGAGGCTATCCACGGATCAAGCCATTTTTTGATGTCTTCATATGAATGAAACTGCTAGTCAGCTAGACCATGTGCCATCGATCGGAACAGGTGATAATCGGACGGCGCAATATCTGGAGAATATGGTGGGTGGGGTAGGATTTTCCATTTCAGTGCTTCCAGGAAGGTTTTAACGGGTTTGGCAACGTGAGGCCGAAAACCTTTTGGATCCATTAGCATAAGGCTGGTCTCAAGAGGCAGCTTTATGCCGTACCAAACGAATTTACGCAATCGCACCTGCTTGGACCGAGTTGACACTTGCGATTCTTCGCTCAAACGCTAAAAATCGACCCATTTCCAAAGCGGAGACAACTGATACTGAAAATTGAATTACATACAAGAACAATAGCCGAAAGAGATCAGAGTCAAAAGGCAATGATCTGGCTCAAACGGTTGCCAAGCTCGTATTAACGACTAAGAAGGTTTTTCTATGTGCTTGGTAGGATTGGGATGCTCCGATCGGAGCAAACACTCACTTCGGATCTCTACTGGAAACAATTGAGGCCAAAATGAAGCAGGCTAGCTCGATCAGAAATGGCTGGAAGAGATGAGTACCAAGTTGCCAACAAGTGTACTTTGGACTAAGCAGGCAATTGAGTAAGAAAGTCCTCTTTTGACGAACAAAACTATCACTTTAGAACGCTCTCACTATGCCCGTCCTATTGTATGGTGCAGAAGCTTAGATGCTGATAACATCCTATTAGACGATCCTTGGAGCGTTCGAATGAAAAACTCTGCGGAAGTTTTTTGGACCTTTGCACGTTGGTGACGGCGAGTAGCGTAGGGGATGAACACTGAGCTGTATGAGCTTTACGAAGGCATAGCTTTAGCAAAGCAAATAAAGATCCAGCGACTTCGTTGGACTCGTCATGTCGCCGACTCTGAAAGTACTCGATGCAATGCCAACTGGTGGTAACAGAGGAAGCGGAAAGTCTCCGCTGCGTTGGAAAGATCTGATGATGAAGGACTTAACTTCACTTGATGTGTGAAGCTGTCGCTGGTTAGCACGAGACAGAAAATCGCGCAATCGGTTATCGCGCCAGTCAAGAAGAAGAAGAAGAAGAAGGTGGTTTATACCGCATTCGCCACGTAGTCCAGACCATAACTTCTAAGCGCGGAATAAAGATATATCACTAACTTAAGTGTTGAGTTTTCTGTGGTTGGTTTTTAATTCCTATGCGGACGCGAGTTTACATTTTGTATCTATTTATAGAATCAAACGCCAATGGCTCTAAAATAGTTGTGAAACCTTTTATTAGACTTCTATAGAAAATAATTTAAGATACCAACATTTCGCTTGTACATAAACCTCGATTCCCCAAGCTGATGTGATTTAACCTTTTCCAAAAATTGTGCATGAATAACCAGATAGCAATTATTTTCATTAGATTAGACTAATCTTATTAGAGAAAAAAATATATTTTATGATTGCCCCCTATTGGCAAAAAATTTTACTAAAATGAATTTTATATTTTAATCAAATAATTGTAATTTTTAAAATTCTTAAATATGCATATAAATAAACCCACCCTAGGAGGCATGTTTATGTTCGTGTGTATGCATTAAATGTGTGTAATTTTATATGTTGCAAGGCTTGAAGCAAGTTTATGCTTTTCCATGTTAAACGTCATCATCAGTAATTCGAAGTCATGTACGCAAGTTTACAAATCGACCAACGAAATTACTTACGTGCAAACTTTAAGTACTTAAACACTTTGACAGCTGCTTAGGCGAAGTGAGTTTAAAAATAAACTCCGCTCGTTTACTTTTGATTGTTGCTAATTTTTGGGATTCATGTTTGGTGGATATTTTTAGTTTTACTGCTTGAACGCCGTGGAAAATTTGCTGCAAGCCACAGATTGCAACATTAAAGTAATAAAATGAAATGTCTATGTATGCGCATGCGTGCACACACGTATTCTGTATAGATGGGTGTCATGAAAATGCTCAGTGGGGCTTAACATTTATTTTTGATGAGATTCGACTTTAGCGCGACTTGCATTGTTGTCAAATGTATGTAGTTGCGCCAGTTATAATACAGATGAACAAAATATTATTCTTTTTCTGCTTGTGCTATTTTACTATAGTTTTTATTTATATTTATTATGATCCTTTACCTAAGTGCCCTTTTTCCTAAGTAACCCTATTGGGTGTCTCTCAACAACAGAGTGTACAAGAATCATTTTCTACCACACCAATTTTTTCTAAGTTTACAATTTCCTGTTAGTAGTTCAGTGTAAAGTTTTACGTCCTTTCTGCTGAGGTTCGGGATTGCCTCTATGTTTTAGATCAATGTTTCTTTTTGATTGTGTCATGCCGATTTGTGCTCTGCAGTACTTGAGTAGACCTCGTCGATCCATTCAGGACCAACGAAGGGAGTGTTTGAACCCTTTTTTGCTAAAGTGCTCACAATTTCATTTCACTCGAGCCCCTGATAACCCGGTACCCGCATCAGAGTAACGAAGTTTCTTGAAGCTAGAGTTTCGAGAATTTTAAAACATTCCCAGACCAATTGATATGGGAATAGAATAAAATCTCATTCGGTTGGTAGGCCCGGTTAAGTTTGCCTCAAACACCAGCGGCAAGTCCAAGTGTTTAACATGAAGCAGTACTCATTCGGAAGAGCATGTCATGGCCTTTCGACCAGGGCAATATGCCGGTTCTTTGTCTTCTTCTAGCTAACTAAATAATCTCAGGTTTTGAATAATCGCTTGCTAAGATGAACTCTGCATTGCAGAGAAGCTGTAATCCTAATTTCTCTCAAAAAAATTGTGTGTTCTATGAAAAAAAATTAACTATAGTACTTCTTATGGTTACCCTGGAACTCTCCAAAATTAAAAAAAAGAAATGTTCAAAGTAAAAACAAAATGTCTTCATTTTAATAACTTTCCCAGTGCAATTTGTCGAAAGTTTCGGCTACCTCGGCTGCTTTATCACAGCAGACGGCGGATGAAGTTGTTAACTGCAGGCTAAACAAAGGAAGGGCGGCATTCGGGCAAATGCGTACAGTATGGGCGAGTTCGCAATTCTCCAAGCGCTCTAGACTGGTAATATTCAGCTCATTTGTGAAGTGAAACATGACTGGTCTCTAACACCATCACACAGAGGCTACAATCTTTCGTCAACAAATGCCTCTGCATCATATTCATAGCATATTCTGGCCGAACTCAATTAGCAACGACGCGCTGTGAAAGTCAACGAAGGAGGAACCCATCCAATAGCAAATCAAAAGCAGAAAGTGGCGATGGATAGGACATATGCTTAGAAAACCAACAGGTAGCATCCCGATAATGGCACAGGACAACAACTTGCAAGAGAGCGCAGGGGTCGCAGTCGGCCGCTTATGTATCAAGAAAAAAAGTTAGTTGTTGAACCATCTTAGTGAATATATTAGGTGATGGTTTAAGGGTCCGGATTTGGCGTATGGTTGTTTGGAGTTTGTTTCCTTTATAGGGAGTGTATTCCTCAAAACCGATTTTCTTTAAACTCCCATCATTCCCAGTTTTGTGTCAAATAAACGCTTTTCTGTAAGTTCAGCTTGACTATAACTTTTTGGGGAGAAAAGTGCAGCTGAGGCACCTTGATTGCTTCGTAAGGACTGCTGTGCACTGGGCCATCGAAAACTAGGTGAGAAAATACCTTAAGTCGGCAGGACATTTATTGTTTATTCTAATGAAAAAGAATGTTATAGGATTACCAAAATTATTTATTTTTCTCAAACTTTAACAAGTAAATAATGTATTACGGATTATTAAGTTCTTGGTGATAAGAAAGTTTTTGTTCGCGGTTTATTCCGTCAAATGATGCAAAAGGGTTAAGCGATTCAAAAGCGGTCTGGCTGCCCAAAATGGAAGAATTGGGAAAACTGGTATATACCTTCTGCTCAAATATGAACGAGACGTTATCAATAAAACGGTCCGCCGATGACATATGGCAAAAATAAATTTTTTGTTTTTTGGTAGTACTGTTATAAGCTTACATGGCAAATTTCAGCGTGATATGTCACATAGTTTGTTTTCTGTGCTACTGTAAACAAGTCAAGCTAGAGTGTGTTCTTCGAATTCTCTTTTATGACTTCAATTGTCTCAAAATGTTTTCCACGGTGCGGCAACTTGAGCTTTGGAAACAGGAAAAAGTCACATGGAGCCATATCAGGCGAATACGGTGCTTGCGGAACGATATTAACATTATTTTTGTTCAAATAATCGCGAACAAGACGTGATGTGTGAGCTGGTGCATTATCGTGATGCAAGAACCATGACTTGTTGTCCCACAATTCCTTCCTTTTAAGACGAATGTTCTCGCGCAAACGCTTTCAAACGTCTAAATAATATTCAGCGTTAACCGATTTTGCGATTTGTGCGATTTTCAAGCACAATTTCCTTTACTTTTCCGATGTTTTCGTCGTTTACTGATGTTGCTGGACGACGTTCATGAGGCAAGTTTTCAACCGATGTACGGCCCTCTTTGAACGATTTGTACCACTGGAAAACCCGTGCACGCGATAGAGCAGAGTCCCCATAGGTTGTCTGCAACATTTTTAAGGCGTCTGAAGCCGAAATTTTTTGGAATAACAAAATTTCAAACAAATTCTTTGTTCAACTTGAATTTCCATCGTTAATTTCGAGGAACATACTCGAGCTTGACTTGCTTACAGTAGCACAGAAAACAAACTATGTGACATATCACGCTGAAATTTGCCATATAAGCTTATAACAGTCTTACCAAAAAACAAAAAATGTATTTTTGCCATATGTCATCCGCGGACCGTTTTATTGATAACGTCTCGTTCATATTTGAGCAGAAGGTAAATGGTTTGCCTCGGAAGGTGCTTCGAAGCGTTTCTGTCGATAGGGAGAAACGATACTTTGAAAAAAAAACGTTTGTTTATTCCTTTGGAAGTATCTTTCGCTCTTTTTGATAAAAAAGAAACCCGGTAACCTATTTGCGCACCTAGTACTCATATTTCAGGTGACAATAAGCAGGTAGGTATAAATATTTTATTTAATAGCCACACCTCGTACGTTTATGCATTCGAGGTGCGTCAATCGGTTTTACCACTTCAAAATGATACAGAAAACGATATTTTCTCGCAAAACAAAACAAAAAAAAAAGAAATGAATTTGTTGCGTCATGTAATTTTGTTGTAAATAGTATAAGAGATGTCGTTATGTACGTGAATTTTTCAATATTTAACTGCCGGCTAGTGCGGCTGGACGATTGTTATTCTCTAGCTGCGCAGTCGCAGTGTTGTTAGCGGTAATTGCCATTTGTGTGCATTTTTTATTTGCTCATTGCTGTTGCAAGCATTTAGAGAGTCGAACATGTGTTCTGAGAAGCGTACACATATCGTGTATGTGGAGCTCATGTGCAGCCACAGATGTTGCAATTGTGAAAACGCACCTTTTTGACTGAAGAGGAATGACGCACATTGTGTTGCAAAAGTAAATTGCCAGGAAAATAAATTTGTATACTTACAAGCAACTAAATAAATTTACGACCCTGTTGTTTATTGTATTTTTATTTGTTATTGCATTCGGCAACGTTGACAAAGCGGTCTAAATACATTCGCATATAGAAATGTGAAAAAATAATAGGAAACTTAAAAACTTAAGTATTTTTCGCACAACTCATCTAATGCGCACTAATTCTTGTTATTTGCGCATGTATGTATTTGTGTGATTTTTTTTCTTTGTATTTTTTCCGTCACATTTGTTTCTGTCCGTAAGATTGCTGCTTTTAAACTGAATACTTTTGTTGTTGCTATTTGTTTGCTATTTCCCCCATTATTTGTGCCCATTGGTTTCGCAAATATTTTTTTTTTTGTTTCTTCTTTGGGATTTCTAAGCGGATTTCAAAATAATGCTTATTCTTCGAAATTAATTACATAACTCATGGTATTATAACTAATTTGTCTAGATTTTTATAAGTGAAGATTTGCACTCGTATGTTCGAGATTTGGGAGGTAAGGTCAGACTACTTCTATACTTACATTCAGAAAAATATAAGCGATGTCAAATGCAAGTATTTTCGTCATTTTGGTAAATTTTTCAGACTTGAGTGTAATCAGAAATAAACTGAATGAAACAATCTTGAAAAAATGTATAATTTTGAGATTTATTCAATGTTGAAAAATTTTTTCGAGTTTTGTAACGCGAAATAACTTCGGCACTTTCTGACATTTTTATAATTTTTTTAGTTTTTAGCATAACACACACTTTAAAAAAAAAAATTTTTCAGAAAAAATTTTAAATTTTTTATTAAAAATTTGTATACATTTTTTTTATCATTTTTGAAAAACACCGGCTGACACTGGGTACGATTCCCATAAATTTTCAGATAATATTTAAGTTGAAAAATTTTCTATAGAGTTATCTAACGCGAAATAACTTCGGTAATTTTTGACATTTTTATATTTAAGTTGAAAAATTTTCTATACAGTTATCTAACGCGAAATAACTTTGGTAATTTTTGACATTTTTATAACTTTTTTTAGGATGAAATACATTTAAAAAAAAAATTTTAATATTTTTATAAATTTTTTATTAAAATTTTTTTGAAAATTTGAAATTTTTGGAAAAAAATTTTTTTTGTCGTTTTTGAAAGACGTCCCCAACAGATATTTGTTTGTTTTTGTCATTAAAACCTAAGGTTGAGTGCGATTGCCATAAAATTAAACAATTTTTTTTTTATTTGTTGAAAAAATTTTTTTTGTCGGTTTTGAAAAACTCTCCCCAGCAGATTTTTTTTTGTCATTAAAAGCTAAGACTGAGTGCTATTCCCATAACTTCATTTGACGTGAAATATATTCGGTACTTTTTGACATTTTTATAACTGTTTTTAATTTTTTGGATAAAATACGTTTTTAAAAATAAGAAGTCTTTTTTTAATTTTTATTTTATTATTAATAATTTGTTGGAAATATTTTCTTGCCATTTTTAAAAAACACCCCCCTCAATTTTTTTTATTTTTTCATTTAAAAGCTGAGACTGGATGCGATTCCCATAACTTTTCGTGTAATATTCAAAAACGTACATTAAACCAGCGGAAAATGCCGTCGATCTGCTTACTAATGTACACAGCCGACGCTTCAATCGATTTGCATAGGAGTACGTGAGCCAGCGTGATAATTATTTTGGCCTGATTTTCGCTATTTGCAAGGTGGCACAAAATTAATCATCCCATCGGAAGATTTATAATTTTTCCAAATGGCTTTGCGAATTAGACAACTGCAGCATACAAACAGACAAGCCAGGCAGCGCATCCTCATTTATTTTTATTTAATAAAATTAAAACAAAAACCAAATTGGTTGATTAATATTGCGCCACCTTGTACATATACGAGGGTCATTTGAAGAGTCCGTGCAAAAAAAAAAAGAAAACTGATTCATTGTTTGGAATAAACTTTTTCGACAGCGCCTTCAGTAGTCTTATAAACTTCTTTCAATGTTTGTTTACCTCTTCCGAATAATAAAACTTGTCCAAGTCTGAAAAATAACCATTCGTTTCTACAATCACCTGCTCGTTTGGATAACATCTTTTTACCGCCAAACATTTCTTTAGGTAGTAGTCCAAGAGGTGGCCAAGCTTGGAGCATAAAGAGGATGTGAAACGAGTTGGAACCCTACTTTCATTAATTTTGCGACCACAACCGCTGAGGCGTGTAGCTGGTGCGTTGTCGTAATGGAAAAGGAAAATCACTCAACTTTCTCGACTCAAACAAAATCCACAATGAAAAATACTGATCCGGCTAAAACTTGGTGTGTATTCTTCTTAGAGATGCTACTAAAAAAACATAACCTAAATACGCGCCAGCAGTGCCGACCCTCGTATACTCAGACGTGAAGCTGAGTGTAGAAGAGAAACTTTGTTAGCAACTCTTTCATTACAAAATATCGCAATTCACATCGATATGACTTGCACTAGCTTTACCTAAATATTTTCATATCGGACAGTAATTTCTCAGTTGCAGTCAACGAAAAATAAAGGCAATTTTTGCAAAATCATTTCGGGCTAAGATTTCTTCAGTCAACATAATAACTTTCGATAATATAAACAAATATATTTTAATCTTAAAATATATATGCATGCATGTATGTGTTGTTGTGTGTGTGACCAACCACTCCCATCACAATACCATTAATATTCATTACTCTCAATGCAAACTCCTGCTTCTTTATTTAGTTGTCCATGCGATCATTTTAATTTAGCCATTCAAGCTTATTTTGCATATTCCTTAATTGTTTATTCATATTTGCATATGTATGTTTGCATGTATGTATGTGCTTCTATAAAAACGATTTTCCCACGCTTTTATGTGCATCGCAAGCAAGCAAGTCACTCAAACTTGATTTGCGTCTAGTCAGAATGACGTGCGATCGCCGAAGGCAGGTGTGTGCTCGAGTGTGTAGAATTGTGAAAGATTTGCAGTGAAGACGCGCTTTAAAATACAATAATAAAGTAAAACAAAAACAATGCCATAATAAAAGTGCCGCTAAAGCAAAAACTGAAAAAAAATAAATAAAATTTAAAATGAAACTAAATGAATACAGATTTGCAAATTTAACAAGCAGCTGCAGAAATGTGGTTGTAGAGTGACCGAGATTAACTGTTGTTGTTATTCTGTATTGCAGTGGGCGGTTGACAGCTAGCAAGTATTAACTTGCAAATTTTTCACTTGTTTTTGGCGAATTTATACAATCTTTGCGGTGCGTATATTTTATGATACTGTTGTTCAAGGAACCGACTTTAATATTTTTTTTTTCGTGCTTTCTTGTTTTTTCCTTAATTTGTTGTATTTTAAATTAAACTACGTATATACATCAACATACATACAACCGTCAGCAAAACATTTTGGGGTTACAAATTTTGACATTAAGGTTTGGTTAGGATAAATAGCTGCCCAAACCAGAGCCTATTTGGACAAAGAATCAAATTTGACAACTGTGAAAAAAAACCGAGATATCTAAGTCTTAGCCCGACGAGAGTAGGGCAGCTGAGGAAAAGGCGCTGAGATGATTCCACCTCATCCTCCAAACAGCTTCTGCAAAAAATGCTTGATGTAATCCCAAGTCTGCGGTGGCCGCCGTACCCGAATGGGTTGGTGCGTGATTACCATTCGGAATTCACAGAGAGGTCGTTGGTTCGAATCTCGGTGAAAGCAAAATTAATAAAAACATTTTTCTAATAGCGGTCACCCCTCGGCAGGCAATGGCAAACCTCCGAGAGTATTTCTGCCATGAAAAAGCACCTCATAAAAATATCTGCCGTTCGGAGTCGGCTTGAAACTGTAGGTCCCTCCATTTGTGGAACAACATCAAGACGCACACCACAAATAGGAGGAGGAACCCGGCCAAACACCTAACAGAAGTGTACGCGCCAATTATTTATTTTTTATTTTTTTAATCCCAAGTCTCACCGTATGGGCACCTTACGGACAATGCCAGGTAAGAGCACCTACCACATTAGAGAGCTGCGGCTTTGTTGGCCCCAGAAGTTCCCTCGAGTGTCCCCGTTCTACCCGCGACCAGAAGGATCTCGCAACTTTGCACGTCGGCGCACTAACTTAGTGTTCACTGACTTCACGTGAAGCCCATTTTTCAGGAGAGGACCGCAGGTTCTCAACGAGATCCTAATCCTCTCATTCCGCGGGAAACTTCGTCTAGCGAGCTCATCCGCCTCGCGGTTACATGCAATGTCGCTATGACGAGGTACCCAGAAGATCCTTTTCTCAAGGAATTCAGATGCGAGCAAAAGAGAAGTCAGGCATTCCCCAGACAGTTTCGAGTACACCATCATAAAGCCCAGGGCTTTGATTGCCGCTTGGCCGTCGTCATTTAATTTTAATAAATTTTCAATTCAGAGTTTCTAAATTTCGAAATTCAAAACAATTCATTAAATTTTCATCAAAATTTTCAACTTTTTACCCAGCATCTTTAGAAAACTTTTGAGTTGCAATTTTAGTGCAATAAAGTGAAATTTGTAGCTGTCTCAAACTTTTCCTCTATATAAAAAACGAGTTTTGTATGGAAGAAAATACCAACAATGAAAAACATTTGTAGAAATCAACACGATTTTCAAAGCACTTCAAACCATCGCTTTAAAAAGTGAATTGGCTATGAAACTGCATACTCAAAATGTTTATGGAAATTCTGCATAAAAAGTTTTATATTTTCATGAAATCTTAAAGAAATTTTCTGAATTTTGTACTAGGGAATAGAATTTGGTGCATAGAATGAACTAAGCTTTTATTAGAAATTAGTTGAATACATATTTTTTTCCTGGTTCACTCCACTCGTGAGCATAGGGCCTCGACAAGACCCAGTCTTGCGTTGGTTTTGTTAATCTATTAATAAAATAATCGTTAATCTATTGAATAAAATAGAAAAGTAAAATTTGTAATCAGAAGAAATGTGGCGTGTTTTTCGAGGGGTGTAGGGTTCACTATGCTACGATTATTACAAGCAAATATTAAAATTGCTCGGCTACTTCCTAGTTTTCATTTTTCCTCTCGCTACTACTCTGAGCTTGAAAAGATGAGTAGTAGACCAGGTAGCGCAAAACGGGCGATCAGCTGTTTTACTCCGCTCCAAGCTACGTTTCGCTACGGCTAGTAGCTCAGAGTGCTAGTCAAACAAATTTTTCAGTACTCTCTGTAGTTGGAGTGGTAGCAGAAAATTTGGAATCGGCCGCAGCGCTGCTTGCGAAATTATTCCTGTGTACTCCAACTACCGCTACTTTTTTTGCTTCTGCTGTTCTGCTACTACTGCCGTAGCTGCTATTTGGGCACTGTTCGTTATTGTTTTATTATTTAGACGCATTTTGTATGCGGATTTTTGTATGCGAAGTAGTCAATGCAAACCCTGATCACAAGTCTTTTTAACGCGATGCTTGCTTAAGATAGATAAACTGAGGTACGCCTATATTTATTTTATTCATTTTATCTATTGTTTGTCCACTCTGAGGATTTGTTTCATTTTTTTTCATTTCACTATTTGTTTTGCCTTCGTTTATTTTAATTTATAGTTATTATATTTTGTGTTTTAAGTTAATCAGCAAATGTTGTTGTTGTTTTGTTGCCGCCGCCTATAATGCATTGATTTTGATTGGTAAATTATAGACTCAATATTTGGTAATCAGCAAATTAAATTAATTGTATGTATGTTGACAGCTCGATAGTTGATTATTGATGTCTTCAATCCAGTCAAAATTGCAGCATCAGCAACAAGTTTTTGTGCTCAGAACTGCTGCCAAGTGTATTTTAGTATGGCATATAACATACGTGTGTATGTATGCACATTTATGGATGTAAATACTTGCATACTTATATTCGTAGCAACCCACTAAACCAGGCATCGAAAATAATTATTTTTAAATTTTCAGTGGAAAAAAATTAAAAGCTTGCAAATATTGTAGAGTAGCTTCGAATATTTATAAAAATGTGTGTATTTGTTGACACTTCTTATGAAGTTTTTAGAATTTAAAATTTTTTGGGCAATACCTATTATTTTTAGCCGCTCCGAAAATGCAATCATATATAAACATTTTTTTTATAAAAAATAAAACAAATTTCTCGAGTGCTAATTTTTTGCTCTGAAAAACTCATTTCTTGAGCGTAAAATTTTCTCTCAGAAATAAAACTTAACTGCTATTTTTTTCATTCTGAAATAATAGGTATTTCTTGGATTTTATTTTTGTATCGATAATAAAACTCATTTCTCTAAGAAAATAAATAAAATATTTTTTCGTTGATAATAAAATTATCAGAAAAAAAATATTTATTGATTCATAATAAAACTCATTTCTCTCAGGAAAAATAAAATATTTATCTTTATTTGTTGCGGCAGCTTACCAGCTAAATTTAATCTTCAAAATAATAGCCACAACAGGCAATTTGTGGATGCCGCGCCAAAAAAATTGGCCGTATTTGACCGCAAACCAATCATCGAGCCATTTCTTGACTTCTTCGAGAATTGAGGCGCTACTCGGAAAGTGCGTGGCCCATCGATGCAAAGAAATGATAATCGGAAGGCGCCAAGTCGGGTGAGTTAGCCGCATGCACCAGCGGTTCCCAATCGCACGTCTCCTCCAATTCCTGGGTCGCTCTTGTTCGATAAGGCGGTGCATTGTCATCAAGAAAAATTTCTTTGTGACGCCGATCGGCATATTTCGGCGCTGATCAAATCGGCCAATTGTCGTTAGTAGCGTGCACCGTCAACTGTTTTACTTGGTTTTAATAGCTCGTACCAAATCATACCACGCTGATCCCAGAAAACACACAGCATTGCCTTGCGGCTGGAGCGATTTGGTTTGGCCGTTGTTTTTGGCTTGTGGCCGGGCGGACCATACGATCGTATACACTTGGGATTGGCGAAATACACCCATTTTTATCACCCGTAACGATTCGATGCAAAAAAGACTTCCCTTTTGAGCCGGTAGAGCAGCATTTCCCAAGTGTTTCGAACTAAATGGCAAGAATTAAGTAGAGCTGCTTTCTGCATATCAAAAATCAGAGGTTCCGGGAGCTGAAGTGTTTTGACGTTGTCCGCTAAAGTTTTATGCACTAATCCATGCGCTGAGATGACAATTGGCAGGATGCACACCTTCCTTAACTTCCATTGGCGTTTGACATCAATCGCTAAGTAAAAATATTTTGATATTTTTTCTGCATATATTTTTTGCATATTTTTGTTCAGAGGAACAGCAATATCAATTATATAACCAGTCATTTGCGATTTATCGATCAAGAAAATGTCTGGCCTATTGTGGCTTCTTGTTGCATTCGTTAAAATTGTTCGGTCATAATATCATACAAAAGGTAGATGGAGTCTTCTTGAACAGCTTCTGGGATGTATCTAAAGTACGGTATTTTGCTTTTGATTGAAGTTTTAAACCTGCGTCAATTTTAGATTAATTATTTTCGCGATGTTATTGTGTCGCTTCAGATGCGTAGAGTTTGCCAGTGTGGCGCATCCAGCTAGCATGTGGTCTAATGTCTCACTCCGACTATTGCATCTTCGACATCTGTCCGCAGCGGCACTTGGATCTCGCATTACATATTTAATGTCATTCTTATGTATCTTACCATCTTATATGGCGAAAAGGGTACCCTGCGTTTCGATGAATATCGACCTGTTGGTAAGCCATAGGTGCGTAAATTTTTGGTCGACATGTGGGCTCAGCAAGTCTTTTCCATACACGCCATGAATAGCCATTTCAGACCATTTTTGAATATTTTCATCTATTGACGTTGCGTTCCTGATTTTGTGGGATTGATTCATCCGGAGTGGGTAAATTGTATTATATATTATTTTTTTAAATAAAACTCACGAAACAATAATTATTTCAGAGCGTAACAGAAACAATTGATACATTTTAAAAAAATTTTATTTTTATTTTATTTTAACTTTTTTTTTTAATTTATTGTTTAGTAGATCTAAAAACTCAAAATATCATCTAAGAAAATTATAGACCATCGAAAAAAATATCCATAGAATCATTCGATAAAATTTCCACTAGCGGACATAACCTCCTCAATCCGGTTCCCGAAACGATTGCATGCCCGACCCAAATGTTCGCTATTCATATTCACCATAACGGTATTAAATTCAACCTTCAGAGAAGAAATGCTGTTATGAGGATGCTTATTGGTTCCATGCTCAACTACGCCTCATCCGCAGTAATCCAAGGGATTAAGGTTTGGGGGTAAGTTCGGTGTTATGTAGTTGGGGAAATGTGCAGCTATCCAATTTTGTGAAGCCATCGCTTTGTGTGACGGAACAGAGTCTTGCTGAAAGACGTGCGGGATCTCACCGCATACACTATCAATCCAAGGTTGTGGTGGAAACTTCGTGTGCATGGCAACAGAACCCACTGGAAAATAGGAACAAGGCCATCTGTCATTTCTACGGTTGGTCTTTTGATCTCGTTTTACGCAGTTCTTATAAAGGGTGGCTAAACAAGGGCCGATGTTGAATGTGAACCACACCTAAACGTCAACGACACCGTTGGACTTCTTTCTTTTGGGTTATTTGAGAGAAAAGGTGTACGTCGATAAGCCAGCAATAATTCAAGAGCTAAAGGATTAGATAATTCGGCACTTTAACGGCATAGAACCTCAATTATGCCTCAGCGTCATCGAAAATTTAGACCATTGGAAGGAGGTGTGCCGCCGAGGTCGCGGCAGCCATTTGGTCGATATTTTGTTCCATACGTTATTGAGCCATACCAATATTATCATAATTTCCTAAAAAAATTGTATTTTATTCAAAATCAATACCGGCCCTTGAAACTTAACCACCCTTTACAAGTTCATGCATTTTAGTCCATTAAAGATTTCGAATTTTTAGTTAGCACCCAGCTCTTGATTTTTTTTTTTTGTAAATCTATTGCTAGAAAACAATGCGAAGTCGAGGTTCTACTAGAACTACCTTACAGTGAAATCCATGACTAGCGTAAGCCTTAGAAATTCTTTTTGTTTGGTGGGTTACCGATTTTAGCAGCACACCAACATTTTGCCAAAATATCTATGCACTTCTATCCACGCACACCTTATTGGCAATCGTTAAACCAGTTTTCAAATACTCTTGCCTCCCACCTCCACCGCAAAGCCATTGCGTTGTCTTCACTGCCATTCATTCATGCTGACTTTTAATCGTTTGCTGTTTAATTTTAATGAAAACTGATTGAAATAAATAAAAACCAAATTAAAAAAAAAAATCAAATAAAAAAAAATAAAAATATTGAAAAATAAGTAGTTAAAAAACTTGTTACCAAACAACATAGCAAAAAAATAGCAAACGAAATTGAATTCAAAATAAAAATGTTTAATAAAGCACTTTAACGTAAATGCTGAGGTTGCTGTTAAGCTTATCTAAATTTATTGCAAAGCAATTCTGTTCTTTTTAAATGCCGATTATTAATTTTTATTGTATATTTAATAAATTTTAATTGCTTGGTTATTGGTTTAATTTTTTGTATATTTCTGATGTTTGATATGTTTTTTAGTGGGTTAATCAGTTATTTGCTTTTTCTTGCTATTTCCTTTGTATTATTTCCATTTTTTAGTTGTTGTTGGTTTGACTACTATCCGCTTTAATTATAAAATACTTATTAAGCATAAATCACTTTTTTCGTTTATTGACCTTGTCGCTGGTGCTTATCGCAATTTTTTGCTCATTTTTGTTTCACATTCATAAAATTTACTTTTTTGTGTTTTTATATAATTCATATGTTAGGGATGGCAATATTGTTGTTAATTGTTGATTACGGAGTTTCGGAATATTTGTATTGTAATCCCAAATTTTCGGGACTAATGCCGAAATATAATTTTCAGAAACTCAGAAAAGCTGTACATCCTCTTTTATTTATTATAAGCTTAAGCAGTTTTAGCAAAATTCCAATTCAAAAGCTGCCGCAAGAAAGTGTTAGAAGTTGAAGTGCGAAAGCAAGAAAATATTGTATTGAGGAATAAGTTCGTAGCGTTTTTACCGAAGAAATTTATTTAAACAAAGCACAATAATAATATCAATAAGTTAATCCATTTTATAATCACCGTTGCTGTTTACACCCTTTTCCTACCTCTCGACCAATTTGTTGATGCCGTTCCGCCAAAAATAGCCTGGTCTGCTGTTAAAGAAGTTGTTGAGCTATTTTTTAAAGGCCTCTTCATTATCGAAGGTAACGCCCTTCAAATGGTTCGACAGGGAGCGGAAACAATAGTAATCGGTCGGTACAAGGTCCACAGAATACAACGGATGCTAAAGGACCTCCCATTCAAGCTTCTGGAGTGCTGTATTGACGACTTGTGCAACATGGGGCCTGGCGTTGTCGTGAAGGAGTATCATAATGACCATGTCGATCAGGTCTTTTTAGCCGAATAGCGTCATCCACGCGGTGTAGTTGGGCAATTTTTGAACCTTCCAAACTATTTTCGTGATGTAGACCCGCATATGATACCTTCTTCATAAACAACGCGAATGTCCCGGACTGCTTTGGCAGCTTTTTGACCTCGATGAAAAGCAAAGAAGAGCAGGTGTCGAAAATGTTGATTTTTGCTTACTGGGTTTTGAATTTCTATTCTATTCTATTCTATTCTATTCTATTCTATTCTACTCTATTCTATTCTATTCTATTCTATTCTATTCTATTCTATTCTATTCTATTCTATTCTATTCTATTCTATTCTATTCTATTCTATTCTATTCTATTCTATTCTATTCTATTCTATTCTATTCTATTCTATTCTATTCTATTCTATTCTATTCTATTCTATTCTATTCTATTCTATTCTATTCTATTCTATTCTATTCTATTCTATTCTATTCTATTCTATTCTATTCTATTCTATTCTATTCTATTCTATTCTATTCTATTCTATTCTATTCTATTCTATTCTATTCTATTCTATTCTATTCTATTCTATTCTATTCTATTCTATTCTATTCTATTCTATTCTATTCTATTCTATTCTATTCTATTCTATTCTATTCTATTTTATTCTATTCTATTCTATTCTATTCTATTCTATTCTATTCTATTCTATTCTATTCTATTCTATTCTATTCTATTCTATTCTATTCTATTCTATTCTATTCTATTCTATTCTATTCTATTCTATTCTATTCTATTCTATTCTATTCTATTCTATTCTATTCTATTCTATTCTATTCTATTCTATTCTATTCTATTCTATTCTATTCTATTCTATTCTATTCTATTCTATTCTATTGTATTCTATTCTATTCTATTCTATTCTATTCTATTCTATTCTATTCCAGTTCTTCAGTTTCATGCATGGTTTTCGTTATGACCTGTCATTTTGAATCATTTCGATTTCAAGTCATGGCAAAATGTTAGAATTACACTTTATTTATTTATTTTTATTTTTAAGCTTAAATCTAATTATTTTAAAATTATAGCCTAGGTAAGACTAAAAATTACTCTAGACTGACATTTCGTGTAAAATAATGCAGTTAAAACAATGCCAAAGAAAGCAAAACCATAGTTTATATGGTCATTTTTATGTTACTTATTTATTTTTTGTTCTTTTAAAATCTAAAACTACACGAAGTATGTATTATCTTTTATTGCTTATTAAAAATATCTTACTAATTTTTTTTCTCTATAAATTTTACTTGCAGATTTAAGTACTTTAAATTGTCCTACGCAGTTGCAGTTCTCAAAGATTTTTGGGTGAGTTTTGTTGATATTTATTTTATTAGAATAGTGAAATTTTGTACAGACTTGGGCTTATGTAAAATGTTAAGTGTAAAAAGGGACTCCTAAGCTCCTAATGAGATCAAGAAAAGTGTAGACGAGTGCATATAAACTTAGATTTAAAAACGTCCATAATTTTTTTTAATATAAGCACTAGGCCTACTACTGAACGTTAACGAGATTTCAAGAGCTAATATTTTATTCACCGTAATCGGTACAGGTACTAATTTATTTGAGGTTTGGACTGCGACCTCATGGCCTTTTGTACAGTACCTCATCCAGACCCAGTTACCTTTTTAAGCCTTATTATAATAGAGCTGGACTGTATTGATTGTATGAACATTTCTTCTGACTGTTTGTAATTGGTTGTACTCTCCCAGTAGGGGTTTCGCCTGGTATAGCCCCATAGTTTGGTGCCTGCAAACGTCCATTAGTCTAGACTTCGAAACTTCTCCTTGATAGTGTGTTTTTCCATAGTAAGGAAGGGATCGAGTCTTATTCACAAAATCGCAGCCTGTTTTACTAAAGCGTCCGCTACTTCCTTCTTAGTCATACCGCTGTGTCCTGGGACCCGGATGTGTGTTCCTAACAGGTTAAGTTTCTCAATAAACTCAAGGGTTAGTGATATTTCAACTTATAAGATGGCAGAGCCTCGAGTGCCTGACTATCGTTCAGAATGGCAATTCGCTCAATCTGGAAATTCCTGCCTTAGTTTATCTCTGCACACAGGCAGATGGCATACATCTCCGCTTGGAAATTGCTTGGAAAACTACTAATCGGTTCTGGAGCCATATATTCCAGCGCTTATGCCTTCTCGTGTCTTTGAGCAATCTGTGTATCAGGTATCAGGGTACATTCCTAGAGTTTCCTCCTACACCAGTTCTTAAATCAGTCGTTCCAACTTTATACTAAATTTTGAAAAACTCCAAAAATTTCATTTAAATTTTGCCCTTTTTATTTTGAATATTTAAAAAACTTTTTAGTAAACAGTGGCATTGCGTATGAAATTTTAGCAAAATAAGTGGATGATTTAAGCGGCTTGAAAATCGCGTTGAATTTTTTTTTTTTTTTTTTTTGTAGAACATTGATATAACAGTGTTTTCTAGTGGTAACCATTTCCATTACCATTTGTTTTGCATGGCTCTTGTATACATCCACACGCACGTGCCTATGAGAGCAACACGCGAATTTGTATCATTGCTTGTCTTTTGTCTTTGCATCTACAACAGTTACTTACCATTTAAACTGATTGCAACATTTAGTGGCACGGCACTGACAAATGTCAATGGAGGCGGAAGCATTTAAGCCATGCAAACAGACTCATTTACAGCTTTGAATACAAGCACACACATACATGCATACATACATACGTAAATGCATGCATACATATATACACAAGGGAGTGCGCTTGCGAATTTGCATTTAATCACACAAGAGGCTGCCCAAGCGCCAGAGCGTGTGCACGTGTGGTGCCTGCAGCATGCGATTGTGATCTTAATTAAATACAGTCGCTGTTTTTTATGTTTTTTTTTTCTGTTTTTGTTATTTGGAGTTCAATGATGGCTTTTTCCATCCATCAAAGTTGCTGGCAGTTCAGTTGCCGTTTTTCTTTTTTTTTGTGCTCTTCTCTTTTATTATTTTCTTATAATTATTATATGTATAATGCAACTTCTTACCTTTCATGTTAATTATGTTGTAGCGACAGCTGTTGCTACTGCTGTTGTTCATATCTACTGTTGTCCCGTGCTGTGTAGAGCTTCTGTTGTGTCAGCTCTTTTTCCCTCAACATTTCAGCGCAACGTGTGACTTTGTAATTACACAAAATTGTTTGCTGTTCTGCTGTGTTATACAACGATGAACATTTATAAATATTTATATTTGCATGTACATATGTATGTATGTACGAAATTCTTGCATGCAGCAACTGGCTCAAGTTTTTGCTACTGGACCTCTATTTGCGGAATATCTTGAGTGAGATTGTCTACCTTCACCTTTTTTGTCGCTTTTTATTGGCTGCTGCGTGTGATAATTCCTTTTGTTTGCCTCATCTTCGCCATTTAGCTGACATGAGCAATTTTAAGTTCAAGTTGAGCGTTGGACTGTGTTGCAAGCTTCCTATTTTATGCTTTTCTGGCGACTTAATAACTTTTTTGACCTTTCATTTGCGTGTCCGACGGCTTCTTTGTCTTTTACTAAATTGCAAATTTACAGTTACTAACGGTCAAATGTGAATTCCCTTGAGAAGTTATATAACTGAAACTTTATTTATTTACTTTTTTATTCGAGCAACTTAATATTGTTTTTTTTTAACCAAACGAAATTTTTTACATCGCTCATAAATTTAACTGAAACTTACATAATTTAGCGCATATTATTTCCCGTAGGTTTATTTTAATAGTGCTCACACTCACCAACGTAAACGTACGCCCGTGTCAGCTGACACAATGAAACTAATGAGAGCCCCACGTAAATGAATTCTCACCATCGTTCCATTCCATGGTATCGTAGATCGTTGACGTGGGATTTTGGATTGTTTCCGCAGAAACGTGCCAGCTGATTGCTCCCTCACTACACAGCTTTGCCAAACAGTACATTTCGAAATAATTTACAAAATAAACTTGGAAAAATTTTAATTTTTGTTAAAATAACTTAAAAACAATGTCGATATGTAACTAAAAGAACGCAATTGTTTTCTACGGGATAAGTTTTGCTCAATTTTGTGTACCCTACGGGCAACGGAAAGGAAATACGATAAGTTGGGGAGTGTGAGCACCGTAAAACCGGCGGTTTTCTCTCTCTCTCCAGCCATAAGTTCTGTTACAAGTTAAGTCCGTTATAAATAAATGAAATTAAATTTTCTTAAATAAAGTTAGTTTTATTTATTCACGTAAATATTAAAAAAATTAAATTTTCATTCGAAATGGTCACCATTTGCTTTTACACAAGACTTCAAACGATTAGGCCATTCAGCTATTGTACTGTTTCCATGGATATTCACGTCGCTGCTCGAACCAAAGATTGTTTGAGACTCTCCAAATCTCTAAGAGGTATTCGACAGGCCATGCTCTCCAATTCTGACCACAAACTGTAGTCGAAAGATCTGGACATCTAGGAAGATCCAACGCTCTCCATTGAAGAGAGTACTGCTTCACCATGTCATCTAAGACATCCTTCTAGTACACTTTTGCCCCGGTCTTAACTCCTTTTTCGCAGAAATGAAGAGATGTAATGCCTTTCCAAGACACTCCTCACCAAACCATTACGAAAGCTTGATGGTGGTGGCCACCTTGAAACAACATTTTTTGGGTCTTCAGACGTTTTAGCATAGATTTTGTCATTTCGCTTATTAAATACTTCTTCAACAGTGCACATTTTCTCGTCTGTGAAAAAAATAATTTCATGGCCGTTGACCGCGTGACACCGTTGGATTTGCCTGCATCTGTCGAGTCTAATTTTCTTCAAGCGCGTTGTTAAATGATGACCAGTTGAGCGACGGAAGGATTTCATATGGAGATCATCCCTAATCTGGACATGGATATGGTCGATACATTCATTGAACATGATTTTCTACTTTCTTAGTGGATTTCTCGAAATATTAATTTTTTTCATAAATTCGTAAATCTCACTTCACTTTTTCCGCACTTATGTACGGAATACGATTATGTATGCAATACGATTTTCTTTATTCCCCACCTGGAAATTTGACTGAGAATATTTTGAAAGGCAATAAAACCTCGTAATGGACTGATGGCATTGGCTTACTATAAGTAGTTCGCTTACTAGTGCAATGCTGATGCAGAGACTGGCAATTAACATTTCGTATGACATCGCTGAGCTACAAATACCTGGCGATGCAAAACAAGCAGTTAGTATATTAGTGGGCTGCAGGGATTTTACTGATACTTTGGCGATCGTATGCATTCAGTAGACAAGCCTTGAGCTTAGTCCCCATTTTCTACTGATGAACTAGTACAGATTAGTACTCTGTATGTCGCCTCTTTTGAAAATTACCTCAGTTCAGCTACGTTATTCGACGCCCAACTGCTTCACCTTGAAAGGCAACAAAAGTGTGCTGACTCTTTTACTTGTGTATTTATTTTCATTACAACACCACACAAAAATTAAAGCACCTTCTTGCAGCGAAATTTACCACTCTTCTAGAGATAATCATTGCACAGTTATTATTATTATTTTTTTTTTTTTTTCAAAACGAATTAAGGCTTTTTGGTTACCATGAACCTCATGGAAAGAAATAAAATTTATAACGGCTTTGAAACAAACATACAATGTTAACTTATTTTCACATAAAAAATATATTTTAAGTCATTTCAATTTCTACTTTGAATACTCAAACATATATAAATGTACACCAGTGTTTAGAATAATAGTTGCACGACATATTGCAAATTTTTTGACTATTTTTGGGAAACATTTTTTTATCTTTTATAAAATTATAGTTCATACTACAACATTAAGCATTTAAATCAAAGTTTAAAACTTTGTAAAAACTTGAAAAAATTCAACAAATTTTCATGAGAACTTCAAATTTTTGTTCTAAATACTTAGAAAAATTATGAGTATGCAGTTTTGAAGCTTCAGTTCGTAGTTTCGTTACTGACACGTACGATCTATTACCAGCTTGGACTCTCTCATCGATGGTGAGGCTTCTTGAATTGTCTCTACTAATATTGTGCCACTTTAAAATTATTTAAAATTCATTTTATTTTTTATTTTATTTTTTCTTTTTTGTTGCAGTCAGTGTTACGCATTTTCGTCCATGTCTAAAAATCTGTTTGAAATCATTTGCATGAGACTAGTTTTAAGACATAACCCGATATAACCCAATGTAGGGTTGGAATTTGCTTGCGGTAACTATTGTCTGTCGAAAAATGCGACTAAAATTAACACCTCAGCCTCTTAGTTATGAGCATTAACTTAACGCAATAGGCTGAGCGAAACAGGGATAAAAATGCATTGTACGATGGGAACAATGTCGTCATTGCATTAAAATTTATTGAGGAGTTTGAGCTCCATGAAGCGGGCACAGCAGGCATTCCAGGTCACATATAATGAATGCTCCAAAAGCTTCTATATGGAGAAAATGAGCACGATCGAGCTCATGGGAGCTCCTCCTCCATTTGTGGTGTGCGTCTTGATGTTGTTCCACAAATTGAGGGACCTACAGTTTCAAGCCGACTCCGGAGGATTTTTTTATGAGGAGCTCTGTCATGGCAGAAATACACTCGGAGGTTTGCCATTGACTGCCGAGGGGCGACCGCTATTAGAAAAATGTTTTTCTTAATTTTGGTGTTTCCTGAGATTCGAACCTCTGTTCTCTCTGTGAATTCCGAATGGTAGTCACGCACCAATCCACTCGGCTACAGCGGCCGCTTATACCTTACTATACCAAAATTCAATTCAACTTTGTGCAGGACAGTTTTCTAAAGAAAGTTTTTTTTTTCTTAGAAAGTTTTAAATTTTGATGAAAATTTGCTTTTTTTATTTATTAATTTGCACAAAGCTTGAAACTTAGATTTGTACGGTTGAAAAGATTATTAAAATTAAAGACAAAAAAATAAAAATAATTAAAACCTTCCGCTGCTATTATTGTGCACACAAGTGTATATGTATTTATACAAAATTATTGTAGATTATTACATGTACCATATACATATGTACATACTTGTGTACTATGAGTTTCATATTATTTCAATTTTAATGTTATTATTTTTTCTTTCTCACCAATCGTAAAGTCACGTAATTGAAATTAAATTTCACTCATTACGCTTAATTAGCCCCCTCAATTATGTAGCAGTACTCGTTTATGTCACAACGTCACATCATCGCTTCGTCGCATTAAATGTCGCTTTGAATGGCTTCAATTTCTGGTAGTTGTAAAACATGTTTACACCTTTAAAGACAAGACAAAATTATGAACAAAAAATCGAGAAAATACTTTATACTAGTCATCATTACCCAGTAACTACTTTTTGATGGACAAATATGGGAGTAAATAAAATTTAAGTGTTTCTCAAAATTAGCCAGTAAATGTTAAATGCATATAGTGACATATAAAACTACTGTGCATACATACAGGCATACATAAAATGGGACCTGGACATCGCAAGTGTTATAAAACCCAGAAAATGTTTTGACATACTAAACTATTTAAGTTATCTGCACTTTTTTAACTAAAACCATCACTTCTTACTGAATTTAGAGAGCCCTTCAGAGCCAATTATTTCATAACTTACATATGTAGTTACCAGTACTACGTAACGGTAAACTTTTTGAATCCGCCAAAGCAAGCAGAAACAAAAATACATAAACAAAGCAAATGTCTCTCTGAGCTGTCATGATAGTGTTTTTAGATATCTATTTTCAGCATTGCTTATTAAGATGATTTAATTTAATACATGGGCTGAAAAGTCCCGAGACTTACAAAGAAAACTCTTATTTGTTTTGTTCAAAATTAGCTTTATTCATCAACGAAATTTCCATAAAGAACAACGCAATCATTCCAGCGCCGCTCTAACATTTCAATACCACTTTTGTACGATTTATATTTTGCCTTAAAATAAGCTTCAGTTTCAGCGGTAACCTCCTCATTCGAGAAAATTTCTTACTGGCGAGCATTTTATAGGTCTACGAACCGCCAGTAGTCGCTAGAAGCCAAATTTGACAAATACGGTGGATGTGTGAACAATTCGAATTTCAATTCAAGTCGCTTTGCCATTGTTTTAATGGACTTGAGACACGGTGCGTTGTCTTGAAAGTGGGCAAACGCGGCACTCACTTGGAACAGAGGTTTCTCATAGTCAAATACTCATGCAATGCAAAGCCAACACGTTCTTTGATATCTTTACGATGTCAACTAGCTCATGGAATTTCACTTTTCGATCATTCAAAACGACTTTGTGAATTTTTTGATGTTTTCTGTTGTTACTGGCTCATTTGGACGTCCCCTGCGTTGTGCATCATCGGTGTCTCTACGGCCTCGTTTGAAGTCAGCAAACCATCGTTTGTTCGTTGTTTCTGATTGAGCGGAAAGTGGAGTTCCCATAACAACTTTGAAGCCATTGCGTCGCTTGAACGGGATTTCTCCCCATCAAGAAGCAGTGTAAAATTAAAACACGAATTTTTTAATATATTGCTTTGAAAATAACAAAGTAACGCCACTCTTTGCACAATCACTCGCGAACTAATGAATAGAATATAATGAAATTTTAACAGATGTCTTTTTAAGGTTAACACTAACTGGGAAATAGGTGAATGCAATAAAACTAGCGTCATCTATGTGTTAAGCCCGGGACTTTTCAGTCCATGTGTTATATAGCCAGTTTGACTCTTTTACATCTCACAAAATTGGTGTTGCGCTTAATAATATTACGAGTTACGTCTATGAACTCAAAGAAAAAGAAAAAAAAAATCTAGGAAGCAGTACTTTTGATTGCCTGGTGGCTAGAAACTGTACAGAAGTATTTATGTATAGGCTAATTAAATTGAAAACTCTCGAATACCTTTACGAGAATTTAAAGTTGATTAATTGATTAGACACCTATTACCAAATCTGATATTCTCGAAATCTTTCTATTTACTTGTCTTCATCAAGGCTGTTCTTCATTTATCCTCTGATGGGTAGAAGTAACTGCAAAAGGGTAATACATAATCACTGTTAAACTGTTACCATTTCCCTGTACCTCTCATTTCTACTATTAATACTAAACTTGCAAGGATGATAGATTACAAGGTGTGGGCACCCGCAGCGAAATTGTGAGAGTAACTTCGGTTGGCACGTCATCGGGGATTCGGCAGTAGAATTCTACCCGCTCATTTCCCACATATTCATACACTCGTCCAGTAAGTCGATGTTCAGGTGGCAACGGAAAAAACAGATGGTGGCGTTAAGTTTGTTCGTAAGCAAACTGTGTTTTTATGACAAAATGAAAATTTTGCCATTAATTGTACTTCAATATCAAATGTGCCATAACCATGGCATGACTAATCGATACATGCTATAATCTTGCGGCTATAATTATAATTACGGGTATGGTGTTACGGCTACGGCATCACTAAGTGCAGCTTTAGGTTCGCCACAGCTTCTGAATTTTCCCCACCGAGCTAATCTTGTATGCTCCTATTTATGTAACTGACTCCCTCTATATTTATCTCTAAGTGTATTTTATTTTCAATTATACATACAACTTCGAAATAAGAGACAAGTCATCAATAACAAACAAATTCTATGGTTCAAATGAGTGTTGTATTCAAAGAGGTAAATGAGCTGAGTCCTTAAGGGGTTATATACACTTGTATGGCTGAAAAATCAAGTTTTTCTGAGAAGTTTTTTCAAGGACCATTTTATTAAACAAATACAATTCTTAATTTTTAAGTGAAGTGTAGTTATTGAGTCAACTCCGGAAAATGTACTGCGTTACCCATCGCTACTCGGCTCTCAGTGAATTTCCAACTGAACGCATAGTAAATATGCGACTTTGCCTGGCATTCAGTGCGGCTATGAACGAAATCCATTGTTTGAATTTATTATATTGCCACGCAATTCGCTTTGATTATAAAAGATCGTTTAATAAATAACGTTTTAAAACCATTAACACATTTGAAGAAAAAAAAGTTAGTTTTGATTTATAAAAATTGCATGCGCTGTCCAAATATTTATGTAACTCACTGTATGCATTATACCTCTAAAAAATCAGACAACCCCTAACAAGCGATTTGTCGCTTACTATTGCTCGAGTTATTTCCGCCTGCGCTTGGGTGTGCCTCACTACAACTCACCTAATCGAGTCTGAATGCGCGTCGCCATGTCTGGCCTCAGCGTTTTACCCCTCAACATTTATTAGTACATTTGTTGGTCACAAAAGCGCATGTTTGGGCAGCCGAGACACATGTTAAAGAGACAAGGAGACAAAGAGACAATGCAATGCGCACTTGTTATTGTAATACTCGTATAATTACATGCTGTTTGCGTAAGCTCACTACGAGTAAACTGTGAAAACTGTTCGGATGGATTGGTGCTGGGAGGGATATGAGCAGTTAAACACCCGCACAGTGGCAAAATTGATCGATTGCAACATTGCGTGTCATACATTGTGCAACAATAATTTACATATGTCTGCCAACTACAATACCAGAAGTAAATGAGCAAGTTTTATTCCGTAACTTTTGAGTCAGAAGTGAAAAGTACAATCGTGCAATACGCAAAAATATTGTAATTAGATTGTGTTTTATCGAAAAATAAATAGCGAAATATTTATATTTATTGTCAATACAAAATACCTTTCACACTTGTGGTATTTCTTTCTTTTTTTTTTTGTTTATTTTTTTTTTTTTTGTCGGAACAACTAGCAAGTGCAGCACTTAGACATCAATTAAGTCTATTGTACTACACTTAAAAGGGAATCCTTTTCGCACACTGGGTAGTTAAAATTTTAACAACTAAATAAAGAATTTTTACGAATCCAGACAAAACTAAGTTAAGATCAGAATTAAAATAACTCAATAAGTTCACGGGCAATAGGTGCAATACTAGCAAATATAATCTTAAGGTGTTCCACATAGGAAAGGTAAAAATTGCGACTCCTCTGCGAAACATTAAAACTTATCCGCTCGATTAACACTTGACAATCAATGATACCTTCAATTATGTTGAAAGTGAAAGGACTGCTCTTCTCTTCTCCAGAGCCTTCAGAATAATTAAGATGGAACAGAATTTTTAAAGATAGTAAAGCATTTTTAAGAAATATTTTTTGAACATGTTCAATTCTGCTTATCGAAAGATGGTCATAAGGTATCCAAATAATAACTGCATACTTCAAATAAGAACGAACAAGAGCCGTCTAAAGACAGGGTGAGAAAAATGCAGAAGGTGTGGCCAATATCAGACCGTTAACCGGCTCTCAGCGAATTTGAAAGTATCCAGTCATAACCGAGGCCATGAAAGCGAAAAGCAGCGACTTTGCTAGTGATATACAAAAACAAATCAACACAACCTCCACTCATATTACTTCGTTGGTATCTGAACGACTGATTGGACGAGTGTGTGAAAACGTATGAAATGAGCGGGCAGAATTCTGCTGCCGAATTCCCGAAGACGTGGCAGCCGAAGTTACTCTCACAATTTCGTGTTTCACCATAGCTGAAGATCAAACTTACAATAGTAATAGGTATATCATTCTTGATACTCGTATAAAGCAGTTTATAAGGAAAGGTATTAAGAATTGAATGATATTAAGAGGTCCCATGAGTTGGAAAATTTCGAAAAATCTAATTAAATAGTACAATTTATTCAGAATATTCTCCTAAAGTATTAAGTCAGTTGATAAAAAGTTCAAGAGATAGAGCCACGACAATTTTATCAGATCAAGCAAGCATAGTGTGCCGCAGTAGTTAATGCTTTTTTAAGCCTTTGAGTCACATGTTAAATTGTGGCGCATTCGTTATGTGTAGAAAATATATAAAAATCAACAACATTTTTCAGCCACTTGAAATTTGCACTTTATTCAACTAAAATAGCTATAAAACAACACACCAGAAAATTATGTAGAAAGTCCCCAAAAAATATGGGACCAAAAAACGCCCCAACCAAGGAAGTATAACGCCAAAAAGTAGGCAGCAAAAATATATTTCCTACAAGTTTGCACACAACAAACAAAAGCCAAAAAGTAGGCAGTGTTATTTCCCACTAGAAATTAGCAACCACAAGGAAAAACTCAGGAAAAATAGCCTAAAGTGTACCTAAGATATATAGTATATAAGGTATAGCTCTCTCTCTCCTTTTTCTCTACGTTATATCTTTTTTCTCTCTCGCGGAACGAAAATGCGATGCATGGCCTTGAGATTTTACACTCCATTTTCGCTCGTCCATCGACGCCTAAGAAGTTTCACTTGTAAAATGTTTGGATTTAACATTTTCGAGGGATCAGAATGTGGTTAACACATCCTACACTTTTCTTTTTCTTCCTTTTCAAACTATTGATAGCCATTACAAAACTCCTAAATGTAACGAAGCTCAAAGATATTAGAGTTATATTCGACGCTGAATATTCTTGCAGTGGTGACATCAACTTCATTTTTACTAATTCGTATTCATTCATCGCAATGCTTTCGAATTACCTGAACCATTTGATGGGGTTTTACCTGAACCATTTGATGGTCTGGACTAGATGTGGTTTTAAAATAAAATACGTAAAAAACTAGATTCTTTTACTATTTTTATTCAAAGTACGACTCTTAACAATGATAAGTGAATAATTCCATTATTTAAATGATTATTTGCTTCTACAGTCTACCACACGAGAATTTTCACGGACTTGCTAACACACTATCGCATTGAGTTCAGCAATATCGATCCGAATATTGTCTTTAAGATCTGGAAACGGTGCTGGCTCATTCATATAGTCTTAACTGTTAACAGCCTGGTCTGCCTGTCCTATTTCTTTTCTCGACAGAACCGGTTTCTTGAATTTTTTTCATCAACCTTTGAACTGTCGACTCATTTGGACGATTATTTCCACCCCCAAAAAAAATACGAATTTCGCTCTTAAAGATCGATTGATTTATTCTTAAAGATCGATAATTTTCACAGTAAGTTTCAATAATTTTTACGCATTTTTCTGTCGTTAAAAATTTTAGATCTGTTAACTGGGCAAATATCGAAGATGACTCAAAAAAGGAATAGGAATCATTCACCACTGATATCTAGATGTCACTCTTGAAACGCTCTATGTATGTTAAATTATGCTCAGAGTACACTCAGAGGACTAGGAAGTGCTCGGCCAGATCTCCTGTATTAGTTTCTCTTTATATTCTTCGGTAATCATTATGAAGATAGTGAGCCTTCTAATTGATATCGGTGCCTGTTTCCAACAAATAAAATTTATGGTTACTTTCAAACTAGAAAATAGTTTTCGATCCTAGTTTCAATGCTGCTTTGGAAATGTTGTTTGACGCGTGCTGTATATTTTACTTGAACCACTACTTTATTACCTTCGTTTCAAAAACTTAGAAACTCCAAGAGAAATCTCGAAACAAAAAATTATAAGTAAATAAAAAAAACGTTCGAATGCTTCCGAAAATACTGAATCAAGTCTTTTTCTGCAAACAGTGTGCAATAGATTTTTCAAGCACTAAGTAAATAGTTTTGGGGTATTTTTTCACGAAATTACTTCCTTATTTTTATTACCATGAATTAGTGAATAGCAATAAAACTAATTTAGATACTTACAAAATACGTTAAACAATTCAACAAAAACATTTTCTACTTAAATTACCACTTACACACTTACTACAACAACATTTGCGCACATAATAAAAGTACAGTCTAGGGTTTGTGTGTTGGCTGCTCACCAAAAGTGCTTCATTCACCTCACTTTGTACGAGTATATGTCTTCTTCTTCTAAGTAAATATAAGTGAGTGTATAAGTAAGGGTACAAATACATATATGAATAAATGGATATAGTACTTGTATGTTAATTTTAAGTATTGCTCAAGCACATTTCAAGTTGCTTACGAAATTAATAGAAATTAAAATTTAGTTTTCAATTAGCAAACAATTCATTCAAAGAGAAAAAATTTAGCAGTCGGTTTATGGGTTACTTGCCAATGAAGCTATAAAATAATTTCAGTCAATTAAAGGACTCAAAAATATATTAGCGAATCCATGTCGAGTGACCAAAGTATTTTGTTTTGATAGGACTAGTGCAATAACTCCTCCTAGTTTGTTAGGAATAGAACGTAAAATTGCATATGCAAATAGAAAATATCATGCGGGTTGAATATGAACTGGTGTTACTAAAGGATTAGCAGGAATGAAATTATCTGGATCTCCTAATAAATAAGGGTTAATTAAAGTTAATAATAGAAGTGCTATAATTATAATAATAAATCCTATAATGTCTTTGTATGAAAAATATGGATGAAATGGAATTTATAAATATTTGAGTTTAGTCCAATTGGGTTATTTGATCCTGTTTGATGTAAAAATAATAGACGAATTAGTGTTATTGCTAATACAATAAATGGTAAAATGAAAGGGAATGTAAAAAATCGTGTAAGAGTAGCGTTATCTACTGCGAATCCTCCTCAAACTCATTGTACTAAATCAATTCCTAGATAAGGGATTGCAGATAATAGATTAATAATAACTGTAGCTCCTCAGAATTATATCTGTCCTCATGGTAAAACGTAACCTTGAATGCTATTGCTATAACTAAAAATATAATCAGTACTCCTATTAATCATGTAGGTGTAAATAAATATGAGCCATAATAAATTCCTCGGCCAATATGTAGATAAATACAAATAAAGAAAAATGATGCACCATTAGCATGTAAAGTTCACTTGAGTGGAATAAGAAGTACGCTGAAGAGAAATTTGGAAAAGAGTCGAAAATTTCGGTATTCAATTTTTTAAAGTTTATTTCTAATTCATTTTTGTTTTTAGTTTTTAAGAAAAGTATACTTTTTGTAAAAATGATTTTAGGAAAAAATATTTTTTTTTTGTTAAAAATGTTTGGGATTGTTTTTATGAATTGAAAATATTGGGTTGGCAACGAAGAAATGGCGAATTTTTTTAGAAGACCAATAACAATTTTTTCAGGGAACTAAAAAATTTTATTCTGTAATGTATTGCCCATTTTGATGAATGACCTTTTTTGCCATCTTTCAGGTAGCATCATAATTCCACGTTCATAAAACTTCTGGTTTTTATTAGCAAAAAAGTGAACAAGGTACGATTTGACATCATCATCATCATTATTGAAATTTTTAACATTCAAGAAGTTTTGTTTAGATCGACAAAAAGTAATCAGATGGTGGATGTGGCAAAATATCCCAACCAAGCTCCAATAGTTTTTGCCGAGTGTCCAAAGATGTACATTGTCATAAAGGAATACAATACTTTCTCGATTTGTCAGTCCGGTCCGATTTTCTTGAACTGCATTGTTTAATTTCGTTAGTTGTAGACATCAGAATTGATCGTTCGGTGGGTGGTAAGAGTTCGAATTAGGGAATTCCTTTGTAATCCCACCTTCCTTTGATGAATATCAGCTTTTGATGTTGTTTGAGTTGGTTCACCTGGCCTGCTCCACGATCTTTTCTGCTTGATATTGTTGTAAACAACCCATTTTTCATCGCCAGTTATCAGTCGTTTTAAAAATGGGTTATTTTCATTATAATTCTTTAGCAAATCGCAGCTGTGCGTTGCGTTAAATGGGTTTCTCTCAGTTTGTGAGGAACCTATACATCGAGTTTTTGATCATAGCCAAGTTGTTTTAAGTGATTTTCAATGCATGTATGTGTTGCATGAAGCTTCTCTGCAAACTGGCGTGTTGCACTGTGACGATCCTAATCGATTATTGCTTTGATTAGGGCGTTATCAACTTCAACTGGACGACCAGAGCGCTTTTCATCTTTGAGTGAAAAATCACCAGAACGAAATTGGGCAAACCAATTTCGACACTGCCGTTCTCTTCTTTTCACCATATAACTGTGGGCAAAAAGTAAGGTGAATCTGGTTGAAAAATGAAAAATCTTTATTTATTCTTGTAAATCAATTTCATCCCCTTCAAAATAGTCCCCTCTCGATGAAATACACTTATGCCAACAATTTTTCCAATCCCCGAAACATGCCAAATAGTCCATTTCCGGTAGAGCCATCAGCACCTTCTTCGATTCAGCTTTTATCTCCTCAATCGACTCGAAACGCGTTCCCCGGAGTGGTCTCTTGAGTTTTGGGAATAGCCAGAAGTCACACGGAACCAAATCAGGCGAATATGGTGGTTGCGCAACGATATGCGTGGAGTTTTTGGCGAAATGGTCACGAAGAACGAGTGCAGTGTGAGACGGTGCATTATCGTCATGCAAAAACCCAGAGTTGTTGGCCCATAATTCTGGTCTTTTTAGACGAATTGCTTTACGCAAACGACGCATAACGCTCAAATAATATTCCTTATTAACAGTTTGGCCAGGTGGAAGGAATTCATAGTGCACCACACCACGAAAATCGAAAAATACTGTCATCATGACCTTTATTTTTGAACGACTTTGACGTGCTCTTTTCGGTCTGGCCTCGCTTTTAGCACGATATTTGCTTGATTGGTCGGTTGTTTCAGGGTCGTAAGCATAAATCCAAGTCTCATCTCCCGTAATGATGCATTTGAGCTTGTCCTGATAGTCTGAAAGCATTGTTTCACACACATCAACGCGACGACTTTTTTCCAAGAAATTGAGAGTACCAAACGAGATTTGACTTTTCGTAGGCCCAAATGGTCTTTCAAAACGGTTTTCACAGATCCTTCTGATATTCCGATCATATCAGTAAGGTCTGTAACAGTCAACCGACGATTTTTGAGCACTAACTCCTTCACTTTATTGACTTGTTGGTCATCTGTTGACGTCGATGGTCGTCCGGAGCGCTCCAAATCATCAACACGTTCTCGACCCTCTTTGAGGTCTTTGTACCACTTATAAAGATTTTTCTGCGACATGGTCGAATCACCAAATGCCTTCTGCAACATGCTAAACGTTTCCGCAGCCGAAATTTCATTCCGCAAACAAAATTGGATGGCACTTCTCTGCTCAATCAGATCAGACATTGTAAAAATCGAAAAATGCATTATTGGTCGTTTGGTAAACACAAGCGTAAATATATTACTGATAATGACATTCACATGAAAGTTGGCCCAGATGTTATTAACAGTGCTGCCAACTTATGAAAAAAATAACTAGAGCGAAATTTTAATCCCGCGAAGTTTGACAAATAAATTCACCTTACTTCTTGCCCACAGTACACACATAAATTTTTATGAGCTTGCGATGCGGTTTCCCCTTTGCGGAAATAAAAAAAGCAAAATATGACGAAAATGTTCCTTTTAATTTTCCATTTTTAAACGAACGCCAAAAGAAAACTACTCAACCGATCAAAAAACTTTTTTTACTGATTGACAGTTGGCAAAACTATCAAATAAAAAAATATGTTTTACATTTTTAGTTTTTTACATTTTTACGTCTGCAAACCTAAAAATTCAATCGAATAATTAAATTTTTTTAGGTTTTTGAGACAAATACACTTAAAGAATTTTTTTTTTAAATATTAATTTTTTTGAAAAAAAGTGGAAAAAACTAATTTTTTTGTTAAACATTTTTGGTTTTTTTTTATATGAAAATACTATGATCAGTAACTCTTTAACTTATCGGTTATGTTCAAATATTCTACTGGAATTATGAACCAGATATGTATATATATTTTTTTTATTTTCCTCAAATTATCTTAATTTGGCGAAAATACTGATATTTTCAGACCTGCTGCTCAAGTGAGTATTGCTAAGCCTGGTTCGATTGGCTTAAAACTTCATATTTAGTATTTTTTTATTACCTTACGTTTCTACAGGGTGACCTGCAGAAAATTAATATATTTTTTCCCACACAATTAAGGTCACCCTAATATGTCTACATACATACTCCAAAAACTATAAGTAAGCCATTGCATCCGCTAAGTTTCCAAACACAGAAATAAACACACATACGGATGTTTACACTACTCGGTATAAAATTGAGCATCCGTAAAAAAAGGCATTTGGAAATGGGTTCAAGCCGTTAAATGACACATTTGTGTGGCAATCAATTTGCGCGAAAAACTACAAGAGGCGCAAAAATAAGAAAGTCAAATTAAACGAAACCATTTACGCCCACCTGCCCACTTCAACTGCAATCAAATGCAGTGCCACTCAAGCATACCCACACACAAGCGCACACACTTCAGATGCCAGCCGTTCAAGTGGCGCGTTAAATGTTGCGGCGCCGGCGCGTTCCTCACTGCCGCCTTGAAAGTAGCATAAACCAACAAAAAACAAAAACAAATTACACAGCGGATGAACATAACGCAATTGCCAAATGTACACTAAAATATAAGAGAGTATTATACACACACACACACACAAATACATATGCACAATAAATGCAGGTGCTGAGGTGTGCATTTAAATTAGCTTGTGTTCGCTTTCAGCAGTAAATTCTACGTTGGAGTTGTTGACAAAGTCATAAAATGTTGCAAGCAACAATCCGGCCAACCAGTTCGCGTACTTAGTAGTGGCAATTAGGCAATTGCGCGGAAGCCTATAAAAATCAACCAGCAGTTAATCGTAAAACACAGTTCGTCCTCCAAAAAAGCCGCTTGGCTGGCGATGAGTGTTGCGCATGCGTGCAATTTAATGATTAAAACAGCGATAACGTTCTTGAGTGCATTGTAAAAGAAACCAATCCGCTTTATAAGAGTAATATTTTTGTGTGAAGTAAAATTGGGAAATGTTTTTTGTTTTTCTTTAAGTAGCTGCTGCACAGGATAGCAAAACATGTCCCACCAATTTCCGCTGAGCCTTACATGCAGTTTACGCTTAACTACAGTTTATGAATAGATTCCCTTGAAATTGTTGTTGCATCAAGCCGCGAAAACTCACTTTCGCAATGGAATTAACTAAACTCTGTTAGCCAAACAGAAAATGTCGTGTACAAAATGATAACCACACGTATTAGGTTAGGTTTAATTATTTGCCCATAGAGAAGTCACAGCAAACTATCTACTACATAGGGACGTCTGGCACTCTCTCAGCCTGGGGGATGTCAATGATTTTTCCTTACTATCTTCATATAAAATACAGAGATAGTGAACGCTACTCTCTTCCATTCCTCCCTGCAAATAGCGCCGCCTTTTCTACCATTGTTTATTACACCAAAGATAATAGAACCTACCTATTTTCGAGGAAAATACCTTCCTACTGGGAGCGTTGCCTTTTAACCACTCGAATATATTAGCCCCTGTCAAATGCAACATTTTTTTACACAATATGTACAAACTTCCTGGCGTACGCTGAGCCTTAGCTCTACAAATAAACGATGAACCCAAAATTTAGTTTGGTGTGTGCGGAAATTATGTGCTTATACTTACTTAAATTATTATAAACCCATATACGCAAATTAAAAAAATATTTAACAGTTTAAACAATTTTATTGTAACTCCAATTTGTAACTTGAAAGCCTACACACTCGCGAATTTCAGACACACACCAACCCATTTGGCAACGGCGGCCGCTCTATACTTAAAGGATTATACAAGATATTTCAGCATTCTTATGCTAAAAAATCATTGTTTAATTTTTGACAAACTATTAGGTTGGGGATTAAGTTCGTAGCGTTTTTTCCAAAGACTTTTATTATTATTATTAGACTATATACAACCTCTTCCCACCTCTCAACCAATTTGTTGATGTTGTTTCGCCAAAATTCGCCTGGACTAATGTCAAAGTAGTTGTTGAGACAGTTTTTAAGGACTCTTTGTTATCGTAATCTAAAGCCCTTCAGATGGTAATCGGTCGGTGCAAGGTCCGGAGAATACGGCGGCTGCTGAAGGATCCCCCATTTGAGCACATGGAGTGTGACTTTGACGACTTGTGCAAGATGGGGCCTAGCGTTGTTGTGAAGGAGTGTGTTTTGACCATGTCGATCAGGTATTTTCAGTCCAATACCCTTATTCACGCAGTTTAGCTGGCCAATTTAGAGCTTATTCTTGGCTGTGGTATTCTTTTCGAGCATTGCCAGTACACCATGCCCTCCGAGTCCCACCAAACACATATCATGATCTTCCTGGAGCCAACCTTTCATTGCTTCATATTGATGTGTAGGCGCCATTTCTCATCTTCAGTGACGATTCAGTATAAAAAGCGCTATTTAAACCCGCGAGATGCTGAAGAGCAATTTGAACGCGGCTTTTGTTTTTTTTTTTTCTTTGAGCTCGAGAGGCACACAGGCTCTCAATTTTTCGGTAAATCCCATTGAATAAAGGTGACTGAAAATCGTTTTATGATCGCAGCTCATTTCGAGTGCCAATTCACGACTGGTTTGGCGACCGTTTTCCTTCAAAAGTGATTTGAGACGCCCTTCATCGAATTCAGAAGGCCCTCCGTCATCGACGTCAAAGTCACCATTTTTGAACTTTGCAAACCATTTCCATGTTGTAGACTCGCCTATGGCACCTTCTTCATACATGTCGCAAATATCCCGTGCTGTTCGGTAGCTTTTTGACCTCGCTGAAGGGCAAAGAAGAGCAGGTGTCGAAAATGTTGATTTTTGCCTACTGGGTATCCCATTTCTAAGCCTCAAAACTAATAAGAAATTAAATAACTCAAAAATACAATTAACATAGTTTTGTAGAGCAGAAAGAGTTGTATTGAATGAATACTGTGCCGTTTGCGAAACAGCAAACGAATCGTGGTAAAGTAAAAAAAAAATACAAAAACGCTATGAACTTATTCCCAAACCAACTCAGTAGTTATACGGGTTATTCCTACACAATTATATCCAGTTTGTGCTATTGAAAAACCTTATAAGGTTAGTTCTTATTATTTGCAAGGAAAACTTTTTGCACTTACTCAGTGAGAAACTAGCATAAGGAACTTACTGCAGATCTGTTCTGCAAACTTTTGTAGTCATAAATTCGATAAGAAAATGTAATATGAAATTTGGAAATCTTTAACAAAATTGGTTTGTTTGTAGGCTTGAGTAAATTAAGTAGTAAACGGGAAAAGTTTTGAAAAATTTTATAATTTGGTGATTTATTCAATGTTAAAAATTTTGGTATAGGGTTTTCAGTTATTCTCAAAAATTTTGAATTTTCTTATAATTTTTTAATAAAATATATTTAAAAAAATGCCTAGTTTTTGTTAGTTGGAAAGGCAGTGCATTTAAGGTTTTTTATAATTATCTTATAATATTTTAGAATCAAATATATTTAAAACAAAATCTTTAGATTTCGTTAATTAAAAAGTCAGTGCAAAATACTGCTATGGAGAAGTACTAGCACTCAAACTATTCGAATACTCGTATTAAGCCCGCTTGCGAGGCGCTTCATGGTATTCAAGAGATCTTTTCAAGTTTTTTCATGGTAAAAATGTTTATCACCGAAGGCGTCAAGGACCAAAAATTCAAATTCACAATTTCGACACAATAAAACAAAGTAAGGCGCACCATTGCAGTTTCCTTCTATGAGAAACTAGAGAAGAGTGGGGACTTGCATTGACATTTACCACTAAAGTGGTTAGTCAGTGATTGCCTAGTGGCAGTGTTACATGTTTTCTGAAGCACTAAATATCTTTCTCTCGCTCCGACTACTTAACTTTCTTGGCATTTTCGCAGCTGAAATTCTGGGAAT
The DNA here is from genome assembly GCA_037575425.1 of Anastrepha fraterculus. Classification (NCBI taxonomy): domain Eukaryota; kingdom Metazoa; phylum Arthropoda; class Insecta; order Diptera; family Tephritidae; genus Anastrepha; species Anastrepha fraterculus. The sequence continues at coordinate 392,886 of JAYXIM010053180.1, forward strand.
CTATATTAGAGTCTATAGAGTATTGAAAAACAATTGCCAAGTATTACAAAGAACAAAACTTTTTCTGAGAGTCAAGCAGCACTTTTGTCACTGGCATCACCAACAAAAAAATTCTGCAACTCATACTTTGCAAGTCAATACTTTACTCTGATGTACTCCTCTCACCCGTCTGCGTTCCCGGTCACAGGCTCGACAACGAGAAGGCAGACGAATTGGCTCGAACTGAAGTTTTTTTTTTTTTGATGAGTTCCAATTCAAGGCAGGGCAAGATAAACATCTACAAAATTACTATAAATCCACTTCCTAAGAAGGTCAAGGTGTGATGTTTTCAAACTAAGCAAAAGACTTAAGAAGCAAACTTTAATAACTTTTCTTAATTCCTGCCAAGCTCGGAAGTTTATTTATGCTATTCAAACTTTATATACTTTGAATGCGTATAAAGGGTGGGCCAATGGCTGATTTCCTTTTCAAATTCAAGATAACGAGACATTGGAGTTTGGTGAAAAAAAAATGGTTATTACTATTAAATTGTTCCGCCTCCAATGACTAGTCAACTTGTATATCAATAGAGAAAAACTAGAAAACTTTCAGGTCAACTTTTTGCTTTCGCAGAATAGGCCGAGTACTTCGATCGCATGATTTGTTCACGCGATATGAACCATTAAGTGTAGAAATATTCAAAAACACCTTTTTGGAAAAAAAAATTGAAAGAGCTCCTTTAAAGAAATGGACAACATATTCGTATTTAGTGAGGCAAATTACCCTTAAGTGGAGCAGAGCTGGCACTTGGTCATTATGTTATATAACCGCCACTATCAACCTAGTATAAGAGCACTACCAAGACAAAAAGAAAATCGAGAATAATTCAGTACTTTATTAAATTTTTCCACCATAACGACGTTACCGAAAATATTAAAACTAATGCATTTTCAACACCAGATCAATGGCCAAATACTCGCACTTGAGATTGATAATAAACAGAAAATTAAAAGCAATAAAAAGTATTAATAAAACAAAATTCAGAATGACATTCTCACGCAAAGACTGATTCAACAGAGGCATCTGGATGAATGTTAACATAAAAAATTGAAAAAGAAAATCAAGACAAACAACAGTAAAAGCGAAAATAAAAAGATTGAAGCAATGAAAAGATATCTACAAAACGAAAAGAATAAAATGCAATGAAAATTGGGAAGCCACTGCTTTCTAACAAACAGCAACAGAAGAAAAAATACGTAGCACGTCAAGCAACGGTGCGGCGACAAAACAGTTGCTCAACGACAGATCATACGTTGGGCTTAGTGATCTTGTAAATGTCAGTCACCGTTGCGTTCATAAGTGGATACTTGTAAAGACTTGTACTCGTATGTATGTGTATGTGCGTATGTATAAGCGTACGAGTGTAACTTCTTCACACCATAAAAACTGGTGCTTTTCTTATATCTGAATATTTGTCCATTAAGTATCTAGAAACATCGCATCTCTATCGATTTGCTTATGTTGCAATCGTCACTGCACATTAGCGATCAATAAGTGCGAGAAACGCATGTGCACACATACGAGGTGTGGCTGTCAAATTACAGGACTGATGTTGTGGAATGTTTTGTTTTTATTGCATGCATATCTACTTACTTTTACCACCTTAAGGACATCTTCCTTTGATACCTCCAAAGCTCCATGCGCATCTTCTATTGCTCGAGGAAGAGCTGGTAGTCATCTTCTACCAGTTCCTTCAATGACGCATGCCGCTTTCTCTTTCAACGCTGTACTGTGGCTTGACTAGAATCCTGAAGCCAATGTGAAATAGCTGACACAAGTCCCAGCTTTATTTTTACTTCTTCTTCTTCTTAGCTTCACAGTCTGTGGTGGACCGTTGTTTCATCAACAATCTCTCTCCAGTTCACACTCTCTCTCTCTCTCTCTCTGTCTCTTGCTACATTTTCCAATTACGAACGTTTATCACTTTCAAGCCTGCTTCGACGTCATCAAGCCATGTCTCTCTTCTTCTTCCTTCTATTGGACGTAAAGTAAACTTTTTTTTTGAGTTTTTATAATTCACAATTTTTGGCTTGGGCTGGAAATAATTTTCGACAAAACACAAAAACAACTCTTATGCTAATAAAGGCTATGACTCCCCAACTTATTAGTTTATAGAAGCGGGAAGAACTGCGTTGAAAAGAGAAGGCTTCACTCTAGGCAGCTGGTAGTCGCGTGCATTTGGCACATGTGCACTTATTCTATAGAGCGATTCCATATCTAGTGATCCAGGTATTTTGGATATATCTTTAATTTTTAAAAATTAGTTTATTTGTAGGCTTGAGTGTAGAAAGAAGTAAAAAAAAGTTTAAAAAATTTCATAGTTTTGAGATATATTCAAAGAGGAAATTTTTGGTATGGTTGTTTTTAATGTCGTAAAGAGTCTGTTGACTACCATGCGGATTACTTAGGTTCGAATCTCCTTGCATGAAACAGCAAAGTGATAGAAACAGTTTTTTCTAATAGCGCTCGCCCCTCGGATGGCAATGGCGAACCTCTGAGTGTGTTTTCTCCTAATAAAAATATATACCGTTCTGAGTCGGCTTAAAACTGTAGGTCCGTCCATTTGTGGAGCAACAACACTCCAAAAAGGGTGTAAGCGCATTGTTTTACAATTTTATAATATCATTTTTATGTTTTTTTTTTTTTGTTTTTATACTTTACAAAATAAATTATTTGAAATTTTTTTTATATTTAGTCAAAATTTAGTCCAAAAATCGTTTTCCCAAAAACTTTTGTCAAAAAAATTAATAAAACAAAATGTTTAAAGTAAATTTTAACCTAAAAAATTTAAAAAAATATTTATAAAATTTTAAAAAGAAATTAAGATATTTGAATACAAAAAGGGTGTAAGTATTTTTTTTTTATACTTAACAAAATAAATTATTAGAATTTTTTTTTATTTTTGGTCAAAATTTAGCCCAAAAATTGTTTTCCCAAAAATTTTTGACAAAAAAATTATTTTAAAAAAATTTAAAAAAGTAAATTTTAACCTATAGAATTAAAAAACAAAATTATAAAATTTTAGAAAGAAATTAAGATAGTTGAATACAACATTTTTAAATTATTTCGCAAAAATTTTAAATTATTTTCAAAATATTTCCAGTTTACTTCTTCTTATTATTACTATTATTACAGAGTCTGAGCTTAGCTTTATCAATAATTTTTAGTCTTTGTCTTATTTTATTGCCCTATTATTATTCTCAACTATATTTAACGGCGGCCGCCGTGGCCGAATGGGTTGGTGCGCGACTACCATTCGGAATTCACAGAGAGAACGTGGTTCGAATCTCGGTGAAACACCAAAATTAAGAAAAACATTTTTCTAATAGCGGTCGCTCCTCGGCAGGCAATGGCAAAGTTCCGAGTGTATTTCTGCCATGAGAAAGCTCCTCATAAAAAATATCTGCCTTTCGGCTTGAAACTGTAGGTCCCTTCATTTGTGGAACAACAATAAGACGCACACCACAAGTAGGAGGAGGAGCTCGGCCAAACACCCAGAAAGGGTGTACGCGCCAATCAAAAAAATTGGAAACCTTGTCCAAATAACAAAAAAACAAAAGTGCTTTTAAGTTATATTTGTTGCTATAACCAAAAAAAATATTAAAATGTTAAAATAATCGAAGAAATTTTTCTTTAAAAATCTCCATGCCAATTTAAAAATTTTGTGTGGAATAAAACTAGCTGTACCCCTAAAATAAATTTAAGAAAAATAACTTTAAAGAAAAATCAGTACACAAATAATCAATGCATTCTAAATCATTTTATTGATTTTGTTTATTTCGAAAAAATCGGTTGAATGGGGCAGAAGTTGCTACTCTGCAGCGTCACCTGGTGGCGAATGGCAGCGATGAGCACGTATTATTCTACAACCCTTCTCCGTGGAAAAATACATTTATGCGCCAATTTTTATAATAATCGGTCCAGTAGTTTTTGAGTTCATCGAGGACATACAGACAAACATTCATTTTTATATATAGTATAAAGATTATAAATTTTTTTAAAAACTTTCCAGTTGAGTTCTTATTATACTCAAACCGAAACATTGGGAACCTTTTCAAAATAATAATTAATTCTTTAATTACAATATATTAAAAAAAAGGTTAAAAATAATCAATTATATGTGACATTAAAAAAACTCCACTTTCAAATTTGTAGCAGTAAATAAATTTCGAAATTATGTATAAAAAATTATTTAAAATTTTTTCAGTTTGCTTCTGGTTAAACTCAAGCCTACAAATAAAATTTTCAGAGAAATGTAAGATAATTCAAATACTGGGATTACTTACTTGGCACGGAATTGCTCTATAGCAGCGTGAACCTCGTGATTAACTAGCCACACCTCGTATAAGTTTGTATCCGTGAATATGTGAACGCCTTTGAAATATTTATCGCCATGTCGGCTACTTCTTGTTTAACGCATTCTCCTCCCTCTTTCTATCTGCCTCTCTCGCTTTTCCCACATACGCATTGGTGACTGGTTTGTGCGCACGCACACATGCGACAGCAGAAAATGTCTCCCAACACCACTTTACATTCATATAACTACATACTTCATGCACCAGCACTCGCATTCATGCTGGAAATTGTGGCACTAGTGCAACCTAGCCGCCAACTGCATACAACCATGCAACGACAAGTCGTCTTGCCAATCCAATTCAATCCACTACAAATCTGAAGCCAGTTTGTCTTCTAAATAGCCACATTTACTCATTTTCTAGTGGCACACTTTAGCACCACGACAACACTTCAATGGCGGCTGCTTCAATGGCACGCACTGCCCGTTATTGTCTATGTTTGTCCACATTTTTTCCACCTGAGGCTTGTTTCTTCTGATACTTCTAGTGACTTTGTTCTTTTCTCCTTGTTACGGCTTACAGTGTATGTGGTATTGTGCTTTGTCTTGGAGCAGCACGCAACGGACTAGACTTCATTGATGCATCACACCATTAACATGTTTACTGTCATATGAGAATATATGTAAGTACGAGTATATAGGAAGTTCTATGCCACTACGGTACTCCACATTCGTCCGATGGATGATCGCGTCGAACCTGTTCCTCCAGCTATGTTGTATTGGCTCGCCTACCTTGTTCCTATGCATGTCTATCTCTGCACGTATTTGATAATTTATGCATGGGGAAAATGTCGACCGCCCGGTAGTTGCATAAATTAACACACATTTCTTTGTACAAATAGAATTTATGATATTGATTTGTCCACAACATCGATAGCGGCAAGAGCAACAAAATACGGAATACCGTCGTTGTCAACTGGCAACGGGTTAAATTGTTCTGCTGCTGTGCGGATAAAAAAAAATGAGAATGAAAGCACAAAGTTGTGCGGATACCTTAGCCATGTGGTAGGTAGATGATCGCTGGTGGATCAATAAGAATTAGGTAGGTGTTTAAAATATTATCAGGTTGCATACGAAATGAAATCAACTTCCAGAAATGGATAACAGGTGAAAGGAGCTCGAAAATTACACTTACTTTTGAAACTCTTTTTGTTAGCCACTGCAAAAATGTTTCCAAAAATCTTTTCAAGCAGTAGTTGTGTGAGAAAAATAGAAATAAGTGCTGCAAGCACCTAGGAGTCACCTAAAATATAAGACATTTATCACTTATTATAAAAAGAATTTAGCTTGCACAACGAAACCTCTGATCGACTTTGCTAGAGATCGTCGATTTTCTGTTTTGCTGGGCATGAGAGATCTGCATGAGTTGCCATTTTTAGGTTAGGTTTGTCAGGTTGCTTGTCTAAGACAAGATACTCCGTGGCCCTAAGACCCATTGTGATAACTGCATTCGATTTCCAACCCCTAACTAAGTTGCTTAAATCACTTAGATCTTTTTAAGAAAGTAACTCGAGCCTCCAGTGAGACTTTTTGCGAATATCCCAGGTGTTCAAAGAAATAATCGCTAAGATATTTGATACGAGTTCTTTGGAGTGCAAGATACCCACAGAGGAGGTGTTGTACCGAGTCAATTTCGACTTCATCTCCACAGCTCTTGCGGAAATCGTTGTGAGGTACACCTATTCTACTGGTCAGGGTGCCAATAGTGCAGCTACCCGTTATAACACCTGTGAGTGCGCTGGTAGTTGATCTGTTGAATTCAAGCAGACATTTTGTCAATTTAAGAATCAGTCTTGGCCAGAGCGCTGCACTTAGTAGAGACTACCGTCTGTTGGTTTCCATAATTACGCTCAAGTCGCAGTGTACAGGTCGTTTAAAGTAATACTTATGCCCTCTACCATCCGCTGGAGCTCAAGCTCAGAGCATTTCCTTGCACCCACATCCGTTCTTTCATTTCCCTCACTCCAGAGTGGTCGGTGACCCAAAAAAGTGTGGTGCTGTTGGATAAGCGAGAACGTCTTCCTGCGTTCTTTAACACATCTTGAATTGATGAACGCTGAGGACAGTGGCCTGATCGTGCTTGACTATTAACAAACGTGGTAAGGTTTGTCTATCAGTCTTATTGTTTTTGCTGCTTGGTCTATAGCGTAAATCTCTGCTTGGAAGACGCTACACCATTCTGGAAGTTTAAATCGCGCTACCCGAGATGTGGTACCCAACCCTCATGGAACTTAACGTCAGAGAGAGACTAAGAAGAAGGGGAGTCCTGGTGAAGCGACTCCGGCATATTTGGTTTAAGAGCTCACCGGGATTGCCGCAGCTGTTCACCAGGTAAAATGAGATTGCAAACGGGCGTCAGTCTTGTAGCAAGCGGCTCATCTAAACCAAATAATATGTGCTAGTCAGAAAGGGATAGTGTATCCTACTAGGTCCTGCTTTGCGCTTGTGATGATCGCACGGAAATTAACAACGAATTTACATTAAGCAAAACAGGAATCAAAATGTGAACGATCAAATGTATCCAAGGGACTCGCAGGCTCTGAGAAATCCACCTGCTTCGGCAATACGCACAATGGATTTGGAGGTGCGAAATTCATGTATTCTCAACGATAGCTCAAATATAGCTGAAACCTGAGGCCTAATCCTACGATGGGAGAAACTGGAGCCGATGATGAGGGGCGCATAATCGCAAACACCGCATTTGTACACTCAAACTAAATGCGACCATTACTACAATTACCCAGAACCAAATGAGTAGCATAGTTGGAGTGCTGGTTTCCACCTCGTTAACCCGAGTTCGACATCCAAATTAAAAACCCGTGAAATCGTTACGAAAAGTTTGTGGAATTTTTTTAATTATTGCGCAAAATTTGGGAAATTTTGTTATAAAAAGTTTTGCGTTGACAAGGAGCTAAACTTTTATGCAAAAATAATAATCATTAAAAACAAATAGAAAATTACTAAATCTGGTAAATTCCTTAAGGGGGGGAGTCCATGTGAAAGCCTGAAAATCGGTCATTTTTTAAACATATTTTTAAAGGTGATAAAATTTATTAAATTTAAAATTTATTTAATTATATAATTTTGAAGCTTTAAAACAACTTTATTTAACCTTTCGAAAGTCCAAAAAAATTTTTTTAATTTTTTTTTTCAAAATGGCGGCTCAGGAGCATTTCTTGTCGGCTGCTTACGGAGCGAGGTCCCAAACTGCTCTATTTATTACTCTTTATCTTTCGATCTGAAACAAAAAAAATTAAATTGGTTTTTTTTTTTTATAACATATTAACAGAAAGGATGAGCCTATAAAATAAAAAAAACAAGTATGAAATCAATTATAAAATAAACCTTTGAGAAAAAGTCAGTACTTAGGGCTATTTGATTGACATTTTTAATCCCCAAAAAGTAATTTATCAACGCGAATTATCTGAAATTTTAGGTTTATCCTTCCGATAGTAATGTAGAGGCCTCACCAAACTTCAAACAAATCGGTCGATAACTTTTTGAGTTACAACACGAGCAGTTTTTAAAAATGCAGTTTCGAGATAAATGAGTTTAAAGTTTGAGGTACAGGAGCGCGCGGACCGCCCTCTACCTAGTTAATTGGGCTATAGAAGCTATAATATTAGGAATTTTCGCATGAAAATTTCGCAGTATGTATATTCTTAAAATACTATACTTTAGAAATATCGAAAAAAAAATCGATTTTTTGAAAATTTTACATGGACTTCCTCCCTTAAGACTCAGATCTTGTCGGGTGTATCTAATCAGCCAAGTCCTCACAGGCCAGCCGAAAGTGTGTGTAGCTAGACTGAGTTTTTAAGTTTGTATGATAATTTTGTTTTTGTTTGAAAGCTTTGTTAAAAGAATATAAAAAATAAAAAATTTTGTTTAATGTTAATTTGAATAAATTGCAACTGCCTCATCCAATCTAATTTCTTCCCACTGAATAAATCATTGCCAACTACGACACTATTTCATAAATTTAACGAAAATCTAAATGATTTTGCAGAGGCTATACATCAAAGCCCGCTTTGTGGTTGCACAAAATATTCCATAGAACTTTAGAAATACAGGCCACATAAACTATGAAATACGTCTTTTTAACGTCGGACTGCGTGTGCTTATGAGCATTAGACTGAAGCGCATTATTTAAGTGTCCACTGCAGCTGCTCTGCCAGTTTGTGTTTTGTCGCTTCTACTACTCGTACGGCGGCATTAGATCATAAGCGCGTGTCAACGACATATTAACCCAATTTTTGCCAGTAACAAAACCCGAATCAAAGAACAAAGACTGTTATTTGTTTTATATACACACATATGGTAGATATAAGTACACACATACATACATATGCACATATTTTTTTGTTGCTTGTGATTTTCAAATTTTTTTACGCTTGCACTCCAACAACTCGTGCGGCACTTCAAATCTGTCTAAAGTAATACGAAATACGCTCTGAAAATTTCCTCATTCATTTTCACTTGGTCTCAATTAGAATTTCATTACTCGTACATTCACTCACCAGGAAAGCGATTGCGCAGCTCTTCAGCTGTCTTACGAAAATGTGAAATTAATTTTTATACTTTGCTTTCGACGGCACCGACGGTAATGGAGCTCATCTTCTGCTTTGTCATCCATTGCCGGAGTAATAAAATTCATAGTTCGTCTATTTTAGCACTTGATTCACTCATTTCTCTGGTACTTGGAAATGGAATATGATTAATTTTTGTTAGTGTAAGATTTTTGCTTGCTCACCACGCGTCATAAGTAAACCTTTCTAACTCCTTGCTTTTGTTTACAATTTTGCTGATTTCTATACGCTTTGTTTTTTGATTTTGTTGATTTTTATTTTTCACTTATTTTTGAAAACATATACGCTAATGATAGCTATTTTCAAGGCTTCAGCTACGCCTACCTTTCACCGAAGAAATATAAAAAAAATGAAAAACATAAGAAACAATTTCAAAGCACCTGCAGAAAATTTAACGAGCCATCTCGCCGAATTCATATGAGCAAATTTATGTGTGCCTTTTTAGGTCAGATGGGAATAAGAATTTTTGTACAACTCATTAAAAAAACAGCAAAAAACTTTTAAAAATACAAATAATAAAATAAAAATTTAGCGAAAAAGTTATCTTTGGTTCATGGATCTACAAAATATCTCATGTCTTCCTGTCCTATTTCCAAAAATCAAAGGAAATTGAGCTTAAAAATTTTGAAACGGGCTAAAAGCATATGGGATGTGCTAGTTATATTCAGCTGGGCAGGTTAGGTTAAGTTGATCTGGCTGACTGAAAGCCATCACATAAACCTATTGGTACTTAGTGGTATCAAATGGTGCTAGACCTTTACGTTTCTCTATAGTAGACATCGTGCAATAAGTCTGCATCTTTTGCGAATCTGCGTAAACTCTAAAACTCTAACCAGGAGATATATTTTCCGAGACAGATCTAGTAAGAATCTGACGTATTTATCTGCATTCTGCGTACACATGATTTTCGCGGTTTTGCAATTGGCTAAACTGTTTCACCTCCTGTCTATCATTGATTTCATGTCCGCTAAGATGCCATTGCAGATCGTCTTTAAGGGTTTTAGCAAGTCGTTTTCTTTTTTAAATGGCATGTAAACTGCGCTCTTGGTAATCTCGTCTAAAATTTCGTTTCATGCAATGCTCTTATGTCCGGGTACCTAATAGATGTGCAGCCGTCTGTCTTCACCCAGTCTCTCTATGGATTCCCTGCTTTTTAGAACGTTTTTAAATGGAATTTCATATGAGTTTATGGCCTTTAGCACTGCTTCACTGTCAACGTGTACGTATATTTATTTGGAGTTGTTCGATGCCTTTCCAGTTTGAACGCCTGCCTGATGCCTAGCTCTGCACAATAGATCCCTGCACCTACTTCGTCCAACATTTTCGAGCCGTCAGTAAATATATTAAGTGCTTTTGGACTAGGTATCGTTCCACTTTTCCACCTCTCTTCTTCTCGTCTTTATCTCCTTCCTGCTAGGCAGTAAAGAAGTTAATGTGGTGGCAGGAGGGGCGAAAGTCACTTGATTTGTGCTCAAGAAGACGCCGCAGAGATGTGTCCTTTCGCCTCTGCTTGGCTAGTTGCTATTGTCGAAGTTCTGACTTAAATATTACTACTGACTATTTTTAAAGGAAAATTGCACAACTTATTTCTCAGAAAAGCACACAAGCGATGGAGCTTCATTTCATCTATTTCGAAAACCCTTTGGTTCCATTGCAATAGATGCAGTACTCAGGAAGTCGTGGAGACTCCACACCATTCAATTTCCAAATTTGTAGCTGTGCTTAATGGTCATTGTACGCGTCCGGCTTCGTCAGTTAGATGATAAAGGTCACTGGGTGTTCCCTTCTTCGACAGCCTGGGGCCGTGCGCCAACCTAAATCCCATCAGTGTTCTCCATTACATCAACAGTTCTGGCTGGCTGTAGATATCTGCCTGTTGGAGGTCTCATAATGGTATCAAAACAGCGCTTCAGTGCTACTTGGAGAGTGCCAAGTACTCCAACCATTTCACCTACCTACCCACTCAACCGTCACTAAATATTGTGCTTGATTTCGCCTTAGATGCTCTTGTATTCATATTGTGAATCAACCTAATTAACTTGAGTTTAGTTTGGCTTCAGCTATTCCCACGCACGTGTGTACATGCATACATACACAAAAAAGGAGTGAATGGGCGTAGTAAATTTGAATACAATAAATCAATAAATTTCTTAGATTAGTTTCGAAGCGTAGCAAACAAGAATTCGTCACTCATAATATTAAACTTAATTCATAGTAAATTCTCTACATTTGACCTTTGTGGTCTCAAATTGTCTATAATTATTATTAAATTATACGAATATAATGCATATTCCCATGCCAGTGCAATAAAGTGAAGTAATATAAAAAGTGGCTTTTGTTGTTTAAGTATTATTTAATAATTACGAGGCGCATACAATGTAGACAGTAAAGGGCCGCATTTTTCATGAAAATTTTACACTGCGTGTTAATCTTTTTCTGCTAATGGATATGTCTCTTGCTTGTAAGGTAAGAATTTTCATTGCTGAAATATGAAATATGAAGCAATAAAGTAAAACTCCTTGTTACAGACAGTCCTTATAACCGGACAACGGCAATTTGGTGAACATAGATTCTTCGTTATTTTTCCAAGCAAATATCACCACAATAGCCAAACACTCTAATAACCGGACGCGGGCATTATGCTGCAAACCTTTTTGATAAAAAAGTTTCACATAAATGGTCGAAGTTCAAGAAAATCCTACGCAAGCAGGAGCAATAAAAGGCCAGAAAAAAAACTCCCCTTGCTTTTATTTGTCTCTGCATCTCATCGAAGCGAATTAAACTTAACTAACATAAACATTTTTGCCTCCAAACACAACGGCAGTAAGCCAACCCCTTGATCGGAGTATAATAGAAAATTTTGGAATTTTTTGTAAGAGCTTACTTTTAAACTACTTTTTCAGCCTCAGAACGATCAAAATCGTAAAAAAAATAATTATGGATAAAATAATATATGTATAAGCTGAATTCTCGGAAATCGTTGAAAGCCTTTTCGGTTTTCATCCCAAAGAAGGTCTTCCACTGGCCATCTGTGTTAAATTTCAGGAAGAAATCGTTTTGGCGAAGAATTTTTATGGGTTTCTCAAAATTTATCAAAATATCTACTCTAAAAACCGCAATACAGAAATACAATTAAAAAAAAGAAGCGATTTTATGGGTATAAATCGTTCAGAAGAAGAATATATTGATGAAACAAATGAGTCCATAACATCGTGCTGAAACGTTAAAACTTGCTGCGCTTTTGAAATAAATTACCAAAAATGCCTGGAAGCTTTTGAGCGCATCAAAAATATCAAGAGTTATTTTAAAAATCAATTAAAATAAAAACAGTTAAATTATTCAATTAAAGTAGTATTGTATTATAATAACAATCCGATCAAAGTTGCGGACACAGAGAGTTGTTCAAAAAATTTTGCTAGAGCAGTACCATCTATTTTTAGCATTTAATGATCAGGTGATACCTGCATTTTTACAGTAACTTTAGATGCTTCACTGCTTTAGAAACGATGGCAACGGTCTTTCAATCGGAAGTTTTTCCAATAATTAAGGTGGCAAACTGGATAATTGGCATGAAATTTAAGTCTGGGCCTTTAGTAACAGCTCTAAAGGTCGTAGAAACCATTCGCAGCTCTTCGAAAATTATTCAGGAACGAAAGTTGAGGTTAAAGTTTCTTGCAAAGTGTGTACCGGGACACTGTGGTGTTCAAAAACTGCAATAAATTTTCATCAAAACTTAAAACTTTTAGTGCGAATTGTTCCACAAATGTCGAGCACTATAAAAATTCTGAGTATGCAATTTTGTAGCCCATTCAATTTTGGTGAATGCTTGAAGTCGCTAAAAAAAATAAATTCACAACATTTGCAGAGAATACAAATAGACCAAATTTACAAAAAACGGAGAAGGATCGACCGGTGTAGGTTAACGACGGACACAAACCGTAGCAACAACGTGCACTACTCCGAGCGTTTATCACCCGCACAAATGCAGCGATTCCAGGACCGCAGAAACGGCACAAATTACCGCAAGGCAATACCAATAAATCCGACGCCGGAATGGATAGCACTTTATAGTACGCACAAGCACTAGCCAGGAAACGGAAATAAGCGCCAAAAAGTAGGCACCAAAAAAATTCGGACCAAAACATGCCCCAAACAGTAGGCACTAAGGAAATATAACGCCAAAAGTAGGCACCAAAAATATATTTCCTACAAGTTTGCACCAACAAACAAGCGCCAAAAAGTAAGCAGTATTATTTCTCACCAGAAATTAGCAACCACAAAGAAAAACTCAGGAAAAATAGCCTAAAGAGTTTAAGGTATAGCTCTCTCTCTCTTTTTCCTCTACGTTATATCTTTTTTCTCTCTTGCGGAACGAAAATGCCCAAAACGTTGCATGGCCTTGAAATTTTACTCTCCATTCTCGCTCGTCCATCGACGACTAAGAAGTTTCACTAAAAAAAAAAAAAGTCAAAAATCAACGCAATTTTGGAGCCTCTTCAAACTGGCAGAATTGATTGGAGTGCAAAACTGCATACTCCACATTTTTCAACCAGTTCTGATTGCAAAGTGAGAAATTTTGATGAAAACTTTTGCATTTTTTCTTAATTTCCACAAAGTTTGAAACTTGGACTTATATGGGTTTTGTAATAGAATGAACTATGTTTTCAGAAAAAATTATTAAAATTAAATAATAAATAAATAAATGTTCACAATTTTATTCAACCCAGAATACTTTTCAAGCCTGCCGCTGAAACAGAATTATATTCTACCAATTTTATGTTTCTGCCTCATTTCCGAATTCGCATCAGCAGGCCGCGCGTTACCAGCCGATATGCCACAAACAGCACATGATTATAACGTTCAATAATAATCTCTTGCTGTTGTGTGTACGATTCGAATTTGCAATTCGTGACGCATTCGCCACCAGTGAATTCAGTTTTGAAGGCATTTAACAACTTGCCGCTTATTTTGTGCACTTTTACAGCATTTATATGAATCATAAATGGGGCAATATTAATGTAATATAATAGCATAAATAATAATACCAATAAATATCGACCTTGAAAATTATTTAAAACACTCGTAATAATACATATAAATACAATATTTCTCATAGCATATTTAATATTTATTAACCATAACATGGGTTTATGGGGCAATGTGAAAAAACTCACTATTGACGAACAGAAAAGAAAAATAAATATTTTATATAGCGCATACATGTACACAAAGGCGCAAAATTAATCATCCAATTGCGTTTTTGAATAACTCTTTTACTAAATATAAAAAAATATTTTTTATGTGATGGAAATATTCTTTTAGATCTTTGCGCATGTTAATATACTGCAGCTGTCTAATTCACAAGCATCAAAAATGATTGACGTGCGACGCTATTTGCAAAACCCTTACTATAAGGTGATTAATTTTGCAGCAAATTGTGTTATACCAATTTATTTGGTATTTAAACTTATTTGTAATATGATAAACATCTATAAATTAAATTTGTTGTAATTAAGGTTAGGTTGAATTGGTTGCCTTGCAGTCAGTCACGCATAGACCGATTCGGTCCGTAGCGATACCAGATGGAATTCATTAGTTATGTATATGTGCTTTGAAATACTCCATGCAGAGGAGACATTTCCAATTTATTGCTGAGATATATTTCAATCCATCAAACTGTGGTGCCTCCAGTTATTTTAAGCGTGTTTTGAAAAATGCTGGACATCCGCAAAGGAGATGCTCTACAGTTTCCCTTCAGCCCTGCTCCCTAAATTTCTTGCATTCTTAACCCAAATTAAATTCCGAGATTCCTATCTTATAAGCTTACACTGCTACTGATATACTATGTATGCCCCGTCAGCACGCCTATCATATTTCTACAATCTCTTCGTGTTAGTGATAGTATAAACCGAGTACGACTGCGATCGTCATCTTTTTACACTTAGCATCCCTGCAAGTGGACAAGCTCTCCCTGAGTTTTCTGATCATATTTTCATCTGGTTCGCCTAGTTCTAATTTTTATTACACCAAACTGAACTTTCTTCACCCGCGAAACAGTTTTACACCGATTTCGCAGTGGTGGCATCATTAAGGAGCCATAACTACCTCTGCTCTCCTTTGGCGACTTGTGGCACAGTCATCATTTATGTCCTTACGGCCAGGTTTAAACCACGTATACCACTCATGAACACTACCACAGGATAACTGATAATCTCCTTAAACTTGGTCCTTTCATAGCAACATTTTTGTAAAAGTTTCAGTTTTAGTTAAACAAGTTTTTTTTAGTTATTTCTTCAATCCAAGTTCCTAAACCGTTGTCACTAATACTATACACTAGAGGGACTCTCACGCATAGTTGCAGAATTTGTAGTAGGCAGCGCCGTTAGAATTGGGAAGGACCTCTCCGAGCCATTTGCCACCAAATGAGTTTTCAGATAGGATGAATCTCTGTCGTGTAACTTCATTAACCAGATGCTGGAAAAGATCGTGCGAGCCGCAGAATTTAACCGCTTAGCTACCATTTATTTTACGAACGTACAATTTCTGGCGATATTAACATCATCGGCCCTAACAACCATGCTGTTAGTTCTGCCTTTTCTAAGCTGGATAAGGAGCAAAGCGAAGAAACGAAGACGATACCAAGTACCTCCTGCCATCAAACAAACAGTGGGCGCATTCGCGTATGGGCACCCACGTCACTGTTAGCACTACGATTTTGAGGTCTATGTCAGCCTTGAAATCCAACGAAGAATCTCTCTTGCCAACAAGTGTTATTTTGGACTAAGTAGGCGATTGAGTAGTAAAGTTCTCTTTCGTCAAACTAAACAAACACCATAAGGCTCTCATCATGTCCGTCCTAACATATGGCACAGAAGTGCCGTCCGATTAAGCGCTTCTTGGAGTGTTTGATGGAAAGATTCTGCGCAAGATTTTTAGACCTTTGCCCGTTGGTGACGCCGAGTAACGTAGACTATGGGGAATGCGCTGTATAAGCTTTTCGACGACATAGGCATATTGCAGCGAATAAAGATCCAGCGACTACATTGGCTGGGTCATGTCGTCCGATTCGATAAAAACACTCCGACTCTAAAAATATTCGATGTGGTACCAGCTGGTGGTAGCAGAGTAAGAGGAAGGCCTCCTTTGCATCGGCAAGTTCAAATGGAGAAGGACTTGGCTTCATTGGGTGTTTCAATTTTTTATTCAATGTGACGAGAAGTCAATTACAGCCAATTTACAAGGCGGGTTTAATTATGTATAAATAAGCGCCGATCAAGCTTGAAGTCTAATTTAACTTTAAAAAATTTAAATGAGTTTTAATTGATCGTAAATAAATAATTGGCGCCTACACTTCTGTTAGGTGGTTGGCCGAGCTCCTCCTCCAATTTATGGCGTGCGTCTTCATGTTGTTCCACAAATGTAGGGACCTACAGTTTTAACCCGGCTCCGAATGGCGAATATTTTTATGAAGAGCTTTTTCATGAGAGAAACACACTCGGAGGTTTGCCATTGCCTGCCGAGGGGCGACCGCTATTAGAAGAAAAACTCTTTGATCGTTAATACACATATATACACACAATATAGGCATTTTTATTAATTAATTAATAACTTATTTTCGATATTATCGACAGTCAACACATCAACTATCGAAAAGCAGCGATGACCTCAGGTATTGGAAATATTTTCTGACATATGCTTTGTTGTTGTATTATGACACGTTTTGCCATTCTGACAACTTACAAGTATTTCACAAGCCTTTGAGATTACCCCTGTTGTTAGTTCAGACACCATAACTTTGCATCCATACATAAATGCCTCCAAGTTTTCACAGAACATCAGCGAAGGATCCACTTTTCCTTCGCATTCCCTACTTTTGTATCTATTCAAAATTCAAACACCTCTTTAAGGCTCTGATTCTCTTACTGGCAATTTATTTTACTTTCTTCAAAGATATTTTATTAAAAAAAAAAAAAAAAACAAAGTATAAAGCATAAAAACACATAATCAAAATCAAAAATGCCTGCTGTGATTCAAATGGAGCATAATTTAAAATCACTTAATCAAACAAAATTTTTTCGTATATTATATAACATACCCGTCAGTTAAAACAAATGTTGTTATTTTTATACCAATCGGATAATGTTTCCCTCATACAACGCAGTTAAATAAGCCATGGGATAAAATGAAGAAATGTGCGCTAGTTGACTAGAGCTGTTCAACACAACACATGCACATACACACATATAAACTTACATATATACATACATACATATATACATTTTAGTTGTTATTTGATTGCTTTCACATCTAGTAAGCTGACCATGGCATAGCGAAAGGTGGCCAATATGAGAAAATGTTGTTAAATTTTTAACCTCTACAGGTTTAGGCCAAACTTCTCCTTTTATTTTTCCTATTGCTCGTTAATATGGAATCCATACTACATGAAATCCATGCTAAAAAAATCGAAAAAGCCCAAACATGTTTACAAAATTCCAAGTCACATTCATTAAAGGTGGTGGCACTGGACCAACAACACTGTTCTGTACGTTTGATTGTCAAAGCAAAGTATTGGCGAAGTAAAGGGTGTTTTTTTTAGAGGTTAGGTTTTCAAGTTGGCACTACTTTTTTCGTAGAAGGTCTTTTTGACAGCTGTCACTTGATTTATGCTCAGTTTGGTTTGCCATTTCATAATGAATAGACTTACACCTGAACAACGTTTGCAAATCGTGCAAATTTATTACGAAAATAATGGTTCGGTTCGCGCGACGCATCGCAAGAAAATTTTGTTCAGCGATGAAGCTCACTTTTGGTTGAATGGGTATGCCAATAAGCAAAATTGTCGCATTTGGAGTGAACATAATCCACAAGCCATTGCTGAGACGCCGTTACATCCTCAAAAAGTCACTGTTTGGTGTGCTCTATGGGCAGAGGGAATCATTGGTCCATATTTCTTTAAAAATGAAGCCGGCCATAATGTTACAGTCAATGGAGAGCGTTATAGAGCCATGATTAATGACTTTTTCGTGCCTGAATTGGACGATGTTGATGTGGACGACCTTTGGTTCCAACAAGACGGCGCTACATGCCATACAGCCAACGCAACAATCGATGTATTGAAGGAAACTTTTGGTGAGCGCATTATCTCGCGCCGTGGACCTGTGGCGTGGCCTCCAAGATCGTGCGATATAACACCGCTGGACTATTTCTTGTGGGGCTATGTGAAGTCGCTTGTCTACGCAGATAAGCCCGAGACGATTGACGTCTTGGAAGAGAATATTCGGCGCGTTATTGCTGACATACGGCCCCAATTGCTGCAAAAAGTGGTCGAAAATTGGGCCTCTCGGCTGGAATTTATTCGAGCCAGCCCCGGCGGCCACTTGCCCGAAATCATTTTTAAAACATAATGGCAAACCCTTATCTTTATAATAAAGCTAAATTCTTGGCCATAACATTAAATTATATACGTTTTATTTCATCTTGAAAACCTAACCTCTTAAAAAAAACACCCTTTACTATAAACAAGGAATGAATTCGTTTTGTTTCATGCTGAGCTGACAACCACATGGACACGGCTTAAGAAAAAAAGCAACTCAGCTGATTAACTTCAACTTGGGAAACAAAAAGAAGTCGCACGGGGCCATATCAGGTGAATGCGGGTCTTGCACGATGGTATTTACTTGATGTTTGGTCAAATAATTCAGCACAATTCGGGCTCGGTGCGATATCGCGTTATCATCATGCAAAATCCAAGAAATCTCAAACGCTTCAAAACGGATAAATAATATTCTTTATTGACTGTCTGACCAGATGAAAGGTACTCATGGTGCACTACGGCGTGGCAATCGAAGAAAGCAATACCTTCCCGGTACTTTTTGATTATAGGTTTCACAAATATTCACCGGAAAATTGCAAAAGTGGTCTTTTCAGGCGAAAACAGTATGCGATAATGTAGAAAAGCGCATCATTAGTTTGTTTCTAATATGTATGTTTCTAAAATGTATGTCTAATATTAATGTTTCTAATAATATATGTTCGAGATATTGGACTTCGAAATTCGAAACTGGACTTTTGTTAAAAAATTATGTTCAATTCTTGTATGTAAATAACTGAAAAAGAAAAAATATGGCCTTTTCCTCGGAGGCTAATTTACAAAAAACGGTGGAACAACTTTGGTTCAATACACAGAAAAAAGTTGATTTTGTCACAATAAGTGAATTTAAAAAATACCTCAAGTTTGGACTATTTATTATCAAACAAAGTTTCGAACATTGCATAAAACTTCCAAGAATTCGGCAAATTTTGTATCAAAATTTCAAACCCTTTACTTTGAAGTTTTTGAAAAATTTCGAGTATGCAGTTTTATGGATAATTGAAAGGTGCAAGTTTTAAGTAGACTAAAATTGACACTTATTTTTTTCTCTATGTGACGCTTATTGCACGGTTTTTTATATGGCAGAAAAATACCACAGCAGAAAAAATTGTCAAAATTCAAAACGGAAATCAACGAAAAATCATTATTTTAGTTTTATTTACTATCATTCCTTTATTACTATAATGGAAATCTCTACCACTTACACTGCCCTACATCGGTTTTGCGAATAAGATGGGACCTAGTGATCCCGAAGGGAATTTTCGCGCTAAGCACGAATCCGAGTTCAAAAATTTTCCATCACGTCAGGTTTTCGAGAAAAAGGGGGTGGAAACCCCTAAAAATAGCGTATTTGGCCATTTTTCAAAAATTGTGGAGCAGAACCCTGACGTGCTACGATCTTCGTTATTGTCAGTAATTGAAGGTTGAACTTTCCTCTTTGAAATAAGCCCAAACCCAAATTGTTCGCATGCACCCTTAGAGTAGGGGGTGTACTTATGTCTGACGGTCGTGTGTCAGACGATGTATTAGATTTGAAAATTTGAATTTGATTTTTTTATTTCTTTTTAAATGGAATGTTTGACTTCAGATTTGTAATCAGCGACACTAAATACCTTAGGAACACTGCACTTTTCATTATATCTTATCTTGGGTGTAGATAAGTTCCTATGTTCATTTTTTTATCTACCCCCGTAGACATAAGTACACCCCCTACTCTAAGGGTGCATGCGAACAATTTGGGTTTGGGCTTATTTCAAAGAGCAAAGTTCAACCTTCAATTACTGACAATAACGAAGATCGTAGCACGTCAGGGTTCTGCTCCACAATTTTTGAAAAATGGCCAAATACGCTATTTTTAGGGGTTTCAACCCCCTTTTTTTGAAAACCTGACGTGATGGAAAATTTTTGAACTCGGATTCGTGCTCAGCGCGAAAATTCCCTTCGGGAACACTAGGTCACATCTTATTCGCATCAGAAAAATTGAAATTTGCAGGGCAGTATTATCAATAAATTTTATTGTGAAGACGATTTCTTATACCACCGAAATGCAATGTCAGCTTTTTTACTGCTTTCCAAGTCAATCTGTGCACAATTTTTGTGCTTCATGTCCCAAAAGTACGGTTCGAACTCAACGAACCTTCAACTATTAGTCTGGTCATATGCCCAGCATAATCACACCCGGCTGTAGCGGCCGCCTGAGGGAAAGAAAACATGCATAAGTAACAGCTGACAGACTGGCTGACTGACTGCCTGATTGACTTAGTGACCTGTTGCTTTTATGATTGTTATTTGCGCACATTTGTCCATTTTTTATTGTTTCTCATGCTGTAATTTTAGCAGTTGTTGATTGTTTATTGTAGTCATTATGTTGTGGTTTGCCAGTAACAAAACAAAAAATAGGTGTGTGCCCAAATCGTGTTGATTCTTACGTCATTTTTGGCAATAGTGGTGAGGTTTCGAGCTGGAGAAATATATCTGCTGCAAGACTCACTAAAGGAACTTTATTTTTTAAACTATGCCACACCACAAAAATTTCTTGGTTTTATTACAATTTAATAATTTTTTTTTTTGCAAAATATTGCCGGCAAAAGAGTCATTAGAAAGTTATTTAGGGAGCTTTTATATTTTGTTATTTTAGCGTGCAATTTGCACTTAAATGCGAATTTCCCGTATTAGGTTTTCATCTACTTGTAAAGTGGTCGCAACCGTACCCTTATCAGCTGCAGAGCTCAGTTGAAGCCTACTAAATCTACTGCTGAAATTAGACAATTTTTGAATTATTATCTAAATATTTATATGTAAATACAAACAAGGTCGCACAAAATTAATCACCCTATCGGAAGTTTTATAATTACTGCAAATGACGTCGTACGCCAATCATATTTGACATTTGTAAACTAAACAGCTGCAGTATACAGAGTCCGGCACTCGAAGTGTTACCAACTTCAGACCGCTTGAGCAGCTGACGCACGGCATCAGCTGTCTGTTAGTTGGCTAAATGACAGTCCACAGTATTGTTTACAAGCGCGCGGAAGCATTTTGCCGAAAGTAAACGCGAAAAAAGAAAATCCGTAATTGATTTCAAACGTAAAAGTGTGATTTCATTATATTTGGCTGGAAAATCACAATCAGCGATTGTTCGTGAGCTCGAGCACCTTAAAATAAATTAAGTTTTTGTTTATCGCACCATTGCTCGATGCAATGATACTGGTAGCACGGCGAAACGTCATGGAGGTGGTCATCAAAAGACTGCAACGTCACGTGAAATGGTTCAAAAAGCGAAGAAGCGTCTTGAGCGAAATCCCCGACGAAGTGTCAATCAAATGGGGAAGGAACTAAAAATATCTGAAAAATGATATGAAAGTCAAGTCTTGCAAGATCCAAAAGGCGCATGATCTCACACCAAAGCAGCAACAAGTCAGACTTGACAGAGCGAAGGAGTTGCTTCGTTTGGCCGATAGCGGTAATTTTCCGAAAATTGTGTTTTCTGACGAGAAAATTTTTCAAATTGAGTAATTCGTAAACTCCCAAAACGATAGGGTTCACTTGACCGACTGTTCATACGAGAATTTGAATCATCCATTGGCCACCAAAAGGCAGCACCCGCCATCCGCTGTAAGCGCAGATGGGCGCTCTTGAATCGTTTTCAACAATTCGGGCTCAAGGTAAATGCGAAATATTTTCGGGAAAGTATTATGGAGGTTGCTCTGGAACCGTGGCAGACCATGGACATTTCAACAGAACTCGACACCGTCTCACAAAGCTCGAGTGCACCAAGAATGACTAAAAAACAAAGTTCTAAACGCCCTCACAATGACTCTCAAATTCACCAGACGCGAATCCGAAGGATTATTCTCGTTAAGCCATTTTAAAGAGCAATGTCCGAACAAAAAGATTCACCAGTCTCGAGGCGCTGAAAAAAGCCGTTGTCAAAAATACCTGCAAGTCACACTCGAGCAGCTTGCGATTCGTTTCTGGACCATCTCAAGGCCATAGTCAAGGCAAAAGGTGGTCACATCGAGCAAAAGTAAATTGGTTCCTAATTTTGTATTATTTTCACACATTTCTTACTTTGAATTGAATAACAGTAATTTTCCAAACTAAATTTATGGCCTTTTTAATTTGTTAAACTCAATTTATTGCGAGGAGCGCAGAGTAGCCAAACTTCACAACTAGACTAGTGTGCCGTCACGCACTCTCTGATGGGCGCAATCTTGTTTCTACCATCCTTGGACAAACCTAGTAATTTATAATATTTGGCTTGTGACGTGGCAGCAGAAGTTACTCTCACAATTTTGCTACTGATGGTCAAACCTTATAGTCTACCGTGTTTGCCTAATTTATACTTATGTATGATTTCTTTAATTAATTTATTAAATACCAGTACCTGAACTTGATTGTTTCCATACTAGTTGGGCTCTTCCCCGCAGGAATCCCAAGTTCAAAGTATTCGATGAAGCCAAAAATTAATGTAAGTTTACCCCTGCCAATCCAAATCCCAAAGGCATTTTAGCAATTGATCTGGATTTTTATTTAATTATTTTTTTTTCTTGTTCACTCCTCTCGGGAGCATAGGGCTTCGACAAGACTCTTCCATCGTACACGGTTCTGTTCTGTTGTTTCTGCATCGTCCCATGAGATGTCGGCATCTGCTAGTTCGCGCAACATAAACCATCTCCAAGTGTTTTTTGATCGACTGCAGGTTCCAGTCAAGTGCCATTCTCGTAATGCTGTCTGGTGGTTTTCTCAATATGTGACCTATCCATTACCACTTTCTGCGTTTGATTTGCCTAAGGATGAGTTCCTCGTTCGTTAATCTCCACAGTGCGTCGTTACTGATGATGTTTAGCTAGAATATTCTGCAGATGGTGCGGAGGTATTTGTTGATGAAGGATGATAGCCTCTGTGTGATGGTGTTAGAGACCAGCCATGTTTCGCTTACGTAGAACAATACTGACTTTACGCATGCGCTGAATATTCGTAGTTTAGTCCGCCTTGAGACTTGCGAACTCCCCCATACCGAGTGCATTCGCCCGAATGCCGTACTTGCTTTGTTTAGCCTGCAGTTGCTTGTTGTAAGTTACCAGCTGCACTTCGAGTTGGGCTTGTCTGGATGCTTCCCTGAGAGTCCTAATGTTCCATTGTGTTATTCGTGTCCCTGTAAGTGTGCCAAATGTCGTCTTCATAGATTGGGTCGTTTATCCGAGGCTTTGTCTTGCGTTGGTTACGTTAATCTATTTGATTTCTGACAAGGTAGGTGATAAGCCTGCCGCTACCAGTCCTAAATAGTGGGAATGCCCACCTGTCGTTGCTTAGGAGGAACAACGCCTTCTTACTGCTTTGAGCGCCATCTGTGTTTCAAATTTGTGTGCAAGAAGGATCGCACAGATGGTTGAGGACTTCACTAAATTTGGTGTATCTGTGCTATTACCGCGATTCTTTCTGGCGCCACTGATGCAATGTGTAACTGTGTGTTTTTCTTTGGTTTTTGCTTGTTTTAGTAGCCACAATGCAAATAATGCGCTGAATATTGTGCGGAAGTAAGGATGGAAAGGATAAGTTTTTGGGATTGTTTTTTCTTAGTTTTTTTAGAAACAGGAAAGTAGGTAAATTAGGAAAATGGCGAGGGCTGTGCTTCACATCGGATTAGATGGCAGGCTAGTGCACTTACGCTAGTCTACCGAGGCCGTTTTATTATATAGTTGGTGATTTTTAAGATTCCTTGTAGACAGGAAAAACTCAATAAGATGCGGTCAAATATTGTTTTATACGGAAATTCCGCTGGAATATTATCATATCTTACGCACTTCTACTACTTGTATAGTGTTGCGACCCCCGTAACCTCATAACCTAACTAGGTGGCGGTGTCGCACAATTTGAGTTATTTTTTATTATTTTTTATTTAAAAAAATTGCACTTTTACATAGTGATGAATTTAAAATAGTGGGCGAAATATTCAGACCAGAATTAGATGCGTATTGACGTCACATCTGATAAGATACCGTGGGTGTTTTCTTTTTTACCAAGAATATGCCTTCACAAACCTTTTCACGTAAGTTTGTAGAACTAAGTGCAGTGTCTGTAAAACTAAGTGCAAGTCTTAAAAAAAAATTAAATAGTTTCTACCAAATGTTCAACGCAATCATTTCGTTCCACGGAGCGGACGATACCCATCGAGTCAGTCAACTGCTAGCAGTTGAACTATCAGTGTCAAAACATGGAAGATTTTAAAAGAAACTTGTACATAATCGTCTTTATTATTTTACAAAATCAGCTATTAGTTTTACTCATAGTTTTTGCAGCACTTAATTAAGCTTCATTTGTTTTTCTTGTTTTGCAGATTACAAAGCCACAATAATTTACGGAGTAATTGAACATTAATTCGAAAGCTTTCATTTTAATCGAGTTCGACGTTTCATACGCGCCATTTATCCCCAGCACAAGTTCAGTGACCAGCTTTTGACCGCTCCACATCAAAGCCGTACAATGACGACGAAACCAACAACAATAACACTGGGCATTAGTGGCCGCATTGGTAGCAAAAGCAACAGCAGCAATCAAAAGAATAGCGTCTCATTTGCCGCTCGCCCCACACACATCACTCAGTCATCGCCAACACTGGCAAAGCGTGGACACATCCGCTCCGCGTCGCTAGAAAATGGCAACTCCTTTACTGCAAAAAACACACTCGGTTTGCCAGCGGTCGAGGGAGCACAGCAGCAACAGCCGTCGGCGATAATGAATCATAATACCGGCACGCTGAAGTCGCGCAATGAACAAAAGCGCATGCGTGGACAGAAATTCGGCAGTTACAGCAGTTTGGATCAGGATGCAATGCCTGGGGCAGGGCGAACCAAGTTTCAGAATATACGCCAAATATTTGAAATAACCAAAAAGCGCACCTTTGGCGGAGGTGGCGGAACAACAACAGCTACAAAGACTGCGGCAGGGAAAGTGAGTGCCAGTGGCACAATTGATAGCAGCACAGCCGATGCGACAGGTAGTGGCAGCGATAATCAATTACTGCACTCTCTACCGCCTGTCACAACACCAGTCATTGCCTCCACCACTCCTGCCCTCATGTCCACCTCGATGCCGAGTCTACAACTGCGCCAACAGACACAGCAACAGCCACACCAGCACCAGCAACATCAACAACAATTGCACATTGGATATCAGCAACATACACAGCTAGTGCGCAAGCCAACGCCGACGCTAATGGGCGGCAACGGAAGCGGAAATCGCAACAGTTATTCGGAAATGAGTGAACGTCTGAGTATTTCGGAGAGTGTGGGCGGCGGAGGCACTGGTGTGGGTGGCAATGCATTAGATGTGAAGCAGAAGTTGCGGCTGCAACAACAATTGCAGCAACAGCAACAGCTGGTACAACAACAACAGCAGCTGCAGCAACACCTGCAGGCGCAAAGGCAACACTCACAGCCCTCAATGGGTCAGCAAGCGCACCCACTTCAACAACAGCAACAACAACAACAGCAGCAGCAGAAACAACACCTACAAACACAGTTACAGTTACAACAAATACAACAACAACAAATGCGCAGTTCCGCTGGCATGCCACACTTGCCACATATCTCAGCTGCAACAGGCGGCCAAACAGCCACAATAATGAATGGCAGTGTCGCTGGTGGTGGTGGTGGCAGTGTAGAAACCGGCGAACAGGTTTGTAACTAGATTTAATACCACTGGTACACCAAACATGCCTACATACCTACATGGTATCTCAAATTTCGCTTCACGGACGAGCTGTGATGTGCGCATATAAATCTTAGGTGTGTCAGTGTCATTAAAATAACAACAAAAACAACTGCAACAAAGGCACCAATCTGCACAAAAGTCACAGCAGCCGGCTCATTCACGGCCGTGCCCAGTTGCACCGCACAACTGTTCAATCGCTTTCAATTATTTTTCTCAACTTCATTTATCCATTTGTACTTTTACAGCTTTTGCTTAGTCATTCATTTTTTTTTTTACACACTAATACATTTTTTTTGTTTTCATTTTTTTATATATTTTTTTTCTACAACACAGCCAAAGGTAACAGCAGCGATCGCAACAGCTACACCAACGACAACAACAGCAGCAACACCAACCATGTCTATGATGACGTCGTATGAGAATCTTTTACGCCCCATCGCCTTCAAGCCAATCCCTTTCGAGCCGGACTACAGCATACAGAATAATCGTTATGTGGCTAGCGAATTGGCTGTAGCAGCGACAGCGTCAGCATCTGCGTCGGCGGCTGTTGTGGGCGATCGTTACGGCTCAACGCCATCACTCGCTGCGGCCCAGGGTTCAAACAATATGCGTTTTGGCAGTAAGTAATTAATGATGGGAAACTATTGATTGGTGATGGCTTAGATTTTTGTTTACATGCACTAATGCACTCAATCCCGGATGACTTTACAAATCCCGAAACGTCGGGTTTCTATATCGGGATATAAAGGGTGGCTAAGTTTCAAGGGCCGGTGTTGGTTTTGAATAAAATACAATTTTTTAAAGAAATTATTGTCATTTCTCTTTATTATGATAATATCGATATGACTCAATTACGTGTGGAACAAAATATCGGCCAAATGATGCCGCCGGCCCATAAACCGCACCAAATAGTCACTCTTTGTGGGTGCATTTCGAGCAGAACTGCCAGGCAGCAGAACTTTGATCTGCAAGGGAAAGCCCGCTATTTCCGGTATTCGGGATTGTGAATCCCAATACTATACGTATACCCTAGTATGCATAAGTTGCTTGGGTAACTGCAGTCGTCGCGCCCACGTAAGCTTCTGCGTGCCACATCAAAAAAGTGTCTTCCTATCGGACGCCTCCCACCATTAAATAAACAACCTCCGAAAATTTGTCTGACATAAAAAAGTTTCTCATGACAAACCTCCCTCATTCTAAGGCGACATAAAACTTCAATTAGATGTAAAAATTAATATACATAAATCAAGAGATGCGCGCAAAAGCTCGGCCTAGGCCTGTCAATATTGTAGGCGTATCACATTTGTGCCGTCAGGTAAATAGGAGTGGAAAAGTGTAATTAGGGTGCATAAATGAATAATCCAAATAAGGTAGAATTGCAATAATTACTTTTTGGAACTATTGGTAAACCTGTTGTATTGCCAGATGCACACACTTCAATGGTTTTCTCAACATGCCCAATGTGTTGAACACCAATTTGAAGGAAGTCGGTTACATATTTGGTTGTCCGATTTTTGATTTGGTTCAGCGCTTGAATGAGAATTAAAACAGTTTGATTTTTTATAGGCGTAGTTAAGGTGGTTGTATCGTCAATTGGAAGGCGTGCAGGCAAGTTGGACAACAACTTTTATTTTGACTTTTATCTTTTTCTTCTATTTTGTATTGTGCAGGTTGGTCCACCAAGCGTTTATAATTTGGACTATCGATTTTTTTACTTTGGGAGTTAAAATAATTATCAGAAAATCTTTGGCAATTTGCACTACACTCTACTTTTTAATTTTTCCCCGCGTTTTGACCGGTGTGTTATCTCACCTAACTCCAACTCTGACTTCGAATTTCATTTCCAAATTTTGCTGGCAAATTAGGTTCGTCATAACAAAAATATAAACCTCGACGTGAAGGTAGTAGTCTGGGCAAATATTGATTTTTATAGATATTTTTTAGGAATTTTTGTTTTTAATAAAATGCGACTTTTGATTTTATAATATGTTATTATTGACATAAAAGTATACAAAAACAATTTTTTTTTTGACAAATTTTTTTGTAGAAGTGTGGCACTAAAGTAAGCGTCTTAAAAAAAAATAGGTGGTCAACAGGATTTTGCCTCCTCAGGACATCTGAAACGAAAAAGTTAAACTGATTATTATTCTTTAGGCTTGTCATTCTGGCAAATGTTACAATGGGAAATTTATTTTGAAAAATAACGAAATGGCGGACTTTTGAAAACAAGGTATGTTTTTCGGGTGGAAATCAAACTGTAGTATGGAAAGTTAGGCTTATTATTATATGCTATCAATAATAACATACTATAAAATCAAAACGGTCGCATTTTATTAAAAAAAATGCCTAAACAATATCTATAAAAAATGAGTATTTGTCCAGACTACTACCGGAAATCTGATGAATGCACAGAAGCTGTTAATTCTCATACTTTTTAAGAATAATCTGAACTACGAGTGTACCACTAAAATCTTTAGTGTCTTTAAATTTACCCTTAATACTGGTTAAAAAATTATTAATAAATTTTTTATCTAAAAATCCTATGTGAAATCGATCGCTATGGGAAGCAAGTTTTTCCAAAATGGAATTATTGTTAGATAA
The DNA here is from genome assembly GCA_037575425.1 of Anastrepha fraterculus. Classification (NCBI taxonomy): domain Eukaryota; kingdom Metazoa; phylum Arthropoda; class Insecta; order Diptera; family Tephritidae; genus Anastrepha; species Anastrepha fraterculus. The sequence continues at coordinate 421,555 of JAYXIM010053180.1, forward strand.
GTGTATAGTATGTCCTTTAAAAACCAAATGATGGACTCAATACATCTTTAATGTTTTCGACCTGTTAGGCTGCAGTGAGCAGTTAGAGCCACTTCCTTCACTCGATTATGGCTCGCTCTAGGATAGGTAAAATACTACACTGGTAAATAAAGTTTTTTATTTCCAATATTATTTTGACTGTGACAGTTCCTTCCCGCTGGAAATCGTAGCAGAAAGTCAGTATCATATCTCCTCGAAACGAAATGAACCGCTTTACGCTTTAAAAATGTTTGAAAAATCTTAATTCCAACTTCAATGTCGTGTAAACAGTTCTTTTATTGAAAAGAAATCAAAATATATATTTTCTAACGAAGCGCATTTCCAATTCGATGGAACAAGCAAAACTGCGCAACTGGGTCCGGAAAACTCGAAATTGTTGGTCGAGAAGCCGATGCAACCTCAGAGAGTAACAGTTTAGTGCGTTTTTTGAAGCTACGGCATCACTGACTCATTTTTCTTTGCAAATGTTGTTGGAAACGCCACTTTGGTCGGACGATAGGTGCTACAGAGACATGACAAACGATTTTTTGCTGTCGGAAATTGAAGACGTGTACTTGGACGAGCTTTTGCTTCAACAGGATAGCGTCCCATGCCACAATCAATATTTTGCGAACCAAGTTCGGTAGTCGTACTGTCAGTCGTTTTATTGGCTACCTCAGAGCTGCGAATGATGTCATTCCCTTACAGGGTTAGGGGTAGTCAAAGAGCCGGAAAAAATTATGATGTTCAATAAATTTTTTTGCTAGTCAATTACTTTATTTTACAAAAATAAAAACAGAGCATTAATACATCATGTTTAGACTTGACTTTAGCAAAATTTCAAAAAAATAAAATTATAATTGTAAAAGTCATCGCTGTTTGTGTGGAGCCGGTTTCTCCAGAAGTCCCTTGCGGTAATCATCACAACTTCTTGGAGATTCATCTAAAATCTATCCGACTAGAGAAATTGGTTTTATTAATCGATAATCTTGTGCCTGATCGAAGCTTTTTTCAAGTTAACAAGATGGCGGCCTCAGGAAATATTTTTCAGAAAAAAAGCCGACAATTAATTGTTAAAAAACAAACGAAATTAAAAAAAAATCCTTCGACAGGTACGAGCTTTTTATGTTTTTCAAAAGCAGTATAAGTTTTATTTAAATGTACCAAGCGGTTTTTATGTTACAGTGATCACCAGTTCAAAAAACATAGTTGTGAAAAAAACGCATTTAAAGTTTTGCTATCGATTGCTGAAGAACTCGAAAAGTATTTGTCAGATTCACTTCAAATTTTCACACAATATCCAATTTTTTGAAAATTCTGGCTACCCCTAACCCCTAAAGCGAATATACAGCAAAGCATTCATGTGATAGAGCCAGAAACCATCACAAAGATCTTGGTGAACTTGGTTATAAGATGCGCTATTACGAAGCCAGCCAGCTTTCCATAAATAATGAGAATCTTTTTATTTATACATATAGTTGGCGCTTATACCATTTGTTTTGGGCTCTTCCACCTGTTTTGTGATACACACCCATCTGGTTTCCCCATAAATGAGGGGCTTACGGCTTTGTTTTTCGTTTGGATTTTATGAGAAGCTTTTTTGTGGCAAAAATACACTCGGAAGTTTGACGTTGTAGGTAGAGGGGCGGCCGCTATTAGAAAAAGCTGTGGCTTGCCTGGGCACTACCGAATGGTAGTCACGCACCCGTCCATTCGGATACGACGGCCGCTAGACAATATCTTCGCTTACGAACTAACTAATAATAAAAACACAATGGATTTTGTAATTTTTTTGAATTTTTGCAGGGAAACCACTATGTGGTCCAAATAGTCTGTTCATAATGTCCGTTTCAGTTATGATTAGTTTCGAAGAAATTTTTCTTGAGTGAGTTCGAGCTTCAACCTAACCCCTTTTGCATTGTACAGAAATACAAGTGAAAACACTCTTCTCTTGTGTGTGATAGTGTGAGTGCTTAGTCCTTTTGCTTGAACGTATTGGCGAGGTTGCTATGCCAAATTAGAATTTTTATGGTTCCATCAAAAATAATAGAATATCTACCCCAAAAAAAATACAAAAAAATGTCTATAACCTAATCATTTTTAAAATATTTCTTAGCTTGTGTTTCTAATTGTGTTTTTTTATTGAGAAATGTCTAAATATGTATGACGTTTTTCAGAATTTTTTATACGATTTTCTATGACATTTAACCATAGAACTATGCAACCATGTTAGATAAAAGATTTGTATGAGCTTTACGACGACATAAACATAGCGCAGCGAATAAAGATCCAGCGGCTACGCTGGTTGGGTCATGTCGTCCGAATGGATACAAACGCTCCGGCTCTGAAAATATTCAGCTGGTACCGGCTGGTGGTAGCAGAGGAAGAGAAAGACCTCGTCTACGTTGGAATGATCAACTGGCTCCGGTTAGCACGAGAAAGGAACTAGTGGCGCGCTTTCTTAAACTCGGCCAAAATCGCGTAAGCGATTTTCGCCCCAATTAAGAAGAAGAAGGTAGATGAAAGAGCGAAATCAGGTGATCTCAACTGTGAACATTTTTTGACGACCAGCTGAGGGTGTTTTTACTTAAGGTTCTGTACAATGCCTTTGTGTGAATGTTATTACCTTATAACACTACCGAATCGTGAACTGAGTCAAGCCGTGCAATGTAAACATCGGCAATATGGTGGGTGTGGAGTGGCGCTCGAGAGCCACTAAAGGTTGTTGCGTTACTGAAATCCACTTTGCAAGGTTTTTTTCAAACTCAGAGGGAATCTCTCAATCTAAACTCAGAAGGAATCTCTCTCTAAACTTAGAGGGAATCTCACAACGGCATTTTGTTTCTGTTTTACTAATTGCGCTCCACACTAAGTTCAACATTCTATGACTTCATGCGCAGAGAGATGCGCAATTCAGTCAGAATTGTTTGAATTGTTTGTTGGTGGATTTCATTACTTCAAACCAGTTTGTTCTTTTTTCATCTAGTAGACTTGTGCAACCCATTACGAGTACGAGCGCTTTCGATTGATCGTGGCAAGTTTGAGTTTTGACGCACTGTTTTAGAATCAGTCAATTGTTAATAATATTCCAGCGTGACTCGACTGCAAATAACTGTGTGTATGTCCGTAGTTGCGAAATTTGCAACGCGCAAAGTGCATTGGAAAAAGTGGGGTGTATGAGGAAGTACCTGCATATTTTTAATTAGTTGCAGATAGTTTCGGTTTCATAAGGCACTTTTATAGACTGGCGTATTCGGCAAATGAGCTGCTCGTTTCGAAATGTAAATTGCGTTACTGTTTATTTAATTAATGATTGCGCACTTAAAGACTTACATGTTTATATGCTTATAAGTACATGCATACATACACACACACATATATGGCAGCGATTTTTAATTGCTTCTTCTTCGTCTTCGTTTTTGTCCAGGCACGTCTGATTTGCGGCATGGGGGCGCTGGCGTTGGTGGAACTTGCGGCAGCGTTGGTAGTGTCGGTGCTGGCGTTGCGACTGGAGGCATTGCTGTTGGCGCTTATTCAAGCAATAATTATTGCAACAGTCTTATGGCGCGTCGTCGTGGTTCCAGATCGTTGAAAATCAACGATAGCATGGAATCGATTCGGCACACACCGGACTCCTCGGATGCGAATAGTGAAAGTAGCACAATGTAAGCCAAGGAAATGTACTTATAAGTGATCATTAAAAAAACAAAACAAACAAAAAATTAAAAAAAAAATTTAAAAAAAGAAAAAATTATAATTGAAATAGAAACTTTTATATGCATTTAACTCATTTTATTGGCATTCATAGTAAATCAACTGGCAGCAACAACAACCACATCAACAACAACACCAATGGCTTAAACAGCAATGGATTCGGTGGCGCAAATGGCTATGGCTGTATTGGCGTGGGCAGCACAGCTGGTGGTGGTGGCAATTCTAGCGGTAGCAATGGTTGTGCCGGTTGCAAGTACCTGCTGAGCGAACAGTGCGACATGACACCTTCACCATCCGACTCAGGCATATCAGACTTGGAAGCCGCACTAAAGGATCGCGACTCGGAACTGTCCTATTTGCGTCAAACAATGGAGCACAATGAGAAAGTAATACTCAGAGTACAAAAGGTTTAAGGCATTTTTGCACAACCACACAAATGCTGAGTAGTAGCTAATTCACGTCTTTTTATGCTTTCTTTTTTTTTGCATGATTTTTTGTAGGACAAGGAGAACTTCTGGGAGCAGGAGACAAAGCGTTTAAAGACATTCTATGAGGCTCAACAACGCGAATATCTGCTGAAGATGAAGAAAATGGAACAAATGTTGGCTATGCAACAATTCCAATTCAAACAACACAAGCTGCGGCACACAGAGCAATCGAACAAGTTGAGAGAGCAGGTGGCCGACTTCAAAAATGAAAACGAAATACTCAGGTGACTAATGCAAATTGTTTATTTTTTCAAATAAGGTAGTAAGTAAGCTCTCTTATATTTATTTTTTACTAAACAAAATAGTGGGTGCGGGAATAAGTTTTTGCCCTCGTAAAAGAGGGTCGCTGCTGGTACTATTTATGTGTTCCCTCTAGTAATATACTGGTGATTTGAAGGTGTATATGTGAGGCCTCGATCGCAGTAGTTGACATTCGTTTGAAGCATAAAGATTATTTTTTATCTGACATCAAAAATGTATATGTTCGTCGCGAAAAGACAGCATTTGCGGAAAGTCATGTTTCATTATTACCTTTTAAAGAAAAGTTCAGCTGAAACGTGTCGTGCAGGGTTTGATTGAAAAGTAATGAGCCTTCCCGCGTGGAGCGTCTGCCAAGCAATCAACCGAATGGGTTGGTAGGGGAAAATGATTGTTTGACCTTCCCCTTCCACTAGAAACCGGTCCCAGTTCGCTGGCAACAGCGGTGCAGTCAACATCGCTTCGCGCCTGAAAGCTGTTTTAAAAATGTGTTAGGATTATGCAGTGGCGAAAATGCAGCGATCGTTGGAGCAACGTTACTCGATCAAATTTTGCGTAAAACTAAACAAAACGAGTACCGTAACCATTGGGATACTCAAGGAGGCTTACGGGGACCAATCTCTGCCCAGTGCCCAGGTAAAATGGCACACGAGCCAGTCGCCACGATCCAAGAAGGCTCGCATGTCGAAATCCAAGGTTAAAACCAAGCTGATCATCTTTTTCGACTCTCGAGGCATCGTCCACAAGGAGTTTGTACCTCCAGGAAGCACTGTAAACGCGGCATTTTACAAAGAAGTGCTGCTTCGTCTGAAAAACCGCGTCGCCCCTGGTGCGACCCGACCTCGTCAACAATTGGACCCTTCATCACGATAATGCGCCGGCGCACACCGCCTTCCTCTGCACCTCTGCATTGGTCAAAATGCGGGTTCCGGTACTTCCCCACCCTCCCTACAGCCCAGACCTGTCCCCTCCGGACTTCTTCTTGTTCCGGCGCCTGAAAAGAAAGCTGAAGGTGAGGCGTTTCGACTCCATCGAGGCGATCCAAAAAACTGTGACAGCCGAATTGAACGCGATTCCGGCGGATGAGTTTAAAAACTGTTTCCTGCAGTGGAAGGACCGCTACCAGCGATGTATTGACGCTCAAGGGTCCTATTTTGAAGAATATTAGTTGTTTAAGCCAAAAGGTTTAATAAAAGTGCTAAAAAAAAGGCTCATTACTTTTCAATCAAACGATCAATATTTACGGTAATCACGCTCCGCCAAATACAACTTGCGACACTTCCAAAGTGGCAATTTCGACGTGAGTGATAAACATTGCAAAGGGGCATCGAAAAAATACGAAGATGCTCAACTACAACAATTATTAGATGAAGACTCATGTCGAACCTTTGATGGTATGTCTAAAAAGTTGGATGTGGACAGATCAACCGTCGGTAAACGTTTGCACGCGATGGAAATGGCCCAGAGAGCAGGTAACTGTGTGCCACAACATTTGCAGAAGAGGGATATCGAGAAACGTTTGGTGACGTGTGAGATGATTCTTGAACGGCAGAAAGGGAAAGGTTTTCTACTATATATCGCATCGTCACTGGCGTTCGCTATGTGTCAGCACCAGGTTAGGTTAAGTTAGCTTAGGTTGTCCTCGGTGGCTGAAAGCCATCACATATACCTTTTAGTCCGTAGTGGTACCAGATGGAAGTTGACCTTTACTTCTTTATAGTAAACCAGCACCAATTTATTTCAAAAAATCCCACTTTTTCATAAAATAAAGCAAAGCAAAGCTAAGTGCAAGGTGGCGCGAAATTAATCACCTATACAGTCTACCTCTCTTAAGCGGACACCTAAGGGTCTCAAAAATTTGTCCGCTTAAAAGAGATGCCCGCTTATGAGCAACATATAAAATGAGTTCATAAAAATGTGTAATACAAAGTAAAGTCCAAAATAAACAAGACTGAGCTAACGGCGAATATCGCAGGCGATGGAACGATGAGCTGTATGAGCTTTACGGCGACATAGACATAGCGCAGCGAATAAAGATCCAGCGAATTCGTTGGCTCGGTCATGTTGTCCGAATGGATACAGCCGCTGCGGATTTGAAAGTATTCGATGCGGTACCAGCTGGTGATAGCAGAGGAAGAGGAAGGCCTCCTCTGCGTTGGAAAGATCAGGTGGAGAAGGACTTGGCTTCACTTGGTGTGTCCAATTGGCGCCGGTTAGCACGAGAAAGAAACGACTGGCGCGCTTTGTTAAGCTCGGTTATCGCGCCAATTAAGAAGAAGGGAGAGGTAAATTAGAAACGACAGGAGCTTTGCTCTGATAGCTTCGAGTAAATTTATGTAAAATAGTCCCCTCTGGCCTCGATACACATCACAAAGAGCAGTAATGTGCAACTTGATGGCTGATCAATAGAAACAAAGCCTTTCACCTCTTATTTCGAGTCCCCTTTTATCGCCTTCCAGTGGTGGTGCTGTTACCCTATCACGGAGATCAAGTAACATTCTATACATGATATAGATGAAACCTTGCTGGAAGTTATAGGAACGAAAGATATAAGGTGAAATTCCCGAAAGGAGGCTGGCCTTTAGTTTGACACCCTAATGCTAGTTTAAAAGAAACCCCGTCTCGACACATCAACAACAGCCTTGTAGAAGCAGACTTAAAAGCGATGAACGTTCGTAATTGGAGAAATGAGGCAAGATAGAGACTGAAGTGGAGGAGAATTGTTGATGAAGCTATGGTCCACCACAAACTGTGAAGCTAAGAGGGGAGCGGTCTCTGTACACTGTTTTGAGCGATCTAAAAGCTTTTCGAAAGAGTGTTACAGGTCATTAAGGGGGGGGGTAGGGTCACAAAATCTAAATTTTTTTTCTTCACTCACCTTATAGTAAATCATTTCAAGAATGTTGTGTCAAAATTTTAAGTGGATCGGAGCAGAACTCTCAAAGTTATAGCCTTTGTAGGCACTCTACCTCGAATGCGGAGCATCGATAATTTCTCAGAGTCATTTTTTCAAACGCGTTTTTCCCGAAACGACTTCTTAAAAGTCGGTGCCAATCACAACTCCGAAACTATTCAACCGATTCTTTTCAAATTTGGCACACGTTTTCTAAATCAAAAATACCTCCCCCCTACACTGTTTTTTTTAATTTTTTTTTTTTAAGGTTGTTTTTCACTTACAAATATGGCGAAATTTTTCGCCAAAAATGCTCGTTTTACGTTTTTTTGCCACCAAAACTACAAAAATGAAAAAAAAAAATTTTATTAATGTAGGGGGGAGCATTACGTCATACTTTAACTGAAAAATTCGACTTTTTTAGTTTCAGATGATTCTACGACGAATGCCGATTGGCACCGCAGAGCACCTCTCGAAAAACATATCTCCAAAAAAACTCTGTCATGGGCTTATTTGTCAATATTTTATTATTAATATTTTTTAAAAACTTATTGAAAAGATGTACAATAACATGTAACTGATTTTATTAAAGTATCTTAAGCCATATTTCTGTAAAAAATTCACAAAAAAAGTGTTTTTTTTTTAGCGCTAAACCCTACCTCCCCCTTAACTGGAATGTCCTTCAGGATGTCGGTACAAGCCCTTTGGATGGCCTCTACAGACGCCAAATGTTTTCTTTTCATGGCCAAATACAGTTTTTCGAATAGGTAGAAGTCACAGGGGGCGATATCAGGCAAATATGGTGAAATGTTAATGGTTAAAACGGTATTTCTAGTCAAAAAATCAGTTACAAGAGTGGATCGATGAGATAGTTCATTGTCATGCAATAAGCGTCAGCTTCCTCCTTCGCGGTATTCAGGGCGAATTCGACGAATGCGATGCAACAAACGCTTCAAAACGCCAAGATAGAAAATTGCATTGACGGTTTGGCTCGTTGGCATGAACTCCTTGTGGACATGGAATCGTAAAAACAATTGAACATCGTCTTGATTTTCGACTTCTTCAAAAGCGAATTTTGGTTGGTGGCTCGTCTGGGGCCTTCCATTTGACACTTTGACGCTTAATTTCTGATTCATATTGGAAACCCCACGTTTCATCACCAGTTAGAATGTTGCAAGGGAAGTTCTCGTCTTTTCTTGCCTCTTTATTGAGGTCTTTCGAATGTTGAATTCTGAGCAATTTTCGGTACTCAGTTAACTAGTGCGGAATGAAACCTGCACAAACCTTTCGTAAGCCCATACGATCAGTTAAAATGCGATCAATCGATGTTTTGGAGATATTCCACTACGATTCCATGAATTTCAATTATGATTCCGGTTCATTTTTTATAAATTTACGAACACCCTCGATGGAGTTTTCGGTGATTACTGATTTTGGGTGGCGCGCATGTTCATTGTCATTTATGTTCCCCCAACCATCTCTGAAACGTGTAAACCACTCATGAGCTCTGGCACGAGATAGAATTCATCACCATAAACCTTTTCCATCAATTAAAATGTGTCGGTAAACATTTAACCGATTTTAAAACAAAATTTGATATTAGCTCTTTGTTCGAAACTCATTTTTGTACCGGTGACGCAAACATATTGACACTTTAGACGCAATAACTTCGCTTCCACTGAACCGTATGTCACCAAGCTTTCACTGGAAGTAAGCTAGGGATGTAGCTTCCAACGCACTTACTCATTAAAAAGATGGCGCCTTCAAAAACATTTTTATGACGCCAGCCTTCTTTATTTTGGACTTCACCTTGTATTATATTGCATGGTGTGTGTTTAGAAAATGGTTCTTCGCAAGTACAGAACATCCTGTGATTATGTGGCCTATCGTTTCTGCGTGTATTTGGCATCTGCGGCATTTATGCTCTGAGAAGTTGGGATCTTTCAAAAGGTATTTTTGGTAATTTTTTGTGAGGATAACATGATCCTGAATGGCGATCGCAAATCCTGCAGTTTCAGGATAAGGTGCTCAGGTGTAGCTAGCTGTAGTTGTTTTTCTGGTCAATATTTTGGTCCCGCATTATGTGTGTCTACCGTGTAGCTCTTTCTGTGCCCGAATAACTTTTTTTTCGTCCATTGTTATACATGTTATTATATGGTCTGTGTTGTGAAGGTTTAGTCGGGAAAAGTTAGTAAATAGTAAAAAAAAAATGAGCTAACGCAAACCAATGAACTAATGGAATACCAAATGATCCAATTGCGAGAATAAATACGGATTTTCTAAATATCTCGATCCCAGCGCTACCTAGCGGACTTAAAGGCTCAAACCAAAAACTCTCAATTTTTTTTTGTGTGGTTTTATTGTGCAAGAGAATATGAAAATGACTATTTAATTTGATTTAATGACTATTTTATTAAAAAAAAAATTTTTTTTGTTGTTTTACAGGAGTACCAATAGCAGTCTGAAGAACTCAGAGCGCAATTTAAAAGACAGCGTCGCCTACATAGAAGAGCAGCTGCGTGAATCGGAGAACACCATCGCCGGCATAAGAGCGCAGTTGGAGGAGAGCGAATGGAAAGTTTGCGAGCGCAACGGCGAGCTCGCACTACTCAAATCACAGCTCAAGGAGGCTAATGTAAGTTACCCAACTCTTGTATGCATCCGGTTTCCATTCATTCATAAAATAAACCAATGAATCTTTCTCCTTTCTACAGGTTGAAATCACGCTGAAGGAGCACGCCATTGTGCACTTGCGTCACGAAAACACCAATGCCGAAACGCAAATCTACGAAAGTCTACAAGAGAACCAGAAAATGACGAAGCAACAGAAACAAGTCGAGCAGCAGCAGGCACGCACCGATAAACAATCCGAAACTGAGCTGAAGCAACTGAATAAAATTATTATACTCAAGGATCAAGTAATACTTGCGCTCACCAATGAATTGGCCAAGTTGCGCAAAGAGCTCTCCGACTTGGCTATCTTTCAGGAGTACGGAGAGGAGCCCTCCGGTCGCTTCATACGACTCAAACAGCAGTTGGATAATCTTACCGACATTTGCAATCGCACGCGTCGGCAAGCGCACAAATCCGACATGACCGCAACCGCGTCAAAGGAGAAAGTCATCGACGACACCAATCTCGAGTTGATAATGAATTGTCTTAAGATCGCACCGCCACTGGATGACACCGACGAAAGTGAAAACGAACGCGAGCAAACTAAACAGCTGTGCGCAGAGAAGCGTTTGGCCAAAATGTCGGCCGATATACAGAACTTTGTCTACGGTGCACAAAACCTGCCCGACATCGCCGTCAATCACAATCACCACAAGCCGCTGAAGTACTCCCATTCCAATCCGCACAAGCTGGAGGAGTCCACATTGGACACGTTGATCGAAGAGTCGGCCAGCTATGCCGAAGAGATCGGCAAGTTGCGCAAACAGTTGGACGATGTACGTGTCAATTTCGAGCTGGAGAAGCGGCAGTGGTGTGAGGAGCGCGAAAAGGTGTTGAACTACCAAAAACAATTGCAGGCGCACTATATAAATATGTACCAGAAATTGCGCAGCTTGGAGAGTTCCAATGAGGTTTAGCCATGGCGCGTACATGGATTTCATGCTCGCATCCAGACGCACATCGATTGTTGTTAGTTTGCGAAGTGAATGGAAATAGTTTAATTATTATGTTGTTGTTGTAATTTTAAAGGCATGCATGGTTTACCATTGTGTTTTATCTTATACCATAAAAGAAAATATTTATTAAAAATGTTATGCACTTCAAGCAACATAAAATAAATGGAATCGGACTGCAATTATTCCATGCACTCTCTCTCTCACACATACACACACATATGTATATTTATAAAAGTGCATATATCCAAATAAAAGTTAATTTTCATATACCACATAAATCTTGATGAATTTCATACTGCGAAGAAGGTGGCGCAAAATCAATCACCCTATCGGACGATTTATAATTTTTGCAAATGGTGCAGGACGTCAATCGTATTTGACAGACAAGCAATGGAGCGCGTGAAGGTCAAAACAAAGATTTCCATCACTCAAAATCACTTTTTATTCAGTAAAAAAGGTATTCAAAAACAAAATTGGATGATTAGTTTAGCTTACTTTTCTTACTTTTGCCCTACGCGGCCAACGCCGGCACGATAGCAATAATAATCAATTTGCTTACTTAAGGGGACCCGGTGGTCTAGAAATTTCGAAAAATCGATTCTTCTGTTCTCCTATCTTAAGAATATACTGTGAAATTTTCATGCGGAAATTCCCAATATTATAGTTTTTATAGGCCATTAACTAGTTAGAGAGCTGTCCGCTCGCTTCTGTACCTCAAACTTTGAACTCATTTATCTCGAAACGACTTTTTTCGGCACGGCGGTGATGAAAAAAAATATTCAACCGAATCACTTGAAATTTGAAAATGTCGTTCACAACATCAATGGATGTCGTTGGAACTAGAATCATAATTTTATTTAAATAATTTCCTATTTTTTACCCAAAAAAACTGGCGAAAAAAGACCCGATTTTACGAACTTTTTTCAAAAGCGCGCTTTTTGCAATTTTTAATTTTTTCGATTTGTTCTAGTTCCGACCATAACTGCACTCTTTCTGATTAAGAATCTTGTTGAATTTTGTGTTTCAGATTAGTAGAAGTCTTGCAATGACCTACGCCGTCCAGGTGCAATTTATCGAGAGGGTCATCTTCAGCGGCATTTTTATAATAATAAATATTATTTTTAAGATAAATAAAAATGTTTTTTTTTATGCTCAATAGATTCAGTAATAACACGAAAAGTTGAAATATCGTTTTCTTAATTTTAAATGGCAAAAAAACATCGTGAAAATAAATGAAGTTTTCGTGCCGGATCCGCTTAAGGTCTCTGTGTCAGCCGAGTGTGTTGTGCATCGGTGAAATTTAGAGTAATCGTAGTATTTCTCAAAATATCGTTGCTGAGTAACGTTTTATGTAGTCCAGCATGTCTTAGTTTCTTTACTGCGCTCAAAGATCAGGAAGTTATAAGGCAAATTTGTGTGCTAGTGAAAAATTTCAAAGAGTTAGAACTTTGATACCTGTGGATTGCCGGAACTAATTTTACTTTCTATTCCAATCATTTTCATTAGGCGTTTAACTCGCAAATTTTAAGCTACATACTTGCCGCCATAACTCTTCTTGAGCGAGTAAATAAACAGTCGTTTCCACGTTGCCGGAAAGACACGGATTTAATATTTAGTCTAATATATTTTCGCACAAATGGTTTAAAACTGTTTTATGGTCGAACATTAAATCCTGGGAGACGCTACGGCTACTAACTTGCCGATCAACTTCGATTATTTCTGTGATTTTATTGATATTTTCGACATTTTCTTTAACATCAAATCGCACGTATTTACAGTGGTCATACAATTTATTCGTACACCCTGCATAGTACGTAAAAAACTCGAGCTTTGCGCAAAATATTTGCTGTGACAATATATTTTTTTTGGGTTGCTGTAAGAATTTTACATTCCTGATGAATTACCGCAAACAAAACTTCCGTTATTTCAACTCACAATGAGGGGTTCCAAGGAAAGCAGGCAGATGTAGCAAAATGCTGCAAACCATTTATTCGTACACTTTCAGCTTATGTTATTGTTGCTGCAAAGGTAACGGTAAAAAATCGTTTGTGTTTTTACTAATATGCAGAAAACGAAATAAGATTGGTCTTTCTTAATGTTACTCGCTCATTCAGTTTCAGTTGCGCGTAATATCTCGATTGAAAGTGGCAAAATGGGACGAAGTGCGCGAAATCGACAAAAAATCGGCAAAACAATAGGCAAATCGCATTCTACGGTTCAAAGTGTTACTGCTAATTCCGTTAATATGTACTGGTAAATTCGAAGCTAATCACCATCAAGCCGGAAGGCGACAGGTGAAGAACGCAACAACGTAGCATCAGTCGCACAAAATCCAAAAATAACCTCCAGGATACTATGCCGAAATATTCTAGAGTCTTTGCATAAAAAATTAAGCCCACAAATAGGCCGTAATTGTCTGTAAAATGCTGGTTATCATAGCAGAGCGGCACGCCGCAAGCCTACATTTCAGATATTAACAGACAGAAGAGATTGGAGCTCGCCACATGCTATATAAATGAGCCATATTCTTTTTGGGAAATCGTCATATTCAGTGATGAGCCGAAATTTAATGATTCCGGATCAAATAGTCCTGCATTTGGAGTAGGAAAAAAGGTTTTTATTGATGACAAAATGGACGAACATCTGTATTTAAACATTATGAAGAATAATTTGTGTGATAGTGCCGTTAAACTTGATGGGTGCTTGATTCGACAAGACAATGGACCAAAACACTCACCTTATCTCGTGCAAAAATGGCTTATTTACCACTATTAGCAGCTTAAAACTCCACCTCAATCACCGGATCTGAACCCAATTGAGCATGTCTGGGAGCTCTTAGAAAGGAGAATCAGAAAGCACAAAATAACATCAAAGGCGTCATTAAAGACAGCTTTAAGTGCTGAGTGGGAGAAAATTGCAGCTAATGAAATCAAATTATTGGTAAAAAGTATGCACCGACGTGTGGAAACAGTTATTAAAGCTGAAAGCGGCTCAAAAAAGTCCGTAATATTCGTTTTTTCTATTAGTTTTTTAATAAAATATTCTTTATATTATGCGTATTTTTGCGTAAAATTGTGCCTTATTTCGTTATTGTCTTAAGTTCTCTAATTCCAGAAATAGGCTTGGTAGTTTTCGTTCCTTAAATATTGAATAAATATGTTATTTTTTACGAATATCACCAAATTTTGTTCTTATGTATGCATCGTGCTAAGTATCAGGTGTATCTGTTTATAAAATGTGAGTGTAAGACTAAATTGTGTGACCACTGTAGCTGTTACAGTATCGACACCACTCACAGTTTCAGCGGCCTGGCTTGCATTTCTGTCTTTATCAAAGAAAAGCTTTAAAATGTACCGATTGTCTCTTCCATTATTAAGGAAGAAGACCCCGGCCGTCTAGAGCTCGAAAATGTAAGGTATTTTAAGGAATTTTTTTTTCCAATAAAAAAATGAAAAACGATATTTAAATTTCTTAGGCTTTTTATTTAAATTTGTTTACATACAAAAAACATACCTATACCTTTAGCAACTTGTAAGATGCTTATAGACAAACAAAATATCAGTGCTGCCAACAGACTATGGTCTCAGTCCCTGACCTGTGCAACTAGTAGAATGACGTGGCCGGAATGGAACATGGGCCGCACAAACCGACTGTTGAAACTAAACAGAAAAAACATGAGAAATCTGCTCGGAGACATAACAAGGCATTGTCTGATTGGCAGGCATGCCAGAAAACTTGGAGCGCCCTATAATGACTATTGCAGAAGCTGTAACGACATTGAAGAATAAGAGACTATAGAACAATTGCTATGCTAGAAGAAGGTTCAATATTTTAGGAAAAGCTCCCTGAATAACTTGGCAGAGGTAGCCAATATAAAAATAACAAGTCTTGTTAGATATATTTGGAGCCGCAGGTTGGTTCAATGAGGACAATGTAGAGTGAGGAGAGGGGACAGCCCTGGTGGTATCACAATGGGTCTACAGCAGGCCTAGGTGTGTCAAACGACAACCACTATACATATCTATCTACCTACATACAAAAATAAAAAAAAAATTTTTTTTACTTTTAAAAATGTCGCTGAAGTTGACCCTCTCTCAAAATTGGGCCTGGACGGTGTTGTCCATTTTGGCTCTTCTATTTATCTGAAACACAAAAATCCAAAAAAGTGTTAATCAGTATGACTGTAGCTATGTAACGCTACTAGAATAAAAATATAATTTGACAAAATGGCGCGGTTTTGAATTTGATACTCTAAAAATCTGGTTTGTTTTTCAGTTTTTTAATCAAAAAGATACGAAATAATTGAAATAATAATATGACTCTAGTACGGGCGAAAGCCATTGATGTTGTGAACAACATATTAAACTTTCAGAGGATTTGATCGACCACTTTTTTTTTTTTTTGACAACACCAGGCCAAAAAAAGTAGTTTTGAGATAATTGAGTTTAAAGATTTGACCATTTAAATGCGACCATTGATGCCGCGGCGTGACGGATCTGACTCTACCTGCTAAAACGATTGTAGAATCCAAAATAATGGGTATATCCATCCAAAAATGTTGCAGTATATTATTAAAAAATTAAATTTTTTGAAAATTCTAGACCACCGAGACACCTTAACACCCTGCTACTCACAACTGAATGGATCAAACAAAAAATAGCAAAATAATTTGTTTAGTTGGTTGGTTGGTTTAAGTGGTGATTCTTCCAAAATCCAACTAGCTTCCTCGCCATTTTGTTGGCACATCCTCGTTACCAACTTGTTTACCAGTTTTTTACAGCATAACTATATCCAGTATGTGCGGTTTAGGAACCTTATCAGATTGTTGACATCTAAGCCACTGGGTTAATTCCACTAAAAATATGCACTTATTTAAGAATTTTTTTTGGAAAGATGATTCATGTAAATTTATTTATCCAATTAGTATACTGTAAACTCATATTTCAAAAATTTTCACAAGAAAATATACAAAATTGAGCCGTTGACAGCAAATCTACGCAGACGTCTCGAAAAAAAGGCAATTTGCGGTGGACAGTTTTTCTCAGCATTGGATCATCTGAAATCAAAAAATCAAAGAGTTTTCATTAGGCAATCAATTGTTCGAGGTAACCCTGTCGAGCTTTTATTTAAAAAAAAAATTTTTCATTTTTTTTAACATTTGAAGTAGAAGTGCGATTTTTAGACGATAAATCGCATAATATTGTTTATTGTAAAATAAACAAAAATTGAAAAAACAAAAAAACCGCCCAGGGTTACCTCGGTAATTATGTAGAGAAAGTGTGTACAAAATTTCAGGAAGATCGGTCGAGTAGATTCAGAGAAAAAGTGTCCACCGACTTGAAAAACGTCGTTTTCCAGAAAATCGATTTAAAGTTTTCTATAGCAGGTAGCCGAGTCGGAGCGGCCAACGGTTATAATGCTCTAACTTTGTGAGTTTTGCACCGATTGACTTAAAATTTGGACACAACATTCTTGAGATTATGTACATTCATTTTCTCGAATAAACCAAAATCGACTTTTTTTTACCCTAAAAACCCTACTCCCCCCCCTTAAGGTTGTAGATGAGCCATAGCGTTCTGCTAATTTTGCATTTCGTCTGGTCTTTCCAACTACATTCCGCGATTCGGAGGTATATTTGGCAAATTGTATTCTTCACTGCACCTAGTGGTGTGAATACCGATTCTGCAGGAGCGTTATTCATGGCAGATCCCCTTCTTGCCAGTTCATCCGCTTTTTCATTGCCTCCGATGTCTCGGGCCCCAGATTAAGGTAACTTTGTGATTCTCGCTCAAGGTGGTAAGGCTAGTCCTGCTTTGTTCCACTACTTTAGAGGATGTTGTAGCTGAAACCAGTGCATGTATTTCAGCTTGGCTATCCGAAAGAATAGCGATATTGCCTTAAAAGAGGGATCTGCGATTAGTAACCTACTAGCTTCCCCAATTGCCAGTATTTCCGCCTGAAAGACACTGCAAGCATTAGGGAGACGCACAGATCTTTCAATTTTAAGTCTATGAGAATATATGCCAGCTCCAACACCACAATTCAGTTTGTTTAGTTAGTTCAGTAAAAACTCTACGAACTGGTTCCCCAACCCAATACTTATAAATATAAAGAGTCAAAGCTTCGCAATAAATCGCGCTGCCATTACGTTGATCGCCACACATACACCTTTTCGTATTTAAGTTTTCTGCAGATTTCAATTATTTCAAAGAATACATTTTATTTCCAAATCTAAAAGTAAATACATTTGTAAGTGTTAATATACGTTAACTGTACTATGCCAGAACAAGATTTCAATTCCAAAAAATTGATTGCAAGCACTTTTTCTTTGCACTCCGTTATGCCGCGCCTATTTCTTTGCAGCAGGTATGCATGAATACGTATGACTACATACATACATACATACATATTTACATATATTATTGACGTGGGACTTAGTTGATTATTCGCTTCATTAAATATAAATACATACACATACACAGTAAGTAATTCAATTTAACAACTTAAAACTTAGCAAACTAACTACTTTTTAAAATAAACATTTCAAAGAAAGAAATTCAATAAGATTCCATATACGTACTCGTATTTTATAAATTATTGACGAATCGAGTTCGTTAGCTCGCACGCCGTACTCGGCGTCTACTACTACTTTTATATTTATATTCTCCATTTTATTTATTTTTTGTAAATTTCTCAAGGCATCAATAAGGTATGGGTAATCTTTGCCTAGCATTAATTTGGGTGTGACAGGACACTTCTTATTGTTCTTGACTCAGGGGTTACACCGCATGGAACCCATTTTGGCAGTCGTAGGGAAGACCAGTTATAGCTAAAGAAAAACGAGAGGAATGCGGCATTCGATTTCACACAGAAGTAGGGTAAACGCATTTAACTCCACGTTGCGTTTTTAGCCGCCTTCCATCGTTTACTATGCACGTTTGTCTGTTTCATACTATAGACCAGTTTGTTCGCGCCTCCTTTACTTTACATTTATAGGTAAACCTAATAACAATTAATAACCGAACCTCATGCGAACTCTTCGACATAGGTCGCTGGGAAGATGCCCACATGATTGCCCAAGGCGCCAAGCCACCAGCCATCCTCTTGCTTGGCATGCACTTCGATGATATCGCCCGGCGTCAATTCGAGCTCGTCATATAATTTTGGTGTGTAGCTGTATAGAGCCTTACATCTACTCAGAATCACCGGCGTGCCATTGCTATTCCCATTGTGTACCTCTGCCGAGTTCTGGTATACCATCGGTGGCGTCGCCGTCGTCGTCGTCGTCGCTGCCATTCCCGTAGACATAGCCGTTGCGGTGCCATTTGCCAACATTGTGCTTTTCTCTATAATCGCTTTATGCTCTTTGCGTCCCGTACTATTGGTTGTGGTCATTTGCTCATCATCATCATCTTGCGAGCTAAATTCATCAAAATCTGAATCTTGTTGATTCGAACCACCATCGGCCTGCCCACGATCACAATACGGATCATCGATATTCGCTGGTATTGTCTTTGTCTTATCAATACTAGCAATGCAGAGCTGTGTCTTGTTGCTGAGTGTTTCAATATTGCTCTTGCTGCGATTGAACTTGCGTACGAGTAGATCCTTGCTGAGATCCGTGCAGCTCGCGTTCGATGAGTTGTTCGATTGAGGCACACATTCGTATTCGTTCTCTTGCACAGATGTGCTGTCGTCTTGACTCATGCGATCGTTATTCTTCAGCCAGAGTGGTACCTTAAGTACGCTCTGTTGGAGGCCGGTGCGATCGCGAGTAACCTGGAAGAGAATGAAAATCAGTATGACGTTTGAGAGTTATTAAATGCACTCGGTTGCAAGCTTAGAAAGACAAACCAGCTTGTTAGCTTCCCGCGCTTACCTGTATGTGCTGCGCTAGGGGATGTGATGATCTGGGCTTGTGGTCCAATTCCAAGAGCGCTGAGTGTAGTTTGAAGCGTGCGCCCTCTAAATAGGTCAGCATCGATCGAATCTACAAAATGGAAAATTAAATTTATTTATTTATTTAATATATGGAAAATAACAATAAATTATTATTTTACAATAAAAGGAGCACTAGCTGCCAGGGCTTACGGCTCACTATTCTAATAAGAATATTTTTACTACAAAAGTTAAGCTATTAGAGAGTTAAATTTTCTGGAAACGATTATTAGGCACTATCAACACAAGAATTAAAGAAATTAAGTTATGTGAAAGGTAAATTCATAGGATATACATAGATGTTTAAGTAAAGAGACTTTTGGTTTAAATCAATTTTCTCAGATCCGCTCTAATTAAGTAATCTGTCATTTTCTCAATGTTTTCCTGAGAAGGAGTCTTTAGTATTTCCGATGGAAGATGGTTGTTGAAACTTGTGTTCCTGAGATTCATAAAATGCGTGCAGTCGTCCAACAGGTGTTTAACTGTTAATGTTGACAGGGTGCAGTAGGGGCAGGAAGGTGGCCTCTCACCAATTAAAATGTGGGAGTGTGTACCGATTGTGTGTCCAATACGGGGTCGGATGAATGCAGTGATGTCCTTGGTACGGCATATGGCTTGATAGTTGGGTTTAGCGCCAGTTGTATTTAAGCTTGCATAATGGTGTTGCACTGTTCTCCATGCCTCAGTTCTTTTTGCTTCCAAATATTTATTAATTAGTCCGCAGATGTCCTTCTTAAGAATACAGTCAAATGTGTGCAACGGTTCCATTGCTGCAGCCTTAGCTTTTTGGTCGGCAAGTTCGTTCCCTTTAATACCAACGTGGCCAGGAATCGACATAATTTTGACTTTATATTGATGCTCAATTAATATGCTCCGTATGCTTGAAATAAGGGGTGATTTGTTGCTTATGTTCATGATGCCTGATATTGTAGACTTGCTATCCGAACAAATGATTGTTTTTTCATTAGTTTTTGATGCAACTATTATGGCATTGTATATTGCTATAGCTTCTGCTGTGTACACAGAACAGTAGTAAGGTAGTTGACCCTTCGTTATTGTTTCACCATCAGCATTCACTACTGCAAACGCGGTGTGGTCTAGAGTTTTTGAACCATCAGTGTAAATCATTTTCCATTCAGGTCTAAATGGTGCGACGTATTCTCCAAATCTACGCTGGTATTCTAATGAACTGGTGTTGGATTTAGGAAATGCTGCTAAACCAAAAAGGACTGAAGACTTTCTCAAATGCCAAGGCGGTGAGCTAATTGGGGGCCTTAATTGTGGGCGTGAGGTTATTCCCAGTTTGTTAGCATATTCCAGTGCTCTTAGTATAGTTGACTTGCGATTTTGCACTTTCCTTGCAGTAAATAGTGATGAGGTGGCCTCATGTAGAATGTTATTGTTGCAATAGAGAAGTTTTGAGATGAGACTCATTGTGGTGTATTCTGTTCTTTCCGGAATATTGGGTAGCCCTGCTTCCACCAATATGTACTGTATCGGAGATGTTGGAAAAGCTCGAATGCTTCTGCGTACGGCCGCGTGGTATGTTGGGAAAATTAATTTTAGATTACTTTTGGCACAGTGTCCGTATATTGGCAAACCATAATCGATTTTCGACAAGATGAGAGCTCTAGTAATATTTATCAAATTCGTGGTATGTATAAGACTATGTTTAGATGACAGATACTTTATAATATTCAACCTGGCAGCTAAGTTCTTTTTTAAATCTAAACAGTGTTCCTTAAAAGTAAGACGCTTATCAAAGATAATTCCAAGAAATCGGATGCTGTGAGCATTTACAATATTTATATTATTATAAACTACATTTAAGTTATTACATTTATGCTTTCTGCAAATATGAAAAGATTTACATTTATTAAGCGAGAGGTTCGCTCCTGAGCATATGGACCATCTTGAGATGTCGGTCAGAATATCTGTAAATTTCTTATTGACTAAGTTTAAGTTGCTTATTCTAGAAAATAATAATACATCATCGGCATATAAGCGAAACAGGTCTAAATTCTGATGCCTCTACTGATGGATTGTTGGATTTTGGAATTGGAACGACTACTGCGTTCTTCCAGTTTTGAGGGAAAACTCCAGTGAAAAATATTTGGTTAAAGAGGTTGATTAATCTCTGTTTCATCTCACTATATTAAAGTTTTAATGCTTTTCTTTCTCCCTATTAGCAGTAAGGAGGCCGCCGCATGCCGCAAATAAGAGGAAGAGCTCGGCCAAACACCTGACAGCAGCCTATTTCATTTTTTATTAGCAACAAGAAATCCAAATATTTCAGATTAAAAATTCCTCTAAAAAATCGGTGCTGATTGACTGCCTCTAAATGCTAAGTCTGCGGTCTGGTTTATACAACTAAAATGTTTTATCGTCTATTCCTTGATTCCGAAATGAGTTTGAAATCCATGTACATTAACTTCGGAACTATGAAACAACATCATTTGGATTTCGACCAAACGACCAAAAAACGTGCAAGCGCCAATGAAGCAGCTGTGGACAAGGTGGAGACATATAATATTATGAAAGATAAGGGCCAATGACTCCATGACCCAATAGTGCACACAAAGCAGTGAGTTTTATGGATGTAACGGTATCTTCTTTGAGATTTTTTCAACAGCTTTTGGATTTTATCTATTCCAAATTCATTGAATCAAAAATTACTACACATCGGCCGTCAATGCACTTAGCGAGCGGTAAGTTTAGGGAGGTGAGCAAAACATTCTGAGCGCCAGCCACTTGTCACTTACCAAATTGTCTGCCACTGCGAGCAGTGATGCGAATTAGGAAACTAAAACTCTAAAAAAATACTATAAACGTAGACAAAAAGTACATGACGAAGGCCTCTGGAATTCGCGCATCTCTGGAACAAGTTCGATTTGATTGCGAGATAAAAGGACTTTCACAAACCTTAAAATTACAGTAAAAAATGTACGGCTTGCCATTTGAAGCATAATAAACTAGCAACAAAATGTTCTTAGTTGGGGAAGATGGCCATTTATTGAGCCTACTGCACGACGAAGTTACTTTACAGATCAGTCAATGTAGGACGTACTGAGCAATGTTACCATAATACTTCATTTCATCTTTAATGGTGTTAGATCCCTGAGAAACCAGCGCCCTTTCTCTTAAAACTTAGTAGGAAGGACCTGAGAGCACCCGTGGTCAGCATATGGCTACCATGGGAGTCATTGACCTGCCGGGAAAACGAGGACTCCAGAGCATTTTCTTTATAGCTGTCCGGCATTTTCTAGAATCAGGTTTCGGTCGATGGGGTGAGATGTACTGGTATAGAAAAAGTTCATACTCTTCCTTTTCCAGATATCTTACGATGATTAATGAATTCAAAAGATTCGCAGAAGAATCACCTCAAACCAATTTTTCCATCTTACCATCCATACTGTGTCTATCCTGTCTCTCTATTCCTTCCACTGTAATTTATCCGGGTATAGTACAATGGTCTTGCTGACTGAGTACTCGGACTTGTCCAACGCCCCACAAATCTAATCTAATCTGATCTACATTCTTGGAAAACTTAGATAAGCGTAATTTCAGATTCTTCTTTTTAATTTTCGGATTCCGCTTACAAATAGAGGGCAATACACCTTTATGCCGCTTTTTTATTGCTCAAAAGTACTCCGAGTTTTTCCATTATCTATCATTTGCAGACAACTGATCTTTCAAGGCGGGAGAAGAGATCGAAAACAGGACTTCCGAATATTAAACAATGTGTAAGTCGGAAAAACGAATAAATTTCTCAAGACCAACAGGTACACGTTTGCTCAGATAATTAAACCACTTTATCTCTTTCCATTATCCGCAACATTTCTTATACTAAATTCCTTTTTGTTACACCCACAGCAGTAGCAAAATTGGTGTAAAAGAACCAGTCAGTAAAAACGCGATATTTAGATGACACTTACATGATACAACTTGTCGGTGATATTCTGATTGTCCTGATTGTTCAGCGATTTCGAAAGTCCCTTCAATCCGTTTCTTGAGCGCCTTTCACGCTCCAAGTCGGCCTTGACCAGTTGCAGTAACTTGATGAGTGCATGCTTGCGTCTCTCCCGATTCATGGCCAAAGTGGTGTGTTCACAATAGAAATCAGGCAATAATTGTTCGCTGGGACCCTCGGAATTGCGGCGTATATTCTTTACCACTTGCATATCTTTCGACACATTACAAGCATCTACTTGCGGCTGCAGCCGTTGCATTAAACCATCCAAAATCGGATTCATATTGGATGTTAGACCTGAATAGTTCGCTATAAAATTTTTCATATTAACCAAACGCTGATTCTCGATATTCTGCAACAGCGAGGAACCACGCAACACGGCCATTTCCCAATCGACACGAGCGCGTTCGGCGCGTATACAGAGCGTATAGTATTCGACATCGGCACGCTTCACGGCCTCCTCGGCTTTCTTGCGTTTGCTATCCAATTTGGCACAATCCTTTTCGGCTGATCTGATCTCTTTTTCGGCAGCAAGTTTATTGGGACCCTGATGTAGCAATGCAATGGACGGAGATTTCTGTATTCGTACATCCAACAGAGCATCTTGCAGCTTTTCATTCTCGCGTGCTGCTGTGTGTGAAGACTTCTTGGCCTTGGCCTCGCTGACACGCCATTCGGCTAGCGTGCGAGCCGCCTTGTCGACATTGCTCTCAACCTATTTGGGTAAGGAGAAGGAAAAATTATTAATGAAGTATTTGGGAGCAATTTTCTTTAACTGATACTCACCGACTTTCTGGTTTTGTGATGTGCTTCGATAATATTTTTGAGTGGTTTGACAATTTCGTCTGTGAGTGATGCTGATAATTGACGATGGATGTCGCTGCGATTCTCCATTTCGGTAGCCACACCACGCCAAGCATCGGCGATGCTGCCGGGCAATTCACGACAAGCTTTGTTCAATTTGTTGGCCATTTTCGAGAGAGATTTTGAGTATAAAGTTTCACACTCAACTCTGTGAAAGTGCAGACAATTAAAATAAAGAATTTAAAGAATCAAGGAATAGCAAATAAATAACCTACCTTTCTTGTAATATCATTATAAGCTCCTTTCCGAAGTCGCCACCTTGCTTCACGTAACGTCGCAGTTCTTCGAAACCATTTTGGCCCTGAAAGTGTAAATAATAAATATATTTAATATTTATGCTTGTATGCTGGTGCCTAAACTTGCTTGGAAACCACAACACGAATGTATTTTTATAAATATAAATATACTTAAAAATGCCATAATTTTAAATGAATTTAGTCGACTGGCGATATGACCGCCATCTTAGATTGATAGCTTCTTTAGTATTTCCTAAAATGTAGCAGCTGTACAACACAGGACACTTCGCTAATCTCTGTCCCCAGTTTCCCCACTTACCTCTAATAGTTTGGCACATTTCGTAGCCGTTGATGCCTCATCAGCCGGCCGTTGCGTAACCGAAGACTCTAGATCATTTTCTTGCTCCGCTTCACCTTCACCACCACCAACACCAACACCACTTCCATCCACCAAATCATCTGTACTCACACCAAAAGCAGACGTTGGACTAGAGATTATTGTTCCAGCCGCGCCGCTAGGTGACTGTATCAAGCTGTTACTGCCGGCACTCGTGTCGCTGTCACGTAACACAGGTACACTCACTCGACTAGCGCCGCCACCACTGCGCAATAACGCGCTACTATGCACCGAAGGTGACTGCCGACACTCGGAATTGTTGAGGCTCATCTTCGAAGTGGCGACACGTTGTAAGGTCGCCTGCTTCTGCACCACTTCCTTCAACTTCGTACTCTCTTCGCCTAACCAGTTTTTCACGCCATGCCAGCCTTTCCTCAACTTCTCTTTATTGTTGTTAAAACTGATCAGACGCGAATTCTTATTCTTCAGAAGCGTAATTCGACGCTCGCTGGGCTTCAGATTGTCGCGATGTTGGCAGTATTCTAGGTCGATTTCCTGGTTGAATTCCTCCGATTCGTTGATCTGACGCGTAATTTCGTTGAGTTCAGCAATGGAGACAAATAAAGTTTGCGTATTCAGACTTTGACAGCTAACGGACTTCAAATCGAACTCTTCAATAGTGCTGGCATGACTGGTCAGACTGTTCTTCGAACCATTTTCATTGATCGAAGTGTTGCTGGTGAAAATAACGCCGCGTCGCTTTCCATTCGTGTGCCGCATGTTCAAAGAGTCCACACTTTTGAAGTGATGCTGCTGTGACAGATAGCCCGACACCTTTTGCTCAGCACACATTGGCGTATTCGGATCACTTTGGCATTGTAGTGGCGATAGCTCTACCGAAGGCGATGAGTTCTCCTTATCAGCATCGTTATTATCCTCGTAGTCGGAGGGTGCAAGGCTGCACTTGCTGACACCAAAAAGTTCTGGCAAACGCGGCAAATCGCGACAGTTTTCGAGATCTGGAGCAGTCAAGTTCAAATCACAAGTCATCGACGGTGTCTTCTCTAGAAAAATCTGCATTTCGGCACGATGCAAATTCTGCGCTGATTTTGAGTGCTGACGTCGACGCAGTTTAGGTGGTGGCGTTGGTATTCTCGGCATGGGTGGCGACAACACCAACACATCCATACCACGCTGAGTCTCACTGTTCGCAGGTGATTCTGTCGAAGTGGATGACTCGTCTTGATCTCGCTTACTTTCTGGTACGGGAAATATTGGCACTTGCAGATACGGACGCGAGACCAAACTAGCCGGTACCATCTCATCTGGCGGTCGCTTTGGTGTACTCAAAGCCAGTTCATATTCTTCTTCCTCCTCTTCACCAGCCGGCTCAGCTGGCTCGTCGGTTACAGGCGGCGTACTTAGCGCATCGGCATATACTTCCGTCTCGCTGCCTGATGACGGCATATACGGTGAGGAGGAGTGTATATTGATGGTGCGCACCATAGTACTGGGGGCAGCTACACCACCGCCAATCTGGCGCAGGCGCTCCTCACTCACATCGAAACGATCGGCGTCCAATGTTGTGGTCGATATCAAAACTGGTGCACCAATCTCCAAACGATGATCATCGGAATGCGCACCGTTCATATCGTAACTGCCCGAGGCAACTTTCTGTGGCGAACTGCCTTTGCGGCCAGCATTATGGCGACGCGTAATGCGATGACTGAGCGTGGAGTAACGCTTTGTCAACTTGTTGAGAAGGCCACTGGTCGGTAGGGTGCTGTTGCTATTTTCATTGTTGTTGTTGTTATTACTAGCCTCTGTATTTAGTTTGAATTTTTGCGTGCGTAAACGATTCATTTTCCTTACTTCCAACTACTAACCGCTGCCACTAATGCGCATTAATACGCAGATTAAAATGTCCACTTTGGCTGCGACGCTTGTGTTACTTCGGGGGCTGCGCTCATTAACCTTTGAAATTGACGTTCGTAAAAAAATACATAGATATAATGTTGCTTTTGATACATTTCTACTATTTTTTATTATTTTTATTATAATTTTTTTTTTTTTTTTTTGCTACTAAAGTCAACGATGTGCAGAAAATAGAAATTTGTGATGCAAAGTATTGCTGTGGCGCCCATTGAATAATGCGTGCTTATGTGCTCACAAGTAAGTACTTAAGTAAATAATTAAAAGTTGAATTTAGAAACTGATAAAAACTGATAATTCGAATGCTACGTTCTAATTCATTTATTATTGATGTAACCAGCGGACTCTCATTGAAGTAAAGGTCTTTCGAAATCGCAGAACGCAGTAAAAAATTGCCTTCTTATACTCAGTACTCATGATTTCGTATCTAATAATCACCCCTACAAGAAGTAACAACCAAATGTACAGTTGGGCATGAATAAAATGGTTTGAGTAAACAATTTGTATGGTACAAAATTCTGTTTTCGAAATTATGATTTTTAAAACCCTGCCGAGCAAAATTCTGTATTAAAAATTATGAAGAAAAGTGCGAATTATAACGGGTGATTTTTTAGCTATTATCTTTTTAAACAGTTGGTTTAAACAGCTGTCGCACGTTTCGAGTTTTGTTTCATTGTCAAACATCTTCAGTTTGGTCTATAATTTAACCATGAATCGTCTTACAAACGAACAACGCTCGCAAATCATTGAATTTTGTTATAAAAATGCTTGTTCTGTTAAGAAAGTTTATCGCACGCTTCTTCCATTTTATGATCAGTTTAATCGACCCACTGAAGCGGCTTTTCTAGTTATTGTGACTAAATTTAGAACCAAATTTACATTATTGGACCTCAAACCACCAACACCCTTACGCAGAGTGCGAAGTGAAGAAAATATAGCAGCTGTATCGGCCAGTGTTAATGATGACCATCAATTCATCAATTATCGATTCATCGCCGTTCGGAGCAATTGATCCTCTCTTACTCAACAACGTGGAACATTTTGCGAAAGGATTCAGGTGTGAAGTCTTTCAAAATACAGCTGGTGCAAGAATTGAAGCCGAACGACCTACTGCAACGCAGAATTTTTGGTGAATGGGCTCTTGGAAAGTTGGCCGAAGATCCACTTTTTTATCGAAAAATTGTGTTCAGCGACGAAGCTCATTTTTGGATCAATGGGTACGTAATTGTCGATTTTGGAGTGAAGATCAGCCAGAAGAATTGCAAGAGCTACCAGTGTTTCCAAAAAAGGTCACAGTTTGGTGCGGTTTATGGGCTGGAAGTATCATTGGACCGTACTTCTTCAAAGATGCTGCGAATCGTAACATAACTGTGAATGGTGAGCGCTACTGTGAAATGATTTCCAAATTTTGTTTGCCCAAAATGCAAGAGCTTGAGTTGCATGACATGTGGTTTTAGCAAGACGGTGCCACATGCCACACAGCACGCGTAACAATGGACCTGTTGAGAGGTGAGTTCGGTGAACATTTTATTTCACGTTCGGGACCTGTCAATTGGCCACCCAGATCGTGCGATATAACGCCTTTAGATTATTTTTTGTGGGACTATGTTAAAGCTCATGTCTATTCAGACAAGCCTGCTTCAATTAATGCATTGGAAGACAACATTAAAGCATTTAAATGTGAGATACCGGCCGAAAGATTGGAAAGAGTATGCCAAAATTGGACTAAGCGGATGGACCATTTGAAGCGCAGTCGCGGTCAACATTTGCATGAAATAATCTTCAAACATTAAATTATATGGACTGTACTATAGATTTAAATATAAATTTCATGCATTTTTCTGAATTTTACGTGTGTTTTTTTGAAAAACTTTCCTATAGCTCTTAAAACATCACCCTTTATTTGCAAAATTAACTTAACTCGCATTCATGCAAATAAAAATCTCTTGCATTTGACCGCAAACAGTATTAACTTCATAGCGCCAGTCGCATGCTTCATGCAAAATTTCTTTGATTTTCAAATTGAGCACAAACATACGTCATTCGTAAGAACGCGCAAACGCTATCTAGGAGCTCCTGCTGGACTAAATGATTTTTTTCTTTTTCTTAAACCATTTTCTTAACATTTCACGCATCGAAAAACTAAGCCAAATTCACTTAGCAAGAAACCATATTGAAAAATGTGCAAATAAGTTTAGCTCTTTCACCTTCTCTTCAAAAGCTGCATCACATTTTTATCACACGCACACACATATGTATACGCGTTTAAAGTTTCAGTTCTCAATGCCGACTGGCCTCAATCACCTTCAACCCGCGGCACATTCCGCGCATCACACAAGCGGCCGACGCCACCAATTCACTTTGTAGTTGTCATCACTTTACAATAAAGCTTCACTTTGCTATTGTTGTTGTTGTTGTTTGTAGCTTGTGCAGATAATTGAAGAAGAGCAAACAGCAGGTAAAGACTTCAATAGTCAACAAGAAGCCAACTGTCAGCAGGGAGAAATTTAGATTAGTTGCATCGTTGGTGGTGGCAGCAACAGTTGTTAAAGTAGTTGATAGAGTAGTCGTAGTTGCTGCTGCTGTTGCTGTTGTTGTTGTTGCTGTGGTTGCACCGTTTTGTTGGCCTTTTAACCTTTTACGCTGACTGTGGTAATGCATTGGGTCAATTCTTTAGGTGCACAGTAGGCCAAACAACAACAATTAGGTGTGTGTTTGTTTTGTGTTGTAATATTTTTTTTATTTAATTTTGTTTCTGCAGTCGTTTGCTTTTAATAGATCCTGTGTTACTTGTCGTAAGTTCACTTGATTGCTTCATTGGTAAGCATTTTTTTTCTGCCTTCTTTGTTCTATTAGTTTTGCGGTCAATTAAAAAAAGAAATAAAATGAAATTACTAATGTTGCTGCTCGCTTTTATTACTTTTCACTAGGTTTTTTTTTTTGCTTTATTTATTTATTTTTTTTTTTTTTTGTTCAATATGCTTCACGTCCACTCAGTTGGGTAGCTTTTGTGACAGTTTATTTCATTGTTAGGTTTTCTCTTATGCGGCTTTTGCTTAGTTTTTGCATTTCTGCACTATTTGTTTGTCGGTATTTAACCTGAAAAATTTTCACCCTTTTTTCAGCTGACTTCACTCACTTCTGCAAAGGCAGTTGATGGCCGCAACAAAGTGTTGGAAAAATTGGATGTTTTGCGTGCAATTGAAAATTGTTAAGCGCTCTATAGATATGTATATATATGTATATATGAGTGTATGTATACGCACCTGTATTTGACTTGTTTTGCTTTATTGACACAATCGCTCAACAAACCAACAAAGCCAATGATTTTCCTACCAACCCATCAATCAACCCATTGGTTGGGCTTATAGCCGGTTCATTGACGAAAAACGCTAAATCACTATCATTAATCCCGTAATTTAATTTGCAGAAACCGTACAAATTGAGCTTTTTTTGTCTAAGATAAATGCGAGTGCACGGCCTATCAACTTTGCGATTACTTTTTTGTTTAATTTAGGTCGAGAACACGTTTCGATTAATTCCATATTAGAAAGAAGACGAATTTTTAGGAGCGTAAGCTCTAAATACTACGTTTTAATTGTGCCAAATGAAACGATTGAAAGCTATTCATATTAAGTTAGCATCTCTTAATCTACAATAGTTTTACATAAAAATCTAATTTTACAAGATGAAAATAACTCAAGAAGTGATACCACTTTTGGAGCGCTGAAACTTCGCCTATTGAACTCAAAAAACGCAAAAAGTACGCTATGTACCCATTGAAAAACTCCCTGTGTATAGCAAATATGCTAATAATTCATCTCACAACTATTCCTGGATATCTCGGAAGCTAAAAAATAATTCATATATAATTTAAAGTTAAATTTTCCCGCCCGCCCAATTGGTTCAAGTGACTTTTGATATCTCTTTTGGTAGCTATCTTTTAATGGATTAATACCTTTAGGTGTTCGACGTAAGGGCACTAGCCTGCCATGCCAGAGATTGTAGGTTCGAATCCCACGTAAAGCACGGTCCTCGCCATGTTCGTAATTTACCTACTTTTCCTGTCTCTAAAAACAAAAAAATAATTATTTCCCCAACCCCAAAAACGTATCCTTTCCATCCTTACTCCCGCACAATATTCAGCGCATTAATTACATTGCGGCTACTAAAACAAGCAAAATTCAAAGAAAAACACACAGTTACACATTGCATCAGTGGTGCCAGCAAGAGGAAGCGGGCGACCGCGGTAATAACGCCAACACACGAAATTTAGTGAAGTCCGCAACCATCTGTGCGATCTTTCAGCCAGAAAAATGTAAAACACAGATGGCGCTCCAAGCAGTAAGAAGTTGTTGTTCCTAAGCAACGACAGATGGCCATTCACACTATTTAGGACTGGTAGCGGCAGGCTAATCACCTACCCTGTCAGAAATGAAATAGATTAATGAAACCAACGCAAGACAAGTCTTGTCAAGGCCCTATACTGCCGAGAGGAGTGAAGAAGGAAAAAAAAAACAAAAAAAAAGGTGTTCTAGAAGTGACGTTTGAAACCTCTTTCGGTAGCTATCTTTTAATGGACTAATATATTCAGGTGTTCTAGAAAACATTGAAAAAATGGCAAAGAAATACTTGTCCCTAAATTCGAGCACGACAAGCTGGCAGCCAATAAATCCAGCGGTGATCACATTGCGAATATATCCCCAGCTGTTTATGAATTGTAATTGATTATTTTTTGTTAATTTTGTCTTAAGTAAAATGGGGCCATTGTTTCGTTTTCAATGGAACAAAATATTGTATAATATCAGTTTGGAGAAAAAGAAATCCATTAAATGGTTTAAAATTATTTTTTCGTCGATCTTTAGTTTTAAGCTGCTACGGCTACTAACGAGCCGGTCACCTTCGATTATTTCTGTGATTTTATCGACATTTTCTTTAACATCAAAAATGCCTGCAGGGAATCAACGAAATCGAAATTGCACGTAATTAGTTGTTACAGCATCGGCATCATAAATATCATTCACAATTTCAGTGGCGTGGCTTGCATTTTTGCCTTTATCAAAGAAAAACTGAAAAATGTGCCGAATTTTCTCTTTGTTGACTTCCATTGTTAACACCCTGTAACTCACAACTGAATAGAACAAACAAAAACAACAAAATGATTTTTTTATATGAAATGTCACCTTGACAACGAGCATAAATTTTAAATTTATTTATCGATACTTTAGACTGCTGAGAATGGCAAACTATGTTGACATTACTTTGCAGTAAGGTTTGGCAAATCATCACCAATCGTTGAAAAGTTGAGAAAATTTACTTTGAAATACGAAAAGTTCATACATTCTGTCAAAACATATTGGGAATTGTTGATTTAATAACCGCGCGTTACAAGTATGTCTAAATTTTTTTTGCTGGAATGTTGGCACAACTATCCTCTATAATGTCGCAGAGTTTGTGCCTGGTCTGTCAATTAGCTTATTTTTGGCATTTAATTATATCAGTCAACCGCAGGTATGTTCTGCGATTTTCACCATGGATAAAAATACGTTTTAAATTTTGTGTTTTCAACGAGATTTCGAATAGTTGAAGATATTGCAGAAAGACTATGACGAGGGTGCTTTATCAAAAACACGGGTCTACGAGTGGTATAAGGCTTTTGCAGAGGGCCGAGAAGTCGTGAAGATTTGCCCCGATCTGGTCGCCCATCAACGTCTTCAACGGATGAAAACGTCGACAAAGTCAAGGAAATGGTGCTGGAAAACCATCATTTAAATTTTACGGAGGTATCTCGTGACATTAGCGTGTCCCACGATTCAATTCATCAATCCATCATTCAACATTTTACACCACCAATTGGGAATGAGACGCTTGGCTGCTCGCCTCGTTCTAACAGCTTTGAATTTATTTCAAAAAAATCATCGGAAGAAGGTGGCTGAAGGCATGCTTGAACAAGTGGCAAGTGAATTCGAACCCAACGTTTATCCAGCGCATCGTAGCAGGTGACGAGACGTGGGTTTATGAGTTTGACATGCAAACCGGGCAACAGGCGGCTGAATGGCACTATGTGTCATGTTACTCGTTTTTTTTGATTATCATGAAGTTGTGCACTCTGAACTCCTTCCAAATGGTTCTACGGCAAATAAAGAATACTATTTGGAAGTTATGCGACGTTTGAGAGAGAACGAAGGAAGTGCGTAGGAAACGGCCCAATTTGTGGAAAGAAAACTCATGGATCTTGCACCATGATGACGCACCGTCTCACAAGGGTCATATTGTGAACACTTTTTTGACCAAAAACTCGACAAATATCATCGAACAATCACCGTATTCACCGGATTTATGCTGAAAACAGTGAAGACCGCACGGAATCCCTTACCGTATGCAATTACCGTGCACAAAAACTCACCCCCGAGAACAATTGCGTTCTTTTAATTACATATTTAGACAATACATCGGTTTGTGTGTGTATGTGTTTGGTTGTATCTACACAATGTTGCCATTGATATTTTTGTTTACACACTTTTTCACACATCCGCGTTATCAGTTACAATTTTTTATTGTTTAATAAACCAAAGCCAAAAACCAACAAATGCAAATAGTTCATTTATGTATAATTAACATTATTCAACAGTATTTTTAAGCTATTTTAACAAAAATTATCATTTTTCTAAGTTTATTTTGTGAATGATTTCGAAATGTACTGCTTGGCAACACTGTGTGGTGAGAGAGCAATCAGCTGGGTCGGAATATTTTTAATAATCGTGAAATAAAATCTACGGTACTACGATACGGAAGGAAGGAACTTTTCGTTTACATGGGGTTCTCATTAGGTTGATCGAAACAGCTGAGTCGGAATTGCGTTTACGGGCTTCACTGTTTTCAGCATTAGCCCCCTGTGACTTTTTTCCCCAAAACTTAAATTTCCACTCCGTGGACGCCACTTTGAGTCGATAGAGACCATTAAGGGGAATTCGCTGAAGGAGCTGAAGAAGATCTCTTCAAACCCGTTTTCAAGATGCTTTGACACCTAGACTAATCGTTGGCATATATAGTATATGTGTATTGGTTCGAATGCAGCCTATTTTGAGGGCGAGAAAATAAATTTGGATGACGAAACATTGATTTTGCGTTTTATTGAACAATTCCCGGTACTGTTTAACAGAATGTAGAGCGAAGTGTTGAAGAAGGCGCTGAAGTGTTGATTCGTCGTCGTTCTCAACTTATTGGCCTTTGTCTTGTGACTACGTAGAATATTTTACGTAAGACTCTATTGGCTTACGTGCCTATAAAATACAGCTCGTCCAAGAATTGAAGCCAAACGTTGCATTTTTGCGGATTCGGCTCATTTAAATTTATTATTCAGATTTATTAAAAAAAGTTATCAAAAAATGGGCTGATTGAATGGACCATGTAACTCGTATTCGCGGCGGATATATGGCAGATAAACTTATTCCAACAATATTTCATTTTTCTATTATCATTTTAAGTTTCCAAGCTCTTAAAGAAGCACCCTTTAGTTGGGCTAAAAGTGGAGTATAGAGACGTGAAATTAATCAAGGCGATTTAAATAAAGAACAGCTGATTTTGTACATAGACATTCCCAGCCATGAAAATATTTGAACAAGATAGTGGATTTTTTACTCCTTGTCGTTGTTCCAAAGCTAGCAAATTTATCAATTTCAGGCGATTCAGAAAACGAAAAGAGTTAAAGGGCAAAGGGCAGCATAAAGTTGAGCACAGTTTATCGGTTCGATTAGTAAAGTTAACTTTATAGGTTATAGAAATTCAAAAAAGAAAAACGGTATTTTATTTCATATCCCTTTCTGCACTGCGTGAATTTACTTCACTTAAGAATTTTAGAAAAAACATAAACAATAAATGTGTTACCTCTACTTTTAGCGATTGCATTGTAGCAAAGAAGCTTAAATTGATATGGAAATAAGTATTCATAATATCAATACTTATACATTCATACTTATATACACAAAATATGAGCAATAAAATGCCGACTAAAGAATCAGAAAGAGAATCCAATCAAAATGAAGCAATCGCGCTTAAATTACCCGCTGGTTCGCAGAAAAGCTAACTATGTACTTAACTGCTAAACTATGCTCATAAGGACAAAAGTTCAAGTAAAGGGCAGAAATGCAATCGAAGGCCGATTGAGTGGCAATAAGTAAGAAACCTACCTATACAACGACGGTATGTACGAGCAGAAGCTGGCATTTAAACATAAAACTTGGCTGAGCGTCTGAAAATTCAAAGAAGCTATGCAAGAAACGCTACAATCCGTGGATGTTTGTATATCTACTTGCATACACATATACATATGTAGCTACTTTTGTACATACATACATATCAGCGTTTGACTGAGGATATGGCGAGAACTCCAAGGTAGGTGACCGCATAACATGCAGCATCTGCAGTCACTTGAAGGCTGCAAACTTTTAAGTACTTTTATGCTTGCAATCGTGCATACATCCATATGTACATATGCACATATATAGATATTCTTCCTGAATTCAAGATATGCGCCTGATAACGTCGCAAAATTATGACTATGCGTTGCAATAAAATTAACCTTTTCTAGTATAAAAATAATTGTATATTTTGTATAGACAAAAGCAAACTCCCACTTCAATTACCTGCAAGTACACCATGCCATGGAGCGGGTTGTGCGCAGTGTTTGCATGCTAATTGCATACTTCACGGCGGTTGTCCTTTGTATATGCCTACATGCATAGTAAACCCAGAGCTAGTGAAGCATCGGGTGGCACGGCAATTGGTTACACAAGCAGACAGCTACATAGAATGAAGAAGTTAAGCGGCCTGTCGGGCCTGAAGAAAAATTGAAGGAGTTCAGGAAGCAAACAAAAAAAAATAAAAATAAAAATCTTTGAAAGAAACACAGCATTTTAGTATGCAGCCAAACACAGACATTACATATACGTACATGCGTATGCATGTGTGTGTGCTTGCCACACACATACTTCAAGTGTGGAATATAGCAGTGGAGCTCATTTGAGAGGCATTCTTAGAATGTCAAGTGGGTTTTGTTGCAGGTGACTTTGATTGCTACTCTGTGGATAAAAATAGTTGGGCCACCAGGAGACTGGTAATGATGCAGGCATTATGAATGAGATAGCGAGCGATGGAGTGTAATGAGAGCCTATCGTGAACTTCGGGCGAAAATTGCATAGCGAGCGATATTTTTCATTGCTTTTTGTTTTCGTAATAAAATCAAGATCCAGCGGCTACGTTGGCTGGGTCATGTCGTCCGAATGGAAACAAACGCTCTAGCTCT
The DNA here is from genome assembly GCA_037575425.1 of Anastrepha fraterculus. Taxonomy (NCBI): domain Eukaryota; kingdom Metazoa; phylum Arthropoda; class Insecta; order Diptera; family Tephritidae; genus Anastrepha; species Anastrepha fraterculus. The sequence continues at coordinate 457,136 of JAYXIM010053180.1, forward strand.
GAAAGTAATCGATGCGGTTCCAGCTTGTGGTAGCAGAGGAAGAAGAAGGTCTCCTCTGCGTTGCAAAGATCAGGCGGAGAAGGACTTGGCTTCACTTGGTATTTTCAACTGACACTGGTTAGCTCGAGTATGAAACGACTGGAGCGCTTTGTTAAACTCGGCCAAAATCGCGTAAAACGTTTTTTTAATAGCGGTCGCACCTCGGCAGGCAATGGCAAACCTCCGAGTGTATTTCTGCCATGAAAAAGCTATACATAAAAATATCTGCGGTTCGGAGAAGACTTAAAACTGCAGATCCCTCCATTTGTAGAACAACAACAAGACGCACGCAACAAAAAGGAGGAGGAAATGGGTCAAACAACCGCCAATTAAAAAAAATAATAGGTTAGGTTAGGTTAGCCTGGGTGGCAATAAGCCACGCATAGATCTTTTGGTCCCTAGCGATACCAGATGGAGACCCACCTCTATGAATACCTAAAGAAGACATCATGTAGGATGTCAGCGCTTTTGGCGAATCTAAGTAGAGCTGGGAGCTCCGCTTTTGAGACGTCCTCCAGACCCTCAAACAGGGGGGCTCCCAGGCATTTTAGTCGTGTTTTTACGAGTAAGTATAAAATAATAAAAAAAATAATATTAATTAAAACTTCTTTAATCCATTAAATATTGTATATATTTAGGAACAATAAAACGCAACAAAATTGTTTATGATTTGATGACATTTTGAAGTAACCTCATTTTAGTCCAAAAGCGGAATTAAAGTGCCAAAGATCCATTGTCGATAACAGAGTAAAAAGTAAGTACTTTTTGATAAACAAAAAAAATATTTTAATGGAGTCGATATACTCATCCTTCTCGACGGATAATAATTTTTCAGATTTTCAATTGTTTCCTATACTTTACTACTAGTTTTTATATATGGTTCCGTAAAAAAAAAACAGGGCAGACAAAGAAAGAGGGAGAGACCCGAGAGAAAATGAGAGAGAGAGAGGGAGAGAGAAAGAATATACATCTAAATAAATTCACAACATTTGCAGAGAATACAAATGGACCAAATTTACAAAAAACGGAGCAGGGTTGACCGGTGTAGGTAAACGCCGGATACAAACCGTGGCAACAACGCGCACTACTCCAAGCGTTTATCACCTGCACAAACGGAGCGATTCCAGGACCGCAGCAACGGCACAATTACCGCAAGGCAATACTAGTAAATCTGACACCGGAATGGATAGCACTTTATAATGTAAGCGCCAAAAAGTAGGCACCAAAAAAAAAACGCCACAAAAATTGGTTCCAAAAATGCCCCAAAAAGTAGAAACCAAAGAAATATAACGCCAAAAAGTAGGCACCAAAAATATATTTCCTACAAGTGTGCACCAACAAACAAGCGCCAAAAAGTAGGCAGTGTTTTTTCTCACTAGAAATTAGCAACCACAAGGAAAAACTCAGGAAGAATAGCCTAAAGTGTATCTAAGATATATATAAGGTATAGCTCTCTCTCTCCTTTTCCTCTACGTTATATCTTTTTTCTCTCTCGCGGAACGAAAATGCCCAAAACGTTGCATGACCTTGAAATTTTACGCTCCATTCTCGCTCGTCCAATGACGCCTGAAAAGTTTCACTTCAATACTCTATTAGAAAAAAATGTGACGTTTAAGAACAAATTTTGCGTGTGGTCCAATATTCTTCCTCTTTCAAAAGTGCTATACCGCATTCTTGTGTCTCTCGGGTGCTGTACAGTGGTTGTTATTACTTTTTTCGACTCAATAATTTTTGAGAAATATATTTTTCAATCTGCTGACACTGTGTTTGAAGGAACCTTCCTCCTACTGATAGACACATGTGGCTGCTTCAATTCCTTTTAAAGTGTATAACATATGTATTGATGTCTGTATTGATGTCGAAGAGCACGCGCAGATGTAAAATTGCAAAGTAATAGAAATAAGAGAAAACTGTAACAAAAACAAAATATGTTTATAAATATAAAAACAACACAAAAGCATACGAGTGACTACATAAGTAAAAGTAGCAGAAAACTGCGAGAATGAGACGAAACATTTGCAGCGGCCCGGACAAGTCGCGCAGCCAGGAAGTCAATGTAATTAAGGCGTTTTTGTTAGAAACATATTTACATACTTACATACATACATACAGAATAAGAACATAGTCGCATGAATGCGCACATTTTCATTGGAATACATTGGTATGCATTGTGCGTTGGCCACTTGTTGGGTCAACAACTTGCATCTGTGCGAAATATGGCGACAAGTGGTGCTGCCAGAACATATGACAGCCACTAATGGGTGGCAAATAATGATTTTATCTAGGCTGAAGAAATCCCACTCAGTCACACTTTTAAATATTTAGATTTCATGGGGTACATGCAGACGCCTTAATTTACCATGCGAACATTTATTGAAACAATCGATTGATAAATAAATAAATAACTTAAATAGACCCTCAAACTTATACCAAGTAATTTCAAAAGAAGTAACTTTAACGCTTTTAATTTTAATTCCACACTACTTATTTCCTTAAAAAAATGGCTTGAATTAGTCATACAAATGTAGATCATTAAAAAGGGAAAAATTTAAAAAACTCAAGGAGAATTTTCAACAACTTTAAACTTGCATTTTATTGTACCAAATATAATAAGCTATAAAGCTGCATACCAAAAGTCTTTCTAAAAATTCTAATTTAAAACTTAGCGCGAAGCCTTCTCTTGCGCAGATAGGTCTTCTCGCTTCCCTTGTCGCACGTGGAGGCTATCGTCACACTATACCTCAAGTAAAGCGTGATGAGATTGGCGGTACTTTTACCAATAGGGGTTTTTCACAGATCTCGCGTAACTACGGTCAAACTAAATACATAGCTTTTTTCAGTATTCATTGACATTTAACCATGGAAAGACTTACGCCTCAACAATGTCTACAAATCATAAAATTGTATTACGAAAATCGACGCACTGTGAAAAGTGTTCATCGCGCGCTCAGGTTAACTTATAGTGTTCAGCGATGAGGCCCATTTTTGGTTTAATGGCTACATCAACAAGCAAAATTTCCGTATTTGAGTGGAAGAGCTACCCAACGCCATGCAAGAACAGCCATTATATCCATTGAAAATAACCGTTCGGTGTGACCTATGCGCTGGAAGAATAATCAGCCCATATTTCTTCAAAGAAGAGGCTGGTACCGATGTAACAGTGAAAGGGGAACGCTATTGCGCCAAATGAACGACTTTTTGGGGTCGGAAATTGAAGCCCGTGATCTCCACAATATGAACACATTTGGTTTCAACAAGATGGCGTGTCTTGCCATACAGCCCGTGAAACAATGGATTTACTGCGTCGTCGTGCCCTCGTTTCGGTGAGCATTTTATCTCTTGCCTCGGACCAGTGGATTGGCCACCAAGATCCTGTGATATCACACCTTTGGACTTTTATTTGTGAGGGTAAAGTCTAAATGTTTTGTGGATAAACCAGGCATTGGAAGCCAATATTTCTAAAGTTATTCACGAAATATCGACGGAAGTTCTCCAGCGTGTCACTTATAATTGGTGTTTACGGATGACCGAATTGCGACGCAGTTGGGGCTAACTTTTGAAAGGAATTATCTTTAACAAATAAATGTCATGAAGGGTTCAAAGGTTTAAGGGCACAAAAATAATAAAGATTCCCCAATCAATTTGAGTCTTTGTTGTTTATTTCAATTTAAAATCCGATACTTCTAAATGGATCACTTTTTATTAGCAAACATCTAATATAAGCTAACAACAAATAGAATAACTCAAGCATCCCGGAAAGGTATAAGGTATTAGACCGATATTCTCTTCCGAAGAGGATACGTAGGGGAACTAGATTTTTTGCGTCTCCGTACGTCATATGGGCTTACGAATTATTCTTGGACTACCAAACGAAATATATTTTCAGATCTACAGTCTGTGTCAGAAGAAAAGAACCGGTATTTTTCTTGTAACATCAAGATATATTTCGTTCTGCTTTTTGCTGCGTAATAGTCCCATTCAAGGGCTACGACGCCAGTGCTAACTCAGGTTAGTGTCGTTCGAAAGTTTTCCGTAAACGCAACCAAACAAAAATTTGAGCTTCTCCTTAAGCATAATTGGACTTAGCTGAGTGATTCGGTGTTTCCTAGTGAAGGATAGGAGTTGTGTTTTGCCTGGGTTTACTCCTAGACCACACTTTTCTGCCCGCCTAGAAAGTATTTCTAGAGCATTTTGTAGAGATAAGAGAGATAAGATTTTTATCTATAGTTAGGCTTAAGTGAAATTCTATCAAAAGAAGAAAGAGGTATCGGTCTTACGTCTTTTGGGTGGGTATGTGAGTTTCTACCCACTTTTGGAATGAAAACAATTTTGACTTGTCTCCACTTAAGAAGTATGTGACCGTAAAGAAAGCAACCTCTGAAGGTTGCTAGTAGCCAGTGTGTAAGATATCCATCGACTTTCTGCAGTTCCACTGGATAAATAACATCTGGATTCCGGTGATTTAAAAGGTTTCAAAACTTTCAATCGCCCATAAGAGTCGGTCCTCAGTTATAGCGTCTATTCTCACTTCACAACAGTGCACTGTACCTTCCATCTCATGCCGAGTAATATTTGAGCAGCCTGGAAAACGAGTGTTAAGTAAAAGTTCTAAAGACTCTTTACTGGTTGCAGTGAAAATGCCATCACTTTTCTGTAGCAGTTTCCAATTTTGAGGACTTCCCGCCAATAGCTTACGAAGTATGGAGGTCTCAGTTGCCCCCTCAACCTCTTCGCAGAAAGATTTCCAAGATTTCCTTTGGGCATTTCTGATTTCCTTCTTATAGATTCTCAAAACAGACATAGACTTTCCAATCTTCTGCGAGACGTGTTTTCTTTGCCCCTTCTGATTAATTGCTGTTCAGCTATTGTAAATTTTCACATTTTTTTTTTTTGTTTTTTAATTTTCACTTTTCTGTTTGCGGTAAAATTTTGTAAATGCTTGCGTGACAGTATACCTGCGGAAGCCTTCCTCACCTTTCACTTCCACCCCCAACACTTCACTTTTAAATTTCTTAAAGACACAAAAAAACGTTATTTAGTGCAGTAATGATGGCTATTTAGCGAATGGGGATACAAGAGCATGAATTTAATCAAAGCAGTGCTGAAGGTTGAATTGGTGAAAAGTGTTGCCTGTTACACACACCACCATACTCGCGACTAATCGAAAGCGAAAGTGTGCCACGGGTACCTATAAATACAATCAAACATTACATCTATGCACAAATACACATAAGTACATACATATGTGTACGTATATGCCACATGCCGCAAAACAATTAAGCGTTGCAACTATTAACTATAGTAGATAAATAGATATGCGAGCATCTCATCAAGTGTCTGCTTCTACAAGCAAATACAAATGCATTTGCGCACCACAGATGTGCCTTACTTGTGGCATGAATGCATGGGAGATTCAATTAAATCTTTTCCATTGCCATTAGCAGAGAATCTGCATAAAAATCAGCTATTAATAAAAATAAACAGAAATGAAACTATACTAAAAGCAAGAGAAAAGTGAAATAAAACCGAAATGGTTTAAGCAAAAAATTAAACTAAAGCATGAAAAATGCTATACAAAAAAAACAGCATCATTCATTCAACCGGGGGGCGTGCAATGGTTAGATTAGACCCACACAATGCAAAAACGTTACAATGCGCATATTCGTGTAGCGTGGGGACGGTCGTCTCTTCGGCTGCCTGCGAGCGGTTGCCGACAGCGCCAGTTATTTATGTCGCTCATCAACAAATTTGTTTCCATACATTCGCTTATTGTTGCTATTGTTAATTGAATTTTATGCTCGCACCGTAAATCAGCCGTTGGCAAAGTGTAGTACAAATGCACACTAGCGCATAAATGGCATACGTATGTAGGTATGTATGTATGTATGTAAGTATATTTATAAATAGTTTTTCTCTGTGTAATTGCGGTTATTGGAGCTGTAGTAGCGCTGCTGCTGAGATTTTTCTGCGGTTGAGTTGTTGTACTATTTTTGGTTTTATTAACTTCGTTCGCCGGTTTTAAACTTTTTTGTTGTTATGTTGCCGAGTGTCACTGCATGTCAATTTTCAGGTGCAACAACCAACAAGCTATAATATTAAAAATAAAATAAGGCAGAACAACAATAACAAGTAGGAGAAAAACAAAAACAACAGCACCTGTGTTTTCAGCAGCCGACAAACTCGTGCTCGTAAATATGCCCAACGACCGCATAAATTCATTCAAATGGCCCAACTAACACAAATCCATATGCGCAGATGCATGTTTGTTTGTATATCTGTACCCACGTGCTATGAGTGAGCAATTATACAGACACAAGCTTAACTGGAGGTGTATATGTATGACTTAAGAGGGTATTTATAGTGTAAGGGGGTTGGCGTGATTTTTATCGAACTTAAAATATTCAAATTCATGCGGAGATTTTGAACTTTTGTTCTAATTATTACCCTTCAATATTTTTTTAAATATTTTTTTGCTTTTTTAGAAAAAGCAAACAACTTTCACATTATTTGAAGAATCAATTAGAAGACTTCCTCAGCAAACCCTGCGGTAGCTCATCCTGTCAGCACCATTTTCCAGCATATTTTCAATGCTTTCGGTTGCTGAAATAAACAGCCGCAAGAATATTGCGTTTAAATGCCGCAACCGTTTCGGTTGTATCGGAGATTTCTTTTTTTTTTGCTCACTTCTCTCAGGAGCATAGGGCCTGGACAAGACTCTTCCATCTTCCATTTTTGCACCGTCCCATGAGATGTCGGCATCTGCTAGTTCGTGCAGCATCCACCTTCTCCTAGTGTTTTTTGGCGGCCCGCGACCTCTGCTCCCTTGAGGGTTTCAGCCAAGTGCCATTCTTGTTGATGCTATCTGGTGGTTTTCTCAATGTGTGACTTATCCATCGCCACTTTCTGCGTTTGATTTGCCTAAAGATGGGTGTTTAGAGCGAACTCCCCTATACTGTATGCATTCGCCCGAATGCCGCCCTTGCTTTGTTTAGCCTGCAGTTGACATCATCGGAGATATGTTTTGAAAATTTCCATTGCATGGCAGATGGGTGTAGTTATTGACACAAATGGGCTCACCGCATTATAAATTTACTGCATTACAAATAGTAGTAATTAGGAAAATTTTATTAAAAATGAAATTTAATTTGCATTACCAGTAAACTTTTACTGATTACTGAAATTAATTGCAGTAAAAATATTTTTTGACTGATTACCGGAAAAAAATTGTAGTAAAAATATTTTTTTTTTTACTGAAAACTGAAAAAAATTGCAGTAAAAGTATTTTTTTACTGATTACTGATAATACAATAATACTGTGATTTGTATTATCAGTAAAGTATTACCTCAGAAGGAACCGAAGATCATTGAAATTAATTGTTTAAAAACATTAAATGTTTTTCAAAATTACGAGATTTTTTTCAAAATTATTAAGTGCTTTTCAAAATTATAACATTTTTTTTTTTGCAAAATTGTGAATTTTTGTTTTTTTCAATTATTAAATTTTCTTCAAAATTACTAATTTTTTTCCAAAATTTTTTCAGTTTACTTCTTAATATACTCAAACCTACAAATAAACCAATTTTCAGAAAAATTTAAGAACATGCCCAAAATACTTGGATGGCTTAACATGGCGTCGCTCATATGTATGCAAAACCTCCCTTCCTTTCTAAGTGCAGATTTCCACGACTCTGCTATTTGCTTTGCACTTGTGAGGTAGCTGCAAATAACTCATAGATAAAACCGAAAACCAACATTGAGGGGGTTGCGCATACACATTTTTTAGTTCTTTTTGAGTTTAACATAGAGTTCTTTTTGATGTTTTGCTGACCTCCTTTGCTGGCAGCCTGCAATCGTTCACCTATTCACCGACTATCGAGTAGTTCTATTCGTGCACTTGTTTGTTAATGCGTTTGTGTATGCGATTATAGACGCAAATTCGAACAGCAAATGTTGTGCTTCAAATGTTATTTTTGTATTCAGAAAAAAAAGAATTTGCTTCACTTTTATTCTACTTCTATTCAGTCACAAATGTGCATGAATGGTAGATAATCTAATTTTTTTACATGGTAAGAGAAATGTGATTCAACTTGATTATACAATAAATTTTTTTTCATTATATCAATTAAATTTTGTATAGGAAGAATTTATTCACGAGCATAAATGGGTGTATTGTACGCCTGTTGTAGAAAGCTTCAAAAATTTTCAAAAATGTCTGCTCTAAAATTTCAGTGTATTTTAATGGTTTTCATTAGATGAAGAAAAAACCATAGCCAAAAAACTCACTTCACCAGTTTTTGTTTTTTTGGTCATGCCACATTCAAATGTATATATGTATGCATGCCTGGCTTTTCGTTTTCATATGGCCCCGAAAACTTATTTTTAAATGACAAAGTGCAAAATAATCTTGCTTGAACTTTTCTTTAAAGCCTTGCCACTCATAAAACTAGTGGCAAAATTTAATACTCTATATGCGTACCTACATCCGCTACATATACTCCGTAGGGAAAAGTTGAACTATTGTTTTTTATTGTTTTTTTTTTTTTTTGTGAAGTGAACTAATCTTGGACTAAATTTCCAACGCTGAATAAATTTTAAGGGGAAACTAAATTGCAGCATTTACATTTTTCTCATTTGCTTCAAATTGCATTTTTTTCATGCATTTCATCTTTTTTATAAATTTTTCTTTTTTTAGTTTTCTAAGCAAAGCTAAATTTAATAGCTAATTTTTATTTTTCAGGCAACAAATAAAAGATTACAAATAATTTTAAAATCTGGCAAAAAATAATTTTTATTTAGCAAATGTATTTTCTTTCTGACAAAAAAAAAACAAAAAACCGTTGTCGTGGTGAAACAAAACTTTGCGTCTATTCACTAAAGACGGTCGATTTTTGTTAAGTGCCTCATTCAGGTTTGATAGTTGATGGGAATAATAATCAGCCGTTATCGTCTGGTTTAGTTCCAGAAGTTCATAATAAATAATACCGGTCATATCCCACCAAATAGACAGGAGAATCTTCTTGGGTTGAAGGACATCTCTAGGGGTCGGTTTCATCTTTATCTAACCATTGGCGTTTGCGAACAGGATTATTGTAAAGGACCCATTTTTCATCACCAGTAACGATACGGTTCAAAAAACGTTCATTTTCAAGCCGTTGCAGCAGCTAAGAAAACACATTCACTCTCTGCTTGAGGTTGGCGACGGAAAGTCTATGCCTAACCCATTTTCCCAGCTTTGATACCTTTCCCAACTGAACCAGGTGCCTGTGAACTCTTCCATGCGATGAATTTAACCTCTGAGCTATCATATCGACTGTCAAATTTGGCTAAGCTTGTGTTTTATTGTTGAAAAACAAAAAATATTTTTAAGCAAAAAGAAAGCCCAAAAAATATTTTTGAACAGATACAAATTTATTGCTTTAAATTGTATTTTACAAAAACAAATGTATATAATTTTTTTTTTTTAGTTTTTTGCTTTGCTGAGTAAAATAAAACTTCAAAGATAACTTTAATTTTTCAGGCAACAAATAAAATATTACAAATAATTTTTCATCTGGCAAAAAAATATTTAATTAGGCGAATGTGTTTTCTTTATATTTATAAGAAATAAAACTCGTAAAAGTTAATTGATTTTCTTCTCAAAAATTATCTGTTGTGCCACATTTATGGATTCCGAGAGTCCGACTTCCTCAATAAATTTTAGTATTTGTCCTATTTCATTGAGTTTTATTGCCTCTTCTACTAAAATATGTTTACCCAGGTGTTTGTGCCGCTTGTACATCAGTGCTTGGCGGTTTGATTTTCCTCCCTATGATCATTATGCTTGACTGAATTTTATTACTGCTAAAAAAATTAATTTCAAAAACTAAAGTAAATTAATGGATTTGAATTTTTATCTGCGTTGCCTAAAAAAATTAATATCTAAGCTAATTCGTTTAGGAATTGCAGAAACGAATGTTTTGCTATGCATATAAATATAAATATAATTCTCCGATTTTTGGGATTTTTCCGCTAAAAAATGTGAAACTAATGTAATGAAAAACACAGTATAACTCAAATTTTGAACCGTGATCCGGACAACATTTTACTGAAGATTTTTGACGTGCTGAATCCAAATCCAAAATCAGCCTAGCCCTAGTAAATCATGACTTCGAAATATTCTGTCTTATTTAAAAGGGCAAAACTTAAAATCTTTCATCAAATTAGAGGTTACGTAACATTATGAGGAGTTTTTTTATAATGTCGTAACATTAACTCAGAGTACTCAGAGTAGCCATTAAATAATTAACTTCACCCTTTGAACTCATTTTTATATGTGAGATATTTACAGTGTTAGAGGCGAATAAAGGACCTAGTCTGGTCAAATACTCATAGTTTATATGTAGATATTTTTTTAGGAATTCTTTTTTAAGAAAATAAAATGAGATGACATACTATGTAAACAAAACGATCGCATTTTATTTTCTTAAAAAAAAATCCTTAAAAAAATCTATAAAAAATTAGTATTTGACCAGACTGCGTTCTAAAGTGACCCACAAAGTCACAGTAAGCCCATACTTTAAGTTCCACACGTCGTATATTCCACCAAGCCATATATCCGCTGCTATCCGTAAATCAACGTATCGACAACAGTCTCGGCCAATGCAACATTAGTTGTCGTCAGAATGTAACCGATCGATTTATTGGCAGAAGAGGCAGCAAAGCTTTTCGAGAGTAAAATCAAACACTCTGCTGCAAGAGAAACCAGCATGCAAGCCTGGCAACAAAGATGGGACAAAGAGCCGTTGGGCATATCGTTGTGTTCCGCACTTGAAGTACTGGCCCAAGAGAACGTGCGATGAAGTAGATTTTGACTTAACCTAGGTTAAATAGGTTAAGATTTCCTAACTGCTTTAACTCCCATCCGCATCGGTTCAAACCTGAATCTGATCCTGTATGCTATCACAGCGGAGGGGCGCTATGAAAAATGTGCACGAAGTTCTCTCGAATGCATGCGTAGCACGTTTGCCAGTACAAGACGAAGGCTTCGGAGTATATTCGGGGAAAACTACACCACCGAAACACTTGTTCGAAGAAAACTGGAAACTAGTGAAAACTGGAGATTGGCCGGCGATGTAGAAGACACAAAAGAAGAGGATAAGGACGCTAGAAAGGCTTAAGGATAGCAGCGGTTACTAATCGCCTTTCCTCGTGAAGAAATGCTTGACTGCAGTCTCGTGATGAGCTAAATTCGACGAAAAACAGGTTTATTCTGTTTTCAGACAAGACAACACTGCCAAAACACTGTTAATTCAACATACGACATTTGAGAAACAAATCAAACTCGTGTCAACATGAAAATGGATTTTGGTCCGGTTTTTTTTTCTGGTATGCGTCTTCTTTTTTTCAAAAATGGAGGGACCTTCAGTCTTGTGTCGCCTCGAAACGGCAGATGGTTTTTTATGAGCGGTTTTTTGCATGGCATGGGAGATTTACTTATTTTAGGCGCTCCTCGTCTGCAAGTTTCCTCCAACTTTCTGCGCCGTAGGTCAACACGGATCGAATAAGCTATGATATTTACAAATAGCGAGTTGGTCCCTATGTGAGAGAGATATTGACTTCAGGAAGTTTATGTTAGCGTAAATACACTGTTCTCTGCCATTATCCTGTCAGATATACCGTCCTGCAAGCTGTTGTCGCTACTTATTAGTACACCGAGAATAGTAAATTTGGACACGCTGTCATTATTTTCATTTTAGTCAATTTGTTTTTTAATGTATAGACTTTGTAGATGGTGTTTCTTTGCCAAGCAGGTCAAAATTTATAAATTTATAAATGTTAATGAAAAAGTGATATAAAATGAAAAAATATCTCACTGAATTAAGAGCTTCCAAAAAACATATTTACGTTAGTGGTACGGGACGAAGCCAATTGACACCCGATAATACATCGTTTTATAAACATTTAAGTTTTTGGGTGAAAACCAGGTGAACTGCAAACTGGTTTCGGTTCCGAATTCACTGAGAGGCCACTCGATTTGGAACAAATGAGTTTCTCTGCAGGTTAATACGTCCATGAACGCATGCCTACATACTTAATTTTAGAATTGACGAATGCGGTGACAAATAATCGAGAATAAAGCTTTTTAATGTACTTGCACATGTGTATGTATGTATGTATGTATGTGTGTATAAATGTCAATAGCAATCTCACATTAGTCGCCCAAAATAATAGCAAACTTTGCCAAGTGCAGCCAAAAGTATTTGCCAAAATAAATTGTCGAATCATTAAAGAACCAAAATTTGTAGAAAAATTCAATGTTTAAGAAATTAAAGCAGCCACAAGCATCTATACGCATTTAAGTTATTCCAAAAAAAAATTTATATTAATTTCTGAATAACTTTTTTACTAAATAAAAAAAAATTCTGAGTGATGAAATCTTCACTTTTGACTTTCACGCGCTCCATTGTTTGTCTGTTTGTGTCCTGCAGCAATCTACTTGACGTGCGACGCCATTTGCAAAAATTATAAACAGAGTGATTAATTTTGAGCCATTATCTATTTAGAAATGGTACCTTCTTATAAATATCTTTATTAAATTCTTCTTTTTACCCAAAGCCAACTGATTTTGGAGTAACAAATATTTGGACATGAACAAGCTTTTTCACTTCATATGGATTCTGTGTTAGAAAAACCCTGAGTTTTTATTAATCGGGTATAGGGTAATTAATTTTGCGCCACCTCGTACAATTATCTATATTTGTATAAAAAAAATTCATAGAATAAGTAACATAAAAAATAATTCACATAAAATCAATTACGTGAGCAGAAGAATACAAAAAAAAAGTTTTTTCCTGCTACTACCCAATAAATTTTTTCTATGGACAATCTTTTTTTAGTTAATATTTGGGTAAGACTCCGTCAGAAAATATGAGATTTGCAAGTGGTCTTTCGATTTCTTTGAAACTTTGGGAAATATTAGTTCTAGGTAAGATACATTCAAGCCTAAAAGGATTTTGAAAAATTTTCAAAATTGAGTCATCTACGCCATGTTGAATATCGGGACCGTGTTTTTTCAAAAATCAATATTTCTTGAACCGGTGGATGGATTTCAATGCAATTTACAGACAATATAGAAACAAATAAGTAGTTTAAATTAGTATTATGTAAAAAAAAATTTCGAAATTTTGACCAAAAAAAAGTCAAAAAATTGTTTTGAATCAATTTTTAGTTGATTTGGCCACTTTTTTAGATTTTCTGTTATACACGTAACGATTCCTTATGATTTAACCTTTATTTTGAAAAAAAAATTTTATGGTGTCTATAATAGTTCTCGAGATATTGCGATTTTAGTGGAAGCGCGCACGCACTTTCGCGTACGCACGCACGGTTCGCGCTGCGTTATGTGTTCCTGTATGAAGTGACTGGAGCAGACTGCTGCAGGTCTGTGCGCGTTTTTCTACTCCTGCGCTGCGTAACCGCGAAATTCACGGTGTTCGCTTCCACTAAAATCGCAATATCTCGAGAACTATTATAGACACCATAAAATTTTTTTTTCAAAATAAAGGTTAAATCATAAGGAATCGTTACGTGTATAACAGAAAATCTAAAAAAGTGGCCAAATCAACTAAAAATTGATTCAAAACAATTTTTTGACTTTTTTTTGGTCAAAATTTCGAAATTTTTTTTTTACATAATACTAATTTAAACTACTTATTTGTTTCTATATTGTCTGTAAATTGCATTGAAATCCATCCACCGGTTCAAGAAATATTGATTTTTGAAAAACACGGTCCCGATATTCAACATGGCGTAGATGACTCAATTTTGAAAATTTTTCAAAATCCTTTTAGGCTTGAATGTATCTTACCTAGAACTAATATTTCCCAAAGTTTCAAAGAAATCGAAAGACCACTTGCAAATCTCATATTTTCTGACGGAGTCTTACCCATTTACAAAGATATTATTAAAGGTATATTCTTATTAGAGCCGTAACCCGTATGCCCTGGCAGCTAGGGCTCCTTTTATTATAAAATAATAATTTATTGCCGAAAGCCTCTGCTGCTAGTGCTGCGTTTGCTTGAGTCTACTAATAATTTTATTATCATGTAAGCTTTTAAAAATAAAAAATAAAATAAAATTTATTGTTATTTTCCATACATCGAATAAATAAAATAAAATTAAAAAATGTTAAAAAGCAAAAAAAAAATTGTTTTCTCTTTTTTTTAATTTTTGGGTGTAATATGTATTTTGGACATTTTTGAAGCGAATTTAAATAATATCGATATGAAGCATTTCATGCCAAACCATGCATTTTCCCCATGGGTATTCAATGGTAATTTTCGAAGTATGACGGCACGGGTAAACATTCAATAAAAAAAATTAAAAATAGGTGTCCTTTTCTTCCACAGAATAAATTTAGAGAGTAGCATAGGTAGATAGGTAAAATTGTTGAAGTGCACCTGGTACTATTCAAGTAGCACTAAAGTGCCGTTTTGATACCAGTATGAGACCTCCAACAGGTAGATATCTACAGCCAGCCAGAGCTGTTGAATAATTAAGAAGATTGATTGGATTTAGGTTGGCGCACGGCCCCAGGCTGTCGAAGAATGGAGCTCCCAGTGACCTTATTCGTCTAGCTACCAAACCCGGACAGCTACAGAGAAAATGCTCTACAGTCTCCTTCTCTGAAAGGTCCTCACAGCTTCTGCAATGGGGATTAAATGGTAACCCTAGCTTTCCGCTTGTGTGCCGATCGTCCAGGGACCGGTAAACGCAACTACAAGTTTGGAATTTGAATGGCGAGGAGACCGAAGAACTTTCTGAATCCTTCGTATATCGTATTGGGGCCAAAGAGTTTTCGAACTAGAAGAATAAAGAAATGGTCCTCCATATTTTCTGCGCTTTCCGGAGAAATAAATTATGCAAGTCCATTTTAACAACTGTCAGGGGGATGCCAATGACCGGGTAGGAGGTCTCTGAAGCCAATTCAGTTCTCTTCCTGGCAAGCTCATCAGCAATTTCATTCCCTCTATGTTCCTATGATCAGATCAGTGAAATGTTACCTGCACTCCCAAGAGATTTGATATTCTCTTTACAGGAGTTTACTAATTTCGTTGTGCACCATGGCGTCGTCAGAGCCTTAATCGCGGCTTGACTATCGGAGATAATGTTATTATCTCCCTCGCTTCTGCGTTCCCTAAGCATTTTGCACGCCAGCAAGATCGCAACGACTTCTGCTTGAAAATCACTAACAATGTTTGGCAGTTTAAAGGAAATTGATAAATTGGCTGAATTAGAAAAAAACCCCGCCCCGACTCCTGATACCATCTTGGAACCGTCAGTGAAGACAGAGGTGCAAGCTTCGGTGCAGATTTTCCCAGTGTAGCATGAAGAAAAGGCCCTAATATATGTTTCCATGCACACACAAAATATCAAAGGACTAAGACGAAATAATTAAAATATAAAGTATTGAGAGGAAAAATGAAAAATGAACAACAACAAGAAATTAGCAAACACAGAAACCACTGCTTTCTCTTTTTACGACACTTAATTTTTGTCAACAGTTCGAAAGTGAGACAAATTAGAAGAAAATATTTGAGATTGCTTTGCAGTTTATAAATTTCAGCCCTTCACAAACTAAATTTCTTGCAGCACCACTTGAAAAAGCATTTAAGTTGGATATTTTTTAGCAAAAGTGCCGAAACTTGAGTTGAGAGATTCGAATTGTAAAGATTTAAAAGCTAATTTAAAAAATAATAAAATAAAATAAAAATGTAAGTATTTATTCAAAAATAGTTAGGTATGACATATTTTTGCTAGCAAAATTGGTGTTGCATAATTTATTTTAAGCTATCAGCTATTTGAGAAACGTTAGAAAGGTTTTTCTATAAAGAATTAAGTAAAGGAAAATAGAAAAGCCGTAAAAATTTGAGGGCAAAGCAATTTTTTCGCTCCTATTTTCGGTGTCTGATACAACACTTTTTTGAAGGTTTGATTTTTGCGTAACTTCAATCAAATCTTTTTCTATTTCTAAATTTTTTTTCTATAAAATACTTTAGCCGCTGTTGCTAGATGTAGTTTAAACCAAAAAGTGATTCAACATTTTACGGGATGCAATAAAAATTTGCAATAAAGCATTCCAAATCTCGGATGAGAAAGCAAGAACAGCAAAAATCGTTTCACAGCTAATGGAACCACGTGAGCTGATGTGCAAAATTTCGTTTTATTTTATGGCTAATCTTAACCGAATCAAAAAATAAACATTTCATATGGAACAGTGCAAACAACATTCAATGCGACAATTTGCGATAAGCGTTGTTTGGTTTGTAGCGAACGCACGACGCACAGTGCAGCAAACTCAAATAAGCTGGCGACAAATATGGTAATCCTTGCGTAATACTTTCTGTGCTTTCATAGTGGAATTAAAGCTGGAATATAGAGAGTTGTATTTGCCTGCAAAGAGTGAATGGCAATGTTTTTGAGTTGCCGGCATACAAATGGGTTTTTTGTTTTTAATTTATTTTTAGCTGTGGCGTCTCTAGCGGCATTACACTGTGCGACGTCGCCGCGCTCGATGCAAAGAAGAAAAATATAAACTCAATCATTTATCACGTCTGTATGAAGCAGAAACTATTAGCACAGCTTAAATTAAAACGCGCCACGCTCACTTGCTCGTTCAAGTCAAATTAAAATTAAATATACCCACATTCTGGGACATGCAGCTAAGTCAAAACAAACGTGCAAAAGTAAGTGTAAATTCATTTTTAAGATTAAATACAAATGCAAATACAAATAAATTTGTTTTAAATCCATCTGATGAGTGATAGCATCATTTCTTGTGTGGTAATGCGGTAGTTCTGCCGTAACAGGCGGAAATGTTTTTAATTTGAACACATTTTCTAGGTTATGCATGAGATATTTAGTCAAAATATTTATTATATTCAGCTCATTCAGAGAACATCGTGGAAAGGCGATTGATAAAAACTGAGGTATTTTTTGACACAGAATTCATGTGAAGTAAAATGGCTTTTTAACTGTGGAATTTTTTGTTACTTCAAAATCTGTTGGCTTTGGGTAAACAAAATAATTAAATTAATAAAGGAAACATTTTTGTTTGATATTTTTAAGAAGCTTACATTTCTAAGTTCACCGTACACGGTGGCACAAAATTAATCACCTATTTATAGTTTTTGCAAATGGAGTCGTATGTCAATCATATTTGACACTTGTGAACTAGACAGCGGAAGTATACAAACAGACAAGCAATGGAGTGCGTAAAGGTCAAAACGAAGATTTCCATCACGCAAAATATTTTTTCCTATTTATTAAAAACGTAATTAAAAAACAAAATTTGATGATTAATTTTGCGCCACCTATCTCTAGGGACCTAGTATGAAAATGGTGACATCATTCCTTTCTATATAAGTAAAGATTTCCATAGCTTGAAATAATTATTCTATTTATTCAAAAAGTTTTTCAAAAACAAAATTGGATGATCAATTTTGCGCCACCTTGTAGATATTTTTAAGGAACTAATATGGAAATGGGCAATCACTCAAAATCATATTTTCTAGTTATTAAAAAAGTTATTCAAAAACAAAGTTGGATGATCAATTTTGCGCCAATTTGTAGATATTTGTAGGGACCTAATATGGAAATGGATCATTGCTCAAATCATTTTTTCTATTTAATAAAAAAGTTATTCAAAAACAATGTTGGATGATTAAATTTGCGCCACCTCGTAGATATCACTAAAGACCTTATATGGAAATGGTCGATCAAACAAAATAATGTTTTCTATTTAGTAAAAAATTTATTCAGAAACAAAATTGGATGATTAATTTTGCGCCACTTTGTAGGTACATATCTCAAGGGACCTAATATAGAAGTGGTCCATCACTCAACCTTTTTTTTCTATTTATTAAAAAAGTTATTCAAAAACCAAAATTCGTTGATTAATTTTGCGCCACCTTGTAGATATCTCTAAGGACTTAATATGGAAATGGTGACATATTATATTTTCGTTTTTATGTCAATAAAGATTTCCATCTGTCGAAATCATTTATTCTATTTGGTAAAAAAGTTATTCAAAAACACAATTGGATGATTAATTTTGCGCCACCTTGGGATATCTCTAAGGACCTATTATGGAAATGCTCACATCACTCCTTTTTCATTTGATTTATTTTCATTCCTAATATTTAAAATGGAATTTTCCAAGTGATTAGAATATCTGAAAGCATTTTGTGCCTTCTCCTTTTTTCAAAATATAATATTTACTACCAGGAATTGGAAAATTATACACCTCAGCTTTATCCCTCAACCTTTTTATTCATCACATTCAGCACTCATCAATGTCATTACAGCCGTTCACTCACTTTTTTCAAACTAAATTTAGTTCATATCTGCATTATGGCGCGCACTTGGACAGCAAATCAAAGAGTTTCTCTTTATCAATGGACATTGCGCGTTCTGCGCTGCCATCCAACGCTTGTCATCACCTCAAATCAATGACTTTGCATTCCTTGTTGGTGGCGATTGCTGCTGCTGCTGGTGACTAGCAGATAAATGGAGTGATGCTCAGCGATAAATTGTGTGAATAGTGTGGACAGGAAATGCATTCGCCTATGAAGGCGGGTAAAAAAGTAAACAAGAAAAACGAAAAAAACAAAAAAACAAAAACAGAAAAAAAGGTGAACAAATCTCATTCTACAAGCGTACCTGTTGCACCTTTGCGGTTATTGCGCGGCAACCAAATCATAGTTGGTAGGCACATTAAAGAATACAGAAAAATTGTCTTCTAAACATGTATTTCCTGTTGCAGGGTAACAAATCGAATGAGAAGATTACCACGCGTCTCTTGTGATATTCCCTTTCCCCGACTATTACAGATTTCTCACTTTGTGTGCTTAGTTGTGCCTACGTTGCGTTATGTTACTGTTTTTTTTATTCTATTTTTTGCTTTCAAACAAACTTCTTTTTTTTTGTTAAATCTTTTTATGGCGCATATAATTTAAAATATATTGACACATACATGTATTTGTATGTTAACATGTATGTGCTCTCGTACATATACATACATACCCATACGCATTTAGACAGTTAGGTCTACACACACTTCAGTATTGAAGATATTCATTCTATTCATATGTAACTTGAAGAATTTCTAATGCGAGTATAAAGAGCTCACTTGTTTGCTGAGATTGACCGGTGAGATTATGCGCATAAGCTATACATAAATGTTTCCAGATCGAATAACAGTGCAAGCATATCGATGCTTGTGTTATTGTGTATACCTACACACAAACATTCATACACGCATACTGTCTTATGGCCGCTCCCAATTGATAAACAGAATTATTGTGATTCCCTTTATAAATATGCATGTCGCCATAGAAATGACAATCCATAAAAAATGTTAACAGTTAACCACAAAAAAAAAAACACAAAAAATAAGCTTTTAATTATTTTAGGCAGCGCGACAATTTCAAAGCAAAGCCCTCAATTACACTCACACTCACACTCACACGAACGAACTCTTTCGCTCCTATGAACTCTTTCGCTCGTCGCCCCTATAAATGTGAACTTATCGATCGTCAATCAAACAAAAAATAAAAGCAAAAACTAAAAACAACAAATACCGAAGTGTTGTAATAACGAATTTTATCGCTGCTTTCGGGAGCAGCGCAAAGCTTACGAAACTATCAGAATTTTTATTTATAAACAACTGCATAGTCTAAATTTAACACCTTAGACGTAAAAGAAAGGACAGCAATAACAACACAGCCAGCAAGCAGCTAATTTATTTATTTATTTATTTACTTTTTTATCTACGTTAGAGTTTATATTTTGCTTCCTTGAAAGTAAAACCTAAATAGAAAAGCATTTGGCCGCGGATTTAGCGGAATTTTCGGGTTGACTTTTCAGTAGCGCATAGCTTAAATATCTACAGACTAATGACTGCCAACAACCTACATACACACGTACATACATACATACACATTTACGAAACGGTCATTCCATTTCTGGCTTTTTTTGGCAAGCTCTCAATTTTTAAAAATATAAAAGTTGAGAGATGAGAAAAATAAGCATTAAATAAAACATTGAATTTTATTTTCGGCAGACATGCCCGTACGTACATATGTACATATGCATGTACTATATGTATGTATGCGCACTTGAAAGAAACAGCAGCTAGAAGGTAATTGCAAAATTTTCTTGAATATAATTTTTATGAGCTTTTGTCGGAAAATTTGTGAAAATAATTCTTTCTTAACTGTTGTTGTTGTTTTTTTATTCTTGATTAATAGAAAAAACGTGCTTTTATTTTGCATAACTGCTGAAATGCGCCAATTTCTACAAGCACACCTATGTATGTACATACACGCATACTCATGCACATGCATATATTCATATTTAATTTAGAAGCAAATTATTAGCAATTTTATTGGGTTTTATTTAAGTATTTCCACGTGTTTCAAGATATGTTTCAGTTTCTTTACTTTGCATATCAGAATAGCTCAGAGCAGAGCAGAGAGTTTTCAATTTATTTTTTTAAAAGCTTGTCAGAAATATACACTTTTGTTCCCCTTAGCTTTCGTTAGGTTGAAGTAGTAGCCAGTGAAGTCAGCCTCATTTAGGTCACGCGTTTGTTACCATCTACTCCCTCTTAAACCATCAAGCGCTGCTTTTGCAGCTCATCAGCCGTTTTGCGTCAATATCCACCACCTGATTTAGAATGCCCCAAGATGGCAAAGCTTACTTCTGCTCGATACGTAGCTGTTGCAGAGGAAATGCGAAGTCGCTTCTCTCTTCTACTTTTTATTGTAGCTTCTGCAGCATCTTCGGAAAGTCACTCCCGCTCTTCACTTGCTTGCCTAATATGTATGTATGTAAGTAGCCCTTTCTGAGAACTTCGATGGCAGTAGCTATATGATCTCCCTTCAGAGAGTAACACCTAGTGTTCATTTTCAGACCGATTTCTTCCCCACCTATCAAGAAATACGGCATCTGCATTTTGCTCCCATCTTCGAACAGGTGGCTTACTAGAAACTTGCCTAATCAGCAGAACGCAAGAGACGCTTACGCTCTTTAATGGGTATTCGACCGAGCTCCTTCTCGGCTCCGCTCTTTCCTTTCTACTTAGAAGAAGCGAACTCAGGAATCAGGAATGAAATACGCTTTTTACCCCAATAAACCACCGGAAGCAAGAAAATATGGCGAATTGCGAATGTAGAAATGCGCGCATGTGTTAATCTCACACCCACCTGTGTGTGCATTATGGTATCTCACACTTGCCACCAGATAAAACGGTATTATTTTTTTAAGTCAATCATTAAATTTGGACTATACTTTATGAGTTCTACCAAAATATTAAAGTTCAGCTCATTTATACAGCAAACACTTTTTTCCAGTAAATAGTCTCGGATGATGGCATATATGTATATATAATGCGAAGAGATCTGCAGCGAAGTTTTTAAAAAATCGAACGATAACTAAAAATGGGATTTTATATATTCTAGGTTGTTCAATAAATTTTGTGGTTCGATAAGAAAAACACAATTTTTATGGTTTGAAATACACTCTGTTATTCAGTATAGTCTCCGTAAACATCAATACATTTTCTCCATGATGGAAAGAATAATGATATGGCACCTATCGTGGTACCGTTACTTTGCTCTCTACCAATTTGACAATGAGTGACATTGTATTAGCATAATTGGTGACCAGTATGGCCAGATTACCATTTTCGTAACTTGATTTAGCATTTTTTTTTTTTGTTATTTAGTCTCGGAGTTTTAGTTCTTTCTTCATGTCTTTCTTCTAATTAAAATGTAATGTTTATAATTTTCTAAAATATAAATTTTTTTAAAATTAGTTCAATAATTCACTCAGTTTTATTTAGCCTTACTTTTTTAACATCTGGTCGCATTACCCGCGATTGCAGTTGTTGTTGGTGTTCTTCTGCTTTCAGCAGTCAAATCTCTCTCTCGCTACTACAGTGTTGCCTAGCTTTGAATATAAAAACGCACTAAAACACCCATTTAAGGAAAATAAAATACCAAATTTTTATTGAATTACTTAAAGAACTTTGTATGCGTGACAAATTGTCTTTAAAATGTGCGTTTTTGTTTTAAATAAATGTGTTATGGTGATGTACAATTTAATTTAAGACTGTTTTGTTAAGAGAAACTCTTTTGTTAAGCGAACGACTTTTTTGCTATATTTCAGGTTATGTCAAACGATGAGGTACTCTTTTTGTAAAAATGTCGTTATGGTTTTTGCAGTATTTTCTGGTATTTTGTTGCTTATTTTTACTATGAATACACCTCTGGATGCCCTTTGTCCCACTGAGGATTGAAGACCGGAAGAAACGATTACACCTCTATGATTTTAATTCGCATTCAGCAAATTCAAACGTTAAAACGTTAACGTTAAAATGTGTGAGAGAAAAACATTTAATATTCTTGTATTAACTTGAAAGGAGCAAAAAATTAAATTTTGACTTCTCTGACTTTGAACTCTAAAATTTTCTCTGAGTGAGCTTCTTCAACATTCTTTTGTTTAATAATACAGTTCTTTTATATTATAGTTTCGGTAGCTTAAAAAAAAAAGAAACATACACCAACTTAAAAATTTTCGCATTTTGATATATAGAAAAGCACTACATTTATTGCGAAGAGCAAATGGTTGGCAATACTACACAACTCAGCTAATGCGACGTCACGCACTCTCTGATGGGCGCAATCTTGTTTCTATCATTCTTGCATTTGCTCCAACGAGAATCAAATTTATGAATTCCATCTCTGAAATGTGAATCTGGCAGGGCTGAAGTATACGATTCCATATTTGTTATGGCATCATTATTTGATGAAAAACGTTTTCCACGCATGAATTATTTTGGGTCTGGAAACATATGGGAGTACTAGGGACCAAGAGTGCTCTAAAAATTCGAACTTTAATTCATGGATTTTAGACATTGTCAAAATGCTCTTGTGACACATTTTTTTCTTTTGCAAACTGCGTCTATTTCACGAATTTTTCCCCTCACGTGGTCTAAAAGATTACATTAATCATATTAAAAATTCGATATATGATAATAAGATTTTTCGGGAATTTTTTTAGACGATGCTCTGTACACGTACGAATAACCCTGTGAACTACTAAAATATTTTAATGAAAGTCATAAAAAATATAAAAAAAAATATTTGATTTCCTCGGAAAATCAAAATTTTTCACCTGGTGATGCACCTTAATGTGCATTAGCTATGTATATTTTCATAAACGCCTTACATACAAACTCTAATTTACATTTGAACTTCGTTTACATTAACTGAAACAGTTCAAAGGCTATTTCATTAGAATTCTTACGCAAACGGAAGTTATGAGATCGCTGTAGTTTTTGTAGCAGCAATTTAGAAATGCCTACTGATCGCTTGAAATACAATAATAGATGCTATTATACATACATATGTATGTACAAGCATTCATACATATACATACAAACATATGTTTATCAACCACGAATTAGTGGGCAAAATATTCATTCAACCCACTTCCAGTAGTTATTGTTGAAAATTATGAATTTTTGAAAATGGGTCCCCAAATAGCAAGGCAAAATTTCTATGTGATATTTAATTTCCAGTGAATCATCGTATTTTTCATTACTAAAGCGGCCGAGTTACTTAGATTTATTAACCCGGTCAATCGTCATGCTATTATTTGTCAGGGTGAGATTAGTGTAGACATTCCTACGACTTAGCGACATGAAATTTGTCTTGTTGACATTGACTTTTAAGTCATTCTCAAAATTTCGTCCTCTTCTATTTTTCAAAGTACAAAAAAATCCTCGTAACTCGTTTATCGATATAGAAGTCGTACCTACAAATACTTAAATAAGCCAAAGAAAAAATATGTCAGTCCCACAAGTGTTCCATTTTTAAAAGAAAATTCCATGTACCGCCGAAAACTCACCCTTTTCTTAGTGGTATATACGAGGTGTGTTCAAAAAGTATCGCAAATTTTGAATTTTCGCAGGTTACGTATATTCGAATTTCGATTTTTTTGTGGCGATATGTTGGTACTCATGTCTCTCAATCATGCCGATAAGTTCGGCCATTTTGAATGTTCAGTTAATTGTTGACAGCTACTTTGCTTGCACGTATTTCGGCTCGTCCTTGATTTCTACCTATACAAAAACATGGATCAAAGAACCTGTATCAAATTTTGTGTGAAAAACGAACTTTAGTGCGCGGATGCATTCCGAATGTTGATTGTATCATCCGGAGAAGCTACCTTGGGCCAAAGCAACGTTTATCGGTGGTACAAAATGTTCTCAGAAGGCCGAGAAGATGTGAACGACGAAAAGCGTGCAGGCGTGCCGGACGCGCGAGCACTTCAACAACAGACGAAAAAATTGATGAAGTGAAAAAAAAGGCCAATCGTCGAATCACCGTTAAAGAAGTTGCTGAGGACTTAGACATATCGATTGGCTCATGCCGTTCGATATTTTTCAATGATTTGGGCATGAGACGGTTCGCCGCAAAATTCGTACCAAAACTGCTCAATTTCAGCCAAAAGCAGCATCGTATGAACATTGCTAATGAGATGTTGGACTCTGTCCGCGACGACCCAAATTTGCTCCAGAGGGTCATAACTGCTGCCGAATAGTGGGTTTATGGTTATGACGTGGAAGCCAAAGCTCAATCGTCTCAATGGAAGCTGCCGCACGAACCAAGACCGAAAAAGGCGCGTCAAGTTCGATCGAATGTAAAAGTTTTGCTTACCGTTTTCTTCGATTGCAGGGGCGTTGTGCATCACGAGTTCTTGCCAGGGGATAAAACGGTCAAAAAGGAATATTACCTGCAAGTTATGCGCAATTTGCGCGAAGCAATCCGCCAGAAGCGCCCGGATTTGTGGAAGAACAAACGTTGGCGCTTGCATCACGATAACGCCCATGCCCCTGCTCAGACATCGTTGCTTGTTTGCGACTTTTTGGACAAAAACAACACAATAATGATGCCACAGCCACCGTATTCCCCAGATCTGGCCCCCTGTGACTGAAGAGGATCATGAAAGGACGACGCAACGCTACGATTGACGAAATAAAGACGGCATCGAAAGAGGAGCTGAACAAGATAAAAAAAATTATTTTTTGAAGTGCTTCAAATGGGAATTACTTTGAAGGGGACAAAATAGATATTAATGAATAAATAAATAATTTTTGAAAGAACACAAAATTCGCGGTACTTTTTGAACACAACTCGTATAGACATAAGTACAACGGCGAATATCGCAGGCGATGGAACCATGAATGGAGCATGAACATGAGCTTTACATGTCATCCGAATGGATAGAGACGCTCCGGCTCTGAAAATATTCGAAACGGTACCAGCTGTTGGTAGCAGAGGAAGAGGAAGGTCTCCTCTGCTTTAGAAAGATCAGGTGGAGAAGGACTTGGCTCCACTTGGTGTGTCCAACTAACGCCGGTTAGCACGAGAAAAAAACTACTGGCGCGTTTTGTTAAATTCGGCGAAATTGCGTAAGCGGTTATCGCGCCAATTAAGAAGAAGGAGATGTATATGTCCACCGTAAAATTGCATTACAGTTCTTACTCCAAAAACACGAATGCGCGAATATTCGCATGAAAGGAGAGGCTTATCAGTTCGGTAGTTTACTTGCTTCATAACTTTAATCCATTATTTATGAACTGTGCGAGCTACTTAAAAAACTATGAAATTGAAATGAATCTGCTTTGAGGCGTGTCACTGTCCAGTGAACGATTTTTTTTTTTGCTAGCACCATATCACAGTAAGCCCCAGCCTGATATGCGCCATTTTATGAAAGCCACACAGGCATAGAAATCTTCAATATATGGATTTGTATCAATTTTATTCTCTACTAACAGATTCATAACATTCGAGTGGAATTCACATTTTAATAGCCAAACAATTATTATACCTTCATGTGCTTACAATAACTACTCGTATAGTTGCGAATTTGTTATAAAGGGTCCTTCAAAAGGCGAGACTAGATGTTGCTTTCAAATAAAAAATTTAGTTTCTTTCAGGTTCCACTATTTTTTATTCAAAATACGGCTCTCAATAATAATATTTGAAAAATTACGTCGTTTAAATATCCACCTGAGCACTTCTACAGCTAAAATCCGCCAAGCAATCGATTTATGAATGCCTGATTAATGAGAGCGTCGAGATATTCATGTTAAAGGTTGTTCAGCAACACTTTGCGCCACAGCAGCAATATTCTTAGCTACTTAAAAAACGTCCAGTCCTTCGTCTGTGAACTCTTTTTCTATCCTCGACGCAACCAGTTTCTTGCAGTCTTGCAATAACCTTTGAATTATTGCGTCTTCGGAAGATTATTTCCACAGAAAATCTTTTTAAAGGACGGCCATTTTCGTAATAAGTTTCAATAAGTTTCAAAGCCGTGTTCTATCGTGGAAAATTGTACTTAAGTTTACTTGGCAAATGTCAAAGATGACATAAAAAGGTACCGTCTAGGTATTTTTCACTATTGAGATGTAAGCGTCACTTTTGAAAGAGCCTTTACAAGCATGCAATCGGTAATTATCACGCAAAAATAATTTAATTTTGTTATATTAGTGCACATCTGTTTGTATGGGTGGCATTAAATAGCGCCTTTATATTGAAAAATGTGGCAATGCGTTGTAAAGGGTGGTTTTTCTCCAGATGCAGAGAATTTTTTTTTCAAATACTTTAAAAGGGAAAACTCGATAAAGCATCACTTTAGATTTATTGGATTGAAAAATGTATATGTAAATGTACATTTGGATTAGTTTTTGAATAATAGAATCATTTCAAGATTATGGGAATTTCGACAGCGCCTCTTAAAGGATGAATAGATCATAGAGAGAGTGGGAGGGGATGTGAAATAAGTGGTGTGGGCACGGTGAAAAAAATTTAGAAGGTGCGACCAATATCAGATCGTTAACAGGCTCTCAGTGAATTTGAGAGAATCAGCTGATTGGCTGACGTAACCGAGTTCATAACAGTGTCTTGCTTACGAAAAACTGAGATTGTGTTGGTGATATACGAGAAAATCAGCACTGCTGACACTAGTCTGGTGGCCCGCAACAGAAAAGAAATAAGGCCAAATTAAGCTGAACAAGATACAAAGAACAGCGTATATCTTAACTACAGGAGCGCTTAGCACCAGTCCTCCTGAAGCGCTCAATGTATTAACTCATCTGCTACCATTAGATCTATACATTACAACAATAGCTACTTGCAGCGCGGTGAGTCTCAGAGACAACAAGGTCGTACGGTCACAGCAAGGTCCTCCTATAGGGACCCCGGCTGCTCAAAAACGGATCAGACTACACAGTCCCCGACCTAAACTTCAAGAAAGGCTTCATGGTACGTTTTCCACCGAGAGCCGATTGGAACAAAGGGAAGGTGATTAGAAGATACGACATTGAAATATACACTGACAGTTCTAAGATGAACTGTGGTGTGGGAGTTGGCTTCCAATCGGAGCTACTCAACCTATCCCAGTCAGCAAATCACTAAAACTCTACAAAGAAGTTGGTGCAAGATGGCTACATCTTTTCAGACAGTCAAGCAGCCATAAAAGACTTAGACTCCAACTCCATTTCATCCAAACTAGTCTTACTGTGTGGAGAGGAGCTGGAATTGCTTAGTCATTGGCTTGAAATCATGCTGATAGGGGTTCCCGCTCATAGGAACATACGGGTAATGAGATAGCGGATGAGCTAGCAAGAAAAGGCTCGACACTAGAAATAGCAGAGGCGGTGGTAGTCTCCACCCCACTAAACACATTAAAAGCATCCATTGCTTCACACTATCATGATTCAGCCGAAATAAAATGGAAGCAATCAACTACATGTATTACAACAAAAAACACATGGCCGTCATACTAAATCCAAAGATCGAATGATCTGTTAGGATGTTTTCGGTGAAACATTTCACGCATCACTGCAACCCTTACAGGCCATTGGAAAGTAGGAGATCATGCAGCTAGACTCAACCTACCCTTCAATCCCAGTTTCAGAAGCTGTCAAGTGGAAGGGGCGAAAGAAAGTCTTTTCCACTACTTACGTGAATGTGCAGGGCTAGCTAGGGCACGACTCCGCTCCTTCGGTAAGCCTTTCTTGCCGCAAATTAATGAGATCTCGGACATCGAGATAAAGAATTTGCTGCTATACTGGGACCTCACCAAATGGATCTGACTTAGAACAAAAAAAAACATCATCACACGAGGACAGTGGTAGTAAAGCGGTGCTGGTCACTAATTAGGATTATTTCAGTGGAAATACTCAACCACTTCAACAACAACAACAATTTGGCAAACCGTTATTCGGATCTGAGCGAATTTGACAGGTAAGCCGACGCCATTCGTTTTGTTTGTTACAAAATTTAGCTTTAGCTTAGTGAAACACAAAACGAATGTCGTAAAATCCAAAGTTCATCTCAAAACTTTTTTTCACCATACCTTACGAGCAGGCCTAGTTAGTATCTATCATCCTTGGTATCATATCAATATAAGGTGGTGTGATTAGAGTTGTTTATTTCCTATTCTTCCATTCACCTTTACTTTGTTTGAAATGTCAGTGTGTTGTGAATGCACCAAAAACTAATTTTATTTATTTATCATGTATTCCTTTATTCTATTATCTTTCCTTTGAAAGTTCTAATTTTTGAAATGTTGTTGTTGCTTGAAACCTACCACCTTGAATAGATTCGCCTTGGTGGTAGCCGAAGTTGCGCGCACAATTTGTTTTCCTCCATAGCTAATGGCCAAACCTGGTAAATTTATCATCCTTGCAATGGTGTGTAAACTTGCATACTTGAATTGCTTTTGCGTAAACTCTATTAGGCAAAAATGAAATTGCAGCAAATTCACCGCAAATAGCGGAAGTTGGTCGAATGAGTTCAGTCGCATCATTTGCCATAAGCAGAGTTTCGTCTGCGAAGACGTCAGTTGTAGCTAATTTATTAGCACAGATAAGGCGGTCAACGCCATTTCTTAAGATGTTGCAATCGCTGCATGGCATACGATTTTGTTGCGCTGGACCATTTAACGCCTAGACAAGCAGTATTGACGCAGGTAACCAAAATTTTGTAAATTGTTTTGCTCTAGCGCTCACCTTTAACAATTACTTTGACCGTGAACTAATGTCTTCGACAAGCTAATCACTTCAAGCACTCAATTTGATGGGATAAAATGTGATGCTGAGAGTCTCGTGCGTATTATTCTCACATAGCTTTGAAAATATTTTGTCCTGCACGTTGATTTTGGGCTCGAATTCGCATGATTTTTGAACACTGTTCAGTTATTTACCGTTTATTTACTTCAACGGCTGATTTGTCAGGTGTCTAAACAAACACCCTGCACACACATATGCATGTAGTGGAGGAAACCAGTGCGAATTCTGTCCGAGCCATTTTATACAGTAATAAAAAAATACTGAAATTAAAGTGCAAAAAATTAAAAGTATTTATTTTAGATAATTACCGTATTGCGCTCATTTGTGGACACTTGTATGTGTGTGTGAGTGTGTGTACCTCGTATAATGTTAATAATAGTTTGTATACCCAGCGCACTCTCAATAAGAGTACAACGGAAAAATTCTTTAAGTTATTGGCAAAAATTCTTTAAGGTATGAGGTGACATTTTTCCCTGTAAAATGTGGTTAAATTTCAAGGGCCGATGTTGAATGTAAACCACACCTAAATATCAAGTTTTTTTCTGCATTTTATTTGACATTTTTCAATTTCAGACTAACTCAATTTGAACCATGGAAAGATACACAATCGAGAAACGCGTTAAAGTTATTGAGGCTTATTATGAAAACGGGCGTTCAATCAAAGTGCAAGTGTGCGACACTTCGTGAAGAAAATCATCTTCAGTGGTGAGACACATTTTCACCTAAGTGGATTCGTCAATAAGCACAATTGCCGTATTTGGGTGAATGATAATCCAAGAGTGATTGCCGAAAAACCAATGCACCCACAAAGAGTGACTGTTTGGTGCGGTTTATGGGCCGGCGGCATCATTGGGCCGTATTTTTTCCAAAATGAGGCCGGTCAGGCAGTTACTGTGAGTAGTGTTCGCAATCGTGAGATGATAACGAACTTTTTATGGCCCGAATTGGAAGATATGGATTTGGACGATATGTGGTCTCAACAGGCCGGTGCCACTTGTCACACAGCTAACGAAACAATGGCTCTTTTGCGCGACAAATTTGATGGCCAAATAATCTCACGTCGCGGCGATGTCAATTGGCCGCCAAGATCATGTGATTTGACACCGTTGGACTTCTTTCTTTGGGGTTATTTGAAAAAAAAAAGGTGTACGTCGATAAGCCAGAAACAATTCAAGAGCTAACGGATGAGATAACTCGGCACATTAACTGCATAGAACTTCAATTATGACTCAGCGTCATCGAAGATTTGGACCATCGGATGGAGGTGTGCCGCCGAGGCCGTGGCGGCCATTTGACTGATATTTTGTTCCATACGTAATTGAGCTATACCAATATTATCATAACAAAGAGAAACGAGAATAATTTCTAAAAAAAATTGTATTTTATTCATAATCAACGCCTTGAAATTTAACCACCGTTTAGAAATTATGAGATTAATAAACAAAAAAATGTTTAGTTTTTTGTATTCAGGGCACTGACGACGATGCTACAATTTCCGCCGATTGAGAAGCCCCACTGCGATCTTCCTGGAAGAATTGAGTGTACAGCCGACATTTCAAATGATTAAAATTAAAATAAAAAATCTGCGGGCAAAAAGTAAGGTGAATTTATTTGTCAAACTTCGCGGGATTAAAGGCATTTGGTGATTCGACCATGTCGCAAAATGTTTATAAGTGGTACAAAGACTTCAAAGAGGGTCGAGAACGTGTTGATGACTTGGAGCGCTCCAGACGACCATCGACGTCAACAGATGACCAACACGCCAATAAAGTGAAGGAGTTAGTGCTCAAAAATCGTCGGTTGACTGTTAAAGACCTTACTGATATGATCGGAATATCAGAAGGATCTGTGAAAACCATTTTGTAAGACCATTCGGGCCTACAAAAAGTCAAATCTCGTTTGGTACCGAAAACTCTCAATTTCTTGGAAAAAAGTCATCGCGTTGATGTGTGTGAAACAATGCTTTCAGACTATCAGAACAATCTCAAATGCATCATTACGGGAGATGAGACTTGGATTTATGCTTACAACCCTGAAATAACCGATCAATCAAGCGAATATCATGCTAAAGGCGAGGCCAGACCGAAAAGAGCAGGTCAAAGTCGTTCAAAAAAAAGGTCATGATGACAGTTTTTTTTTTTGATTTTCGTGGTGTGGTACACTATGAATTCCTTCCACCTGGCCAAACTGTTAATAAGGAATATTATTTGAGCGTTATGCGTCATTTACGCGAAGCAATTCGTCTAAAAAGACCAAAATTATGGGCCAACAACTCTGGGTTTTTGCATCACGATAATGCACTCGTTCTTCGTGACCATTTCGCCAAAAATTCCACGCATATCGTTCCTTCTGGCTATTCCCAAAACTCAAGAGACCACTCCGGGGAACGCGTTTCGAGTCGATTGAGGAGATAAAAGCTGAATCGAAGAAGGTGCTGATGGCTATACCGGAAATGGACTATTTAGCATGTTTCGGGGATTGGAAAAATCGTTGGCATAAGTGTATTTTGTCGAGAAGGGATTATTTTGAAGGGGATGAAATTGATTTACAAGAATAAATAAAGATTTTTCATTTTACAACCAAATTCACCTTACTTTTTGCCCACAGTTATTTTCATATATAAATAAACTGTACGCCAATTTTGAAAAAATATATTGACTTCTTCATTTTAAATAATTTTAATGAAAATCAGGGAAAATATGGCCGTTTACAGGTGTCTGCCCCCTTAAGAATTAAAATTAAATACAGAATTTATTTGACAAATAATAAGACTCAGTAAGTGACTTAAACAGAGGCCTTGGCATCGCAAAATGAAGATCAAGACTCTAGGAAGCCGATTAAGCTCCTCAAGTACTCTTGTAACAGGAGCGAAATTAAGGTAAGTAGATCTCAGAATTTCAACACAAAATGGATTGTAAGAGTGAATTTTACTCCTTTAGGAACATTGAAACTTATTTGGCCAAGCAAAATTTCGCACCCGCGTTTTCAATAACGCAATCGGCATCAAATAAAAGAGGAATTTTAGCAAAATTATTTCCATTCGCTGCCCAATTGAAAATTTACATGCACATATAAAACCTTCTGCACATCATTTAGAAATAGAAATAGTAGCATTAAAATATTTTTTGAAAATAAGAAAAATATTTGTATTTACTCGTTGTGTTTGTGAGTTGTAAATTTGTTGTTATTGTCGCAAAATGCTATGCTCCGTTGCCAAATGGGGTGCCAAAATAATTTCGTAACATTTATAGACGCGTATTTGCGTATTTTCATGAAAATAATATTTTTGAATTATTTTTGAATTAACTGCAAGTGTTGCATTACACCTTTTTAGCTAATAATATTATTTTTATGCATTAAATTTTTTTTTATTTTAAATTATACTTTCTACTATTTTATTTTATTTTTTTATATTTTTTTTATTCATTTCTCTTGCATGCACATAACTTAATTTCTTTTACATTTTGCTTAATTTAAATTTTCAAGTCGTTCGCGAACGTTTAATTTTAGCCCTTACTGGTGTTGTTGTTGCTTTTGTAGTTCATACATACACCTCAACGATCGAGCAGGCTAATTGCAATTGCCAACAGCACGAACCGGTCGACAGATATTTTAAAGCGTTTTTTCCACAATATTAACTGCCTGATTTTTTTTATATTTTTTTTTTGTTTTTATTTTTGTTTTATTATTATTATTATTTTGCTAAATTGAGTTTAACTGCGCAATGTTAATGAGCAGATATTAAATTTTACTTATCACTTCAACGCTTTGCGGTGGCGCACAATTTTCACTGCTACTATTTTTTATTTGCCGTTTGCTGTTAAGTGTCTACTTTTTACACAATTTTTCGTAACTTTTGTGATAATGAAAAATCTGAATTGTTTTTTACACAAAACCTTTTTGTATATTAAACTATTTTTAGGTAGTGAAAAATTTAAATAGCTCTTAGGTTATTTAATTTTTAATATGTTTTTCCTCAATTATATTTGGCACAAAAATGCGTAATCAGAAATGCTTATATGTGCATACATACACACATAAACAAATATAAAACTGCATATCAAAACACGCTGAATTTATAATTTCCTTTATTCTTTTAGCCACTTTTACATAAACTTTGTTTTTCTCAAATTAAATTTAATTCGTTTTTCTTTTAAGAAACAAATGCATATTTTTTTAGATCTAAAAATTGTTCCATCTTTTGCCCTTACACTTTGTCGTTTGTTCCTCCTTCTTCACATCACTTTTTTTCTCGATCTTTTTCCAATTACATTTATTTCAGCTATTATTCCTTTATCCATCCCTCATCACGCCAAACATTCCAGGATGTCGCACACTTCAATCTTTCATCAACCACTTTTATTTGTTTCTCGCATTAATACTTGGTTGTTTATTATTTGTTTTACTTCACATTTCGTTGCGACATTTTTTCTAATTTTAAAAAATCTTTCAATTTTTTGATGTTCTAAATTTTCCCAAAATCATCCCACACGCAGCTCGACAAACCAAAAAATAAATCAACACACTACACTTTTCTGCTCTATCCACACAAACTGTTATCTCGTTCAATTTTCTTCCGCGCCAACGATCTGAACAACTGAAAAGTCAAGTCGAATCTGCCTGCGCGCACACCAACAAAATCGCCGGCTACTCACAGCTCTGTCGATTCTCAGTTTGGCTTCTACTAAATATGTAAATATAATACATAGAGTGCTGACTTTGACTCTCTACTCCGTCTACCTAGTCTTTTGCATCCCCACGTCGTTGTGAAAAACATCGCAGAAAAGCAGGAGTAAAACAGAAAATGCAATGAAAATATACAGCAAAACAAAATGTCTGAAATGCAGCTCGCAAAGAGGAAAAAAGAAATGTAGGGAAAATGCTTGCGTACGTGCACATGTGGAAGATGCAGAGCGCCGCTAGTCAACAGCAGAGACAAGAGCAAACACAACTATGAACAACGCTACTCATATTTTGGTGTCATGTGGTGCTGATGCATGTGTATCATACATACGTATGTATGTATGTGTATGTTTGTGCAGGTACTCCCCATGTGGGAAGTATATCTGCGTTGACATATGCAGTAGATACAATAGCCATTCGTTTAAGTGAACTTATTCAAATTGGCCTTGCGCACTTTAGCGAAATTTCATATACTTTTCACTCGTGCACCAACTACTGAATTAATCTTAAGAATAAAGTGTTGGCTTTTCCCGTGAAAGAAACTGCTAAATTTCACATTCACAAATATATAATTTGTGGTTATTATAAAACAATTTATTTAGAAATACATTTAAACGACTGTGACCTGTGACCTGTAAAATTAAAAAAAAAAAAATTTTTTCATAAAATGTTAATATAATCCTTTAAGAATATTTAAAAAAAATGTTAGAACGAAAATTTAAGTATTTCTTATATTATAGATCGGCAACCATGACGACTCTATTCTTTACATCCGAGCGCTGGGAGAAGTATAGTTACGTTGTATTCAAACTTTAGACGCGTTTTTCTCAAAACTATATTTTTCGGATTGCCGTACACGATAACTCGAAAAGTTATTGACAGATCTCCCTGAAATTTTGCACACATCTGATATTACTTTCTATGTGTTTCAAGTTTTCGAAAATTTTTCGAAACAATCATTTTTTAATTTTTTACAAAAATAGTATCAAAATTCGCCCCATTCATTTTTTTAAGCATTTTATTCCGCGATTTTTTTTTCTATTTGTTTTTAATTCATGTAGAAATTATGACATTAATAAACAAAAAAAATTTTGTTTTTTTGTTTTCAGGACACTGACGCCGCTGCTACAATGCCCGCCGATTGAGAAGCCCCGCTGCGACCTTCCTAGAAGAATTTAGTGTGTATCCGTCATTTTAAATGAATAAAATAAAAACAAATTTTTTTTATATAATATTATTTAATTGTATAAATAAACTGTATGCCAATTTCGAAACAAATATATTATATTCTTCATTTTAAATAATTTTAATGAAAATCAGGGAAATATGGCCGTTTACAGGTATCTGTCCCCTTAAATAAAATTAAATTGTCCATCAAAGGCTTACATAACAACGATAAAGTTAAACAAGTCAATCTTTTAATGTTCTCAACGTGTTCAATTTCTGCATACGTAGCGTTTTCCTTTGTTGGTGATATTTAATTTTTCAAACAGAAAGAAATCACACAGAACTAAAGCAGGCGAAGATGGGCAGTGAATGATAGAATACTATTTTTGGTAAAAAATTAAATTATTCAAATTAAAAGATGAGCCGCCGCATTCTCGTGAAACAAGTATAAACTTCCATTGTCACGGTATTCTCGTCGAACACGTCGAATTCGTGACAAACAATATTTCATAACACCGCTGGAACACGGCATCCATCTTTTGGCTTATTGCGTATTTAAACCACTAAAATTACTAGGTAAACAGTCATCAGCTTAAACTCTTTGATTCATATCTGATGCCGTTTTATCAAGTTTTAAATAAAAACTAATATAAGCTCATCTTTCTTCAAAATCCATTTCTCGACTGATAGTTCGGAAGTTATACGCAATGATCAGCGCAAATGTTAGCCAATTGAGGCTTTAGGATCAGATATGAATGAAAAACTCGAAGAACTTGTTCTGGAAGGTGCACACTTGTAAGAATATTTACATAGATATATTTAAATAATTGGCGCATACACCCTTTTTGGATGTTTGACAGAGCTTCTCCTCCTATTTGTGGCGTGCGTCTTGATGTTGTTCCACAAGTGGACCTACCTACAGTTTCAAGCCGACTCCGAACGGAAGATAGTTTTTATGAGGCGCTTTTTCATGGCAAAAATACACTCAGAGGTTTGCCATTGCAAGAAGGCCGACCGCTATTAGAAAAATGTTTTTCTTTATTTTGATGTTTCACTGAGATTCGAACCTACGTTGCTCTGTGAGTTCCGAATGGTAGTTACGCACCAACCCATTCGGCTACAGTGGCCGAAAAAACTAGTTTCAAAAATGATTGAAGTCATAGCAGGAGTCTGTGTAGCAGCAACAAAAGTGCAGCATTGCTTAAAAAGGTCAAGATGCCACAACCACTTTAAAAGTTATAGCTACAGTTTTTTTGAATCTCAGAAAACAATTTAATGGTCGATCTCTAAATATATTTGAGAAAACAAAATATTGATGACCGTGACAACATATTTTGGTGGATATTTTAAATAAATTTAATGTAAAATTGGAGAAGTAACTTAGGATTATAGGAAAAAAACGAAAACGAAAACTATTTCAAATGAAGTTTTATGCTCTTTCCCCTCTCTTTCACGTTCTTTTTGAAATCGAAATTTAGCCAAAGAGGTTTGAACGTCCTTCAATGCCCATCCTTTTGCAGAGGAATTATATTTTTTCTGCTGCTTCAGATGACATGTAATACATTCTGACTCACTTCTCAAATATCTCAAAAAAACAGAACAATAATTTTCTTGCTCTCTCCTTTGGATGTTTATATTATTGATTGTTCATTAGGGCGGGTCGATTTAAAAATCGCTCATTGCCCTGTGAAAATCGTATTCTAGGGATCAAAATAAGAAACTTTGCCGAAGGAACCATACCTCTAGAACGAATTCTGATGTCCCCCAATTTGGGTCGAACGAAAAATCCCACTTTGACCCATTAGAGTGCTCCAATCGAGTCCAAATGTATGACCGACCCCCACTAACTTTGGACGGCCGATCCACCCATGCCAGTAGCACACCCCCTGGAACTCCCCTGGGGGGTTTCCCATACAATCATTTCAGAATATCACCATTTTTGGCCTTTACATGAGAAAAAAACTAAAAAGTTCGACCCAAATTGAAGGGCATTAGAATTCGTTTTAGATGTATGGTTCCTTCGGCAAAGTTTCTTATTTTTATCCCTCGAATATGATTTTCACAGAGCA
This sequence comes from Anastrepha fraterculus, assembly GCA_037575425.1. NCBI lineage: Eukaryota > Metazoa > Arthropoda > Insecta > Diptera > Tephritidae > Anastrepha > Anastrepha fraterculus. The sequence continues at coordinate 494,279 of JAYXIM010053180.1, forward strand.
ATGGGCGATTTTTTGCCTCCCCACAAATCGACCCGTCCTATTGTTCATATAATCGAACGTCTACTGTGTTGGCGTCTCTTGTGTCGGTACTCTCCGACGCTCATTTCTTGCTTTGGTTGAATACAGCCAACCAGCTATCAGCCAGCTGGTGAGAGCATCAAAACAATACCAACAGTAATCACAACATCGCTTATGTGGTGCAAGGAATGATAACAAATGCGCTAAGGTAAAAAATGGCGGGGGAAACGGCATAGAAGTTCACAGCAGCTGGTGGCCGATAGCAAACAATGCTAGAGAACCAAGTGAGAAATGAGATAGTGTGCGTGGAACACTGAAAGAAATCAAATTGCATGATTAAAGAAGCGCCAATTTAGAAGAGATGCTACGAAAATGATTACCGTAAACTCAATGCCACTTCACTCAAGAGTTTGCGGAGTTTAAAAACTTATATTACTAAATAACGACTTCACAAGGATAGGGAAATTATTAAAAAACAAATTATTTTCGAACCCCATAACAGATTAGTTCTAAAACATAATTACGGAAATGGGAAGGTAATAGTTTCGAGAGTTTTTAATATTTCTCTAGCTCCCATCAGCCAGGTTTATTCTTTCAAAACTTAAAGTACTGGTATTTGATAAATAAGACACAAAATATTTACTACTCCAATATTATTTTATCGTCTTCAACGTAAGCTTCTACCAAAATTGTACACTAACACTATCTAATAGTCCAATTAGCAAAATATTTTTCACACGCATTTTCCGGAATTCACTTACATCAACTTAAAACGTTAGCCTCGAAGTAATAATTTGCCAAAAACTTGTTCCCATAGCCTTGTGAGATGGGACGTTCTGGTTGTGAAAATTCCCATTTTTCACGAATTTGTTGTCAAAAATGACGTCTAATACCCAGAGAAAATTCTTTATATGCTTCAGAAGAAGTAGTGTAGTGAAGTGAACCATAGCGTATTAAGAGATACTTAAATATCCGCCATGCGAGCCGCGAAGGCGTATCGCTAAGGTTAGCTAAGAGATGATTTCTGGATACATATATGTATATGTACATATATCCAAGCCTAAGTAACCGATCAATCAAGCAGATATGGTGCTTAAGAAAGTAAAGTCCAAAAAATCGCCTCAAAATCGCTCCAACTTCGGGGTAGTTTTTATAGTTTCTTTCAATTATTGAGCTCCGTTCCGCCCAAACAAATAGTTAACAAAAAATATTATATTCTTTGTATTGCGTCATTTGCGTAAATTTATTCGCAAAAACGGCCTAATTTGTCGTAAAACAACTCTTGAGATTTTGCACGACAATGATGCGCGATGTCGCACTCAACCTATTTATAATATTTAGTTTCACAATCACCGTATTCAGCGAAGTTATTTTCGTGCGACTTCTGGCTCTTCCGAAATATAAATTTGGTAAGTTGCCACTCTGGCCGGTTTCTCGTTAATGGCACCACTCTTATTTATATTGAGCTTAAAAATGAGAATTTATAAAATTAGAGCTCAATTAGTGTTGGCATAAATTTACGTAGCTTAACTTATTAGTTTGCCCAACCTCTTATATGGAGGTTTCGATTCGTTTTATTTTTCTCAGGGCAGTTGGAACAATCGTGTGAAACTGCTAGCCCAAATCTGTGCAGATAATGTTAAAAGGATACATGTCCAGCCAGCAACTGTGTTAGGTAAAAATCAACTTCACCAAATCTATGTCGCAGCCATGTCTCGACGTTCGGGATGAGCTCGTGTATCCAGAGGCCAGTGGAGGATGAGTCTTATCTTCGTTGCCATTCATTAAGCATTGAGTTTCGTTGCTCCCTTGAAGATCTTGCGCCGCGTCTGTCAAAGAGGTGATGTAATTCGCATGCATGTATATTCAGAGGAAATTTTCCGGGACATAACACAGATCGTATCTGCGGATACTGTCCTATAGGCACAAGCTACTCGCAACGCGCTTGTCTTGTAGACCTATCTGGCATCGCACGGCATAAAACAAGATGGAGTCTGCAACTGTGGAGAGAAGTTTTCGTCTGGCGCCTTGTGCTGGTGCTATATCCGGCATTAGTCGATCATGACCCCGAGATATTTTATCGCGGGTTTTGACTGAATGTCTAGGCCCCTGACGTTGATGGTTAAGCTCCCCCTTCTTCTTCTGCTCAGTAGGACTGCTTCCGTTTTCTGCGCTGCTAGCTGGAGTTTCGCATCATAAAGTCGGCGCTGTATCCTTGCTATCGCATCGTTAAAGGTGAATTCAATAAGATCAATGAGGTACCGCCCTGTTACAACCACGGCAATGTCGTCTGCATATCCTACTAGCACTGCGTTGACAGGAAAATCCAATTTTAGGATTTCATCACACAGCGTTCGATTGCGTACGACCCAGGATAGAGCCTTGAGGTAACCCACCAGTCACTACGTACATTGAGGCCTATCGTAAGTAGGATGTAAAGCGATTTGTTAAAACCTAACTTGACTTAAGAAGCTGAATATTTTACGTAAATTGGGAGTGGTAAGAAAATGGCTTGACTTGGCTTGACATCTTCGACTTTATAATCTTAGAATTTAATAGAAGATACAAAAACAAATCATTGACATGTTGAGTAATCGTTACCGATTTCGTGAATTAAGTTAAATACACACAAACTGAATTTTTACGCAAACTAAAGTGGAAAAGTTAGCTTAAATTTTACGTAAGGTAAATATACATACATAGATAAGAGAGTGTCAGAGAGGCAAATTTTTGTAAACAAAAATAAATAATTTGTAGAATAATTTTCATATAAACGCTTAAAGTGCTAGTAACACGCCGCCGGTCAATTTCCGAACTCATAGCGGTGCGCACCGGTCACTGGGTGATCAGAGCTCATGCGGAGAAGTTTGGACTTCCGCACAACCCCTATTTCAGAGGCTGTGGGGATCCTGCAGAGAAAGAGACTGTTGAACACCTCCTTCTTTGCAAATGTCCGAGTTGAACGGCTAGGCACTTGAGGTTCCTTTGTGTGCCTGAGGCAGTTCTCCAGTGCTAGATGGCTGTAGATGATTTTTCGTCTCTTTGAAGTTTTGTAATTCTAGTGCTACTTGTAGTGCATTATTGGAACTCTTGCCATCTAACCTAACTTCCTAACATCCATACACAAAAATTTTTTCTTTGATGTCAAGTAGGCAATAGTTAGTGAAAAAATCGTGAATTCAAAACTTTATTAAGCAACCATTTTTGACTATCAACCATTTTTGATTAAATTTCTTTACATGATTTTCATTAATTGACATAAACTTGAAATAAAACCAGAAAAATATACGACTCTTGAAGAAATATTTAAGGGGGAAGCCGGTTTAGATCGATCAAAAAGTCGATTTTTTTTACTGCATAAATCGTTAGTATAACTACTCAAGAATATGTGGTAAAAATTATACACCGAAATTCGCATTATTCCCGATTCTATGAGCACTTAAGTGACTGCCCGTCGGTTTCGCACCGTAGCGCGCGTTAGTTAGAACGACGTTTTTCTCGAAACTATTTTTTTTCAACTGGGTGGAATTCTAGCTTAAAAATTTATCCACCAATCGTTCCAAAATTTTTCGGGATTGTTTCTTTATTCAATTCTAATCTATATGAACCTAATTTTAAGCAAAATAGATGAAAAAATATGGTATAAAAAAACTACTTTGTGTTCAAGCGCCTCAAAAGCATGCAATTTTCAATATTTTTTTACCACCATTAGGTTCATATTCTTAGGAAATATGTTGTTAATAAAAAAAAATATTGCTGTTGATTTCAGTGAAAAATTGCAACTTCAGGAATTCCTATCAGCAAGACACTCGGATGGCGATCGTCCATGGACAGCACGCTCTATCCCCACTATCTCCCGCGGAAATAGCTTCAAAAAATTTAAAAGTGTAACTAAAAATATAAATAAAATATTCTCTAAACTTAAACATTTTCTGATTATTCCTTCGCCAAAATTTTAGCCTTCTAAACCGGTTTGCCCTTTTAAAAAAGGGTCCAATGTAAAAGTGGACGTACATGCAAAAACAAAATTTGTAAATATTGAAAATCTAATATCTAGAAAACTGTAAAGTTTTGAACGTTTTGTTGTATAACCAAATTAATCAGAAATTACCTAAATGGTAATTTTCTATCATAGGATAACCCTGTTCAAACAAGGAAGAGAGTAGATAGAAAAATAAGTTTGTAAACAAAAAAATTTAAATAAAATTCTCCAATTTCGGCAGCTCAACAGTTGGTTCTGCCAATTTCACTGAGAGCAGCGAGTAGCGGTACCGCGATATGCACACCTTTCTCTATTCTCTCAAACTTCTATTCAGGGAATACCACCGCGGCAGAGAATTTGCAATTAAAATAATAACAACAGCAACAATCTAGAGACACCGCCGCTTTAACCTAAACTCTTTTCGGCAATCGAAATTGACAACAGTTTGGAGAATTTGAAAAACGTTGGCTCAACTGTATTTGGTCAGAGCGGAATTACTTTGAAGGAAACAATATACATAGATTTAAAGGAATAGGTAGTGACTGTAAAATTTATAAATAAAATCACCTTTCCATTTGATTACAGCGCTATGAAAGCATGTGTATGTATGTATGTATGTATACACGGCAGCAGCGTACTCATAAAATTATCTAACCCTTTTATCGAAAGTATTAACCGGCTTTTGATGGCATGCCCATACAAGTGCATGTGTATGTATGTACGTATGAGTGTACGTAACCGTACTATTAAAAGGTGAAATAAAGTAAACAAAAGAGTAGAGTAGAGTACATAAATTTATATGTTTATGCGTATCAATGCAATGCAACTAGTAACTGTCCGCCTTTGGTAACCTAATCTCGTCCCCTCGAGTCTTACATTCGATAAATGCAATCAAATTGTGTGTTGGTTTCCCATCGCCTTTTCTGGACATTTTTTCTTAGAGCAATTTCTTGGGCGCTTACCTACTAACCAGCAGAGATATAAATATATGTACGAATGTACATATGTACATATATATGTATGCATGTATGAGTGTGGTAGCAGATTATAAAATGTTATGAGAGCGCCAAACAAAAAGCAACTGCGACCAAATAAAGTGATGCAGTTGGTTATTGGAAGTTGCTGGTATACTTGTTTATATGTGCATATGTATGTATGTATATGTATTTGAGTTATGAACTACTAACATTGTTTGGAACTTAAAATTAATGCAGTCAATTACATAATTAATAGTCAAACGTTTGATTACGAGAATATAATTTAATTTTTATTAAAACAAAATTAAAGGTTTTACGCGTTTGGTTGACTTTGAATACATTTTTTAGTGCTAAACTCCAAAAATCTCCTCCTCACGCATTGTTGTATTCCATTAAGTGGTTTTTGTTTTTTTTTGTTTTTGTCTCTTCGCATGCCGTTTCATTGACTTTTTAAACGTTTCGTTGACAACATCGCTAGTCGGTGAGATTTCACGAATCTCATGATGAACTCACGTCTAGCAGTCGTAAAATGGTCTGATTTGTAAAACGGTATACTATGTACTTGTATTTGTTTCGTATGCACAGCTGTTTCGTACATACTTGTTTTTTTTCACTTGTACGCCATCAGCTAATCGAGAGTTCACGATCGAGTTAAACAGTTTGCAAAAATGTGGGAATTTAACTAAGATGTCTATTCATGTAATGAATTATTTTTTAAGGGCATTCAGAGTAGTAAATAATGAAATATTTGCAGAGAGCGAATTGCAGTAAAGTTCAAATTGAGTTTTCAACAAACGAAGGTTGTTAAACAATATTTAATTTGCGGGAGTTTTATTCTAATTGAGTAAAAATACAAGGCTTAAATATTATTTTAAATTTCTTCAATTTATCGCAATTGTAAATAAATAAATAAATAATTGGCGCGTCACTTCTGTTGGGTGTTTGGTCGCACTCCTCCTCCTATTTGTGGCGTGCGTCTTAATGTTGTTCCACAAATGGAGGGGACTACACATTTAAACCGCCTTATGTATACCCATTCACTACTCTTCTCTTGCTTTTTCTTTATAATTTTCACTTTTTTTTTAATATAATCCATTCTAGAGCAAATATCAAGTAAATCAAAATTTCAATAGTCAAGCAGGAAAAAAGAGAAGCGACATAGAGAACGAGATAGGATAGAATAGAGACAAAATTAGCTAACCCTGTGAGAATTTTCCCAATTCTTTCGCAAATCTGAAAATATCCTCCAGTTTAAGAAAACAAATTTTACTCATTCTCATGACATCGGAACCCAAAATTCGTAGCCGTGCTCTAGCAAAGGCAGGACACTCACAGAGAAAATACTCAGTGCTATCCGCCTCCTCAAAGCAAGACAGGCAAATCAGATCCTCAATGATTCTAATGGTGGTCATATGCTGACCCCATGGGTTTTGTTCTGTAATAATACCGACCATTAACCGAATATTTTTTCTACCAAGTCTTAGAAGAAAGTTCGACAGTTTTCTGTTCGGGCTTGTGACAAACCCCTTTACAGCTCTGCAGCGTTCTAGACTGGACCATCCCACTGTATGTAAATCAATAATACATAATCGCAGAGCCAATTTGTGATTCGTGGAGAACTGATTTCGACTATTGGCTTTGGTCCCTGTGGGTTCACCGCTGATCCGGAGTTGGCCAATTTATCCGCAATTTCATTTCCTTGAATACCGCGGTGTCCTGGGGCATATATAAGTAGAAGCTTATACAAGAACTGAAGCCAAATGAGATGTATGGGAGAAAGTATTCAAAATTTGGACTGAGCGAATCGACGATGTCACTCGTACCCGCGACCTACATATCATATTCAAAAAATACAGGGTCTGGCATTCGAAGTGTAAACTACTTCAGACCGCAGCTGATGATGCCCGTGCCTGTTACTTGGCTAAATGACAATCCAGTTTACAAGCGCGTGGAAGTTTTTTACCGAGAGTAAACGCGAAAAAAGAAAATCAGTAATGGATTTCAAACGCAGTAGTGTGATTGCATTATGTTTGGCCGGAAAATCACAACCTGTTGTTGTTCATGAGTTCAAGCACCTTAAATTAACCAAAGTTTTTGTTTATCGCACCATTACTCGTTACAATGATACTGTTAGCACCGCGAAACGTCATGGAGGCGGTCATCAAAAGACTGCAACCTCACGTGAGATGGTTCAAAAAGTGAAGAAGCGAATTGAGCGAAATTCCCGACGAAGTGCCAAACAAATGACGAAAGAACTAAAAATATCTGACTGTAGCATCCGCCGCATACTGAAAAAGGATCTCAAAGTCAAGCCATACAAGATCCAAAAGGCGCATGATCTCACACCAAAGCAGCAACAAGTCAGACTTGAGAAAGCGAAGGAGTTGCCTTGCTTGGCCGAAGGCGGTCAATTTCCGAGCATTGTGTTTTCTGACGAGAAAATTTTTCAAATTGAGTAAGTCGTGAACTCTCAAACTGATAGGGTTTATTTGACCGACCGTTCATACGAAAATTTGAGTCATCGTTTGGCCACCACGAGGCAGCACCTGCCACAGGTAATGGTTTGGGCCTCTGCAAACGCAGATGGGCGCTCTCCAATCTTTTTCATCAAACCTGGCGTTAAGGTAAATGCGAAATATTATCCGGAAAGTATTCTGGAGGTTGCTTAGAAGCCGTGGGCCGACAAACATATCGGTGGTAGACCATGAACGTTTCCACAAAACTCGGCGGCACCGTCTCACAAAGCTCGAGTGAGCCAAAAATGGGCAAAAAATAACGTTCCGAGCTTCATAACGTCCAAACAATGGTTCTCAAATTCACCAGACGCGAGTCCGATGGATTATTCTCTTGGCACAATTGTGGAGAGCAAAGTGCGAACTAAAAGATTAACCTCTCTCGAGGTGCTGAAAAAACTCATTGTCCGCGTGTGGGCCAAAATACGTGCAAGTCACATTTGGGCAGCTTGCGATTCGATTCTGAACCGTCTCAAGGCCATAGTCAAGGCAAAAGGTGGTTAAATCGAGCAAAATTAAATTGATTTTTAATTTTGTATTATTTTCACACATTTTTTACTTTGAATTGAATAAAAGTGTTTTTCCAAATTAAATTTATTGCCTTTTTAATTGGTTACAGTTCGAGTGCCGCACCCTGTATTTACAATAATAATAAAAAAGTAATTGATTTCAATAAAATTTCTGTTTGTATTTTTCCTTTAATTTCTGTTTTAACTTGATGTTGGAGGTATTTTCTAATCACGCAAATCCTGATATTTTTCCGAAATGTTTTGGCGGAAATCTTGAAATATAAAACACTTTATAAGTCTGAGGGGAAAATAGTAGCAATTTTTTTTTTGTATGGAGAATGATGCACTCTTGCACTTAATACATATATACCAGCAATCCACTTTAACTTTTTTACCTTTAGACCCCAATTCTTATTTACGGTTAAAAAGTTTACTTCAAATTAGCTAAGCTTTCTACTGATGCATCGTGGACTATACAAAACCACAAGATTTAGCTTCAAATTGCATTCGGAATTTGTTATCGATACATCCAAATATTGGCAATTAGTTAAGACCCAACTGGCCGTATTGGAATAATGGCTTATGTTGTTGCTGCTCAGTTGAAATTTGATTGCAATTGGCTATAATAAAAAAAAGAAATGTTAAAAAGGATATCGAAGAAATAACCCCTGGGCAGAAAAGATTCACTGCAACTGCACTCATTTCCTTTTGCATCAAAATTTGCACCGAACTAATTGTTAGGTATTTGGTAATTAAAAGAGTTTACCAGGCCAATGTGTGACCAATTTGCATGAGTGAATTACAATTTGCCAAATCCAAATGTGGCTTTCTAATAGATTTTCTTTATATACGGAAAAGCGCCTCAAAACTTTTGGCACTGAAGTGAGAGAGGGTCGGAGAAGTGTGGCCAACGCAGCTGGCCAATAACTACAGTAAAGGAGAAAAATCTGTTAACAATCGAAATTTGAATCTTAAACTTAAAAAAAGTGGTAGTAAATGGCAACATAAATAAGTAGAAAAAGAGCTACAAGCAAAACAGTGGCACTCTTTAGGCCAATTGCTGAGTGCAATTTGAAGCGAAGTAATAAACCAGATGGACCACACAAATGGGCTTACATTTGTCTATATGTAGATACGTATATATGTAAGTATGTCATTCATTTTAACTCGTATGGGAAATCATGAATATGAACTTCTCAACAGCGATTCGCTACATAAGAAATAGCAAACGAAAAATAAAAAGTAAACAAAATTCTAAAATATAAAAAATTTATTATACCATTAATTCATTATCGACTTGAAGATACCATTGAGATACCTTGATCAAAAAGCTCTCGGAACAACCACCAGCTGACGCTCCAAGTGCACTGATTTGAATTCTATTTTTTTATTAAAAGGTTCCGGTGGTCTAGAGCTCGAAAAGTTAGGGTATTTTGAGGATTTTTTTTTACAATACAAATAATGAAAAACGGTACTTAAATTTGTTAGACTTTTTATTTAACTTCTTTTACATACAAAAATGAAAAAAACTTTGTTTTTTTTAATTTTAATAATTTTAAAAATGGCGCTACGTTGAGCCTTCCGAAAAATTGGACCTGGACGGTGTTGTCCATTTTGGCTCTTCTATTTATCTAAAATACAAAAACCAAGTCGTTTCGAGATAAATTAGTTTAAAGTTTGAGGTACAGGATCGCGCGGACCGCTCTCTACCTAGTTAATGGGCTGTAGAAATTTCTAGACCACCGGTCCCCTTAAGTGGCCATATTCTTGCCAAACTTTTACCACCATTGCTTGGCATTTGTAAAAGTTACGTAGTCTGGAGTGCATCTACGTGTTTTCGTTTTTTTTTTACATTTAAAAAAATGGATTTGAACTTGCAGCAAGGGGTTTGTATTAAATTTTTAGCTGGATTCAATGGTGCGAAATCCTTAGCATGTTTGGAAAAATGTCTCGGTATTGATGCTTGAAAGAAAATAGCCGTTTACCGTTTAGCCAAGTGCGATCAACATTTCCGAAGAGATCGTGAATCCATCGAGGGTGACGAACGTAGTGGCAGGCCGTCGTCATCGAGAACTGATGAAAACAGCAATAAAGTGAAAGAAAAGTTAATCAATAACCATAATTTAGCCATCAGAGAGCTGGCAAAGGGCTTGAACTTTGCTTATGGATCCGCTCAGGGCATTGTAATTAATGATTTGCGTATGCGCTGCTTTGCTGCAAAGTTGGTCCCAAATGACCTGAATTTCATGCAACAAAGTGGCCGAGGTAGGTAACTGGGTACCACATCAATTGAAGGAGAGGGTAATCGAAAGACGTTTGGTGAGGTTTTCTGTATAGCATCGTTACTGGCGATGAAAAATAGATGTATTATGATAACTCTAAGCATCGAAAATTTTGGAGTCTGCCAGGTGGGCCAGGTCCATCAACCGCGAAAAAAAATATTCATTCTTCAAAGGTTATGTTGAGCATCTGGTGGAATCAGAAGGGTGTCTTCTATTATGAACTCCTTAAACCATCTGAAACCAATACTGGCGATCGTTGTCGACTGCAGCTAATGCGTTTGAATCGAGCTCTCGCAAATTGACTCAATGAATGGATCAAGTCAAAAGTCACTCGCATTTTTCGTCAGAGGAATCTGTATGCTGCCTGAAAGATGGAGTAAAGTTGTAGCTTCCAATAGCACACATTTCACATAATATCATGTATTATTTAATTGCTTAAATGATTCGTAACTTTAGCTAAGAAAGGACGGAAACTTATTCCCATACTTGCATACCATAGCTGAAATTGTAATTGCGAAATTAGAGATTTTTTATCGCCAAGCTAACATTCACCAATAATATTTAGTTTTACTTCATTACACAAACACTGGTTCAGCAGTTCAGTTCAGTTCAGATCCTCAAACATCGAAGTCATTTTATATTGTCTTAGTGGAAAGTCGTCTCGAATTAGTTGCTCGTTAATATGGATTAATAAATATTTACCAAATTCTCTTTGAGTTAGATTGATTTGCCAAATGGTCCTCCCATTAAATCGATAGATGCAAAGTCGTTGTATGATACATAAATTTACTTCTCATTAATTATTGTTTACAATTTTGACACTTCAGTGGCAACCTAAACTCAACGAATCTCTTCCAAACTCATATCTAGTCTCATAAACCTAGAAATAATCCCATGCTTATTCGTTCAACTAACAGGACCAATTGCATACTCAACGAACGCATCTCTCATTCGATTTGCCCGATTGTGTAATATTTACAGCATTGTTATAGATTTTAATGTTAATATTTGAATATTTAAACTTAAGATTTGTGTAACATTTAGCTAATTAAACGAGGGTTGTCTTTTGTAGTTTGCGCTTTTGCAACACTACGTGTGATGACCTGTAATTCAATATTTTTATTGAAAAGTTTGGTATTTTTATTTACTTTATCCCGCCCAAAAGATGGAATTAACGAACATTTTTGCGGGTGGATTTATTACGATTTTCGACGTGGATTTAGCCACGAGCTGCATGGATCAAATTAATTCGACTTTTGGTGTTGCAGCCAAGGAAGAACAAGGAAGAAATTTAGCGGTAGTTCAAAGAACGTCTATGACATTATAACAGGTGACGTATCGTACATTTATGCGTATGAGCCGGAAACAAAACAGCAGTCGAGAGAATAGGTGTTCCAAGTCGAGTTTAATCCAACAAAAGTTGTTTGCGGAAGAAGCACCCCAAAGTGGAACAGTTAAATCTAAGTAGTACGCAATCATTTGTTTGCCAGAAGTCTTCGAAGAATTAACAACCACCGAGGGCCAAGCATCCTTCACCAAGGCAAAGCGGGCTCTCTCGTATCTGCTCACACAAAACAGCCTTTTACTTTTGAGGACCCAAAATATCGAATTAATGGGTCATCTGCCTTACAGCTCTGATTTGCCACTTAATGATTTGATTTTGTTTGTCAAGCTCGCTTTGAAGGTATCCACTTCTGGCAAAAGTGCTTTGAAAATTGTTTCAAGCGAATGCAGAAGTGCATTGACTTCCACGGAGAATATTTTGAAAAACAATAAAGTCATTTTCACTATTGTTTTACTGTGTTTTCATTATTGGGCGCAAAATACAAAAAGCATTAGTTTGTATGCTATCGCTCTAAAATAAGAAAATTAAAAAAATAGGTAGAATATCTACTACTATTTGTATGCATACCGTACTAGAAACCGCAAGTCCTTTAGTGAAATCTCTTCGCATGTGCCCTGCATACATCTGTTCCTCGTTTACCCACTGACGTCGAGCTTTTGCCGACAATTCTTTGTAAAATTATTTCATATTATATAATTAATACAAGTTTATGTTCCGAGTATGATTTTTCTAAATATCTAGACCGCAGCGCCACGTATCAGGTCAGCTTGTCTCAGCCTATTTCCATACCAGATGATAAACTACCAGGGAATAAACTAAAAAAAATTGATGGAAACCCACTCTGAAGTTTTTGAGCTATTTAGTGACCAAGAAAACTGCTACCACTAAAGCTAAATCTGCTGCTAATAAAGATAATCATATTCAACTTCCTCTTCACTTCAAGAAGCTGGTAGAAAATTTAAATTTTATTTCAAATTAAAATCTAAGCCACCACAATTAGAAAATGTCAAATAACCCACCCAAACTTTACTATCTCGTGCAAGTTGAGCACAATGACTTCAAATATTCAAGTGTGACTGTGTATGTGTAACAAGCAATGAAACAATCAACAACAACAGCAGCACCAACAATTGCACTCGCTGTGTGAGCAATTGATGGAAATCCGTTGACGTGGTTGCATCAGATGCCACCACACCAAAGCTCCTCAATCTCAATGTTAATGACAGGCAGCACCAACGATTTTGGCCAACCATTTGAAATAAGTGCAAACAATTTGCTACACAGAGAAATACAAGGTGAAGTCCAAAATAAACAAGACTGGTGTCATAAGAATGGTTTTGAGTGCGCCATCTTTTTAATGAGTTAGCGCGTTGGAATTGCATCCCTGGCTGACTTCCAGTGAAAGCTGGGAGGTTTTTGGCTCGAGGAAGCGAAGTTATTGCGTTTAAGGTGTAAGTATGTTTGAGTCATCTGTACAAAAATGAGTTTCGAACAAAGAGCAAATATCAAATTTTGTTTTAAAATCGGTAAAATGTTTACCAAAACATTTGAATTGATGAAAAAAGTTTGTGGTGATGATTTTCTATCTCGTGCCAGAGTTCATGAGTGGTTTCACGTTTCAGAGATGGTTGTGAGGACAAAAATGACAATGAACATACGGACCGCCCAAAATCAGTAATCACCGAAATCTCCATCGAAGTTGTTCGTAAATTTATAAACCCATCATCCTTGAAATTCATTTAATCGGAGTTGAATATTTTATCATCATTTCATCATTTTAGTTAACGAAAGGTCTGTGCACGTTTCATTCCGCAAAAGTTGAATGAGAACCAAAAATTTCTCAGAATTCAACATTAGAAAGACCTCATTAAAGAGGCGAGAAAAGACGAGAACTTCCTTTACAACAGTGTAACTGGTGATGAAGCGTGGTGTTTCCAACAAGAACCTGAAACTAAGCACTAAGCGTCAAAGTGCCGAATGGAAGACCCCAGATGAGCCACCACCCAAAAAATCGCGTTTGAAGAAGTCAAAAATCAAGGCGATGTTCAATTGTTTCTACAATTCCAAGGCAATTGTCCACAAGGAGTTTGTGCCAGCGAGCCAAACTGTCAATGCGATTTTCTATCTTGGCGTTTTGAAGTGTTTGTTGCATCGCATTCGTCGAATTCGCTCTGAATACCGCGAAGGAGGAAGCTGACGCTTATGGCATGAAAATGCTCCATCTGATCGATCCACTCTTGTGACTGATTTTTGACTAGAAATCGCATTTTAACCAACAATGACTCATCGTATTCGCCTGATATGGCTCCCTGTGACTTCTACCAATTCGGAAAATTGCATTTGGTCATGATAGGAAAACGTTTTGCGTCCGTAGAGGCCATCCAAAGGGCTTGTACCGACATCCTGAAGGGCATTCCGGTCAATGACCAGAAACACGCTTTCGAAAAGCTTTTAGATCGCGCAAAACAGTGTACAGAGACCTCTCTCCCTCTTAGCTTCACAGTCTGTGGTGGACCATAGCTTCATCAACAATCCTCCTACAATTCAGTCTCTCTCTTGCCGCATTTCTCCAATTACGAACGTCCATCGCTTTTAAGTCTACTTCTACCAGGCTGCGCTGTTGTTGATGTGTCGAGATGGGGTTTGCTTTAAACTGGCATTAGGGTGTCAACCTAAATGCCAGCCTCCTTTCGGGAATTTCACCTTATATCTTTCGTTCCTATCACTTCCAGCAAGGTTTCATCTATATCATGTATACAATGTTACTTGATCTCCGTGATAGGTTATAAGCACCACCACTGGAAGGCGGTATAAGGGGATTGGAAATAAGAGGTGAGAGGTTTCATTTCTATTGATCAGCCATCAAGTTGCGCATTACTGCCCTTTGTGATGTGTATAAAGAGCAGAGGGGACTATTTTGAATAAATAAACTCGAAGTTATCAGAACAAAGCTCCTGTCGTTTATATTTTAGCTCAGTCTTGTTTATTTTGGACTTCACCCTGTATGCATGTGTATGCACTTGCTGGGGTGGCTGCTAAAGTGCAAGCCTTCTACAATGGAATAGAAGATTACGCTGTAATCAAATGAAGATTTATTTAATCTCAAAAAGTAATTCACTACTTTATTTTGGGGGCAGTTCCGGGTTGCCGTGATGGAAAAATAAGATACCGAAAATCCCGCGATCAGTAAAATTCCGAAAGTCGACATCCCTAATGTCTGCTATCTACGCCACAGCATCTCAACACAAAGCAAAAGAAACATGAACGCGTATGCCCAAGACCGTCAATTACACCTGTTGCTAGCGTGTTGCATGCCGCTGTTGCCATTAGTATTGCGCTTGCAACATGCACTCGCATATTGCACACTACGGATGTCAAAGCAACAACAACAACAACAGCGCACCGTTAAAACAGCAATTGTTCCGTTTCTAACTGTTGCCGCGCAATTCGGATGTGGTTTTTGTGAAGTGCAAATACACACACACACTCGCATGTGGTACACACACGTTTTTGGCTGCATCGCTGCTGTTGGTGGAATTTGCGATTTTGACTTGTCTTCTATTTGTTTTTGGTGCCGCTTATCTAACAAACATAACTGCGATTGCATGTGGCAATTTCATGTGGCAATCGCAAGAAGCAACACTCGGCTTTGTTGCAGGTGTTGTGAGATTTGTTAGCAATGCGTGCAACGGTATTCGAAAATCTTGCGCGAATTTTTATGTTGGAGCAGCTGAAGTCGAGTCGCTGAGTGATTGACCCTGACGTTGGTTGCGTGTGTGCTTGTATATGTGTAAATGTATGTATGTATGTGTATACATATATTGAGATTCATGCGATTTGCCGCGACTTGTCACTTGCCACGGATGCTGGTGCGCAAGTGGTCTGTACGTACGGTTGATTGTGCAATTAGAAATATGTCGCTGCGATTGCATTCACTGCGATTGCGGCCGCCATGTCAAAAATAAATTACAATAAAAATTCTTGTAACACAAACTGCGCCTAATGTAGTCACTTGTTGCATGCCACATGCATAAATGTCGATGTGAGTTCGACAATCGCCCATAAAATTTGCGACTTGAGTGAGCTATGGGCCTCTCTGACTAGCCGCTAAGTAACAGCTGATCAGCGCCTCGCTGTGGCGCCAAGTGGAGGAAGAAATCGGAAAGGTCTGCTGGAACAGGAATTTCCTGTGATATGCTGCTCATTGCGATATGTGCATGTACGTGCGTGCATATGTGTGTGTGTGTGTGTGTGGAATATTTACTGGTAATTTGCTGCTAATGACTCAATTAACCCGTCACACCGATTTGCTATTCGTTTCACCAACCGATTTTGTTCGCGCCACTTGGCACATTCATGCCTCATATTCGCACTTGTAAGTAGGGTAAGTAGCAATTATTGTTGTTGTTGTTGTTGCTGTTATTGCCATCAATCGCCATTGCAGGTCACTGTGGCACGTTCATAATTGTCGATGGTGTAATGACTTTTTGCAAGCGATTTAGATTTTTGGTAGCATACACACACACACACACACGCGGTGAAGCAGCTTTCCATTCATGCTAACTGTAAATGTTGTTCCAATATTGTACACATAAACTGGTTTACCATTTTATTTGATGACTTTTCGGTTTTTCCTGTGCTTTGTCGGTTGTTTTCGGCTCTGGGTGGAAATGCAGGTCGTCGTGCCTTTAGCGTCTCAATGTCTTTTAGCCCATAAAGTTGGGCGCATAATGGAGCTGAATATAAGTGTACATTTGTATGTGTGTATGTATGTATGTATGTTGTGTATGTACTTGCATTAACGTAGCAGTCCCAAAGTTTTTCATTCATGACTTCTGACTGCGATTGAATGTCTTGTCTGCGCAGTTTGTCTGTGCCCCCAAATGCTGTCCGTCCCAAAACGTATACAAATGTATGTACCCAAATGCAATGCTTTGTTGTAGTTATACTTAAGTACTTAGACACAGATTTACATATACGAGGGAGGTAAAAAAATTTTACGAAAATGAGGAGTTTGAGAGGGAAAGGGAGATTTTTTTTATTACCTAGCACTAATTTGCGATTCAATAAAACTACACAAATTAGGCGAAATGGGAAGTGCTGTAAGTGAGTTATAACTACGATGCATACTTTGCATCGGCTCATACTACAAGGTGTTTAAAATGTGGCATTCCGCTGCGAAAAAATTCCTTGGCAGCATAGGTAATAAATTTGCTATTCTAAGCAGACAATTTTTTAATGAACTGGAAGGTCTCAGTTCTGCAGAAATAGGAGATATTCTAAAATTTTTGAAAATCACACACTGGTTTTAGGAGAAATAGGAAAAGCTCGCCACGCGGCATCACAATGGGCTATGAGCCTGAGTGTGCCCCATAGGACAACCGCTTCAATCTAACCAACCTATAGGTAAAAAATTGTACAATCGAAACAACTTTTTGTAGGACTACTACAAAGGTGAACGCTGAATGTCGTTTTGACTTACTTCCCATCGACTTTTACGTTATTTCCATCGCTGCTCAAAGTGCCATCAGGTTAAAAGAGATTGGCCTTTGGGAGCATTTTTAGGCCGTATTTCTCTGAATTTCAGACAGATCTCTCTATCCTCAAACTGGGGTTTGAGGGTCGTGCCAGGGCAATATTTTCAAGTAGGCAGGATTGGAATGATGATGGAAAATCTGCACCGAAGCTGATACCTCTGGCTTCACTGACGGCTGCAAGATGGAATCGAGGGTCGGAGGAGGGGTTTTCTCTAATTCAGCCAATCTATTTATATCCTTAAAATTGTCAAATACTGCTAGTGTTTTCAGGCAGAAGTCTTTGCGATCCTGCAGGCATGCAAAATGCTTAGGGAACGTGAAAGAATGGAGATATTAACATTTTATCCGATAGTTAAACCGCCGTAGCCGAATGGGTTGGTGCGTGATTACCATTCGGAATTCACAGAGAGGTCGTTGGTTCGAATCTCGATGAAAGCAAAATTAATAAAAACATTTTTCTAATAGCGGTCGCCCCTCGGCAGGCAATGGCAAACCTCTGAGTGAATTTCTGCCATGAAAAAGCTCCTCATAAAAATATCTGCCGTTCGGAGTCGGCTTCAAACTGTAGGCCCCTTCATTTGTGGAACAACATCAAGACGCACACCACAAATAGGAGGAGGAGCTCGGCTAAACACCTAACAGAAGTGTACGCGCCAATTATTTATTTTTTTTTATTTATTAAACCGCGATCAAAACTCTGTCGACGCCATGTTGTGGATCCAAACTGGTCAACTCCTGTAAGGAGGAGATCAAATATCTTGGGTGTGCAAGCAACATCTGATCTGGGACATATGAACATAGAGGGAAAAGAAATTGCTTATGAGCTTGCCTAAGCGACTGAATGGGTTTCAGGGACCTCCGACCCCGTCATCGGCATTCCACTGACTGTTGTTAAAAGAGAATTGCACAAATCATTTCTCAGTAAAACGTAGAAAAGACGGAGCACCATCTCTTCATGTGCTATTGTGAAAATTCTTTGGTCCCAGTACAATAGTCGCAGGACTGAGAAAGTCTCGAGCAATCCACGTTATTCAATTTCCAAACTAGTAGCTGTGTTTACCGGTTATTGGACGATCGACTCGCACCCTGGAAAGTTAGATTTACTATTTAATCCACATTGCAGAAGCTGTGGAGAGCTTTCAGAGAAGAAGACTGATGAGCACTTTCTCTGTAAATGTCCGGGTTTGACAGCTAGACGATTAAGGTCAATGGGTGCTTCTTTTTTCGACAGCCTGGGGCAGTCTGCCAACCTAAATCCCATCAATCTTCTTCATTACATCAACAGCTCTGGCTGGCTGTAGATATCTGGCTGTTGGAGGTCTCATAATAGTCTTAAAACGGCGCTTTAGTGTTCCTTGAGGAGTGCCAAAGTGATACTTCAACCATTTCACCTACCTACCTTCGACAAAGGTAAAAAGTCGGAGCAGGCGCCCAAAAGAAATGTGTGCTGTTAATGGACTCAATACCGTATCGAACGCAGAAGCAAAGCAGAGATTCCAACCGCTGCATTCTCGTAATAGTCACAACGAAGATGAGACAAGCTCTGGTAGGCCAATCGTCGAAAATGTTGATAAGATCATGGTAATCCTGGAATTGGACCGGCATGCGAGCATTTATTTCATTTTAAAATCGTTTCAAAGCCTCTGCATAACACTGCTCTCAAGAACAAGAAGTTCAATGTATGGGTCCTACACAAGCTGGGATAAAAAACCCGTTTGCATCAAATTAGCGCCAGCGATTGTTTCTTCAAACGTAAAAAAAATGGAGTCATTTTGGAATCATTTCAACAAACAAAAAACCAAAAACACGCGTAATAGAGTCACTCAAATGAACGTCAAGAAGGTTTTGCAGTATTTGGTGAGATTGACCGGGAATTATAAGTAGCACCCTTCGTACCCAATAGTCAGTTAGGTGGGAAAAATTGGCGAATATCAATTTATTCTGTTTCATCACAGAAACAACGTCCCGATCATGCCAAAAGCTCCTCAGAAGGGTGGTCGCTTCTTAACACATCAGTTCCAAAGGCATCAAGCCTGATTCGAGCGAAGCACAGAAAATTGTCCGCCGTCTCATCCTCCTCTCCACATTCTGGGCAGAATGCACTCTCTGAGATGCCTACCTTTCCATGTGGCTTGCCATAGAAAGTGACCCGTCATCAGTCCAATCAGCTGCCTACAGTCCCTTCTGCTTAATGACAGGAGGAACTGCAACAGTTGGTCGGACATGACAGATAACATCAGTTTAGTCCATCTGCAGCCTCTCTCAGCCAGCCAGGCTCGCTTGTGGGTTAAAGTAACCCGTTTGCCAACCGTGGCTTTGATGACTGCAGAAGGGAGTGGCAGAACGGGCTCGGGCCTAAGGAAGTTGGCTCAGAGCATATCCTAGCTAAAGAGTCCGAGATCTCGTTACCCGCGATACCCACGTGTCGCGGGACCCATGTCAGCATCAGGATATTATGACTACCCACATAGTTCCACCTGGATTTGCAATACTCAACTACCCTTGAAGTGGTTGGAGGGCTGTCTAAGGCCATGAGCGCCTCTCCATCAACAAAGTTCATAGCTTCTTGAACAGTATACACCTCCGCTTGAGCCACAGATACATGCATTCCAAGACCAAAGTTTAGTTTTGGCCCGCTTGATTCCACGTAGACACCAGATCCGGAGCCATGACCGATCCAGGTGCCATCCGTGAAAATGCGAGAACAGTGTTTGCCGGGCTCATTTTCAGTATTTGCCCATAATTTAGCCCCTGGCAGCACCACACTGTATCTCTTCTCAAGTACGACTCTGGATGGCATGGAGATAAGGGGCATGGCGAGGATCGTTGTATCGAAGTCCTTGCCTACTCTGCTGTTCCCCATTGTGTTTCAGCCTACAGATGGTTTAAAAGGCCTCTTCTTGAATGAAAACATCAAGTGGTGGTAGACTAACCAGAGCATGCCGGGTCTGAAATAGTCGGAAAAGCTCCGGTGCAACAGATGGCCACAGTGCGTTGTAGTCTCGATAAGGTTATTCTGACTCCCACGAGGGAGAGTCTACTTATCCACTGATGCATAGGTGATAATAGATCTTATCCTAGCCGTGTAGATCCATAGGATCTTGTTACGAGAAAGGCCCCATGACACCCTTGCACTGCCACATATACACTGCACTATACACATAATAATATTTAAAAAACTGTTTATAATAAAATGAAAAAAGGCGTGTCGCGTAGTACACATAACAGAAGTGAAACTTGCAAAGGCAAACAAAGAAACAGGGAGAGACCTGAGAGAGAATGAGAGAGAGAGAGAAAGAATATATATCTAAATGAATTCACAACATTTGCAGAGAATACAAATAGACAAAATTTACAAAGAAATCAAGAGCAAATAGACAAACATATGCAAACATATATCCAATATATGTATGTATGCAAAAATCTCATCTAAACCTTATGCGTTTACATATACATATGTATGTATGCATATATGAATACATATTTTGGGGCAATGTATGTACGTAGATGTTTCTATTGTAAGCAAAGCTATGCATATTCATGTATACTTATGTATATACATATGTACATATAACCACACACGCTCACTTTATGCCTCTATATGCGATGTTTCCAAAACTAAAATTCTAAGCCTAGCGACTACAAGAACAAAATACATTAATAGGCGCAGCCGTAGCGGCCATCATTCTAGTTGCCATAGTGCTGCACAGTCTGAAATAGTCGCGGCGGCGCCGAACAGTACCAACTATTGCACTGTACAACAAAAACTCATCATCAAATATATTTATATAAGGTATAACTCTCTCTCTGCTATTCCTCTACGTTATATCTTTTTTCTCTCTCGCGGAACGAAAATGCCCAAAACGTTGCATGACCTGGACATTTTCCTCTCCATTCTCGCTCGTCTATTGACGCCTAAGAAGTTTCACTTCAAAAGTTTATTCCTTGTTTAATTACGATTCGCGAACATGTTTTTTTGCAACAAAGTAAAATATCCTTAACCAAAGAACCACCATATTGTCATTCCGTTATACGCAATCGATCTGAAATATGTAGTTCGGTCCTTTTCTAGACGAAAATTAAAATTATCACTACTAGCACATAAATAATAAAAAAATTTAAGTAATTTAAAAATTTTAAATATAAAAGTTAAAAAAATAAAAATTAAAAATATAAAAATAGCTGATAAGCTTACAGGGATTTCGAAGTGGTTTCCAAGACTGTATATATACATATTTATACGCAAGTGGGCATAACCTTCAATCGTGAAGTTGAACTTACCTGTAAGGAGAAAAATAAAAGTAAATTAATATGCTTATATATTAGAAAAAACAATGCGAATTTGATTTCAACAAATAATTGTTATTATTTTGTTATTTTATTATTATTAATAATATTTTACTACGTTAAATAATTCAATTATTTTTTAGTGTTTATGGTTACCCTTCGAAATAGAGTTGCATATTTGTTAGCTACAAATTGTGGGAGCCACCAGATGCACAGGCTATAAAAAAGCTTCAAAAGCTTTTACACAGAATACGCTGGTTCCAAACTGGGCTAAGCGCTTGAATGTGCTTTCAGCTGTGCAACCAGTTGTGTGTCTCAACTTTGCTATAATATTTTTAAACAGTTGACGCCATAAAGTGAGAACTTTTCACAGGGAGCTTCGATTATGAGCAGAGAAAGGCTTTGTTAGGCAATAAAAAGTGAGTAGTGGGTGGGATACACGTATGTATAGATGGGGGTGCACTACCTTTCGAAATTAGTTACAGCTCGTCACAGTTTTGTGTGAAATTCTGGGAACTATGTATGAGTGTTTGAGGCGAATTATTGGCGGTTAGCGTATTTGCTTAGAATTTAGTTTTAATTTAGTCTCAAGGCTGCAATACATTTTCAAGTGCGTACATACATTCGTAAATAATTACTAGGTATATAAATGCAGCGCTAAGTAAGTAGTTAGTACATGACTTGAAGGTGCATATATATATGTATGTACATATGTATGTGTATAAATATTTGTATGTGTTTACATGCATATATTTTAATTTTAATAGATGCCTTTACGACTCTTGCAATTAGCGAAAAGTAGAAACCAGTGAAACGACATTTACACATGCACACATACACACATACATAGGTAGGTAGTTGCAAGGCGTGATTACTCATTAGAGATGCTCTGAGAAATATGCATGACAAATACGAAACGATTGTTGTTCGCGCGCATTTTAGTACTCGAAACGCCTTTTAGAATGTACAGTATACGGCCACCTTAGTGGAGAAACCAATTTAAAAGTTAAAGGGCATTCTGAAGTGAGGAACGATTTATCGCTCCGGCTAGTAATGCCTGCTCTCTAAGTAAAATGACGGTAAAAATGACCCTTTTACTGCAATTGCGAACATACATAAATGTATTTCTGCTACATGGGGTGTTTTTCTAAGAGGTTGAGAACTTAAAATGATAATACGAAGTATTATTGGTGGAAGAAGTATTGGTGGAACTAATTTTTTTTTTGTGGTATTTTAATCTGACAGATAATTGCATGATATTTATTTTTTTAATATAATATCCGTGATAAGTCCGCCGTAGCCCCACATTTAGTCCCATTTTTGACTACTTTTCCTATAAATCTGAATATATGACGTCAATGGTGGCTTAAATATTGCAATAAATCGACTGCTAAACGGGCTGTATGGTAAGTTGCGTCGTCTTTTGGGAGCCAAATATCCTCCAACGCGAACGCCACTACCCGAACCGCATGACCGTTCTGGCAACGCTTGAAGTACGAAACGCCTTTAACAGCCTACGATGGATAGACATTATAAAGGCAGAAAGGTTTCGAATACCTGCATACCTGCTAAGGATTCTCCAGAGCTACCTGAGTGAGCGTGAACTGTTGTACGACACACCAGATGGTCCGAAAAAAAAGCGATAACGTCTGGCGCAGCTCAAGGAGCTATTCTCGGCCCCGATCTCTGGAATCTACGGAAGCTACGACGAGATATTGAGCACAGAAATGTCAGAAGACACATATCTAGTGGGATACGCGGCCGATATAGTTGCGGTCATAATAGCTCGGGACACTGAGGACGCTAGAAGGAAGCTGAACCAAGTCATGATAAGGACGCAAATATGGCTTGAGGATCACGGCCTGGAACTCGCCAAACATAAAACCGGAGCCATCCTTATGACACTCCAGGTCAGCATGCAAATAGGCGACATGTCTTTAGTGACTCAAAAAGTAGTGAAATACTTACATAGGTATTCAACTTGACTGCAGGCTTACTTTCTGGGCCCAGATACGGCTTGCGGCTACCAAAGCAGCAAAGGTCACGGGTATGCTAAGTAGATTAAAAGTAATATTCCAAACTAAATTTATGGTGTTTTTATTTGGTTACACTTCGAGTGTCGGGCTCTGCATATACTTTAAAATTTAATATATTTTTATAATATATATTAATATATTTTTTTCGCGCGAGCTTTTGCAATTAGCTTGGCTTAGTAGCTTAGAAGAGCTTTAATAATATGACTGGCAACTGTCTGGCAGCAGCAGCTGTTACAGCACGTGGCTTATTGAAATCTATGTAAGCATTTTTGTTGCAACACAAAAACCTGTAATGATGCTACTACACCTATACATACATACAGATGTACATATGCGATTGCCACCTTGTTTAAGTCACGTTGAATGGCTTAACGGCAAGCCCTTTAGCAGATTTTATTAGCTTTGCGGTGTCTTTCCAATTCAATTTTAATGAACTTTAAAAAATTAAAATAAAAAAGTAAAATTTAAGTTCAAGACTGCACAAAGATGTTACATAAAGGTTTATCTATGTAGATATTTGCGGTTAGTTAGAAAAAAATGAGTTCAATTTTTGATTTTCTACTGCCTTCTTACGAAATTTCGTGTACTAACTGTATGCGCAACTAATTTTTTATAGGTTACCAGAGCGGTTTTTTTTTGGTAGTCATATAAGCAATTATACATCCCATGTACATACATACACACTCGTTTTCTGCAATAAAAGCTCTTAATTTTTCATAGCCAATGTGCGAAATTTGCCATACAATTATTTATTGCCGTACACTTATAAATTTGCATACATACATACACATAAACCAGACAACGAATGTATGTATGTATGTATGTATGTGTGTTACTTGATCTGCTTACTTAGTTGTCCCGTGAAACTTTTTAGCGATTACTCTCAAATTTAGATCAAATGGGTATGCAACTGTAAATCGCTTTTTGGTTCAAAAGTATGTAGCCTAGTCTTTCAGCTAATTACACTATGCAACAGAGTGAATAAATTCTAAGCGAAAATCAGGTTAGCGCCGTAGACAAAAATAATTAATATAAATAAATTTGTTTGACAATCTCACAAACGTAGGACAACGAAGGACAAACCACCTCACCGGTTTCAAAACACACAAAATGTGTCTCTAACGGTGGGATGCTAACAAAAAAAGTTCCTTGTAAGGTCAATCATCTTTTAGCACGGCCTGTTGTAACTTGATTAGCCTTTTAAGTTCTCCCGGCAGTATTCGGCCAACTTTGTGATCACTTGCGAAGGTCTGTTTGCCCTAATCACTTGTCTTTGCCGATGTCAAGTAGGTCCAGGAATCAAGCTGTTTTGGTGGAGTCGACCCAAAGAGAAAGAGGTGTTCGAGTGCGTGCGCTTACGTTGGAGCGACCATAATACTCGTAACACTGAAATTTGTAAATAAATACTGGAACTTCACCGAACATCTACAGAGTCCGGCACTCGAAGTCAAACCAACTTCGACCGCTCGCGCAACTGATGCACGGGCTTCAGCTGTCTGTTAGTTCGCTAAATGACAGTCCAGAGTATTGTTTACAAGCGCACGGAAGCACTTTGCCGAGAGTGAACGCGAAAAAAGAAAATCAGTAATGGATTTCAAACGTAATAGTGTGATTGCATTATATTTGGCTGGAAAATCATAACCAGAGATTGTTCATGAGCCTGAGCACCTTAAAGTAAATAAAGTTTTTGTGTATCGCACTACTACTCGTTACAAAAGTATCTGACCGTAGCATCAGCCGCATACTGAAAAAGCGGAGGAGTTGCTTTGATTGGCCGAAAGCGATCAATTTCCAAACATTGTGTTTTCTGACGAAAAAATCTTTCAAATAGAGTAATTCGTAAACTCCCAAAACGATAGGATCGTTCATACCAGAATTTGAGTCATCGATTGGCCACCAGGAGGCAGTACCCGCCACAGGCCGCTGTAACCGCAGATGGGGCGCTCCCCAATCGTTTTCATCAAGTCTGGCGTCAAGGTAAATGCGAAATATTATCGGAAAAGTATTCTGGAGGTTGCTTTGAAGCCGTGGGCAGACAAAACATTTCGGTGGCAGACCATGGGCGTTTCAACAGGACTCGGCACTGTCTCACAAGGCTCGAGTGTACCAAGAATGGCTAAAAAACAAAGTTCCGAACTTCATAGCGTCCACACAATGGCTCTTAAGCCCACCTGACGCGAATCCGATCGATTATTCTCTTTGGGCCATTCTTGAGAGCAAGGTCCGAACTAAAAGATTAACCTCTCTCGAGGTGCTGAAAAAAGCCATTGCCAGCGAGTGGACCAAAATACCTGCAAGTCACATTTGGGCAGCTTGCGATTCGTTTCAGGACCGCCTCAAGACCATAGTCAAGGCAAAAGGTGGTCATATCGAGCAAAAGTAAATTGATTCTTAACTTTGCATTTTTTTCACACATTTTTTACTTTGAATTAAATAAAAGTAATTTTCCACACTAAATTTATAACCTTTTTAATTGGTTACACTTCGAGTGCGGATGACATTAGCTTATTATCAGTAAAGCACTCTCACGAGCAAGCAAAACTCAACGCTCTGTGTGTCGAGTCGGGTAACGAAAATTTACAACAATTTTATGCTTCATGGCAAAGGAATTAAACAAGTCGAAGATTCTATCTACCTGGGCAGCGTAATATCTTCTGAGAATAGTGCGGGAAAGGATATCCTGGCCAGTATTAACGAAGCAACTGGCACAAATGCTGGTTCCCATCACAAACCAAAAAATAAGACTAACTTCCACACAAAAATAAGACTATTTAAACCAAATGTCGTCTCAGTACTGCTCCATAGATGCGAGACCTGGCTTGTAACTGACCATCTAACCGGAAAAATTCAAAGTTTTGTAAACGGATTTCTCCGGCGTATTCTTAAGGAGTGATGCCCAAACGTCATCAGCAACGGTGAGTGAGAATATATAAAAAGTGTACCTGGCAGCCAATGGGCAACCAAAATATAATATATGTACAATTTTGAAAGTCTGTCGACGAGCGCTGGATTGGAAACCCCGAAAGAAGCCGTAAGATGCGGCCGACCTAAGGCTACATGGAGAAGAACGCTACTAAAAGAAGTCGATTAATGCGGGAAATCTTGGAACGCACTGCTAGCGAAAACGAAAGACCAGACGGAAATGCTTTATTAAGGCTCTATGCTCCAATGGGAGATAAAAGAATTGATGAAGATGATGACGTATATACTGATACTTTAATTTTATGTTCGTTCAGAAGGACTAACGATAAGAGTGAAGAAAAGCATTGATTCAATCGCTCTTGCCACTCTGCTAAACAGGGATACTGAGCCTTTACAAGAAGAAGCTACTATGCAAGCACTCTCTTTTCATTTGAAAGGAAATCTTAAACCAGGAGATCTTACTGGACATCTCAATATCTTCAGCAGGGTTCAACATGAAATATGCGTGACCCAGGCGAATGACCACACGGAAACCGTACTCAATTTTATTAAGAAATACAAGGTTATCTTCCCGGCTAGGGAAGAGTGGAACACCAACCCAACATGGCTAAATAATGGCTCACAAAAATAGTACACAGATGGTTCCAAAACGCTCCAAAAAGTAGGAACAGGAATAGTGGGGCCTAGAGCACACAAATCCCTAACACTAACTACAGATACCACGATTTTCTATGCGGAGCTTTTCGCAATAATGGAAACAGTGGAAATCATATCCAAAAGAGGGTTAGAGAAAGTAAAAATTAAAATACTTTCGGACAGCCAAACGGTTCTCAAAGCTTTGAATAGTTTCACATTCAAATCAAGAGTCCTAATAGAGTGCCTCTTTACGGATGTGGTAGCGCTGTTTGCTGCTTATTTTGCAGCTGCTGTTGGTGTTATTGCTGCGGCCTTGGATGAAGACGGTTTATCGTCTTTAGCCCGTTTCTTCGAGGTAGCCTCTGGTGGTGTCTGTTCCGATGACCTCTGCCACTTTGAGCGTGTCTTAATGCCATCTGTCTTCCTTGCGGGCATGGGGAGCAGAACTTTGGCATATGCCTTATCTCAGCTGAGCCCTTTTTTAAGGAGGTTACTGAGCCTCTTTTAGCTTGCCCCGCGCAGCTTTTTAGGCTGTTCGGCTTTTTCTGTACCGTTGGTCGGCTGTTTAGGTGTTACAGCTGTTGGTTTCACTCCTAAGCTGTTTACCTGAGACATTTCTGCCTCTGAGGTCCCGCCTTTGGGGTTTTGAGTGACAACCTTTTAGCTCGCTCCATTTGAGGACTGCTCCCCCTTTCTTGATTAAGGTACTGGGTCCTCTGATGGTGAGCCATTATGGCTGCTCTTACCATTTTTGTTTCTGTGCCTATTTTGTTCCCACGAGTAAAGGGGAAAGGTTGGTTCGCTGCGCCAGTGCCCCGGCAGCGCAGTAAGGCACTTATTGAAATGGAGCCTGACCTGGGCGCTCCAAGTTCTCATACTAGCGACTAGATACCCCCTAGCCATTCATCTATCCATATGCTGTTCCACCTTGGATTGGGGGTTTGTGTACAGTTTACTTTCCCTAGATTTTAGTCGCCTGTTATATTACAACAGGCATACCTTACTTCGGGCAATACCTTACTTCGGGACCCGCTGGGGGCCACTCATAATCAGGTCTCACTGATTTGGGTACCAGGACGTGAGGGACACGAAGTGATAGAGAAGGCAGACTTTTATGCCAGAAAAGGGGCAACCACTTTTTCGGCTTTAACAAAAATAATATAAAACAGGAAACTAAAAAATGGATCCAAGCAAAAATTAGGGAACACTGGAACGACCGGCATAAGCGGCCTTAATCACTAAAATTTTTGAACTTCAATACCAACAGAGCAAAATCTGCTCTAACCTCAGATAAAAAGTGCCTGTAATAAACACTTCTCCAAGTGTTTTTTTTTTCGGTCGACCGGGACCTCTGTAAGTAATTAGGGGCGCACAATAGATCAATCTGTTCGTAGTGCATAAAGAACTTAGCCTTACCCGTAGAACCATTACCATTAGGTCCAGAAGGACTGTCAAAATCACAATAAGCCTACATTAACGGCAGATCCACGGAGAATTGTATTTAATGTTGGAAAACCCTTGGCATATGAGGAGTATGCATTAGGGGTATTTCTGTGCAGAAATGGATCTTACCAGATATCACTGGATTGTAAGTCTCCTGACCAGCAGAAAGATTGATACTCGCTCGATTTGAAGGTTGAGCTCCAAGACTGGTTGCATTTGCAGAGAACATTGCATTACAGGAAGGTGGCTATCTACTCTAAGCGCTCGCATGAGCGACGCTCTTAAAACAATACACAACTGGGCTAGCAATACTGGTCTGAGTATAAAAGCCGAAAAAAGGACTTACTACTCCTTACAAAGAAGTACAAAGTTCCAGCACGGACCTTAACTTCGCTCCACGGCGTCGCTGAAATCTGCATCAAATACCTAGGATTAATAGTGGGCAATAAATTAAACTCTGTTGTAATGAGCTCCAACCTGGCCGTCGATCCGTGCAGGATAAATTTCGTGAAGGTCATCAAAAAACGGTTCTTGTGTTAGAAACAGCCGGTGTTGCGCATCAACACAAGATCGTTATGTGATATGTCGCGTGTTAAAGGCATTTTTGGGCTTTAATGGGACCAGCCTACATTCAATACTTCATGAACATTTGGTCGTTAAGACTTCTTCTCGTTGGATACTGCATAATTTGATAATTACCCAAAGAAGGACTCGTGTCGTTTGATGTGAAGAAATGTCGAAGAAATAATCCGCGGTCGTTCTATGCATATCTCTGACGTCGTAACAGGTGACGAATCTTGGACCTATGCATATGAGCCCGGAACAAAACTGCAATCGGCAGAACGGATGTGCCAATACCAGCTTAATCAAAGCAAATGGTTGCCTGTTCTTTCAGAAAATCTGAAAATATCGCAATTGTACCAATAGAGAAATTCAATTTTGAGTGGTGCACGACCATTTCTTTCCCAAAACTATATCAGAAATTAAGGAAAATCAACCGCCGAAGACCAATCATCCTTCGCCAAGACAATGCAAGCTCTCACGTATAGGGTTACACAAATGATATTTTGAGCACTCAAAAGATCGGATGACCCCGCCTAACAATTCTCATTTGCCACTTAATGATTGCTTTTGGTTTGCACAGCTCGCCTTGGAGGTATCCACTTTCGAGTGGAAAAGGGCTTTGAAAATTGGTTAAAGCAAATGCAAAAGGATATTGGCTTCCATGGAGAATATTTCGAAACTCAATAAAGCCATTTTCACTATTATTTTACTGTGTTTTCATTATTGGGTGCAAAATATTCTATAAAAAGCAACAGTCGTAAATAAGATAAAATTTATGAGCATACAACGAAATCCAAAAAAATCGAATCCACATTGTGGGTAGCCTGCAATTGAATAAAGACTTAAGGGGGTTTAAAGTTTTCGGAACGCTCCGGAGCGTCCGAGCGCCCTTTGGTAATTGTTGAATAATTCCAAAAGTATTTGAGGGATTCACTTCAAATTTTCACACAATATTTTGAAGACATTATACTTTAAGAAAAGGGAAAAACCAAAAATCCAGTTTTTTGAAAATTCTGACTACCCCTAACCCCTTAAATTATATATTTTAAACAGACTAAATATTTTTATGAAATGAGTTGATTTGAGTAAATAATGAAATTTTAGTTGACACATCGAATTTTGTCTCACATTTTCCCCAGTTATAAGCCAATTCGAACCAAGTTTTCTCCAGGTGTAACTAATCATCCAGTGGTTATGAGTGAGTAGGGATATGATGTGGATATTAATTAAACGCGTTGATGAAATGGAGTTACATATTTATTGAATATTTGGAGTATCAAAGAAGTCAGTGAATTTAGTAAAATATTTATTAGATTGAGAAATTATTTCATGTATACGCAGCCACATGCGATTTGATTAGAATAGCAAAATTATTTTTTGCGTATTGTGCAGAGCCAATATTTCGGAGTGGGTGATTACTATTGTTACATAATATTTTTCACGATTATTAGATATTTATTTCCGAGGGTGTGGCAATATATAGTAAGTACATACATACAGATTTAATAACACAGAGAGGAAATTAGGTATGCATGCGTTTTACACAGTTATGAGATGAACTTCGTTGAAGGAATGTTTATTTTTTTATTTTTATTTAGTTTAGTGATGGCCTGGGTGGCTGTTGGTGGTAATGCGTTATGCAGGTGGCAGGTGAGGGGTGGCAGTGAAATTCGAATCGACATCCATATGTAAGTAGATTTGTAACGCATCGGACGCTTACCTTTTCATCGCCATTACTGACATTATTTGCCTCACCGCCATTTTGATTTGCTGTTGACAATTCAACCGACGATTTGGATTTCGATTTGGAGCGTCGTGACGAACGACAACGTAAACTCTTCAATACAGATTTCGAACGAGAATGTGTGAGCTTTCAAAAGATATATAGAAATAGATTTATATATATATATATACAAAAGTATTGAAATATTGAAAAAGTTTTGGTTAAGCAAAAAAAACAAAAATTGTGTTAGGAAAACGAACGAATGGAAAAACATAAAAAATCACAAAAGTAAAAAAGTAATAAAAGATGAAAGTAAGTAGAAAGCTGCGCTGTTGATAGTTTAGAAAATTTAGACATAATATTTATTATTTACCATTTTTCTTTAAAAATTTTTTTTTTTGTAATAATTATGTATTTCTCCTTTTTGTTGACCAATACATTCATATAATGCATAGAAATATTTATCGTAAAAAAAGTTACTGGAAGACACTTTTAGGTGACAGCGACCAGAGAACGATTCTACAGGGTGGGTCATATAGGACCTACTAATGTTAAGCACAAATAACTTTTTCATTTTTTGACATATTTATTTTTCTCTTTTAGTAGGTTATAATTGAATTGTTGGAAATTTATTATTTAACCCTACAGTACAACACAACGCGTTAATGTTACCGATTTTTTCTATTCTTACACAATTAGCCACCTAAATTGATTTTTTAAATAATGTTTTGATGCCGAATGAAGCGCACTTCCATTTGAATGGGTATGTCAACAAACAAAACTGTAGATTGTGGGGGTTTGTGGAAAATCCAAGGGCAACACACCAACATCATTTGCACCCATCTAAATGTACTGTTTGGTGCGGTGTTAGGGCTACTAGAGTTATCGGTCCCTATTTCTTCGAAAATGAGGATGAAACGCCGTAATGGATTTCAGGATCTTCTTACAGAACATTGATTGAAAACTTTTTGCGGCCAACGGCAGAGCAGTATCCTAATTTGTGGTTTCAACAAGATAGAGCAACTGCACATACTGCTAAGCAGTAGTCTTTAGTCATTAGTAGGTCTTATTTGGCCCACCCTGTAGAAAAAGTACATAAATTTTTCGACTTAAGAGGTTACGTGCGACCGAATTTGCAAAAAATCGATTTTCTTTTCAAATTATTATTCTTTATATTTAGTTTTAAGCATATTTCTGTGGAAGTCGATTGTAAAGGTTCCCCATAGATACCAAATTATGCTAGAAAATGTGACTTCCCGACGAGAATTTGATGCGTTCGAGGCAGCTGGCCTTTACTTTCGGAGCTTAAACTCGTTTTTCTCGAAACTACTTTTTCCAGCACGGTCTGCATGATAACTCATGCAGTTGCTAATATTTTTGGATGCGGTTTTTTCTAAATATTCGAAAGTGTTTTCTCTAAAGATTTGATTTTTGATATTTTTATAAAAAAAAAATTATAAACACCAGTAAAGTATGACATTTATAACGTAAAACGCATACTTTTTTTTTTAAAAGCCGTAAATTGCAAAATTTTTCGAAATTCAAAAATTCGGCTCGACAGACTATAGGTTAGGCCTGGTTAGTTAGCCTGGTTGGCAATAAGCCACGCATAGATCTTTTGGTCCCTAGCGATACCAGATGGATAGCGACCTCTATGAATACTGAAAGTAGACATCGTGTACGATGTCAGCGCTTTTAGCAAATCTAAGCAGAGCTGGGAGATCCGCTTTTGAGACGTCCTCCAGACCCTCAAATGGGGCTCCCAGGCCTTTTGAACGCGTTTTTAATAATGCCGGATAAACGCACAGAGGGTGTTCTAAAGCTTCCTCAACATCCTCTCTGCATTTCCTGCATTTGTCCGTGTTAGCAATTCCTATCTTGTACGCATGTGCAGCCAATAGATTGTGACCTGTTAGCATACCTATGATAGTTCTGCAGCCCTTTCGCGAGAGCGTAAGTACGAATTGAGTAAGTTTTTGACGTTAGTTCTACACATAACTTTTGCTGTTTTGCATGTGGTCAAATTAAACCACCTAGCTTCCATTTGCTTTTTCATTGTAGTCGTCCATTTCATTGTATGATAGAATATTAATTTCCAGCTCCAATTTTTAAAAAGCTTTTTTACACAGCTATGAGATAAAAAAATTAAAAGACAAAAACAAAATAATGCAGAAAAAGCTGTAATTTTTTTTATGTCCGCCACTGTACAAAATAATTATTATAACTGTTTGAGGTCACTGCATTTCCGTTTGCATACATACAATTCGAATTTTTCCCTTTACAACTTTCCAACTGCCTTGTCTTTGACTTCCAGCCGCCATAGTGATTGGCTGCAAAATGTTTAACACGCGGTATACATTTTTTATTTGTATGCATAATTATTATTTTTTTATTAATACGAGTATTGTTGCTTGTGAAAAAAACCAGCAATGCCATTTTTGTTTTCCACTTTTTGCCTCAACAACAAATCAAATCGCTTGAAGAGTTCAATGAATAAATTTCCGACATGCTTTATTAGGCGTGTGAGTGACTAACTACAATGCCAACTGAAGATAGGTTTGTGTAAATACATATCTACACATGCTTAGTATGTGCATATGCGTGTATGTAAGTCTGTATGTAAATGCATGTAGCTTCATTTGTGGCAGTGCTTTGTTTTTGCTTAATGGAATGACACTTCCTTTTTATAATTTTTTTTGTAATCTTTTGCTGTTTTTTCCTTGTTTTCTCTTGTTATTTTTTCATGCCTTTAGCGAGCACACGCGCTTGGCACGTCGCCTGCTGCAGGTGGCAAATATTTATGGCTGTTGTGGGGCATTAAAGCATTAAAGGGCATTTAACTGTCGTTAATGTTGGTAATGTTGGCGGTAAATGTTAAATGAAAAAATAACAAACAATTTCTTGTTTTTCATAGTTTGCCTTTTTATTGTTTCGCAGTGCATTAATTTTTTTTTCTACAATTAATTTGAGGCTCACTTTCTTAACATCAAATGAATTTCGGTAACTCATACGCCCTGACAATCGGAATGCAATTTATACATTCGTACATTCCTACATTCATGGAGATGTTAGATATGAAATACATTTTCATTCACATACATTATAGTCGGTAACATTTTTCTGCTCGCTTGCGTTTGTGTTATGCTCTGAATAACATTTCATACAGTATTTTAGCATTTTTCTCAAAGTACGGACAGAAAATATTCACCAATTTTTTCCACATTCAATATGTGAGTTTTTTGAGGAAAGAAAATATGAAAAATAACATATTTATATATACGAAAAATATGAAATTTTTCCTACTATGTTTCTCATGCTAGGTGCGGAAAAAACAAAAACAAAAAAACATTTGCATGTGAATCTTCATTAATGATTTTCATTTGTTTGTTTTGCGCTGTAGTAAGTCAAGCGAAAAGAGTTCGTTCAACCCCAGCTAGTTGAACGCAGGTATTGCAAATGAACCGGAAATTAGGCAATTATGAGGCACACAGCTTTGGAGTTGCTGGCGAGAATTAAAAGTAGCTCATGGTGACTGTAAAATTTGGCTTATAAAATGTCGTTAATAAATAACCACTGAAGTAAAGGTCAAGTGTATTCTATGTATTAAGGCTGGTAAGGTAACAATATTTTTTTGGTTAAGTTTCAAGGGCCGGTGTTGATTTTGAATAAAATACAAATTTTGAAAAATGATTGTCATTTCTCTTTATTATGATAATATTGGCACGGCTCAATTACGTATAGAATAAAATATCGGTCAAATGGCCACCGCGGCCTCGGCGGCAGACCTCCATCTGATGGTCCAAATTTTCGATGACGCTGAGGCATAATTGAGGTTCTATGCCGTTAATGTGCCGAATTATCTCATCCTTTAACTCTTGAATTGTTGCTGGCTTATCGACGTACACCTTTTCTTTCAAATAACCCCAAAGAAAGAAGTCCAACGGTGTCAAATCACATGATCTTGGCGGCCAATTGACATCGCCGCGACGTGAGATTATTCGACCATCAAATTTTTCGCGCAAAAGAGCCATTGTTTCGTTAGCTGTGTCAGATGTGGTTATCATCTCACGATAGCGAACACTATTCACAATAACTGCCTGACCGGCTTTTTTTTGGAAAAAATACGGCCCAGTGAAGTCAATTCTGCTTATTGACGAATCCACTGAGGTGAAAATGTGTCTCACCACAGAAGATGATTTTCTTCACGAAGTGCGCGATATGCATTTTGATTTGAACGTCCGTTTTCATAATAAGCCTGAATAACTTTGACGCGTTGCTCGATTATGTAACTTTCCAGAGTTCAAATTGAGTTACTCTGAAATTGAAAAATGTTAAATAAAATGCAGTAAAAAACTTGAAGTTTAGGCTTGGTTCACATTCAACATCGGGCCTTAAAATTTAACCACACTTTATAATTATAACATAAAAAAATCTCTTTTTATGAATTTAGTAAAATTAGTTAAAATCTTATACAAGAGGAACTACTAGATAGTTCAATAAGCTTTGCTGTTTGATAAGAAAAACACAATTTTTGTGGTTCGAAATATATTTTATTATTCAGTATAGTCTTCCTCAACATGAATACACTTGTTCCAACGAGATTCCAATTTCGAAGAATTCCATCCCTGAAGTGAGAATTTGGAAGAACTGCAAAATACAATTCCACAGCTGTTATGACCTCATAATTCGATGAAAAACGCTTTCATGCCTGAATTTTTTTTAGGTCTGGAAACAGATGAAAGTCGCTAAGGGCCAAATGTGGTGAATACGGTGGATGCTCCAACAATCCGAAATTTAATTCATAGACTTTAGCAATTGTGAAAATGCTATTGTTCTGATATTTCTTCGTGATTTTTTCCTCTTCAGCTGACCTAAGAGGTTACAATAATATTCAGAAATTTTTGTTTTACCAGTTTCGCATCCCAAAATACCGATGCTAACACCTTCTTGGGCGATTTCTCGACACGAACTGGTTTCAGCCTGAAGAGCCAGGTTCACACCAATTTTTACCCTCGAGCTTTGATTTAGGATGATGCCGAAGTCTCATACGTAGTAATGAATCGACACACAAAATCTTCCTTCGGAAACGCTCAAAATATATCTGCGAAAGTCGCATTCTAATGTGTCTCTGTTCCAATGTTAGCGAACGTGGCCCCCATTGCGTACACAGATTTTCGTACGAAGGCAATAGGTCATTCCCCTCCCCTCGAAGCAATACCTAACGGTAGCTCCACGAACAAAGGGAAACGAAGTAGGGGTGGGTTTTTAGTGCGTTGAGCCGAAAGACAAGTCCCACATTTCGGATTTCCCCTCCTTTCACTCCCAACATCTACTACAAACAAAAAAAAAAACAACTCGTCCAGTCAGTCAATGGCTCTTCAGACAGCAACTAAGTTTTTTCGTATAGAAGCCGCTGTCATGACCCCAGTTATGTCAGCTACTCAGTTTATTCCTTCAAAATCGCGAGAGCTAATTAACGGTATGCTGTTGGCCACACCTTTGAACTCTTCATGCTCATCATGCTCTCAAATGCATAAGTGAAGTACGATCAAAATTATTTCAGGCACCAAAACAAACGAAGGGGAATTATTTTACTTAGCTTCCTAAGCTTCAACTCTATCGAATCAAAAACATACCGATTTTGTTGAATTTTGCTAGAGCCATTAAAGCTGAAAAGTATGTATGTACATACATACATATATTTATGTATTATACACATACTTATAAATACCGCAGTTAGTAATGACAATAATAAATAAACAACAATAAAAACCACACATCAAGTACAAATCAAATAAAAACCACTTTAATGAAAAATTAGAGCAGCAGAAGCCCAATCGATAATAATAGTACTAACAAGGCAATACGAAAAATAACAAATGATTATAAACAAATGTACATACCTATGGGTGAACAGATATTAAAAGAAAGAAAGATATATGTGGCATACCAGAAGCCATGAGCATTAACAATTGAAGTGTTTCAATTGGAATTGATTAAACTCAAGTACAGTGTGCACTATTTAGGTAGGCACCCAAACGGAATAGGTGCAAGCATTCAGATATGTGTAGAGGGGCATGTGCCCATAAGTATGTGACTGTGCAAGTAACTTTAAGAATCAATAAAAATACTTAACTATAAATAGTTATAAATAGAACTGTAGTGCCTGTTCGTATATTTCATTTACTATTAACTCTCGGTATTTTTTCGCCTTTTGATGGATGTAGGAATGTTTTTTCTCAATTTTGGTGCATTTGTCTATCTGCTGCTTGAAGTCTGTGAGAGATGACTTTATTTAAGTAAAGTTGCGAATTCAGAGTACAGTGAAAGGGAAAGTATGGAATAAAAGGTGTTTTAAAGAGATCTTTTAAGTATTTTTAAAGGTAATTTTTTTAATAAAATCCAAATTAATAGTGTTCTACGCCATTTTTATACTCACAACTTTTTCAAAAAACGATTATTTACTTCAGATGGTTGAAAGGTGGATCAAAAGAATTTTTTGTAAGTGATTTTCTCATAGCTCGCCTCAATCAACAGCACATCAGCAGTTTGACCAGTATTGACTACGCTTCTTTCCCTGTTTTAAATGTTCATTATTTTTTAGAAAAATCTAATGCTGAAAACAGTGACCGACGTAAACGCAGTCCTCTGTCACCTGTTACGATCAAACTAATGAGAACCCCATGTAAATGAAAAATTCCTTCCTTCAGTATCATAGTATCGTAGATTTTATTTCACGATTTTTGAAAATTCCCATAGAACCCTGTCAGCTGATTGCTCTCTCACCAAACAGTGTTGCCAAGCAGTACATTTCGAAATCATTAACAAAATAAACTTAGAAA
The DNA here is from genome assembly GCA_037575425.1 of Anastrepha fraterculus. NCBI lineage: Eukaryota > Metazoa > Arthropoda > Insecta > Diptera > Tephritidae > Anastrepha > Anastrepha fraterculus. Next base: position 531,895 of record JAYXIM010053180.1, read on the forward strand.
AATTATAATTTTTATTAAAATAACTTAAAAGCACTGTTGAGTAATGTTAATTATAGACAAATAAACTATTTGCATTTGTTGGGTTTTGGCTTTGGTTTATTAAACAATGAAAAATTGTTACTGATAACGCGGATGTGTGAAAGCAAATATATCAATGGTAACATTGTGTAGATACAACCAAACACATACACACACAAACCGATGTGTTGTGTAAATATGTAATTAAAAGAACGCAGTTGTTCTCACGGGATGAGTTTTTGTGCTCGTTAGGGGCTGCGGTAAGGGACTGCGTACGTCGATCACTGTTTTCAGTATAATTCATCGTTACTTGCCTAAGAAGTTCACTCCCTCTCTATCAGTTCAAACTAACAAATCCACAGAGCACTAAGAAGTAATTTCAACGGGCTATGCAAATTATCCGAACTAGAGCGCCAGCAATAACAAGAAATAATACAGTGAAATGCTTGTACGTTAATATTACATAAGCTCGGCGGCAAAATCTATGGCACCTACTTCGGCCGAACTCGCAGTCAGAGAAAAAACTAGCGGCAACTCTCTCTTAATACATATGTATAGGTATGTATGTAAATATCTGAAACAGAGACTCAAGTTAGAGTAGTCAAAGAGAAAATTGCGCTTGTCACACATCTGGCTATTACAACAACGAAGTGAAAACTTCTGACAGCATCAGTTAGAGGAGAAATCTCTCAATCGGCTTCTAAATACTTTGATTGATGGAAAATATTATTCATTCGTAAATTTCCCTTTCATATTCGTAGTGAAGCCACTGACTACGTTACGAAGGCCTACTAGTACCTACAATAAAAATTACCTAATCTATGAATTAATCAACGAAAGAGATAACAAGCGGAACAACAGGTGAGTAGGAGTATCGGTTAACTGCAGGCAGTGCAGAGTTGAGTTGGGTGACAATATTTCAAGAACTCACTACAGCTGAGTGCCTTTGTTTTCTTTACGTCAATCTATTAAGTACGTATCCCTGTACAGTTGTTTATAACGGAAATTAAAGCCACAAATATTTGACTTTTTAAATTGTACTAATTAAGACATTTATATTTACAAGTTGATTATCGATTATTTGTACAAATGTTATGACTCATGTCTTTTATGGCATATCTACATTTAAATTAGAACATACAGCCGCGGTGAAAATAATAGTACTGAGAGTTGTTTCACCAGTTTTGACAATACAAACTACAAATGTTATGCATAAGCGGTTAAAAAGACCGATTGTGTTTGGCTGTAAGGGGGAACGCCACTGTGGAGGGTCAAAAAATAGTCGATTTTTGGAAAAATTTTTTTGTAAAGAGGAATGATTATTCGAGGATCGGACAAAAGGCAATTTATTATACAATACATATATGTATTAAACTATATTGATGTAAATTTTTAGTAAAAAATATTGAAAATTGACAAATTTATGTATATAAACGTAACGAGTTAAAACAAAAATTGCGTCATCTGGTGGCAGCGATACAGCAATGAATAATCATCTGAAATCAAAAAACCAAAGATTGTATTAATCTACACAACAGTGGCTATCGTTGTACGTAGCCGTTTGTTTTTTTTTTTTTTTTTGACAAAATGGTGGTGATTTGAATTTCGATGTGTGTTTTTCAACTTTTTTTTTAATTTTAACAGGTCCAAAAAAATAGTTATTTTCAAAATTTTGAAAATCGGCTACGTACAACGTAAGCCAATGCGATAACAAAAATTTTGAAAAAAATAAAATTAAAATCGGTCCATTAGTCTTCGAGAAATCGTTGCCCCCGTATCAAAAGAAGTCGTTTCGAGAAAAACGCGTTCGAAAAAAAGCATCGCATCGTAAGCGCTACGTGGCCGAACCGACGGGCGCTCACTTAAGTGCACATAGAATCGGGAATAAAGCGAATTTCGCTTTAAAATTTTTACCACATTTTCTTGAGTAGTTATACTAACAATTTATGCAAAAAAAAATCCATCCCTTGGAAGGACATACACCAAGTTTCAGCCAGATCGGTATATTTCTTTATGTTTGGCATTCGTTAGAATCGAGGATGTCGCGTGATATTCCTTTTCCATTACGATAACGCACCAGCTCACACCTCAGCAGGTGTGGTGGCAAATTTAATGGAAATAGGGTTCCAACTCATTGCACATCCTCCCTATTACCCCAATTTACAGAAATGGTTAGCAGGCAAACGATTTGATTGAAACGAGGAGGTCATTGCAGAAACTAATGAATGACAATTTTTTAGACTTGGACAAATCCTTTCATTCGGAAGGAATCATCAAACTAGAACAGCGTTCGCCGAAGTGCATAAGCCTAAAAGGAAACTAAGATGAAAAATAAAAAAGGTTGACCCCAAACAATTAAGTAGCTTTTATTTTTGCACGGACCTTTCAAACGACTCTCATACTTTATGTAGTTAAAACAGCTTCTTTTGTTTAAAGATTTTCTTAAGGGTCGCCTCATTGGATGTTGTCATCGTCGAAGTTCTGCGCGATATAATAGAATGGGCATGATGAGAGCTTTGTAAAGTGTTAATTCTATTCGTCGAGAGAGGACTTTACTCCTCAGTTGCCTACTTAGTCCAAAGCAGCTTTTGTTGGCCAGAGAGATTCTCCGTTGGATTTCAAAGCTCACCTTGTTAATGCTGGTTCGTAAATAAACGAAGTCTTTTACAACCTCGAAATAATAACTGTCAACAATGATATGGGTACCGATACGCGAGTGCGCCGACTGTTTGTTCGATGACAGGAGGAACTTCGTTTTGTCCTCGTTCACCACCAGACCCATTCACTTTGCCTCTTTATCCAATTTGGAGAAGGCAGAAGTAACAGGGCAGTTGTTAAGGCCAATGATGTCAATATCATCGGCATACGCCAACAATTATAAGCACTTATAAAAAATTCTATCTGAGCGATTAAGTTCTACGGGTCGCACAATATTTTCCAGCATCAGGTTAAAGAAGTCACATTACAGCGAGTCACCCTGTCTGAAACCTCATTTGGTATCAAAAGGCTCGGAGAAGTCCTTCTCAATTCTGATGGCGCTGTTGGTCTTGAGGAACGTCATCTTGCATATCCGTATTAGTTTTGCGGAGGTACCAAATTCAGACATCGCGGCATTCGCACTGTCGAACGCCGCATTAAAATTGCCAAAAGGATGGTGTATGTCTATTCTTCTGGGTATTTTCCAAGACTTGACGTATTGTGAATATTCCAGGTCCAAAATCAAATCCTGGCGCACTTTGTTAAACTCGACCAAAATGGCGAAAGCGGCTATCGCGATAAATTAAGAAGAAGAAGAAAGTCACACTGATAAGATCCAATCAGTTGGATCCCGGTGGGTTGCAGCCTTTCACACAATACGCCACTAGAACCTTATAGGCGATATTTACAAGACTAATCCCACGGGAATTGGCACAGATTGCATTATCATCCTTCTTGTGGTTTGGGCAGAGCACACTTAAATTCCAAAATTCGTGCCTCTCATTTCTTCATTCTGATAATAAATCTCTCTTTTCTTCAGCTCTCGGTAGCGATCCCACATGGCTCGCGTTGCGCCCGATATTGAGCCCTTCCACTTCTATATTTACAGCCAATCGCTGCTGATTTTTAAGAAGTGTTTATTGCTGCCATAAATATTATTTTCTGCTTTTTCAATGTTAGGTACAGTCGGCAAAAGACCTCGGAGTGCCAGCTCATGAGGAAAGCAAAAAACGAGCTCGCCCAAACAAATTTATCTCGCAAAAATCAACTTAACTAATTATGTCTTTTAGTTGCTCACTTAAACCTTTAATTAAATTATTATTAATAAAAGAGATATTAGGTCATTTTGGGTCAATAAGCCGCTTAAGTGAAAAAAATACTTACGTAGGTACTTTTTTTATGTGAGCGAGCAAGTTGTATAAAACACAAAAAAAAAACAAAAAGCACCAAGGTAGACCGCAATAGAGAGGCAAAAATGATCAAAAGACTTAATTGTAGCATAAAATGTGATTTGGTCAACCAAACGGAAATCCGTTTGCTCTGATTGAGGGCCATTTGTACGCACTTAAGTTTTATTTACAATTGGCTAAACGAGTGTGTAGGTATGTAGTTATAAATATTTATGTGTATATTAGCATGGTTTTAATATATTTATGCATTTGTTTAAAAATGTTTGTATATAGTACGATAATAATTGTAGTTCATACAAAAGTACTCACAAAAATTCATATGTATTTATTATAAAGGGTTGTTAAATTTTAAGGGCCGATGTTGAATGTGAACCACACCTAAATGTCAAGTTTTTTTCTGCATTTCATTTGACATTTTTCAATTTCAGACTAACTCAATTTTAACCATGGAAACACACACAATCGAGCAACGCGCTAAAGCTATTCAGGCTTGTTATGAAAACGGGCGTTTAAATCAAAATGCGCGATACTTCGAAGAAAATCATCTTCTGTGATGAGGCACATTTTCACCTTAGTGGACTCGTCAATAAGCGGAATTGCCACATTTGGGCGAATGATAATCCAAGAGTAATTGCCAAAAAACCAATACACCAACAAAGAGTGACTGTTTGGTGTGGTTTATGGGCCGGCGGCATCATTGGGTCGTATTTTTTCCAAAATGAGGCCGGTCAGGAAGTTACTGTGAATAGTGTTCGCTATCGTGAGATGATAACGAACTTTTCATGGCCCGAATTGGAAGATATGGATGTGGACGACGATGTGGTTTCAACAGCTGTCACACAGCTAACGAAACAATGGCTCTTTTGCGCGAAAAATTTGATGGCCGAATAATCTCACGTCGCGGCGATGTCAATTGGCCGCCAAGATCATGTGATTTGACACCGTTGGACTTCTTTCTTTGGGGTTATTTGAAAGAAAAGGTGTACGTCGATAAGCCAGCAACAATTCAAGAGCTAAAGGATGAGATAATTCGGCACATAGAACTTCAATTATGCCTCAGCGTCATCGAAAATTTGGACCATCGGATGGAGGTGTGCCGCCGAGGCCGCGTCAGTCATTTGACCAATATTTTGTTTCATACGTAATTGAGCTATACCAATATTATCATAATAAAGTCAAATGATAATAATTTCCTAAAAAAATTGTATTTTATTCAAAATCAACACCGGCTCTTGAAACTTACCCACCCTTTATATAAGGAGGCGAGCTTAACCGAGTGTTTGATGATTGTTTTTTGTTTTTGATTTTTTGTGAAATGAGGCTATGAGGATGTTTCTTGGTTTAACGCTCAACTCAGCCCCATACGTAGTCGTCCCGGGGATTAAGTTCTGGGGAGTTAGGCGGCCATAAGTCGGTGTTATATTGTCATGGAAATTTTCAGCAATACAATGTTGTGTCGCCATCGCTTTGTGTGAAGCAGCCGAGTCTAACTGAAAGATGTATGGGCTGTCAATCCTGAGATTCACTACTGTCTCTAGCGTATAGATACATGCAGCGAAATTCCCTCCAAATCCTTAAGTAAAGAAGTGTGGTGGCGTGACAAGTCCTTTGTTGCCTACAACACCCAAAATCATAGCAGTGGCTGGAAACTTCGTGTGCATGACAGCAAGAATCTCTAAAGGATTGGGACATAGCCACATAGTCATCTGCCCTTCCTGCGGTTGGTCTTTTGGTTTCGGTCACAATTTTGCTGTCAGAAAGAAACCATAACATCTCAGGCACTTCAGAGTGTTTAGTTTTATTTAGAAGCCGCTTGGATCGGATAGTTCGCTGAAAACTATACAGTTCGGTCAATCCAAATTAAAAGTTTATTGGTGACATTGGATGATGGGCAAGTATAGGAAACATATGTTGGACAGAAAACAGATCGGACGACGGATGACCGAAAGGCTCTTGCGACCATAACGCTCTATGCCAGACCATCAGAGCTATTACACATAAAAATTGTATTTCAGCGAGAGGTGCTTGGATTAAGTTATCTGACACGTGTCGAGCTGGAGGCCCTGTAAGAAAAGTTAACCACTTCAAGAAGATGATGCGTTTTCAGTTTCAACGCTGCGTAAGTTGCAGTAGTCAAGTTAACTATTTTTGTTCGTGTGCTTCGTTATGGCCATTGAAAGTCGTGTTAACTTACCCAAGGCCGAAAGTTTAAATATGAAAATTTTTGAAAAATACGATTCATTTAAATTTGATTAAATAATTTACTTATTTTGATAATAAATTTTAATATAATAGATTATTTATGGACGGCCAGAAGGACATCGCGACCTTACACGTTCGATTACTTGTCCAGCGTTCGCTGAGTTGGTGCAAAGCCCGCAGGTTGTCAAGGGGATCCCGATCCTCCCCTTTCGCGGGGAAATCACCTCACATGCTCCATGTCTGGCCAGTTCATCCGCCTCACAGTTTCCCGCAATGTCACTATGACCAGGTACCCAAACTATCTTTATATCGAAGAATTCTGATGCAATCGAGAGAGAGACCAGGCATTCCCTGACCAGTTTCGAATGCAACATAATAGAGCCTGGAAACCTTATTGGCGCTTGGCTATCGGAGTAAATATTTACCTTCTTAACAGTTATTACGCAAGTAAGTAGCCAGACAGCTGCTTCTTTAATTGCGACCACCTCTGCTTGGAACACACTGCAGTAATCCGGTAACCTGAATTTGAGTTTGATGGGGAGCTCTATGCAGAATACTCCTCCTCCAACCCTGCCGTCCAACTTCGAGCCATTCGTGAACCGGTTAACCAGGCCCTGTCCCCAGGTGTAGCCCCCAGTGCACTCATCTCTTGATGGAATATGGGTGGAGAAAGTTCCGCTTTAACTAACCGAGGGTACACACTGATCCGTCGATGGGGGGATGAACTCAAAGTTTCTGAGGATGCTTGAGTGCCCATATGTGAGATTGAGCCTATAGCCCAAGCCCCTCAGTCTGATTGCAATACGTGCTACAGCAATTCTGCCTGCGATGTCTATAGGTACCACATTTAACGTTACATTAAGCGCTAGAGTAGCAGTAGTTCGAAGCACCCCACTGATTCCAATGAGTGCAGAACTTTGAACTCTTTCTAGCTTTTTAACTGATGTCATCCTCTCCAGACAGTTCCACCAGACAATATTTTGCCAATTGCGCCCTTGCATTCATACAAGGCGATTGTTGCCTTCCTTACTCTCTCCTCAATGTTGGGCCTCCACATTAGTTTACTGTCAAGGATTAGACCTAGGTACTCCACCTTGTCAGAAAGCACCAACGGAGCTCCTCCTACTGAGAGGAGTGGAGCTCCGGGTATTTTATATTTCCTCGTGAAAAGGATGAGCTCCATCTTAAGAGAATTCACCGACAAGCCGCAGTCCGCTGCCCATCGAACAACTACGTTCAGATATCCCTGCATGAAATCGTACAGGGTATCAACAAACTTTCCTCTGACAATTAATGCAACATCATCCGCGTAGGCAATTGACCTACAGCCCTTCCTCACCAGCTCCTCCAGCAAGTCATTGATAGCAATGATCCAGAGACGGTGAGGTGGTGAGAGAACACCAGCTTGCGGCGTGCCCCTACTCAACTGCCGGCGGAGAGAGACGCCCTTGTGAAGTTCATAATTATTCTTATATAATAAATAAATATATTGTCAGTGGCTTATTTCCAAAGTAAGGAAGCTAAAAAGTAATTTTACTGAAAAGACGGGTCAACGTAACCAAAACTCTTTATTAATAAATTTATTTGATCAAAACTAAAAAACAAAAAAACACTATTCAACCTAAAAACATGATGCGGTAACATATGGACGTATGTATGTGTGCGTATGTACTGCAATTTCAACGGGTAGCCACTAAGCGGCTTACAAGTGCAATTATGAATTTTAGCACGGTTGAGGTGTAAAATAAAGCTCCGCATTGCAGAAGAGTCCGAAAGTAGCAGTAAGTTGGCGAAAGGCTTAAAATTTTGGGCCAAAAAAAAATCAGAAAAAAAAATTATTATTACATGAAGTGCACCTAACGAAAGACGCGTAACCATTTTAGTTAGTTAAATAAAAGGCGCTGCAGTGATGCGTAAACGTTGCCGCAACAGTTAAGGGGCAACAGCAACAACACTTTCGTACACAACTCCAACGACCTGCCTTAACAGCTCACAAATCTCAGCTGCTCTAATAAAAACTAATAAGTAAAGAAAAAAATGAGAAAAAATAAAGCAAACAAAATAAATCAAAAGAAAAAACGCAAAAAAAGAAACTACAAACAAAAAGTGTTGCTCAACAGGCGCATTAATGGTTTTGCATTGCATTGGAACTTAAAAAGACTTGATACGGCGGCAACAGTGGCTGCGACAGTCAGGCACAAAGATACAAGCGCAGTCGAAGTGAAGGCCAAAGAGGCCAGAGTGGCGGTGGCAAGCGCCAACCACAGCCTAACAAGTGCGACGCTAAATATCCATATCATAGCTTTAAGGTGTTTAAGTCGACATGGCACTTGAACACCTTTTGCTGACCATATTTTTATATGATTTTTGCAACCAACTTTTTATTTGATTTTTTCATTGCCGCTTTTGGCAATCGACCAGGGAGGGAGGGAGCAATACGGGAAAAATATTGCAATCAATGGGGTGTGCGGTTGTTAGCAACTTTCTCTGCAACATATTGGGCTTGCGCAATGTTGCTGTTGTTGTTTCTATTATCGCTACTAATTACTTTGTGCAAATAGGTTTTATTTATATTTTCGCTACAGTTTTTGCTGCACATTTGTATATATGTATGTATAGGTATATATACTACTCGGCCACCGTAGCCGAATAGGTTGGTGCATGACTACCATTCGGGGGTTGCGTAGATTCGAGCACCTGTGCATAAAACAGCAAAATGATAGATACAGCTTTTTCTATTAGCGGTAGACGCTCAGCAGGCAATGGCAAACCTCAGAGTGTATCTCTGCCATGAAAAAGCTCGTCATAAAAACCATTTGCCGTTCGGCGTCCGCTTAAAACTGTAGGTCCCTCCATTTGTTGGAGGAGGAGCTTCAAAACTTCCGCGAAAATATTTCAGAAAAATACCAAGATTCGCGTGAGCTGGACTGACTTGCAAATATGTCCAAAAATTGTGATTTTAAAAATATGTATTTTTTCCAAAAAATCACTTTAAATGATAGCAAATTTAAGCTCAAAGGATCTGCATGAAAATTGTTAAAAATAATATCATCATCATCATAGCAATTACAGCTCGGGGTGTGCCAGTGCTTTCATCACAATCGCACTCCATACGACTCGGCTTATTGAGTCTCTGCTCATAGCATTTATAAGACATAAATTTGTCTAAACATCGTCTGCCCATCCCCTCGGCGGTCTTCCACGTTTTTTACTGCCCATAATAAGAGAGTGAAGTGAAAGAAAGATTCTTGGAGATTCTGGAGTGTTTGAGAGAAAGATTCTGCGGATGTCTTCTGACCTTTGCTCGTTGGCGGTAGCGAGTATCGTAGGTGATGGTACGATGAGCTGTCAGAACTTTACAACGACACAGTCATAGCGCTGCGAATAAAGATCCAGCGAATTCGTTGGCTCGGTCATGTTATCCGAATGGATACAGACGCTTCGGCTCTGAAATTATTCGATGCGCTACCGGCTGGTGGTAACAGAGGAAGAGGAAGGTCGGAAAGATCAGGTGGAGATGGACATGACTTCACTTGGTGTGTCCAACTGGCGCCGATTAGCACGAGAAAGAAACGAGTGGCGCGTTTTGTTAAATTCGGCAAATCAAAAAGAAGAATCTATAATCCGACATGTTCAACATATTCCAATAGTATTGAAAGAGAGCAATGAAGTTGTACTGTATTCGTTTATTTTGTGTAAACTTTTGAAAGAGATGTGGTTTTGGAATAGAACATAATGACTGGCAGAAGGGCTTAGAATCCGATAGAGTTTCTTTACAGATGGATCCAAAATGACGGAAGGAGTAAAAGCGGCTGTCTTCTGCCCTAAGTTTGATCTCGAAAAGTCTTTCAGATTTCTTAATCACTGTAGCATATTTAAAGCTGAGATTTAGTCCTCTCGACACTCGCACAAACATCTTCATTGATAGGCAAGCTACCATTAAAGCAATAATGACTGAACTGTGCAATACTGTAGATACAAAATGGATGAGCTCTGCGAGAATAGGCACGTCACAATTTACTTCGTACCAAGGCACAAGGGAAGAGAGAGGAATGAGAGAGTTGACGAGCTTGCTAAGGCAGGCACCCGCTTGCCTAGGCTAAGTACATCGAACATGTATCTCTCACTATCGGTTTTGAAGGCGGAACTAGACGAAGCACTAACTATGAATGCACACTCTATAATGGGAAGAATGGACCTCTCACAGGATTACCAAAATAATGCTTTATTTTATCACTCCCAAGAAAGGAATGTAAAATATTGGTTGGAGTACTGACGGGACATTATCTCACTCCATATCACGCAGCTAAAATGGGATTGGTGCAGAATGACGCGTGCAACTTATGCGAAGAAGAAAAGGGTACGTTAGAACATCTCCGTTACCACTGTCCGCCTCTAAGCAGAAATTGTTACAACTGCCTGGGAGCGGTATACTTTTAATCTCTGAAGGATATAGCTGACAAAAGTTTAAACTGCTTATTAAAATTCGCAAAGGCACTTATCACGAAATATGTTTAACACGATTCCAACAACACTGGTAATACTACAGATCCTTGTGGTCTAGGTGAGATCTGTTCAGATCAGCCAGATAAACCTAACCTAACTAATATAGTTTATAGTTTTAAGTCAAACCATTTTGCATATGTAGTCTGTAAGATTTTTTATAATAGACTTGATAAAATGAAAAAAAAAAATTATGTAATTTTTTAAAGTTAAGTTGTAGTAAAATTATAAATATATAGGGTTTTCCAATAACAGATGTCACAGGTGAATGGATTGCGCTATCCAGAGATTATTAACGATTTTTTATGGCCGGAATTGGATGATATTGATCTGGGCAACGTTAATTTTCAACAAGACGGTGCTACGTGCCACACAAGTAACGAAACCATTGATCTTTTACGGGAAAAATTTCCGTACCGTGTTATCTCTCGAAGAGGTGATCACAATTGGCCACCGAGATCTTGTGATTTAACACCTTCTGACTTTTTTCTTTGGGGCCACGTGAAAGAGAAGGTCTACCCAACAGCCCAAGGTCGATTCAAGACCTCAAAGATGGAATTCGTGAGGCTATCGAGGACAGAGGGCAGCCACTTTGCAATTCGGTTATGGAAAATTGAATATGAAAAGGATATTGTCCTGTAAACGTGGCCGTGGTGGTCATTTGCCTGATGTTATTTTAGACTATTAAGGGCATACCTTCCTCTTTATAATTAAATAAACATAATTTATATTAAAAAAATAGCATTTTTCTTTGACTATCAAAATAACACCTCTGTTTGGAAAACCCGATATAAGTCCCAAAAGAAGTCCCGAGATTTCGAAATTATACTACCGGGATTCCGAAATTCTCGGGATCCTAAAAATCGATAAAATGTACATCCCCAACATAGACATGTATGTTTTTTGCAATATTGATTGCAGCTGGTATCTGCTGCGCTAAGCGTCGCCGATGTTTACCCATTTGCTGCAAATTTGTATATTTGCCGCTTTTATGGAAATTTGTTTGCACCTTTTGCATTTCAATTGCCTATTTATCAAAGTAAAACCATACCAAGTACGCATTTTATTCCATTTTATTTGATTTTCTCATTGCTTTGGCTTTTAATTGTTAGCCGTTCAAGTCGAAATGGTTTCTACCCATTAGTGGCGTTAGTAGACAAGTCTGCTGACAAGTAGTAAAAACTGTATTTTATGGAGTGAAAATGATAATAAAAAGATAATATGCATATATATGTGTAACTTACATACACACATGCATACAGTGGTGGTCACGAATTTAGCACTCTATGCCAAGACCGCAACCCCTCTGTAGCTTTTTTTCTTCTTAGCAAACGAAATTATTAGTAAGAATCTCCTTGGCAAGGTCTTTACCAAATAGCGAACAAGTACCGCTATAATCGGTATTTGTTATATTCCTGCCTTTCACATAAAACGCATTTACATCGCAAGTAGTACAAGTTAGAGCTGGAGAGATAGAGAACAGATATAGGGCTTGGCACAGATAAATGAATTTTTTCCAGTTTCTCAATTTAGCTGATTCAAATTCTTTGGTTAGATTATTTCTTTAAGCAGAGATAAAAAAAAACGTTTGTTATAAATTATGGCGAAAGTACCCTGGTGCTATGAAACGCAGCAACAGCTTACTCAGAACTTAAAATCATGTCATCAGTAAAATTCTAATGCACTTAAAGATATTCAGAAATATGGTGACGCAGAAACTGAGACAATGGCCCAATCGTAGAGAAGATGGGTTGATATGCATAGGTTCATTGGCAGACCTATTTAATAAAAGCTCCACTGCTATCCAGAGTGAAGAGTCATCAACATAGGCCATCAATATACGAGTATGTTCCAAAACAATTAGTAGACGATTGAATGAAAAAAAATTAACGTGGGTGCAAAGCGAAGCGTAAGCCACTTATTACAAGAAATAATCAAAAATCCGAGGTTTTGTATGCCGAAAGGCGCATATCAAAACGGATGAGTTCTTGGAAAAACATTTTGTGGACTGATGAATTGAAGCTCTGTTCTTTAAGGTCTGACGGAGAAACAAAAGTTTGGCGCCTACAGAAAAAATAACAATACTATACTCAAAATCTAAATATAATATTCAAATGTTTAGGAAACTCATAATCCTCCCAAAGGATAAACTGAGAATGCTTGTAGAATGCGCAGTTATCAGTATAGGTTTGGGATGTGGTCCACTAACTCTGGTCGTTTCTGTGACCAATCCCAGGAGACACCAATGTATCTTCCTGAATGCAGCTCTATAGTGTCGAGAAGGTTGAGACTGAGCCCAACCCAGCTCTATCTTAAGTTTAATAAAGAAACAGGGCTTGAATGAGGTACTATAATGATTAGGGGGCACAAAAGGATGAGGTACTATAATGATTAGGTGGCACAAAAGACCATGAGGTCGACGTGCAAACCTCAAATTTCATCTATTCTATTATATCTGCGAATAATCACGGCATTTTCGGAATTTTTAATTTCTTACGAAGCATATTGAATTCAGGGTAGAGACATAAATGAAATAGGTATACACATTTCATTTTTACTTGTTCAGTTGTTGTACATCGGTATTTTCCGATGCGTCTTAAGGGGTCCCTTAAGGGTCCCCCGGTGGTCTAGAGCTCGAAAGAGCATTTTCAGAAATTTTTTTTTTCAATAAAAAAAATTAAATACGTTATTTAAATATTTTAGGCTTTTTATTTAACTTCTTTTACATAGAAAATTGAAAAATTTGTTTTTTTTTATTTTAATAATTTTAAAAATGGCGTTGAAGTTGACCCACTTCAAAAATTGGACCTGGACGGTGTTGTTCATTTTGGCTGTTCTATATATCTAAAACACAAAAACCAAAAAAAATTATTAATCATTAGGACTGTAGCTATGTCCCGTACTAGGATAACAAAAATCGGTTTTTTCCGTTTTTTAATAAAAAAAAAGTACGAAATAATTCAAATAATAATATGATTCTAGTACGAGCGATAGCCATTGATGTTGTGAACAATATATTAAATTTTTAGACTATGCGGTTGAATAGTGTTTTTTTTTTACAACACCAGGCCGACAAAAGTTGTTTCGAGATAAATGAGTTTAAAGTTTGAGGACAAGGAGCGCGCGGACCGCTCTCTACCCACTTAATGGGCTGTAGAAGCTATAATATTGGGAATATCAGCATGAAAATTTCACAGTATATTATTAAGACACTATACTTTCGAAATATCGAAAAAACAAAAAATTTATTTTTTGACATTTCTAGACCACAAGGTCCCCTTAAGTTCCTTTAGCCCCTTTCGTTTCGCCAAGCGTTGGCAAGTGGCGAATAGATGAAGCAACTGGTAGAAATAAACTTTTGTTGGTAGCTCTGGGAAAGAACTATTGAAAATTGCCTTAGTTTGGAAACACTTAATGAGTATTGGTAAAACCACGTTCATACAGGGAAACATTTTTGCTTCAACTTGTTACTTGTGATGATCATACTCTGTTAACACTCTTTGTATTCTTAACCTCCTTAATGTTGTTGTTGACTGTACACGACGATGAACATGACGCGAACATCTAAAGAGAATTAGCAAAGTCGAAGCAACAGAAGTCTCCCTGTATGAACGCGGTCTAATGAAACTCTCTTGAAAGAGAGTTGGCAGCATTGAAAGCAGCCGTACTCGTTTGGAGGTTGAATGTTGTTGCTTTGCCATGCCAATTTTTCCTATGGAGACTCAAACTTTCATGGTGAAAAGAGTCGAAATTATTTTATAGTCTCTATTTGTTCCACTGTGATTTGAATTTAAATTGATTTCATTAAAAAAGTATTATATGTATATTTTTTTTGTTTTATTAGTAATTTTCTTGCAACGGTGTAGGAAACTCTCGGGATTGAGATATAAAATAGCATAACTATCCAATTGCAAGATCACTTCAGCAACATCCCCAGAAAGTTATAGGTAATGTTTAGGCAGGAACAACCACACCTCGCTCACGGATGGTGTACTTGGCTTTAAACCCACCCTTTTTGGGTGTTTGGCCGAGCTCCTCCTCCTAATTGATGTTGTTTCCCAAATAACCAGCTAAGCTGTGAATAAATTTAATTGAAAAAATAAATTTAATATGACGTCACTTAGCAATTAGCAACACCTGACGATAATGTCAAATTCTCTCTCACCTGTCGCCTTGCACGAGTACTTATGATCCACTATCGTATTAAGTTCAAAAAGTGTAATTATAAGAAAACAGTTCTCATACCGACACACCCTCGTAACATTAATAGAGAAGCACAATTGAACATGCGATAAACAACATTTTTTAACTCCGTGTCTGATGAGCTTTAATAATTTTATAATTTGTAATACTGGTTTCACAGGTGCAATCGATCATAAGCTTTACTTCTGCAACAAAATTGTAATTTTATGCGTACGAGTCAATAAATAATGTGCGAAAATAATAATAATTGCTGTAGAGTGTTGTTTATGCTACAATTAGAACATTACAAGTAGAAAATAAGTCGACAATGCCACCTGCATACTTATTTATGCAATTTTCCACTTATTTTATCAAAGAAAGCTTGCATAGAAGGGATTAGCGTACAGTCTACGGCTATCAAGACGTATGTAAATAAATACCAGAACTGGTTACAGAGTTAAGAGATTAATGCTGTGAAGTATTTTATTTTAATTTCATACCCATTTACCTGTTATCACCTGCAATATACATACAGGAGGGTTCTAACCGAATAACGTTGAGTGCGAATTTGTCACTCTTTGAAACAGAGCAGGCGGTTTTGAGCTCTCAACTCTTTTAGAACGCATGTCGTCGTTGGGTATCACATAATTTGATGATCGCCCAAAAAAACTCGTATCGATTGGTGTAAAGAAATGTTGGATCAATGCATATGAGCCGGAAGCTAAACAGCAATCGCGAGAGTAGGTGTTTCAAGGCGAGCTTAATCCAACAAAAGTTGTTTGCGGGAGAAGCACCTCAAAGCAAATGGTTGCCGGTTTTTTTTCGAAAAATCTAGTCATATCACAACTGTACAAGTCCTGACTGGTTCTTGAAGCAATCGAGCAACTGAATCTGATAGGAGTCGAGCGCAGCGGGACAACACACCATCAAGGAGAAGCTTAGAAGTGAAGAGCTAAGGCTAAGAGAGATTAGCTGGGTGAAATTCTTACTGGGGGGTACAATCAAAAGAAGTTTAGGGAATTCATAAACCTCCATAGAGTAAACTGAGAATACTCACGGGCATTCTCACAGGCCATTGCAGACTGCGTAATCATCTTCACATCGATCGGGATGTGGTCCACTGATTCTTGTCGTTTCTGCGGCAAATCCTCCTTGAATGCAACGCTATAGCGCGGAAAATGTTGAGACATCTCGGCTATTTGCTGCCAGTAGAAAGGCACGAGCTCTTAGTTCAACCCAGCTCTATCTTAAATTTAATAAAGGAACTCGGTCTGCATGATGTACTGCAAAACTCCAATAAAATCTAAATCTACGATATGAAGTGTTACCTATTCAAAACACCATAACTTTTTTGTGTGAAATTACTTTTTATTGATTTCAAAGACAACATTTGTTCAAAAATGATTACAATTTTAACATATATGTATTCACTTTAGCTCGATATGACCACCTTTTGCCTTGAATATAGCCTTCAAACGGTCAAAAAATGAGTTTCAGGCTGCACGAATGTGATCTTGAGGTATTTTGGCCCATTCTCGTATAATCACTTTTTTCAGCGCATCCATACTGGCATATTTTTTTGTCCTCACCTTGCTGGAATGTCCATCGGATTTGCGTCTGGCGAATTCAAGAGCCATTGTGTGGACGAAATGAAGTGAGGAACATGATTTTTTTACCATTCTTGGTTCACACGAGCTTTATGAGACGGTGCCGAGTCCCGTTGGAACGCCCATGGTCTACGACCGAAATGTTTGCGTGTCCACGGCTCAAAAGCAGCTTCTAAAACATTTTCCCGACAATAAGTCGCATTCACTTCGACACCAGGCTCGATAAAAACGATTGGAGAGCGTCCATCAGCGGTCACTGCGGCCCAAACCATTACTTGCGATGCGAAATTGCTTCGAGTGGTCATACGTGGGCTCAAATAATCGTATGAGCATTCGGTCGAGTAAACACGATCGCTTTGAGTGTTTATGAACTGCTCAATTGGGAAATTTTTTTTATCAGAAAACAAAATGTTAGGAAATTCGCCACGTTCGTGCAAGCGCAACAACTCCTTTGCTCTTTCGTATCGAACTTTTTTTGCTGGGGTGAAAGATCGTGTGCTTTTTGGAACTTGTAAGCCTTGACCTTGAGCTCATTTTTCAATATGTGTCGAGTGCTGTTTTGCGATATTTTCAGTTCTTTGGCCATTTTTCTTCCACTTCGACGTAGATTTCGTTCAAGTCGAGCTTTCACTTTCCGAACCATTTCTGGCGTTGTTGCGGTTTTTTTTTTTGGTCCACCTCCATAGCGTTTTGCAGTGCGCTACACAAAGATTTTATTCACTTTGAGGTGACTGAGCTCACGAACAATGGCTGGTTGTGATTTCCCAGCCAAATATAACGCAATATTACGTTTGAATTCCATCACAGAAAAAAAAATTCTACAAAACTGAGACGCAAATGCTTTTGATGGCTTATAAACAATATATTGAACTGTCATTAGAACAATTTTGACATTGATGTCATGAGCTGTTTTACAGATACAAGCAGTGTGAAGTTGGTAACACGTCATATCGTTCACCCTGTAAATCTAACAGCTAATTCTGAGTGATATACAACCATTTCTTTCCCAGAAGTTTTTGGAGAATTAAGGAAATCCATTTTTCACAGATTTTCATGAAATTTTGCCACAACATTTTTAAAATATTCTGCTTCCTGAAATTCCAGAAAATAAAAAAAAAACAAAAAAAAATATCTTACAACTTAAACGAAGTAGCAGTAAAATAGTGAAAGAAGCGATTTGGCTCAATGAGAGACAAGGCGAAGTTATCGCGAAATCGCATTGCTGAGCAAATTATTATTAATGGGAACTGCTTTTCGGAAATTGGCTAAGTTGCTACAGTTGCGAGATCTCCTCATTTTAATGTGCAATCTGGTGAATCTGAATGGAATAGAACAAAGGCAAATTTTAATTTAACCATAGAAACCTTAGATTTATGGTTGCGAATATAAAATGGAATTACCTGACAGGCATCTGGAGAGTAGCCTGGAGCTTAATTTAAAATCGATAAAGTTATTGCTTAGTTTTTGCGTGTGCATACACATACAACACACACACACATGCCTATGCATGAATTCAAAGTAAATTAGCATTTGTGAAATGGAAAGCACTGCACAGCGAAATAAATGCCTTAATTGGCTATTAAATCGCCTTGAAATAAAAATCTCAAATACATTGAAGTACGCCGATCGCACAACAACAACTACGCTCATGTGAATATTTCATATTCATCTTTCCGACAATTTTACGAGCAAAATGAAATTGAGAGTTTTAAGCGAATTGCATACAAAATATTTCGCATTTGCCAACACTGCACTTACCGCACACAGCTAGGCATGGAAAACATCTTCCAAATTGGCGGTGGTAAGCAACACAAAAAACTACTGCAACTGGCTGCAACAGACTGATAGGCCAGACATAATTTCGATATGCGAGAGACTGGCAGCAGTGAAACTGCCAATAAATTGCGGCTTTCGAAATACAGGCAGAGGGAAAAAAAAAAGTTTACGAAATTTCAGAGCTGACCGCTTGTAGCAAGAAAATGTTGCCAAAGCAGCAGCAATGCAGCAAGACCCAATTGATAAATTTCCTGGTAATTAGAGCCGAAAGAGCGCTGAGATGCAACAACGAACGGCGGCGGCGGCGCGATGCATAGCTTTAGGCCAGACTTTACATATTCACCAAACGCCCAGCTAGCCAGCACGGCTCTGGAAAAGTGATCGCCCGTATTAAATGCAAAGTATGATTGCATAATTGTCGCGCTCGAATGCGATTTCAGCAGCTGCAGCTGCTACTTTGCAATTGAAGAAAGGTGACTTGTGTGGGCGTAGCGGCAGCCACCCGCACCCATCACTAAAGGCACAACACAGCAACTCGCCCTCTCGCAATTCCATGCATGATTAGCCGAAGCCTCTGCAGTGCTGCTGTTGCTGCTGCACGCGCCTATTACAAAATGTTTGCTTAAGTCATTTTTATACCCTCACTATCCGCCGCCCGCCAGCCGCTTGTTCGTAAAGGCAGACAGTCAGCCAAACAAAGCAGCTCCGCATGCGCATTGCGTGCATCAATGATCGAGCGCTGAGTACAGCGCCGGTCGCTGCCGCTGCCGCCGCCACTGCCTCAGCTCGTATGGTCCAATGAATTATACACAATTGTATGTGTATGTGTGGGGTAGGAGGTGGGCGCTGTCGCGTCGCATTCAAATTCGCTGCCACTCCAATTTGTCGGTATTTTGTTCGAATATGAATTTTTGATACTTTTTCCACAGCCACCACTTTTAGCGACTGCAGTTCTTTACATACTCTAATTGGTGTATGGGATTTTTCAACTGTGGCGCGCTTAATTGGTATAAATTTATGTGCATGTGAACATGACATTTGTGTGATTTTTCGAAAATCGGTGTTATTTAGCATCGCAAACACCAGAGGTGTCCAGTAAAATTCAATTTTGCAAGCCGGTCGGTAAAATATTACATTAATGCGGTAGGTGAATGACCTTATTCAGTTTTATTTATGATCTACAGTTGCGGGCATGCACTTGTGCTCACTTAATTGAACCACTTTAGCTTTTTTACAATATTCGCAATGTTTTGCATCTCAATTTTTTTTCATTTATTTCTGATAAAAATATAGTTCATTATATAGCAAACATCTTATAAAGCAAATTTCCAAACTTTTTACAAAATTAGCAAAAATTTAACGAATTTCCAAAATGTACAATACATCAAAATTTTTATCTTCTTAACCAGAAGGTTAAGAAGACTTCAGGGTATGCCGTTTTGTAGCGCAAAAAATTGAATAAAACTACAACAAAATGTAAGTTTAAAGACGCTTAAAAATCGCTTTGATTTTTTACAATTTTTTTTTTGTATACGAGATGGAGCATTTTCGTCCATGAAAAAGACTCCCGATTACAAGTTTTGCTTTTGTATATGGAATAAAATTCTCATTTTTGTTATTTTCTACAAAATTTGGAAGTAAGATTTAAAAGGTTTTTGTTCTATAATGAACTATATTTTTATAAAATTTTTTTAGTAAATATTATAAAAAGATAAAGACTCTTAAGTATGTGAGCTCAAGTGTAAACAGATGGACACAAAAATTTCAGGCAATCATAAAATTAATCGAAATCGATAGAATTCATTTAGGTTCGCAACCTCTTTGATAGTACCGACAGGCTCGAACACAAAAAGATGTTTAAAATCCACGTTGCCTGCCTGTCAGCGGAACAAAAAAACGGGATGGAAAACGAACGTGTTTTAGAAGTCCTTATGATCCAAGCAGCTAAGGGGGTTACTACAGGTCACTGCACTATTTGCACCCACACCATTGCTCTTGAAGGATGAAGACGAAATTGAGTCGGTACAACATCCCCTCTGTGAGTGTCCTACACTTCAAAGAAGCCGTGCCAAATATCTTGGCGATTATTTCTTTGAATACCTGGGAAATTTGCAAAATGCTTCACCAGCAACTTAACATAGTTAGGAGATGGAAATCAAAGCAACCTGGCTAACCTCAGCACCTAAATAAACTCGGGTCCCTTAAAGCACTTGCAGCTAACATACCACTTTATGCTTACTCATGTCTGAGAAACCCATTTTCTTCATATTGCTCGACGTAATTTGAAGCAAATCTGAAAATCGAAAAAAAGACATCGACATCCGCCAACTTAAAAAAAACTCCTCTTTTCGCCCTAATATTATCTCTATTAATTAAGGAAGCCTGCTTTATTTATCCCCGTAGTGATTGGTAAATGCATCCACTCGCTGGGTCATCTACATATATTCCTTCAAGGGGAGAGTGGGTGGAGTGTTGCATTCGGAGACAGGACTTGATGAAACTCTTCACGGATGGCTCGAAGTGGGACGGAACTTTTGATGGAAAAGAATTCTGTGAGCAACTCGCCATCAAGCGAGCCAGGCGGTATTTAGGGACTGCGCTCTTTGTTGGTGCGTTCGAAATTAGTCGGTGTTAACGCTTGATTTCCCTTTCGACTGCATCCAAATACTTCGATATTAGGCTCGTTTAGCTTCCTTTGGACAAGGAAATTGCGAAGAATTGCTGTGTGGATTAGCTAGATAAACTGGGGACCCACGGGCTGGTATCCCCACGTAATGAGAGGAGATCGGTTCGTTTAAAAATCTGCGACTGTTATTAGAAAGGTGGGCCTTGCGTGAACTCAGCGAGCGTTGAGTAAGTGCACAAACACGCATTCTGTCCACTGACTTACAGTAGGCGCTCGAGAGAACTCTGGAAGCTAACGGAGCCTCAGCTTTGTCATTTTATGGGTATCCGTTTCGGAAATTGTCAGTTCATAGCAGGAACAAACAAGTATTAATATTTGAAAAGATTGCTCAAATATATTTTTTAATATATTTTAAGGAAAATTAATCTTATCGACAACTTAAAAAACATTTATCCCGCTTAACAGTTATCAGGCTTACAAAAAAAATAAAGTTGGAAAATTACTTTTATCGTGAACGTAAAAAATATGTCTCACCAATAAGTGCTATGAGACGGTTCTTTTTATTATTTCAAAACTTAGGTAACTATTCGTTTAGCTCTAAAATTTTAAATAACAGTTGTTTTTGGCACATGGTTCTTGTTGTCTCCACATCAAACATACAGCTAAACCTTCTTAATGGTTGATTCAAAATCGATGATCGTTTGGGGCGTCTCATCACGATTTTACGAATGAGCCACTATAAGCCCTTAGAGACGCTAAACCGTCCACAAATACCACATTCGACTGCATTTCTGTTGTTACTAAAAGAACTCAGAAAAGATACCATCTTCTCTCGAAAATGGGCAATTCATCAGAATGCAAAAACTGGGCAGGTACAGCCCTGTTAAGTATGGTTAATAAAATCATAGCCCATGTAATTTATAAAAGGCTTTCCAATTATTTGATGCCGAGGCTACGCAACGAACAACCTGGCTTTTGACCACGTCGCTCATGTCTTTCATGTAAAACCCTAAGAGTGATTGTAGAGCAATCGGTTGAGTGGCGCAAACCTCTCCACCTCTGCTTCATCGGTTTTGAAAAGGCGTTTGACATTTTTGGACATGACGCAATCTGGAGTGCCCTTGCGTGCAAAGGAGTGCCTCATAAAAGGATTGTACTCGGGTGCTAGCTGCTGTGTGAAGCACGAAAATGCTCTTAGTGGCAGCAATACTTGGTTTCGCAAGACCATGCGGATATTGTAGCCCAACGTTGTTGTTGTTGTTGTAGCAGTAACTTTGCCCTGTCAGTGTAGTGTAATTACCGGTCGTCTTCGTCTAGCTCATCTAACCGTAAGTACAGGAAACTTGGGGGAGGGGTGTTAGATGAGTGGGTTTGATAGGGCATGTGAAAAGGTGGTTAGTGTCGTGCGGGGTGCCTTCACATGCCGAGCATATGTTTATTATGTCGGGGCCGATTCTGGATAGGTAGCCCAACGTCTATCTAGCCCAACGTCATAAACAACGCTGATCTTTGGCCTGCAACTTAACAAGCACCTATTGATCTCAAGATACGACGTCACAAATGGAATTGGATCGGCCATATGTTGCGTAAGCCCCAGGAGGATTATATTTACAAGAGCTGCATTAGACGGAAATCCCCTTGGACACTTGGAGAGGACAGGATGAAGCAGAAGTGCAGGCCATTCCTGGAGACAAATTAAATTTCTGTATTTAAACAAATCAAAATATAGCCTATTTATTGCGGCCCTTTGTTCCACCTAGGCACCACGGGGAATCTATATATATTTCCACTATTCTACCTACTTTCATCAGTAGTCACAAAAGGGTTAAACTTTTCTGTATTAATTTTCTTGCCACCAACAACCAACACCGCCAAAGTTGAGTTACAATAAACCGTTTGTCCAACAACTATTTACCAACATAAAAATCTACCTACAACTGTATTAAATTTCATTGGAAACCTAAATTTAAACGTCAAACCAACAGTGATTTAGTGGCGATGCGGCGTATAAAAATTTTATGAAACACTTTAAGCGCTAGACTATGAAATTAGCAAATTAAGCTGCCAGTCAGGGTGCTAAAAGAGGTGTAGATACGCGTATAAACTATAAAATAAGACGGAAAATGTTAAACTATGTTTTTTTGTGTTGTTTTTGTAGAATCTGTGAGAATTCGTATTGTTTGCAACGCACAAAAAGTTGCTTTACAGCTTTCAAACATTTAATTTTCCTTGCTGGCGGAACAAGTTTCACGAGCGATTTAAAATGTAGACTAGAGTTATTACCATTAAGTGAGTTTAAGTCGCATAAGTAAGTTAATACGAGTAAGTGGATACTTAATTAGAAGAACAGTTATTATGTGCACTTACCAAAATGATTTCTAAGTGGTATTTGTTGACCAAGAAAATGTCTTTGCGTATTTTCCAAGCATTTCGAAAGGGCTGTTTGAAGAATGTGAAGAAAAGCAACGAAACCAAAAACACAGTGGAAAATAATGGGTTAGGTTTGTAAGAAAATAAAAAATAAAAGTATTTTTTTTTGGTTTTTCAATCAAGACGAAAAGTACGACACACGGCGTATGGGACAAATACAAAACTGATGAAATGTGCATAAGTATGAAGTAATAAAAGGAAATGCTTAAAACGCGGAAGAGAGAGTGGATGACTTTGCAAGAACCGTCTTAGCGGAGAGTGAACGAGGCGTATGCAACTCTAAGCATCGCCAATGCCATAGACGTGCATGCGGTCAAAGATATTAGCGTCGCCAATTCGCTGAAGAGTATCAATTTTCAATATGTAGATACTCGTGCATATGTATGTGTATGTTAGGAATGATAGTCCCGAAATTGAGAAATTGTTTGGCAATAGTACTGTAATTTTCGGCATTTTTAATTTTTTACTAAGCATATGAAATGGAGACAGACAAATGCTCCTTTATAGCTACAAAGCAACATTGAATTTAACTTTTTAGCAAATATGGATATGTTTGGATGTTTTTATTTTTTTTATTTTTGATATAAAATATTTGTATGCCTCTATTGTAAAAAGTTACATTAACTTAATTAAATTTTTATTTGAACATAAGTCAGTAAGCATTAAAGCCTCCTCCTCAACAAAGCGCGCCAGTCAATTCTTTCTCGTACTAACTGACGCCAATTGGACACACCAAGTGAAGCAAAGTTTTTCTCCACCTGAGGTATTCCTCTGCTACCAGCAACTGGTACCGCATCAAATAGTTTCAGAGCCGGAGCGTTTGTATCCATTCGGACGACATGACCCAGCCAACGTAGCCGCTGGATCTTTATTCGCTGCGCTATGTCTATGTCGTCGTAAAGCTCATACAGCTCAAATACAGCCAAAATTTTTTCACAGAATCTTTCTCTCAAACACTTCAAAGGACGTCTCATCGTCCAAGCTTCTGCGCCATACGTTAAGGCGGGCATGATGAGAGCCTTATTTAGAGAAGGCTTTACTACTTAATTGCCTATTAAAGGGACCCCGTGGTCTAGAAATTTTCAAAAACTCGATTTTTTCGTTTTTTCGATATTTTCAAAAGTATAGTATCTTAAGAATATACTATGAAATTTTCATGCGGAAATACCCAATATTATAGCTTCTACATCCCAGAAACTAGGTAGGGAGCGGTCCGCGCCTCCTGTACCTCAAACTTTGAACTCATTTATCTCAAAACTACGTTTTTTGATCTGGTGTTATCAAAAAACAAAAAAAAACAAATCGTCTGAAATTTTAATATGTACGGCTATCGCCCGTACTACAATTTTATTATTATTCCAATTATTTCGAATTTTTTTATTAAAAAAAAACAGAAAAAACTCCGATTTTTAGAGTGTCAAATTCATAACCGCGCCTTTTTCTCTTTTTTTTACTCTAGTAGCGGGACATAGCTATAGTAATACTGATAAATAATTTTTGTAGTTTTCGTGCTTCAATTAAATAGAAGAGCCAAAATCGACAGCATCGTCCAGGTCCAATTTTTCGGAAGGATCAACTTCAGCGCCATTTTTTTAATTATTAAAATTTAAAAAAAGCATTTTTTCATTTTTATGTGTAAAAGAGGTTAAGCGTAAAAAATTTAAATATCGGTTTTAATATTTTTTATTGTAAACAAAATTCCAGAAAATACCCTAAATTTTCAAGCTCTAGACCACCAGGACTCCTTAAGTCGAAAGTAGCATTAGCTGGCAAGAGGGATTCTTCGTTGGATTTAAAGCCTTATATTACTATCGATGTTAATGCTGGTTCCTAACAAAACGAAGTCTTTTACAACCTCGAAATCATAGCTGTCAACAGTGACGTGGGTGCCGTCGATACGCGAGTGCACCGACTGTTTATTTGATGACAGGAGTTTCTTCGTTTTGTCCTCGTTCATCACCAGACGCATTCGCTTTGCTTCTTTATCCAGTTTGGAGAAGGCAGAACTAACAACGCGGTTGTTAAGGCCAGTAAAGCTTCCTACTTTCTGCTTATTTTGCATAAATTGTACGAGATTAAAAAAATATATGAGCTTCTTAGTTTTTAAGTTTTACCTACATCGAGTTTTTTCTACATACCACAAGCTACTTTCTTATATACCAAAGTACACATTATAAATTTTTTTTTTGTGAACTAGTTTTCACTTTAAATAAAAACTATTTTTCAAACCCCATTTATTTATAATTTTTTCGAGTTGAGTTGTTGCAAAATAATGAATGAATATAAATCGCGAAAATAGTCCCGATATCCCGGCATTGAAAAAGCGATATGCCGAAAAATCCGGAATTGTAAAATTAGAAAAAATTGACATCCCTAGTACATGAATTCAGGCTGCAGTCGTAAATTGAACGGTCACGTTCTTTGTGCGCCGCAAGGTGTTTTCCGCATGCTACCGCATCTAACGTCCAACTTCCACTTGATGCAATGCCGAGCCAACAATATCGTTTACCAGTGAAGAGTTCTAAATGCATGTATGTATGCATGTACCTATAACACATCACTGCAAACACATGGCGTATGATACTCTTCGGCACCAGCAACTAACAACCAACAACCAGCAATACAGCAATAAGCAGACGTCCACTGATGAGCAGCATAGAAGCAGCAAAAAGTGTTAGAGAAGAGCAACTGTGAAGAGAGCTGTGTTATTTGTTTGCTACTCGTTGTTGGTGGTCACTGAAACTTTTTTGTTCTTCTTTTTTTTGTTACTGTTATTTGTTGACTACTGCCTTTGGTAGTGTAGTATTTTTATATTTGACCCCATTTTAACGTTCATTTGACACACATCGGAGCTTCTGCTCAAGTCTTCTGGTTACTGTCACACACTCAAGTGCTCAATATACTTTTACGTACATATGTATGTATGTATGCATATGTACTATAAGTATATATTTTTGTCATCTTCCGTTTGTGCCTCCCCCTTTTCTATTAAGCACTTTTAGATCGATGAGCACTTTGTGCAATCACTTCTGTGCTTACGTGCAGTTATTTTTGTGTACATTTATTTTGTTTTGTTGTTGTTGTTGCCGGTGCCTCATATTTCTTTTACCAACACAAATAATAAGATCTACATACATAAATAGTTAGAAAAAATTAATTTTCTACAGACATAAAAATTTTCGCTATATGCAGAAGTTGGCGACTCGCATGGCACACAAAAAATGGCACTGGGTGGTGATGCCAAATGCATTTTGATTAATAAAAAAACAAAAGCAAATGCTCCAAGATTTATAAGAAATGTTTATAATTTACTTATAAGTTTTTAAAAGTGCCTGTTTACTTACATATATGTTTGTATGTATGTACATATGTATTCGTGAGTATGTATGTTCATACAAGATGGCTGGCTTTCTACAGCAGGGGTTGATGCAAAAACCATGACTAATTTTTAAGGAAAAAACAGGTCGTAAAACGAAAATTGCAGTATCTCGTTAGCTCTTAAGCCACTGCGAGGGTGACTTAATTAGTGCCATTGATATAATCATATAAAATTTATTCATTTTTTCAAGATGCTCTAAATTGCGTAAACCAGTACT
This sequence comes from Anastrepha fraterculus, assembly GCA_037575425.1. Classification (NCBI taxonomy): domain Eukaryota; kingdom Metazoa; phylum Arthropoda; class Insecta; order Diptera; family Tephritidae; genus Anastrepha; species Anastrepha fraterculus. Next base: position 558,722 of record JAYXIM010053180.1, read on the forward strand.
GGTCGATTTTTTTAGCGTAAATCTGTTTGGCTTTTAAGTGTTGTGAAGAATTAAAAAGTCGAAAAAAGCATTCCTGAGATACCGCGAGAAACATTTCGTTGAATAAATGTATTTCGTTTTTTTTTCATTCAGATGATTCTACTTCAAAGTTTCATTACACAATGCAACAAAATTAAAAAAAAATTATTAATCCGAGTGGTCTAATAGCATTTTTCTGATAGGTTCTGCATAATATTTGTATCATTAAAAATTTAAAAACTCAAAGTAATATAAATATACGAGGTGTGTTCGAAAAGTATCACGAATTTTGTGTTTTTTTTCAAAAATTATTTATTTATTCATTAATATCTATTTTGTCCCATTCAAAGTAATCATCATGAGATATTATGCACTTGTGCCAACGTTTTTTCCAATCTTCGAAGTGCATCAAAAAATCATTTTTTTTTATCTTGTTCAACTCCTCCTTCGATGACGTCTTTATCTCGTCAATCGTAGCATCCTTTCATTGGCCTTTTCAGTTCCGGGAACAAGAAAAAGTAACAGGGGCCAGATCTGGGGAATACGGTGGCTGTGGCATCATTAGTGTGTTGTTTTCGGTGTTGGTTTGATGTGTGAGCAGGGGCGTTATTGTGATGCAAGGGTCAAGTTTTGTTCTTCCACAAATCCGGGCGTTTCTGATGGATTGCTTCGCGCAAATTACGCATAACTTGCAGGTTATACTCCTTATTGACCGTTTTACCCTGTGCCAAGAACTCATAATGCACAACGCCCCTGCAATCGAAGAAAACGGTAATCATTCGGTAAATTCGACCGAATTTGGCGCGCTTTTTTCGGTCTTGGTTCGTGCGGCAGCTTCCATTGAGATGATTGAGCTTTGGTTTCCACATCATAACCATAAGCCCACGATTCGTCACCAGTTATGATCCTCTAGAGCAAATTTGGGTCGTCGCGGACAGAGTACAACATCTCATTAGCAATGTTCATGCGATGCTGCTTTTGCCCGAAATTGAGCTGTTCTATATGTTGTATATGTACAAATTTTGCGGCGACCCGTCTCATGCCCAAATCATCAAAAAAAATCGAATGACACGAGCCAATCGATATGTCTAGGTCAGCAACTTCTCTTAAGGTGATTCGACCATTGGCCAATACCATTTTTTTCACTTCATCTATTTTTTCGTCTGTTGTGGAAGTGCTTGCGCGTCCGGCACGCCGGCACGCTTTTCGTCGTTCACATCTTCTGAGAACATTTCGTACCAGCGATAAACGTTGCTTTGGTCCAAAGTAGCTTCTCCGCATGACACAGTCAACATTCGGAATGCATCTGCGCACGAGCAGAAACACGTGCAAGCAAAGCAGCTGTCAATAATTAATTGAACATTCAAAATGGCGAAATTTGTCGACATGAGTGAGAGACATGAGTACCAACATATCGCCACAAAAAAATCGAAATTCGTGCGTAACCTGCGAAAATTCAAAATTAGCGACACTTTTCAAACACACCTTGTACTTCAACGGCTTCAGAATAAAATCCTTCGAGTTATTCTCAACACACCTTGTACTTCAACGGCTTCAGAATAAAATCCTTCGAGTTATTCTCAACACACCTTGGTTCGTTCGCAATAATATTCATCGTGACCTCAAGATTCCTATAGTCGGTGAAAAAATTAAAAAACAAGCAGAAGCCCACTCCCTCAGGCTTCAAAGGCACGTGAATGAGGAAGCTAACAAACTCTAACATCGAACCAAACCACATGATCTGGCATGATGACTGTTAACTTAAGGAAGGAACTGTGAAAATCTCTTCACAAAATTCTCTTTATGTTACTAAAATTGCACTGCTCGTTAGTTTATGTGTAACTAGTTACAGTGTCAACAAACAGTGTTTTTTATTTTATATTCCGATATAATTCCGAAACCATAGCTGAAACCATTTAAAACGTGTCAAATAAATATATTTTACGAAGTTCACAGGAATTTTGAACCTCTCACTCCAAAGTGGGGCGAATATAAGCTCAAGCTCTTACAAGGTCAAATTAAATCCAAAAAATAATGGTTAGTTTAAGTGGGGATTCGTCCAGAATCACTACCGCTTCCGCACCATCTTGTTGGCGCATCCTCATTCCAAAAAATAATACTCTTTGATCTTTTGAAGCAGCGAAACTTCACTCATTCGGTTCTGATGAAATTTTATGAAAATTTTGAATTTGATCATGGGAGTATTGAACGAGAAGCTCCGTATCAATCTCAAATTTAGACTTCCGGACCGCTGTAGTGTCTTCTAAGCGGAGGTAGCCGCAATTAAGGAAGCAGTGGATTAGTTACTTACGTCTGTAATTACTGTAAAGGACGTAAATATCGACTCCAACAGTCAAGCGGAAATTAGGATCTTTTGCTCGTTCTTTGTGCGTTCGAAATTAGTAGGCAAATGTTTGACTTCTTTCTCGATCCGAATACTTCGATATTAGGCTCATTTGGATTCCCTGTCACAGTGGCATAGGGAGAACTGCAGAGCTGATGAGCGGGATAGACAAGAGACCTTGGAGTCGATTTCATCGCAAAATGAGAGGATAGTGGTTGCTTTGAGGACTTATGGTATACTCCTCACGTCAACTCAGCGAGCGCTGGGTTAGCGCTCAAACGTGCAAAGTTGTGAGATCCTTCTGGCCACGGGTAGACCGCAGGCACTCAAGGGAACTTCTAAGGCTAATAAAGCCGCAACTCTTGAATTTGGTGGATATGCTTACTGGGCATTACCCGTTATGTATCCATGCGGTGAGGCTTGGGATTGCTTTAAGCACGTTCTGCAGAAGCTGTCTGGAGAATGAGGTGAAATCATCTCAGCACCTCCTTCTCAGCTACCCTGCTCTCGATGGGCACAGATTTAGACATCTAGGCTCTAATTTTTTTGCTACACCTTTGGATATTGCGGGTTTGAAAATCGCACGGCTGGTGAATTTCATCCGTAGCTTGAAGCGGTTAGTACAAACGTAATTAGCCACTGTTGGTCGCCTAATCCAAAGTCTCTACTTCCTTTTTCCACCGGTTTGGTTATTTTTCTTTTCTTTCTCTCCGCTTCTTTGTATTATGACAACGGACTCATTTTGATTATTTGTTCAAGTGGGCCCCTCGCATGGGCAGCCATTTGTCCTATCCTCTTCTACATTAAACCCTGACTTATGCCAACATCGGGTGTGGTACTCAGAATCAATGATGGAAGGGAAATTGCCAAAGTTCAGGCCAATATGTGTGCATGAGGGGCGAGAAATTCGCTCCAAAGAATCGATCACTGCATCGTTTACTCTCAGAAGCTTATCCTGAATATGCTCCAGAGGTTAGAGTATGTCAGCAGTGGTTTGCACGATTTAAAAGTGGTTATTTTGACGCAGAAGACAAAGAGCGATCAGGTCCATGAAAAGAGTTTGAAGACGAAGAATTGGAGGCAGTACTCGATCAAGATCCATGTCAAACTCAAGAAGAGCTTGGGAAAACTTTGGAAGTCACTCAACAAACCATTTCTAAAGGTTTTAAAGCAGCCGGATACATTCACAAACAAGGAAATTGGATGCCACACGAATGGAAGCCGAGAGACGTTGAGAGACGATTTTGCATGTCTGAAATGCTGCTTAATCGCCACAAAAAGAAATCGTTTTTGCATCGTATTGTCACTGGCGATGAAAAGTGGATTCATTACGACAACCCAAAGCGTAAAAAATCATATTTGAAGCCAGGCCAACCAGCCAAATCGACACCAAAGCCGAATATTCATGGTTTGAAGGTAATGCTCTGTATTTGGTGGGATCAGAAGAGTGTGCTGTACTATAAAAAATGGCTTGAGGACTTTCTCGGCGCAAAAGATGAGAAGTTTTTTTGGGATGGAATCCATAAATTCCCTGAAAGATGGGAAAAAGTTGCCGCTTCCGATGGACAATATTTTGAAAAATTTTTTTTTTCATTTTTATACTTACGATTTCATTTTCATTTTTATAATTACGAAATTAATTAGCTGCACAGCCAATACGTAAATATTCCAATTGTTTTATATTTCACTTAAAAACGCAGCCCTTATATCAGAACCACTTTTCAACTGAAAAGTTCCCAACATTTTTTCCCACACCCCTTAAAAACCTAATTTGATTTAGGAACATATTTTGTCTTTCGATCTTTTCCCTAAGTGTGTCAAAGTTCTTTGAAATAACTTCACCTTTCCCCACTGCCCACAAGCGGAAATTTAAAAATGTATAGCGCAATATTGAAAACCAGTAGAACCTTTTCTAGAACTTGCATTGTTTGCTGGCTATTGCAAAAGTATCACAATTCTTGGTTGGCATACATATTGACAATGGATAAAAGTGGAAAGTAGCGCATACACTTGAGAAATTGTATCGTATACCTTTTTATTTCATGTCTTAATTCTTCACGCAACTCAAAGTGGAGTAAGTCGCTGCCACCGTCGCCGCAGAGCACGTAGCGCCAAACAAGTAATGTCAACCTACTAAGTCAGAAAGCTACAAGCATACACTCGTACATATGTATGTATGTATGTAACCAACCAAAAAATATTTAACATCAAGCAGCTACACAACTGACACCTTAGCGCACAGCTAATTTATGAAGCAACGAAGCGAACTCTCGAAACGTATCAAATTACATGGTAGGTACTGCTTACGAGCAGCAAGGAAAATGATATGGTACGGTGCAATATGCAAGAGCAGCCTGTACCGAAAGACCTACAAAGGCACAGGTGGGCAGAAAAGTAGGCGTTGCTAATACATATGGGTATATGTGTAACTACGCTTGGAAGCGTGAGCCAGTAATTCGAAGAAATATGACCACGAAAGCGTTTATACAAAAACAAAATTAGTAGTGACATCAAAAATGAGGTAAAGGTGAATATGTTAAAGACGTGTTACGAAAATGCCAGTAATAGGTGATTGAAAAACAAGAAGTGTCACAAAGAAGACATTGTTACGAAATTTTAAATATATAATATATGCACATGCAAGTATTTGTAAAGGGGGTTTGAAGATGAACGCTCGAAATTTGATGGGTTTTAGAAATTTCAAAAAATATATTTTTTTTTTTGCTGAAAAATGTTTATAAGAGTGCATTAAAAATTACATACTCAAGGAATTCGGATGGGGAAAAAGGTCTTAGTACTTTTAATATAAATTTTGGCGCAGCTACTCTCAGTTCTAACCTACCGAAAGCTTATTTCACAAAGCTTTCAAAGTTCTCAAATAGGCTGGTTTCATAACTCAAAAACAAAAAAGGAATTTTACTAGTTGACCATAAATTCCATAGTTAAATTCAATAGTATATTCGGTATGGATGCATAGTTTACTAAGGTATAGGTGAATTTTTCCCATATAGCAATTCCATATGAGTGATCTAAGTATTTTAGATTTTGTTGTCAATGCTTTTAAAATTTGTTTTATTTGTAGGCTTGAGTAAAAAACATAGGCCGAAATAATTTTGTGAAATATTTATTAATATTTTTTTTTAAATTCAATGTCGAAAATTTAGTATAGTTCTCTATACTCGGATTCTAAGATTAAGATTTCTATAAAGTTCTATAAAGTTTTTAATATTTTAGGTTAAAATATAGTAAAAAAATCACTTCGGCATTTTTCATGCCATTTTTGAAAAACATCTCGATCTACTTTTTTCCCAACATGAAATTTTCGGTTCTTTTTAACATTTTTATAATTTTTTAGAATAAAATATAGTTCTAAAAAATTTTTAGGGTTTTTTTTTTAATTTTTATAATTTTTTTTAATGTTTTTGAATAAAATATAGCTTTTGGGGATTTCTTTGTTATTTTGGTAATTTTGTTTTTCAATATGAAAAATTTAGTAAGGAGTTTTTTAAGTGAATTTTTTAAATGAATATTTTCAGTTATTTTTACATTTTTATAATTTTTTTTTTAATTTTTTTGGATATAATATGTTAAAACAAATATTTTCGGAATTTCTTTTGTTATTTTGTCAAATTTGTTTCAATGTTGAAAATTTGGTATGCAGTTTTTCAAGTGACTACTTTCAGTTCTTTTTAACATTTTTACAAACATTTTTTTTTACTTTTTATGGATAAATATAGTTTTTTTGGTATAGAGTTTGAGTGAATATTTTTTGTTCTTTTTAACATTTTTACTTTTAATTTTTTAGGATGAAATATAAAAAAAGGGATGTTTTTTTTTCATTTTGTCAATTTTTTGAATGTTGAAAATTTGGTATGGAGTTTTTAAAGTGCATACTTCGATTCTTTTTAAAACATTTATAAATTTTATTGGATTTTGAGGATAAAATTTATTTAAAAAAACTCTTTTGGGATTTGTTTTTTGTCGTTTTGTCACGTTTGGTATACAGCTTTTGCAGTAAACATTTTCAGTACCGTTTAGCATTTTTCTATTTTTTTTTCTTTTTTTTTTAATAAAATATGGTTTAAAAAACAACTTTTTCAATGTTGAGGATTTGGTATAGTTTTTTACAGTAAAAACTTTCAGTTCTTTTTAGCATTTTTCTATTTTTCTATTTTTTTTTTTTAATTTTTAAGATAAAATATTGTTTAAAAAACACCTTTTGGGATTTTTTTTTTAATTTTGTCAAATTTTTTCCAATGTTGAAAATTTGGCTTGGAGCTTTTCAAATTGAAATATTTTCTGTTCTTTTTAGCATGTTTACACAATTCTTTTTTTTAATTTTTTAGGATAAAATAGAGTTAAAAAAATCTTCGGGGATTTCTTCATTGTTATATTGTAAAATTTGTTTCAATGTTGAGTTTTTAAAGTGACATTAAAAAATTTTTTTTTAATTTTTTTAGGATAAAATTAAAAAAAAAGTTGAAAACCATACGCCTCAAACTTTTATTCAATGTTGAAAATTTGATATATAGTATTTTAAAGTGGAATAATTTTCGGTTGCTTTTAACATTTTTATAAATTGGTTTAATCTTTTAGTATTAAATATGATTAAAAAAAATTTGAAAATTTGTATTCAAATCTGTAAAATTTTTATTTAATATTTGTAAAATTTTAATTCAATATTTGTAACATTTTTACTCAATATTTAATATTTGCTACAGAGTCTTTTGACGTGAAATAACTTCGATTAATTTAACATTTAATACAATTTTTTTTTTAATTTTTTAGAAAAAAATATATTTAAAAAAAAAGTTCTTTTTAATTTTTGAAAAAGACCCACAAATTTGTTTTTTTTTGCGTTAATAGCTGAGACTATGCTCAGTAATCCCTGCAAGTTCGTTAACGGGGTCGCCATAACTCTTCGAATTATTTCCCAAATAACTAATACCAAATACTTTTCAATTTACTTAGCAAATACGTACAGGAAATCACTAAAATACTTCCCATTTTTCCTATTTATTCTAAAAATTAAGAAATGTCAAAAGCAACCGAGGATATTTTATTTTAAAAAAGTTTACTTTATACCAAAACTTTTAACATTAAATAAATTCCAAAACCATAAAATTTGTTTTCAAAATTATTTCAGTCAAGACCTATAAATAAACCAATTTTAAGAATATTTGGTTCACTTGGCATGGAATCACTCATATACCTATTACATTTTGTTCTTCTTTTTCTTTGACTTTTATTATAGGATCGCGCCTGTGTTGCTTCACGCAATACGCAGTACAAATTATATATTATTATTATTATATATATTATACAAATTTTTATAAATTATTTTAAGAGGATATTTTTTTTATTATTATTTAAAATTGTTTTTTAACGCGCCTGATATACACAGCGAACGTCCCGTATTTGGAAAAATCCAGCTTAATAAAAATCATCTCTTTACATACCTCCTTATGCACATACCAGAGATGCTCATAAAATACCCGCTGCCACTCGAAAAGGGCTTAAAGCTTTAGACTCCAACACTTGTGTCACAATGTCAAGCAGTTTATGCACATCGCAAGCAGTTCGGCTAACACCTGACAAGGAGGTAAGCGACTTCTTATTACCTTTATCAATAAAAAAGACAGCTAAACGAGCTACGAAGGCCAGCCAAGTCAAACTATTTTAATTTTTATAGGAGAGCAAATCTTCCAAATGCTTTCTGATAGATATCTAAAAGATTCATAAAAGTGACGAACCACTTTTAGTTTTGTGGGATATTTGTGATTTTATTATTTTTATTGCCTCTTAGGTAGCGAACTTCAGTACGCCAATGGCCGTGGCAAGTGTTTATAAGTGAGCTGTTTGACATGCATTTGAAATGAGCTCCTAGTAGTCGCACTGAAATGGATAATTACACTTAGGCACACAACTACAGGTAAGTACTTGATAATAATTTATAAACCCAACGCCAATTACATTCGAAAATTCAACAGAGTATTGCAAATTGCAATTCGTAGTTAACAGCTGGGCTTTGCGAATTCAAGTACGAAGCATTGAATTTAAATTTTCTTTTTTTATTTATTTGCATTTTAATTAATTTGCTAATATTTTTCGGCATTCCACCCGCCACGTCCCACTGTTTGTGGTTTGTATACATCACAAAATAGTGCATAGAAATAAAAACGCACACATACATAAACATAGATACACATACTGACATATGTGTACATGTGTGCTTGTATGTGCTTGAATTTGTAGTAGTGCCACAATGCAATTTGTCATGGCCGAGCGCATCAATGGGGTTTGGCTTTATGTTTTGTTACTCGCAATGCTTTTGTTGCTGTTGTTGTTGTCAATGTTGTTTTAGCAAGCTATGGCAACTGCTTGCAACAGTAACAGCAACAGTAGTGGCAGCAGGCGCTTTACCGCTATTGCATTATTAGCATGAAGCAGCTACCATGGCGATTTCCGCATACAAATGTCCATACAACACAGCGAATTGGCTTCGCTGCGGCATCAGTTGAGTCGTCACAACGCGAGTATGAATATTCATGTTTCACATAACCCGTTTCATTGCCGTTGTGGTTCGATTTGTTGTTATAGTTTCAGCTCTACATGCATACATACATACATATGTATGTACCTCGCATTAAATTTTTATTGTTTATATATTATAGTAATATTTAATTTTTTTATATAAAAAAGACGAAGAAGAAGCAAGTAAGCTGGCAGTCATGCGTGTATGAAAAAAATGCGCAGCTAAATGCATTTAAAAATATGAGGGTCTACACGCATACATACTTACATATGTGCAGGTGTGTGTGTGTGTGGATTACGTACGACTATAGCATCAGTCAGCCAAGAAATTGAAAAAAGTTGTAGTTATTTACTTAAATGCAATAAAAAAAGTTAATTTATAAAATTAAAAAAACTACGCGTCTATTTTAGAAATAAGTTTTTATTGTCGCCTTTCAAATGGGATCCAATTAATTTAATTACTCCTTTTTCCTGTTCTGCAGCAATGATTCTCTTCTTCCCTTTTGCAGCTGTTCTAAACCACTTTAATAATCTGGTTTTAATGATCTCGTTTTTATTACACTTTTTTGCTGTTCTTTACTGCACTCAGACTTTAAACTGAGCCTTCCTTCATTCCACGCGCATGCCACAAAAACCTGTCCTGCCACAATTAATCCTGCATTTATCCGCCGCATGGCAAATACTTCAAGGTCGCACACAAGTGGAAATAAATACTAATTTATGTAAGAATAATGGAGGAAATAAATATTCAGTTTATGAGTGCCTGGAAGGCAGAATCGCTTTTTAGTGCATAAGCCTTGCTGCCAGACTGGTCTTTCAATGGGAAGGCTTCGCAATACTTATATATAGTAGCAGATTGAATAAGGTAGCGGAAAGTAGTGAGCACTTAAAATCAGGATTTGCAGCGGCAGCTAAGTTGCTCTAAAGGCGAAAAAACCGCTCACACCTCTTCAAAACTCTTCAGAAATGCACGTGGGGGCAAATTTCCTTTGCAAAGTGTAATATGCCTGAACTTATGCGGAAGCTGGCGAACTGCGGCTCCTTGAAGCGCCTAATTGGACCGGAGCCAATTTTAGTGCCAAGTAAAGCGAGAACAGTCGGATACATCAAGGGTCACAGCAGTAAATCTCAAGAGAATCGTTGGTGCCATACTTACCCAATGATCAGAAAGTACCGGAAATGTTTAAATAAAACAAAGCAGAGTTAAATTTCAGGCAAATTTTTGTATCTGCTTCAAAATATTGCGCGAACGTGCAAACTTTTAACCCAGTTCTCCATGCAGCCCTGATAGGCCGACGAAGGGATGTCCTTTAGCTCCTTCGTCGCACTCTCTTTGATCTCCTCTATCGACTCAAATCTCTTTCTATGAAGTGGTAACTTCAACTTGGGAAACAAAAAGAAGTCGCACGGGGCCATATCAGGTGAAAACGGTGCTTGCACGATGGTATTTACTTGGTCTTTGGTCAAATTATCCAGCACAATTTGGGCTCGGTGCGATGGCGCGTTATCATCATGCAAAATCAAAGAATTGTTTGCCCATATTTCCGGCCGTTTGCGACGTACAGCATCTCTTAAACGATCCGGTGACGCTAAAAGGTGATAGATGTGTGTCTAACAGTCATACCTATATAAGAAAAAAATATGGACCGGTTCTCACATTCGTTTAAATTAAACATTCAGAGTATTTTTTGATCATAGGGTATACCAGTAAAAAACCAAGTGTTTCCTAGAAAGGCCTGACAGGATGGTAGTAAAATCCCTCCTCAAACAGCGGAGCAGTAAACTACGAGCCTTGATAGAACTAATTATAAGGCACTCTCTACAGGGGACGATATACCACAGGCATCCTCGATTATCCACTGCGTAAACCTTATTTGGGACATAAAAATAGCACAGTTTTCGCCAAACTTAGATGGCAGATTTTTGGGTCGGATGTACTGAGAATAGACGAACTAGATTATCTTTCCCTCCACAAAAAGCTAAGATTCTTAAAAAAATTGAAAAGTTTGCAGAGGAGTAACGAATTTTTACCCCACCTGTCCTTAGTTATATTTTACATAAGTCCACGCTCTTAACCTTAAATGCAATATTGCGTCCGAGAACTTTCCATTATAGAAACCACATCTTAATTTTTTTAACGCAGAATATTTTAAAGATATTTTCCTTCGATTGTTTATCCTTTAAGTGTAGATTAATTTCTGCGGGGCTTTTTTCAAGCGTTGACGGATAGTTTGCCCCGAAACGTCTTACAAAAGACTGAGTAGCTGCAAAGGAAACTCTCTACAGTTCCTACTATCCTTAGGAGTTAGAGCACTAATAAAAAAGTGTGTGCTCTAATACAAGTCTGGCTATGTGAGGGCCCGGAGGTTTATGAAAATCAGGGTTATATTGGTTATGTCCTTCTTATAAAGTTCAGCAATGGTTGAAGATACTTTGCTGTACTAAGAAAGCTGCAAGCTTATGCAGACTTACGCCCTTCCAGTAGGCCCTTCCATCTGCTATTTGCCACGCTTAATCAGGGTTGAGAGCTCCAAACCTATACAAGAACCTCATCTGCCTCGGTAGTAACCAGACTGAAGCCGTTCAAGATCGTTCCAATGACAGTCGGTTCTACGTTACCGGAACGACCCGAATTTATATCCGGCCAAGGACTGTCCCTTCAGCAGCATTCCCCATACATATATGGGGAATTTTTATGCTGCTACAACAACAACAACCACTACGTTGCCATGACTAAGAGATGATTCAAGTGGTGATACATGCAATCGAAGCTGACATTGATGAGTTGAGTGCTGAAACCCGCAAATATAATTTATCCTGAAAAATTGTGTTCGGTAAAGAGGTTACAGCCGGGTGAGTCGTTTTAACGAAATTGTACCAAGGCTTTCTCTTACCAATAAAAGAAAATTCTTTGAAAAATATTGTTGTGCCTTTTATTCATAGCCGAAATAAATTCCAAACGCTTGAACGACCACACTTCATTTAATTAATTTTGACTTCGACTTATTTTGCAGACCAAAATCGACACTTCGGTTACTCTGAAAATCATTAGTGAAGGGAGAATCAACAGTCAAAGGTTAACAAAAGGATGCTATTATACTGCATAAATAAATAAAAAAACTTCAAACTTGAAAAAAAAAATAGTTTCTGCATTTTTCTGTCTTTTTTTCGCTTCTTAAACAGTACTAAGCTAGAATATCTTGATTGTTGCTAAACACCCAAAATGGCAAGTTAGCTGATTGCGTCTAAAAATTTCTTAAAAAAAAACATGTTCGTAATCAAACTACTACATACAGTTGTGCATATGCCTTCACACTCTTGTACATACATATGTATGTCCGTTTAATAATAATCAATTTTAATTTGTGTGCCACTTCCATGACCTCAAAGATTAAGCTGCTGACATGCCGTCACAACAACGGGCAAATTTTTGGGGTAACGAATTTAAATATCCATATTTACGTATGTATGTATATACATATGTATCTGTGTTTATTGTGGTAGTTTTTTTTTTTAATTTTTTTATCAATGTTTCATCTTCATTAGCTTGGCGAGCGCCATTCCGCAGACGCGCTATTAAATGAATATTTAACGCCAAATAAGCAGCTGTCTGCAACTGAAATAATTTATGCGCCGCTTATCAACAACTACAATATAACGAAGCAACAGCAAATGCAACCGGTTAAGCATAACCAAAAACAAAGAAAAGAAATATTAATTCAAAACTGGATATATTGGGAGATAAATGTAAATAATTTACAATCCGCATGGGAATCAAAACAAACTCTCGTTTATCAAATTTGAATTCGACCACGAAATCTCGATTGTTGCTCCAAAAAGCTGTGACGTTGGATTGAGTAATTTTGGTTTTTTTTTTTTGGTTTTTGTTTGGATATTAAATTGCGATTACAAAATAGCGCTGCATAATTAGCATAAGCGGAGGTTTGTTTGTGATTTGTCTTATGCCAGGCGGTGTGGCCCGAAGCTCAAAAAAGAAGCTAAACCGACAAGGTCAGAAAAAGTTAGATGCAACGAGATAAAAAGCGAAATGTATGAGCAATTTTTATAAATACACTTGAGTTCAAAATAATAGCAACGTCTTATACTGCAAAGTTATGATTTTTTGTTTTTTTATTTAAATTTTTTCTTTTTTACTTTTTTTTTTAGTCGAATGGGTTGGTGAGTGACTGCTATTCCGTAGTGTCCGAGTATGCACACTCCACACCAGAAACCTTGTAATGCAAATGCTAACTCGAAAGGATATTAATAAAACTGCGAAACTTAGAATGGGAGCGCAAAGCGGAAGCAAAGCGAATGCGACCGATAGAGAATACCCAAGAGATGCCTAGATGCGTCGCCCAAAGAAGCCATTTTGAAACAGATCTCCTGTGAGGATGACTGTATTCACGAACAGACGACATGCACGAACGCTTACCTCACGCCTCAATACGAATCCAAACAGACGACAAGTCGATATCGAGTAACGATATTACAATTTTCCGATGCCCCATTGGTAACAAACCAATGGATGCTATCGATAGCGTATAACCCCAATACGCAATTAAGAGAGGAACCTGGATGCAGATACCTGGTGTGTCTAAAAGGCATAAACACGGCTTCACCTTGATGAAATTGCTGTTAACAGTCCCAGTGGAATCAGCCGAGAGGGGAGGAATGTTATAGGGTTAGTGCGAGCATGCCCCACATACCACTGGTGTGACGGCACCTTTGATGATGTTTCTGACATTTTCGATTTTAATCTCCTCTGCAAAAAAAAGTATGCAACACCAAATGATAGAAACGGTTTTCTCTAATAGCAACATTCAATAACAATCCTTTGAGTTTTCTCACAAAACACCGTCTGGGAAGCATTAAACAACAACAAGGAGTAAGCGCCACATATACGTTCTGTAAAAAAAGTACCGGGAATTGTTCAATAAAACGCAAAATAATTGTTTAATCATCAAAATTTATTTTGTCGCCTTCAAAAAATGCCCCATTCGAAGCAATACTCATATATATGCCAACGATTAGTCTAGGCGTCAAAGCACCTTTTAAACGTGTTTGAAGAGATCTTCTTCAGCTCCTTCAGCCCCTTAATGGCCTCTATCGACTCAAAGCGGCGTCCGCGGGGTGGCAATTTAAGTTTCGGGAAAGGGAAAAAGTCAAAGGGGGCTAAATCCGGTAAATACGGAAGTTGTTCGATGATATTTGTCGAATTTTTGGTCAAAAAAAGTGTCGCAAACGTGTCAAACGTCGCATAACTTCCAAATAATATTCTTTATTTACCGTAGAACCATTTGAAATGAGCTCCGAGTGCACCACTCCATGATAAGCAAAGAAAACTAGTAGCCTGACTTTCACTTTTAACCGGCTTTTTTTGGGTTTCGATTCATGTGGATAGCGCCATTCAGCGGCCTGTTGACCGGTTTGCATGTCAAACTCATATACTCACGTCACGCGCTGAATAAACGTTGGGATCCAATTCACTTGTCATAAGCATGTCTTCCGATAAATTTTTTTTACAGAAATTCAACGCTGCTAAAACTAGGCGAGTAGCCACGCGTCTCATGCCCGATTGATGGTGTAAAATGTTGCGAAGTGATTCGTGAGACACACTAAGGTCACGAGCTACCTCCCTCAAACTTAAAGGATAGTTTTCCAGCACCACTTCCTTGACTTTGACGACGTTTTCATCCGTTGAAGACGACTTGACGATGGGCGACCAGATCGGAGCAAATATTCAACGACTTCTCAGTCCTGTGCAAAAGCCTTATACCACTCGTAGGCCCGTGTTTTGAATAAAGCACACTCGCCATAGGCTTTCTGCAACATTTTCAACGATTTGGCACACGAAATCCCGATCAAAACACAAAATTTAACATAGTGAAAATCGCAGAGCACATCTGCGGTTAACTGATATAATTAAATGCCAAAAACAAGCTAATTGACAGATCAGGCTCAAACTCTGCGACGCTATAGAGGACAGTTGTACCAACATTCCAGCAAAAAAAATTTAGTCATATGGGTAACGCGCGCTTTTTAAATGAAAAATTCCCGATATTTTGCTGACAGAATGTATATATGTATACAGTTTTTACTACAACAAAAACTATGTAAATTAAAGTTTCCAACTTTGTTTAAAATATAAAAATTGAGCAAATGTTCATCAAAATTTCACACTTTTTAATTTCAAGAATGTAGTTTTATGGCCCATTGAATTTTGGTATAGTAAACTGTAACTAAGCAACGCGACAAAACATTGTCCTGGCCCCAGTTACGACAGCTGATTCTTTATAAATTGGCCGAGAGCCAGTTAACGGTCCGATTTGGCCACACCTCGTTTTTAGTTGTTTTTGTTAGAGTATAAAACGTTCCCCCTAAAACATCTATTTGGGGAATGTAGCTGAAGTGACATTCCTCGGCCGGATTTTCATCTGGGTTGTTCCGGTAAAGTAGAATCGACTATCGGAGGGCATCTACGGCATTTGTCAAGCGGCCTGATGTCGTCTACGCCTGCCTTTGACGCTTACATGGCCGATTGACTATCAGAGAAAGTATATAGTTTTTTTCCTTTTCATTAGGTAATTTAAATGGACACCGTAAGGCTTCCTGCATGGCTAGTACTTCTGATTGATATATCTTACTGGAGTCAAAGAGCCGAAACGATGTTGGTCGATTTCATACTTCTTCATACTAAAAGTAGTAGATGATATACCACAATCGATAGTGGTGGTCCTAGAATTAGAAAGTATCCAGATTGATTGGCTTTCGCCTTAAGCGAAAAAAAGCGGCCACACTTCGGCAGTCAGATCAATCGACAAAAAAGCTAAAGTTTAACTTTCGGGACTAGATTTTGACTCCACAGGTTTAATCTCACAGCACAGATTCTAGACTTGCTGCATGCACAGGGCAAAGTCAGTGGGCACGCGAGTTGAGTGAGAACAACTGCAAATATCAGCGGCGCAGTCGCCCTGCGCCTTCCACAGTACGACATCGTTGCACTTAAATTTGGTTGTCTCCAATGAAAATTTGTTATTTCAAATGTTTTGAAATAAGTGTCGATATTTGTAAAAATATTTCCCGGCTTTAATTGCAATAAAATTATCAACAAAACCACAAAGACATCAAACGATTTCATCTTTTGCGTTGTCCATCAAACTAATCGTAAAAAAAGCAGCTACGCTTGCCTTCTCTTTCTATTTTTTCTTTCTTTTTTGTTAATAGTGAAAGTCGTTTAATATTTTTTCCAGCGAAAATGTCGTTGTTGCTTGGCGGCATTAATTCAGCTTGCTGTTGTTATTAAGTAGCTATTGCTGTTGACATTTCAAAGTGTCCACGCTGATAATTTGGCTGCATTTCAATTTTGTTGTCTCCACCAAGTTTGGTATTCACTTTTAGTTGGTTGGTTGGCTGGCTGGTGTTGTTGTTGATGCAAACCAAGTGAAGACGAAGTAGTTTAATGCCGCATTTTTTCATAAACTTGGTATTTCGATGCTATTTTGAGGCAAGGTTGATGTAATGATCGTCTTACAAAGACGGAAAATCAACAAATAGATGGCCAATTGTTCATTAGCAAGCGATTGTTTTCCGGCAAATTCCGTTTTCTTCGAATTTTTCAGTTGAAATGAAAGTGAACGAAATATGGTGGATTCAATGCGATTTTCGCAAAATAGGCGATTGAGAGTGTGAGAATGGAAAGCTTGCAAATTTCAATTAATAGCACTGGTTGAAGGTAAAAATTTATTTTCATTAATAGAGGTAATTTTTGGTTGATATACTTAGTGCTTGGCCCATAATAATGGAGCAAAAAAGGTTTACAGCAAAAGAAGTTCGATCGAGTCACTTATCTGTCACTGCAATAAAATGTATCATTTCGGATGATTATCTTGCTCCAAGAGAGAACTATTAAAATCATCTAGATCGCTTAGCTGCTATAGCAAGTGCAACTTCAAGAGAGTCTTCCAAACCTCCGTCCTCTCTCTCTCAAACCTCACTTTCGATACCTAAAAACAGGTATATCAAGCGCTTGCCCCTAAAAACGCTTTGGTTTTAAGTTTCAAGATGGACGAGACTACTAACCTACTGTTCTTTCTCCGCTGTTGGGATGCTTGGTCGTAGACTGTCTACTAGAGAAGATGCAGGAACTCGGTTTTCATGTCCAAGCACATGCGGACGATGCCTGTGCGCTAACATCGGATAAGTCCCTAAGGAGGCTTTGTACGAAAATGCAGAGGATTCTGGACAAAATCGATGACTGTTGCATGAGACAAGGTCTTTCCGTCAATCCGAAAAAAATTACCATAGTCTTGTTCGCGAAAAACGGAAATTGGAAGGACTTAGTCTTTCAACACTGAAAGGTGTGACACTTGGTCTTTCCAATAAAGTTGAATATCTAGGAGTAATCTTGGATAAGAAGCTGACTTGGGAGACACACGTTTCTCTGAAGGTGCATCGCGCATTAAAGATTTTTCAGCAATGTCGCAGAGCCTTTGGTAAAACCTGGGGTCTGAAGCCTGCTGTGGTCCTATGGATATACACAGCACTTATCAGACCAACCATCACTTACGCCTCTGTGGTCTGTTGGCGACGGACCATGGTTAAGTCCACACTCCGAGAACTGTTCAGACCGCAAAGAAGTGTATGTTTATGCATTTCGGGTGCCATGACTACGACATCCGACGATGCTCTAAATTATATGCTTGATTTGCTCCCCTTGGATCTTAAGATACAACAGGAAGCAATAAAAGCAATAGGAAGACTCCATATATATGGTTTCTGGCACGAAGACGGAACTTCGGGATACAGAGAAATCTTTAAGTTGCTATTTGAGCAGTATCCACTGTTTTTGGCACCTAAAGGTGACCTGATACCCATAGTTTTATTTGGAAGGAAATTTGATATGAGATGCAATCCAGAATACATTCAGGGAGGTTCGACGGATATTTTCTTTACCGATGGGTCCACGAATGAAATAAGTTCTGGAGCCGGATGGTACTTAAACGATAGTAATAAGTATCACTATGGTATGGAGGAAATGGCAACTGTTTTCCAAACGGAAAAGTTTGCCATCCTCAAAGTAGCCGAATGGACAATCGAGAGGAGATGGAGCGAGAAACAGATTGGCGCAAGACCGAACAGAAAACTGTCAAAATTTCTATTAAAACTTAGAAGGAAAGATGGTCGGTATTATTACAGGACACAACTCATGGGGTCAGCATATAACCACCATTGGAATCATTGAGGACCCGATGTGCCTGTCTTGCTTTGAGGAGGCAGATAGCACTGAACACTTTCCTTGTGAGTGTCCTGCCTTCGCTAGAGCAAGGCTACAATGTCGTGAGAATGAGAATATTCGTTCTCTGAAACTGTAGGATATTTACAAATTTGCCAAAGAATCTGAAAACTTCTCAAAGGACTAACTACCTTTGTCTCTGTTTCTATTCTTTCCTATCTATTTTTCTGATACTTTTCTCCTTTCCTCCTTGACTATCTATCCTCTTTCCAGAGCTCTAAATACAATGGGCTTTTTAGCCTGAGAGTTTTAGGAGCCACCAAATCTCCTGGTGCTCCTTGGCTCGGCCTATTCAAATTTAAATTTCACTGACCTTCGCTTGTAGAATGTGGAACGTGCGGTAAAAACGCGGAGAATATAAAGAGTGCAATCAACCATCTCTTGAAATTGTAATACACCTCGGACTATTCGTTGCAAAGTGAACAGCAGAAGTACAGATAAGAAATAAAGTTCGTAAATTCTCTCAAAGCTCTTGCCAGATGGATATTCATCTTTTACGATTTTCTTAATTTCTTTACACAGAATCTAACTACCAATCGTACGATGGCGATATTGATTTGCATAAAAAGTTGCACTTCTTGATTTCAGATAAAAGATAGTTATCGTGTTAAATGGAAAAAAGTGAAGTAGTTACCTGTTGTACTTGTATTTAGACGTCAGACAATTCGCTCGGGATCTTAAAGTACGAAATCTGGTATGTGCCAATGATATGGATGAAATGGAAGATCTGTTTTGTATTGGCAAGGTCAAACCAATAAAGATCGACGGATGAGTTTGTGCGCATCTGTCATTCGGTAGGTCGCCAGCGAATCGCCGGTAGGCTCTTTATACTCCAAGCGGTAATTAAAGCGGTTATTAAGCAAAGGATGAACTCTGCGGAAATGGGCAGGTCACCATTTACTGGATACCAGAACACAGGCTAAGACAGGTGTTCGTTTGCCGATACGGAGCACATCAGAAATATACTCATCACTCTCCTTTCTGAAAGCGGAACTAAATGAGGAACTGAAAACGCAGTCGATATGGAAACACTCATACTCGTACAAAACTAGCAAAATAAATGTAAGAACTTGGAATACGAAAACTACAAACTTTATTTTATCACTCTCTGGAAAAGACTGCAAAATATTGGTTGGAATACCGACGGAACACAGTCCCACTCCATATTACGCAGCCGAAATAGGATTAGTCCAGTCCAGAGCGATGCATGTAACACATGCAACGAAGCGAATTCTAGGGGTAATTTAGAACACCTACTTTGCCACCGTCCTGCTTGGTGTAGGACTCGACAAATGTGCCTAGTATCAACATTTTGTTCCTTCTTGAAGAATATCATTGACAAAAGGCTGAATGGCTTGTTAAAACTCGCCAAGACGTGAATTAAAAATCGGATAAAATAATAACTTCGACTCCAAATACATAGCACTGACAACACAATGGACCCTAGACGTCTAAGTGAGATCGTTTTACAGATCAGTCAGCACTACTTAACCTAACCTAGGTCGCGGGTTCGTATCTCAGTGTGAGCAGGGAACCAATAATAATAAAAGAAAAGATTTTTTTCTAATAGCGCCTTCCCCTCCACGGGTAATAGCAAACCTCCGAGTGTATTTCTGCCATGAAAAATCTCCTAATAAAAACATCTTCTGTTGTTCGGAAGCGGCTCAAAACTGTAGGTCCCTCCATATGCGGCACAACATCAAGTCGCACACAACCAATTGGAGGAGAGACTCGGCCAAATATCTAAGAAATATTAATAGTTTTGTTCTGCAATATATTCCACAAACTATTTTTAAATAATAATTTTCTCTGTTTTCATAAAAACAAATCCGACTCTGTGAGTTCTAAATTCTCATTTGAAGCATTGCAAACCCACAGTTTACCCGTATATGGGCGTGTAAAAATGTATAATCACGCAAATAAGCAAGCTGTCAATTGCAAGTTGTTAAGAAGATAAGAATTCTTAAAAAACCCCAACTGGAAATGCCTATAAAAATCACCGCCAGCCAAGCATCAAAGCGTGTTATTTTTTACGCAAATTGTTAGTTGTCAAAAAGACGATTTATTGCGAACCTAAAAATGTTTTTCAAATGCATGTAATTGTGTTTCCACATATTTGACACTCTTCACACCTACATGCAAAGTTGTCAGCATAATTACGCATTGCACTCCATAAAAGAACAAAAGCCAGCAATTAGGGTTTGAACTCGTTAAGTGGTTCTGAGACGACCGAAAACTTAGCAATCAAAGAACAAATTATTTTTTTTTTAACAATCAGTAACTGATGTGCGAATGTATTAGAAATGTACTGGCATACGTGCCATATGTACGTACATACTACGTGGGAATAATGGGCATAACCACTAAGCCGAATGAAGCGAGTGCGAAAGCGTTGCTTTTTGTCTATTCTTGTAAGACTTTTTGGGTCGAAATAATATTTAGAAATCATGCAATAATATTTGGACTTTATATTTATTTAATATTGGAAAAGTATAAAAAAAATTAATAAAAAAAAAAAAAAAAAATTGTGGAATTACAGGTCCGCTACTGTTTTATGCTCCATAGTTGACATGATTCCAACCCTTGTAGTGATCTAAAACAAACAAATTAAAAAATTCTTCATTAGTTAGGATGTCGCTATCGGACTACGCCAATTCAAAGAAAAAACAAATTCACAAAATGGCGTCAACTTGAAAAAAAATGTTTACCCTCTCTTTTTTACATTTTCAATTTTTTTAAAAATACTTCAAAGTTAAATTTTGCAAAATCCGAGGCAGGCGCGATAGACAGATGTATAATAAAAAATTCTTATCAAACTTCAAAGCGATCGGTCAAGTAGAACTTGAGATATCATGACGACCATCTCAAAAAAGTAGTTTTGAGAAGAAATTTGAGGGCATATTTTTCAAGGTCTAAACTTTGAAAATATGCAGAAAAAAAATCGATTCTTTCAGATTTCTAGACCAGAATACCACCTTAAAGAATGCCCTTTTTAGCTATATTTTCTTGATTATTTTTCATACTGAATTCTGTACCATAAAAATGCAAGATTTGTAAAACAAGTGCGGAAGTGCTCTATTCCGACCAGAGCCTATTTTATACTTGCATGCTTGCGCACATTTTATACAATTTTATTTGGTCTGGCTGTTAGTTTTTGGAAGCAAGCAAACAATGCTCAAAGCACCTCCCACCCTTCAAAATTTTACTTGCGTCGTATTTCTTTTTTCTGGAGTCACTATTTGTACCAAATTTGAGTATATTAATTTTTGAAAATAACCTTAATATGTGGTGGCCGTGGTTATTGACCGATGTCGCCCATTTTCATATCACTACCAACCGATGTAGATTGGATAAAGAGTAAGATGTGTAGTTAATTGAATTGAATTATATTAATTTTTGCTCGAAACAGACATGACCACATATTGACAAGTTTTTATTATTTATTTATTTATTTTTTAATTTCAGTTATTTTTGTGGCATGATGACCTGCTGATCGGAGGCTATACATTCGAGAATGAGCAAGAATTGACCTATTTGGGTATCCAAATATAAGCCAATAAGGATATTTCATTGACAATTAGCGAAAGAGTTTTGGCAGCAAATAGGTCTTATTACTCTAATTTGAAACTGCTTAAGTAAAAATTATTATCTCGCAACCAAAAAGTTAAGGATATACAAAGCCTTGTTGATCCGTCTTTTGCTTACCTATGGTTGCGAACTATGGTCGCTAAAAACTACTGACATTAATCAGCTAATGGTTTTCGAAAGAAAAATTTTACGAAAAATGTATGCACCAATAGGACTGCAGGATGGCACTTATCGAATAAACAGCAGCTTTATTATACCTCAGCCACCGTATTCACCAGATTTGACCTTCTGCGAGACTTTTTCCTGTTCCAAAGATTGAAGAGACCCATCAATGGACGGCATTTTGCGACGATTGAGGAGATAAAAACTGAATCGCTGGGAGAGCTCAAGGGCATACCAGAAAGTTCATATCAGAACTGCTTCGAGGATTGGAAAAACATACTGGCACAAGTGTATTATTTCTTAGAGGGACTACTTTGAAGGAAATTAAATAGAAATTGATGAATAATTAAATATTTTTTGAGAAAAACGAAAATTCACCTTATTTTTTGAATACACCTCGTATATTATTATGATATGCGGGTATAGGGTCCGGCACTCGAAGCGTAACCAACTTCAGAACGCTCGCGCAACTGATGGACGGACATCAGCTGTCTGTTAGTTGGCTAAATGACAGTCCAGAGTATTGTTTGCAAGCGCACGGAAGTATTTTGCCGAGAGTAAACGCGACTTTTCCAGACTTGAGAGAGCGAAGGAGTTGCTGCCCTTGACCGAAAGCGGTCAATCTCAGAACATTGTGTTTTCTGAGGAGAAAATTTTCAAATTTTAGCAATTCGTGAACTCCTAAAACGATAGGGTTTATTTGACCGACCGTTCATACGAGAATTTGAGAAATTTCAACAGAACTCGGCAGCGAGCTCGAGTGAACCAAGAATGGCTAAAACACAACGTTCCGAACTTCATAACATCCACACATTGGCTCTCAAATTCACCAGACCGGAGTCCGATGGATTATAACCTTTGAGCCATTTTGGAAACCAAGGTCCGAACTAAAAGATTCACTAGTCTCGAGGCGCTGAGAAAAGCCTCTGTCCGCGAGTGGGCCAAGTACATACAAGTCACATTCGGGCAGCTTGCGATTCGTTTCTGGACCATCTCAAGGCCATAGTCAAGACAAAAGGTGGTCATATCGAGCAAAAGTAAATTGATGTTTAATTTTGTATTATTTTCACACATTCTTTACTTTGAATTTAATAAAAGTAAATTTCCAAACAAAATTTATGGCCTTTTTAATTGGTTACACTTCGAGTGTCGGACCCTGTAAACAAATATCAAGCCAGGTTTTGAACGTTTCAAGGCCCAGTAAATATCACACTCCTAGAAAACCATGTTTTAATTTTAAGCTTTTTATGACGATTTAACAAAAATCATTTTATATTATTTATTTCTTTGCTTTACTTATTTATTTAGCTTTTTTTTACCAGCACTGCTTGACTTTGCAAACAAACAGGTTGAGTAGCATCAACTCACAGTGAAGTGAAAAGTGGAGCTAAGCGCACAATTTGCTTTTAATTTTAGCACTAATTTGAATATTTCGATACCTTTAGAACCGCCAAGAAAAAGTTAACTTATAATTAGTGGGATTTTTGATCTTTAGAAGCTATTCATAAGTTAGCAATTCGCACTACGAGTAATGGCACTCAGTATTTGTGTGAGTGAAGCAAGCAAAGAAATGCTTCCATGAAATGATGGAAATAAAAATATTAATTGTGTATTATTGCGGTGAATGAATGAATTTTATTGTTTCAAAAGTCGGTCGCTCATACACGAAAAATGATGCTACGACTTATGAATGTTGTCATAAAAAGTATATGCACACATACATATATAAGGCCGTATACATATAAAAGCATATACATATGCATGATGTATGTCATTATGTCATTAGCTGCACCGCGGCGGCCTGCTGCTGTGTGATTTGCGGTATATGGCAAAATCGTATGGAGATTAATAGTTTTAGATAAGTATTTTATGTGCACATGTATGTGCGTATGTAGTTTTTCTTATAATTCTATTTTTATGTGATATTTACTTGTACGCTTAGCTTTTTTAACTTCTTAGCATATCTGCAATCTGGTCAATCTACTCAGTTCTTCTAGCAAATTTACAGCGATTTTATGAGAAACTGGTACTAATTGCCTTGCTCTCGACATTACGACGTGCGACTTCAAAGAACTTTGAACTTCTAAATGCCCACACATTTACCGCAATTTGCTGCTTACTTAAAAAATTTGAAAATAATTGCATTTATGTGAATGTATATAAATGTATGTGTGTATGTATATATGTAAATGTGTGATAAACTTAATGTCGTTGCCTAAGTAGAAACTAGTTCAAGTACTTCAAAATATTGGCACACTTTTTTCAGAACTGATTAAAAGTCAAAAGAGCAAAGCCGAAAATATGCCTCAGCTGAATGATTTAAAAGTTCAAGAATTTATATTTTTAAGCTGTAAATTTATATCCACTTACAAACAGTTTAAAGTGATTGTGGCACATTTTACTCCAACCTTTGATTGACTCTATGATCTGGTACAAATAAAAATACAACGAATCTGAAAATAACGTTTTGTACTACACAGTGCGACAGCCAAAATCACTATTGTTCAAAAACCAATTGCAGGTGATGACATTCTTCTTTTTGATAGTTTAACAAAGCGCGCCAGTCGTTTGTTTCTCATACTAACTGGCGACACTTGGACACACTAAGTGAAGCCAAGTCCTTTCCCATCTGACTTTCCAACGCAGAGGAAACATTCCTCTTCATCTGCTACCAAGTAACTGGTACCCCATCGAATACTTTCAGAGCCGAAGCGTCTGTATCCATTCGGATGGCATGTCCCAGCCAACGTAGCCGCTGGATCTTTATTCGCTGCGCTATGTCTATGTCGTCGTAAAGCTCATACAGCTCATCGTTTCATCGCCTGCGATATTCATCGTCGCTCGCCAACGTGCAAAGGTCCAAAAACCTTGCGCAGAATATTTCTGCGCTATATGATAGTACAAGCATGATGAGAACCTTGTAAAGTGTTAGTTTTAATTATCGAGAGTGGAATTTACTACTCAGCTGCCTACTTAGTCCAAAGTAGCACTTGCTGGCAAGAGAGATTCTATGTTGGATTTCAAGGCTGACATTTTTATCGGTGTTAATGCTGGTTCCTAAGTATACGAAGTCCTTTACCTGGGTACCGATACGCGAGTGCGTCGACTACTTGTTTGGTGAGAGGAGGTACTTCGTTTTCTCTAAATCAGACAATTTATCTGTTTCCTTAAAATTGCCGAATACTGCTAGTGTTTTTCAAACAGAAGCCTTCGCAGGTTCAGTGTGCAAAATGCTTAGGGAACGTGAGAGCGAAGGAGATATTAACATTTTTTCCGATAGTCAAGCCGCGCCCAAAACTGTGACGACGCTATTGTACAGATCCAAACTAGTCAACTCTTGTGAAATTGCTGATGAACTCGCCAGAAAGGGGACTGAATTGGTCTCCGAGACCTCTTAGCCGGTCCCTGACTGTTGTTAAAGATGAGTTGCACAAGTTATTTCTCAGGAAAGCACAGAAAAGATGGAGCTCCAATTCTTCATTTGCTATTTCGAAAACTCTTTGGACCCACTACAATAGTCGCCGTTCAATTTCCATACTCGTAGCTGTGTTTACCGGTCATTAAACGATCGTCACACACGCGGAAAAGCTGAGTATACCATTTAACCCCCGTTGCAGAAGCTGTGGGGACCTTTCAGAGCAGCAAACTGTTGACACTTTCTCCGTAAAAGTCCGAGTTTAGCAGCTAGATGAATAAGGTCATTGGTATATCTTTCTTCGACAGTCTGGGGCAATGCGCCAACCTAAATCCCATCAATTTTCTCCATTACATAAAAAGCTGTAGATATCTGCCTATTGGAGGCCCCATAATGATATCAAAACGGCGCTTTAGTTCTACTTGGAGAGTGCCTGAGTGATATTTTAACCATTTCACCTAACTTAAACTAAATTAAGGGATTTTTTCGAGTTTAGTTCAAAGAATAAAGATATCCTTATTTCGAAAGTGCGACAGTTTTAAAAATGGATTTGAATTTGCAACAACGAGTTTGTATTAAATTTTGAGCTAAAAATGGATTCAATGGGGCAAATGCATTAAAAATGTTGGGGCACTGTTTATTATCTGTAATATCCTCTAAAGAAAACAGCTGTTTACGAGTGGCCTGAGCGCTTCAAAAGACATTGGGAGTACATCGAGGGCGACGAACAGCCGTCGGCATCGAGATCTGATGAAAACATCAATAAAGTGAAAGAAAAGCTTATCAACAACCGCAAATTAACTATCAATCAGTTGGCTAAGTACTTAAACATTGCTGATGGATCCATTCAGGAATTTGTAATGAATGATTTAGGTTTACGTCTTGCTAAATTGATCTCAAAAGTCATGAATTTCATGCAAAAAGGGGCCGCATTGATATCGCCAAGGGCATGATATCCAAGACTGCATCCGACCCAACATTCATCAAACGCATCATTACTGGATACTGGGTTCAAGACATGGGCTTAAAAGTACGACACGCAATCCACACATCAGGCGAATAAGTGGAGAGCTCCGAATGAATCACGACTAAAACACACCACGTTATTTTCAGTAAAGAAACGATGCTCACAATTTTTATTTCACACCAGGAATTTTTGGCCGAAGATCAGACAGTTAATAAGGACTATTATTTGGGCATTATGAGATGTTAATGTAAAAGAATTCGTCAAAAATAAAGGAGCTGTGGAAAATAACTCCTAGATTTTGTACCAGTGTCAACATTATCCGTGAATTTTTGACCAAGAACGAAACAAATGCCATCCAACAGCCATCGAAATTTGGAAAATTGGAATTTGGCAATCCATTTGTTGGAATAAGTGATCAAATTGAGAGAGGTCCACATGTAGCATTTGACTGATTATTTATCTTGGAACACAATCTTCCACACCTCTGGGACAACTCGTAACAGTCTGCGAAGTATACGAAGCTTATCAATGATACCTTCCACCAAATTTTCATCTTCACTGAATGCATCTAAAAGAAATGTTTATGTTAACTTTATGCTCTTTTACACATTTTATAAGCCATTGCCAGTAATAAACGAGATTTCTTAAACAACATTTGGAATTAAACATTTAAAAATCTTTCATCTCAATAATACTGAACCAGATTTTTGGCAATTTACCAGACCACCGCAAGCTAATAAAAAGTGCTTTCACTGTAGAAAGTTTTACCGAAATACAAACTAACGAATTACCAAAAAAACAGACCTGGTTTGGATTTTTTTCCTTGTTCACTCCACTCGGGAGCATAGGGCCGCGACAAGACTCAGTCTTGCGTCGGTTTCGTTAATCTATTTTTGCTTTCTGGCAGGGTAGGTGGTTAGACTGCCGCTACCAGTCCTAAGTAGCGGAAATACCCACCTGTCGTTGCTTAGGAACAACGCCTTCTTACTGTATAGAGTTTCACATTTTTCTGTCAGAAGTATCGCACAGATGGTTGAGAACTTCGCAAAATTAGGGTGTGTCTGCTCTATTCCCGCTTCTTTTTCACTGATGCAATGTTGTTTTTTCGCTTGTTCTAGCAGCCACAATGCAAGTAATGCGCTGACTTTTGTGCGGGAGTAAGGATTGGAAGGATAAGGTTTGTGGGGTTAAGGAATGATTTTTTGTTTTGTAGTAACTAGGAAAGTAGATAAGTTTGGAAAAGTGCGAGGACCGTGCTTTACGTGGAATTCGAAACAACAACCTCTGGGATGGCAGGCTAGTGCACTTACGGTAGACTACCGAGGCCGCTGGTTTGAATACCACTAAAAATATTTCGAAAATTTGGCTATGTTCATACTTTTTCTTTTAGCTCCTCTAAAATGGAGTCAAAGTAAAAATCATTCGAAGCTCTACTTCAATCCGAGGAATTTTGTATTTTATCAGTCTTAAGTCTAAGTAACTTTTCTAAGGCTGAAGTATAGGGTTTTTCAGTAAGAGCACTTCAACATTTGAACTTTTTTGAATAAAACACAAACGGTTTGACTTTTTTTAACGAGTTTGAACATATACATTTAAGTATGAAATTCGATTTCTTTTGCATGACCACCGCGTGCACGTTTTACGAAGTCCAATCGTTGAACCCAATTTTCGACCACTCTTTTGCATAAATCGGCCGAAATTCCAGGAATTTCGCGTTCAATATTGGCTCTGAGCTCACAAATCGTCGCCGGCTTGTTAATGTAGACCAATGACTTCACATAACCCCAAAACGGGATGGCTTGTTAAATGGACCGTAAAATGGCCGTAATGCTCTTAAAGTAGCAGCAACAGAACGATTATTTTCATACAAAATTTGCACGATTTGCAATCGTTGCTCAAGTGTGTAGCGTTCCATGATGAAATGTATGTATACTAATGAAGTTTACAAATGACAAGCGAAAAATAAAAAATATTGCGTCGTTCGCCCTCCCTATCGGAAAAAAGTTGAAGCGCACCTATTAAAAAACCCTATATTTATACTTGAGCTGAATCAGCTTAATCAAAGTGACAGTTATGATAAATATATATATATATATATATATAATTGGCGAGTACACCCTCTTGGGGTGTTCGGCCGAGCTCCTCCTCCTATTTGTGGTGTGCATCTTGATGTTGTTCCACAAATAGAGGGACATACAGTTTCAAGCCGACTCCAAGCGGTAGATATTTTTATGAGGAGTTTTTTCCTGGCAGAAATACACTCGGAGGTTTGTCATTGCCTGCCGAGGGGCGACCGCTATTAGAAAACGATTTTTCTTCATTTTGATCTTTCCCCGAGATTCGAACCGACGTTCTTTCTCTGAATTTCGAATAGTAGTCAGGCACCAACTCATTCGGGCACGACGGCCGCCAATGATAAATGACATGGCGATATAATTCGAGCTTTATTCCACCCATTTCTGCTATTTTGCAGAGCCCAAACCCAGTATTTCGATTTGAATAAGCTCCACTTGCCTGCTGGGCTTCTTCCTTGCCTACTGAGCTGTTTTGCTCTTTCAATTTCAATAACATAAATCAATGTCCCACTGGCAACTCTTTGCTTAGCGCTCTACAACTCTCCCAGTACTTTATCAACGAGTACTTCCAACTCAACGAATTCAGCCAGTGACAAACATGCATGCCCTTCTGATGACTTTTTCACTTTCACTCGAAATTCGCCGAAATTTACGAAAACGAAAATTATTTCCGTTAATCGAATAAGCAAAATGTCCACCTGAATCTACACTACAGGTCAATAACCGCCATGGCAGAGACTTGTGCGCCAAGCCGCCAGCGCTGCCACGTGCACCTAAGATATATGCAACATGCCACGACGCTGCTTGTTGACATTTTAACATGACTATTTCGCCAATATTATGCGATTAGTTTAAATACATGCACACACACACACACACATACACTAGTTAAATTCAAGTATTAGCAGTAAATATTTGAAAGGCCATTTTTTCTTATTTATTGAAAAGCACGAAAATTGCCACAAAGCGGCATGCAAA
This sequence comes from Anastrepha fraterculus, assembly GCA_037575425.1. Lineage (NCBI taxonomy): Eukaryota > Metazoa > Arthropoda > Insecta > Diptera > Tephritidae > Anastrepha > Anastrepha fraterculus. The sequence continues at coordinate 588,098 of JAYXIM010053180.1, forward strand.
TTAGGCAACTTGCAGACCGCCAGCTGCCAGCTGTCTGCCTGCCTACTCCTGCTGCTGCTGCTGCCATTGGCAATTTGCATATGAACTTGAATGGCTCTTTCCTGAACTGCCGGTTTGCGGATTTGCGCAATGACTTGGCAGCCAAACGAGCAATAAGGCGCCGGAAAAAATGTGAGGAAAAACAATTGGCCGGGAAAGGCCAAAGTTGCTCACGCGCGCGCACAGACACACACAAACATGCACATAATACGTAATGTGGCATGCAACAATTTGGCAAAGTGACTGTGCTGCTGCTGCTGCTGTTGTTTGTTTGCCTCCGTATGCGCGCGCCTGCATGGCGAGTGATTTGTGAGCCGCAGTTGTTGCGCGACCATGACTTTGAATTCGGCTGCAGTATTGCCAGCATAGATGTTGCATACCAATACGTATGTAAACATGTGCACAGCGCATTGGACATGCAACATTACCAAGTGCGGCGACGTGGCTGCGATAATCATCAATGTACGTCGTGGTGCGAGCCACGTCGCGTCAATTTTGTTGCTGCGAATATTTTGCAAAAAATTTTCAATAAAGTTATAATTGAAGTTGAAGCAAAATTTTGGCGACCACGCGCACATGTTTCTGCGTCTCACAGATTGGCAGCATAATTGACACTTTGGCGCTAATAACCAGCGCTACGTGTGTGCGCACTTCCTTCCTGCCAGTCTCACTGTTTGGCGGCGAGGTGCGGCTCTTAGACGCTCAGCGCACGAAATTGCCGTATGAAAATTGGTCCATTCGCTGAAAATTTGCTGAGTTTTATGGTCAATTCGTGTCCACATTTCGATAACAAGTTCCATTAGATATTCGATGTGTGCCTATTCAAAGTAGTGGGGAGTCGTTTCGCTGCGCGCATGCGCAACTTTCATCGATCATGTCTTGTGTTGCCAGACATTTCAGCCGCCTTATTAAATATACGCGTATTATTGTAGAAATGGGTTTTTCTGTTATTTCATTACCTTATTTTCCAACTGCACCACCACTCGTTAAAAATAAGCCGCCAGCAGGAGTCTGGCCGTGCCGTTGGCCACAAATCATTTGGCCATGTTTTCGTTTGACATTGACGTTGTTTGGTGAGGCTGAGGTGAAAAATTGGAAAAGCGCTGCTTAAAAAGTTGCATGCGCTAGCTGTTAAATAATAAAAAGATAATTTGGTTCTGCGAAAAAAGCTGTCGAGCAAACTTGTTTGGCAGCGCATAAGCCCAGCGAAAAAGGAAGAGTTCAGACAGCGGCGCGCACCAACTAGTTTTATGCGATAACTTCAACGTGCCTACACACGTATTTACATGCATGATATTTAAATAAAAGTTGTGGTTAAATGCATTTTTTGCTTAGCTTTGTAAAGAAGTGGTTAAACTTGAATGTTGTTTTTAAACGAAATTTACATCTTTATAATGGCATTCACCTTTTTATTGGCTTAAAATCAAAAGAAGCGGACTATACAAAATATGCGCAAACAAAAAAAAAATAATTGTATTTTCCAAAAAAACTTGCATCATACTTTTGAAATTAATCTTGAGAAACTTTAACGACCTTAAATGCATCGAAATCGGCGATCTTCTGAGACGCTTGACAAGCTCAACTTAGTTTAACGAGCGATTGGGCGCACTTTCTTTCCGAAGTGGCATCACAACAGCTGAGAGTTCCACCACAGGGAAGCCTTAGCAGAAAAGCATTAATCTTAACTAACATATCAGCTTCTTTATGCATCTCTGGTGCTTAATAGACTACGCCAATAAAGCGCTGGAAGTGGTCATCAATTCGCCTGCACTAAATCTTGTAGGGAAACACGTGGCCACCACCTCGGCGCTTAGACTTAAAAGAATGGCGCTATGGAAAGAACGGCGGTTTGGCCACGACTCTATTTTGCATACTCTGAATAGTCATAAAGAAGAAATAGACTACGTTAGTGATAGACTCAGCCTCGACAGACTCTTTAAGACGAGCATACCGCCAAGAAGAGAGTGGCAGACACCAAAGTCTGGAGAGGGGGGGAATTAAATTTCTATACAGATGGTTCCAAGCCATACGTTAAGGTTGGCTATGGAGTATTTCCGAAGCAACTAGTGATGTGTTTATGAGGCAGAAGTTCTCGCTATAAGAGAAGTGACTACGTATTTAATTCCGAGGCACAGAGATATTGAGCGAAATTGTAAAGCCGGTGAGCTAGCCAGTAAAGGTACTACTCTTCAACGGCTTAGTTGGGATACCTACGCCCGCGAGCAAACCAATAATCAAGAACAACCATATCCCAGAGGGCAAAAGGTCATGGAGAAATAAAGGCACAGCTAGGCCGTAAATGAATAAAAAAAGTACAAAGGAACTGCTTAGCCTTTCAATAGAGGATATCTCGAAGGTGGTGGCGTGTAAAACCGGTAATTGGCTATTTGGCAGGCATCCCTTGAGACTAGGAGTTTTCTTCCATGAATTTTGTAGAAGTTGTATAGATGAAGAAGAGCAAGAAACAGTGGAACACTTCCTTTGCAATTGTCCAGCCTTAACTAAAATTAGAGCAGGTTTTCTAGGTAGAAACTTTTTCAATTCTCTTACGGAACTGTCCCGCGTGGGGATTGGACCCATTCTGCGCTTCATAAGAGCCACAAAATGTTTTCATGAAGATATATAAATGAGGGTGCCGTGTTGCACAGTGGTTTCACAGCAGACCTGTAAAGTCTAAGTGAGACAGACCTGTCATAAGCTAACCTACCTTTCCTGATAAATGAAATAACCAGCACTTGAAATTACTTTCAGTTTTTATCTGAAAACTGCTACAGCACGACAGCTGTTACGGTGGAAATAATGAGTTAAGTTAAAAAATGTTCAAGTACAGAGATAGAGTTCAATCATTTTTCCCAGCACATTTCGTCCACTTCTCTTCTTAATTGGCGCGGTAAAAGTCTAAGGGAAATCCAGTGAGTTGTGATTGAGTATCGATAGCAACAATACAGAAGAATCTCATGAACAGTGGTCATTTAGGACTTTCTCAACTCATATTAAAATATTCTTAATACGACTACAAAATTTGGCAACTGAAAAACATCAGCATGAGAGCGACTATATAATACAGTAGGTATACTAATCTTGAGATCTCAGTGGATTTAAGCTGGTTGATAGATTACAAGGTTGGGCCATCCGAAGCAAAATTGTGAGAATTCTGCCCCCTCATTTCACACGTATTCACACTCTCGCTCAATCAGTCGTTGTTCAGACCATAGATGACTAGATGTGAAACTCTTTTTCTCGTGAGAGCGCTGAAAAATGTGCATTTTTTATAACATTTTCCAATATTGCCACACCGGTAGAAACATGAATTGGGTATTTTTGAACCAAAGGTCTGGAATTTTTAGTTTCCACACCACCATTGAGGTTAGTATTTAGTGTGCGGTTGCGCAATAGCCTTATATCACTCGTAAACACCTACATATACTAAAAATAAGCACAATCCGTATGAAATATGTACATAAATAAGCCAAAAATTTTAAAATTTATATGTTAATGAAATTATTTAAAACTGATATACATAAGTAATTTAATAATAATAAAGTTATGAACACGAAAAACATAAGCTATAATTAAAAACATGACTTATTGCGATTTTTTAATATAACACAGAAAGTGGGTAACAAAAAAAAAAAAAATTCTCAAACAACGAACAGAACAAGTTAAAGCAGATTACCTTTAATTTTTGTAAAATATCTCAAACACAAATTCAGATCCCTTTCCTACGCTTTTCAACCATAGAATATTTACGTATATACAAATTTACATAAACCAACACACAGTTTTCAATAAAATTACATTATGTACATAAGACTAATTAAAAGTAGAATTCGAAAAGGATATAACGAGCTTTGGATTCTACAAACTCACTTAAATTCAAATTATTACATTTCAATTGAATTAATTTTAAGACAAATAATTATAAACATTTCAACACGTCATTTCTCCATTAAGCAAAAACGAACTGTTTTCGTCAGTTATTTTTGGCGCGTTTCTTCTGGCAGCCTGCCATTTCGCCTATCAGCTGTTCAAAATCCCATAATGTGTGAGTGCTGCCAAGTTTTGAAACGTCCTCATGGGCGCGCTCTCTCTCAAAATGAATAAGTTTCACATCTAGTTATCTATGGTTCAGACGGCAACGAAGTAACATTAGTGCAGGTTACTTTAGTTTTTTTCGTATAACACCAACACAATGTCTGTTTTTTGGTAAGCAAACCACTGTTATAGCCCCGGTTACATCAGAAAATCAGCTGTTTTGTTCAAAATAGCTTTGAGCCGGCTAACGGTCTGTACTTGGTGACACCTCTACTTTCAGTAAATCGTGTTTTAAAGTATCAAAAACCATGCGATTAGTTTATATGCCAGTTGTAAAGTGGAGAAAGTTATTACCCGTGAATAGTTCCGCTCTAATTATCGGATCATTTACACCTGCTTTCAAGGATATGTATCATAGTTGAGCTCGGAAATGAATATTCACAGAACGTAAGTTATTATGGATGATAAAATCCGACCAAATTCACCTAGCAGTTGGAATTTTCGTAGGTGACAAATGACGCAGTAGCCACCTAAGCGATTCTGACTAAGTTCAACGAAATTGCAGCAGTTACTTTTCGTGCTATCAGCTGATACAAATTACGCCAAATAAAGCCAAATCTTTTTGCATTCTCTTCCAAAGCATAGCAAGTCCTCCGTCTCCTCTGTAACCACTAGCAGTTACCGCGTTGCATAGTTTCAGGGCTGCAGCGTTTACATTTACTCGTATGTCATGGCCCAGCCGACATTACACTCAACTCATCGTTCCATCCTCAGCGATGCTCTTCGTCGCCAACGGGCAACGATTCACAAACTTTCTGCAAAATCTTTCTCTCGAACACTTGAAAGGCCGCCACATCAGTTTTTACCATCATCCATGCTATGACGACATAGGTATGATTTTTGTTCATCAAGAGAGTGCAGAACTACTCGTAGGTATTTGAGTCTAATGTAGCCCTTATTGGCAAGATAGGTTCTACGTTGAATTTAGAGCCTGATATTATTTTTACATCTGGTTTCCAAGTAAGCGAAGTAACTAAACAATGTCGTGGTATTGAGAGGTGTTGAGTGTTCTTTCGGAGAGAGCAAATGCTTCATATAGTGTAATTATTCTGAAATGAACCAAATCCGACCATGAAGGTGGGTTTTTTTTTCAAATATCTGACACCCAAGTCATCCAGCGGATTGTGTTGTTTTTTGTAGTGTATAGTCAGCGAAATCTGAACTATACTAAAGCTTCTTGCTCATCGGCAAGTGGGACTAAAATCGATTGCAAAATTCATACCGAACAGACAGGCCGAGAGCGGTCTTACTCCGTGAGGTAGTACCTTTTTGGCAGTTCCGCGGGCAGAGTTTAATATGTAGGCTTACCAGTGAGGCTACAAGTCATTTGCCAGTATAGCAGTACTCATGAGAATGTCTTCTTCGCCGGCGTCTTCCCGGAAAACAAAGAGACCGAAAGTGGTTAGTAGGCCGCATTTCAAAAGGTGAAACCTATTTGTAGTTTACTTTTTTCACGAAAGTTTTACGTTTTAGAAAAAGATGCATTAAAAAAATAAAATACTCCTCTCGCTCTTATTTAGACGGAATCTAGTTAAATAAATTTTTTTGGTCCTCTTAAGCATCTCGATTTAAGAAAAATGAATAACCTTAAGATGGCTTCATTTTCACAATACCGCAGCAGCCCCATAATGATGCAAAGGTTATGTACAAAATCAAAAACAAGTACAAAGTCGAATTTTCTCTACAGTCATTTCAATTAGACAAGCTTCACATGGGCAGTAACTAATTATGAGCACTCTTTCACCACGCTTTGGTGGCAAGCAGCTACGTATACACATACCTATATAAGTTCATAGGTCTGTACCTTCCCTGCAGGGAAAACCTTAGCTTTCACTAGCAAATGCCTAGTACGATTTCACTAAGAGCACCTCGCTACTGATTTATTGAATTGCACTCTGTTTTCAGAATGGGATTGTAATGGGTCGGTATAGTTTTTCTTTTTGCTGAATTCAGTAAATTTGAGTTATTATGCCACATTTGAATTTTATGTAATACAAAGTTATAAACTAATGAGTCTAGAAATAAACTTAAGTAAAATCATTTAATAAAAATTGTTATTGCATTTAAGATTTAAAAAAGAATAGAAAAAGGTATAGGTAAAAAGGGAGGAGTGGGCGTTGGAGACATGGCATTTTAAACATTTTTACGGATGGCTTGAAGCTGAACGGAAGGATTGATGGGGGAGTATTCAGCGAGTAGCTCTCCATCAGGCTCAAATTCAGTATTCCAGACCACTATAGTGTTTTCCAAGCGGAGGTAGCCGCAATTAAGGAAGCAATGGATTGGTTGCTTACTTCAATTATTACTGTCAAGGACATGCTGCGATAGCCAAGGGACAATTAGGGTATTGGGCTCGTTGCTTGTACTAGTACGTTCAAAATTAGTTGGTGAATGCCTGGCTTCGCACTCGACTACAACCGAATACTTCGGTTCCTTGTCGCAGTTGCATAGCGGGAAACTGCTGAGCTTAAGAGCTGTCTTATAGACGGTTTCATCGCGAAATGAGGGGATTGTGGTTCCCTCGATAACCTGTGGCCTCCTCCTTGAAAGATGGGTCTCGCGTCAACTCAGCGAGCTCCGGGTAGATCGGGGGCACTCAAGCCGCAGCTCGCAAATTTGGTAAGTATCCTTATCGGATATTGTCCGTTAGGTGTACATGCGGTGAGACTTCAAATTGCTTCAAATCCTTTCTGCAGAAGTTGTCTGGAGGATGAGGTGGAATCGTTTCAGCACCTTCTTCTCAGCTGTCCTGCTCTCGTCGGGCACAGATTCAGACATCTGAGCTCTCACTTTTTTGCTACATCTGAAGATACAGCAGGTTTAAATATCACACACCTGGTGAATTCCATCCATAACTTGAGGCTGTTATTACAAAGCTCCTTCGTTCTTTTTTCCACCTCTTTTATTCTTTCCCTATGTATGGTATCACAATGAATGAATTTTGGGCAGCCATTTATCCTGTGCCTAAGATGTAAAAAACAAAAGCTGAAAGTTGTCTGTTCCTAGAATCCCAGAAACTCTGGAACTATTGGAAAATAGATGTTGAGCGCTTTAGATCTCATCTCGGAGGCTTGGTACTGTAGTACTTTCAACTATCGAAAGAGCGTAGAAAAGACGAAAAATGCCCACTTCCTGCAAAAATAAAGTAAGAGGGGGAACTTTCCATGGTTTTAAAGTTACTAAAAGCCACTGGTTCCGTATTAGTAGTTTTCCCTGCAGGGTAGTTATTCTTTTCTACAAACTATAGATGCGTATGAGTACATACGACTATATGGATTGCGTTTGAGTAATTGTACACAACTCGATATTAAACCAAAGGTTTCTACTTGACCTTTAACTAAATATTCAATGAACATTTGCGCATTTACCACACACAAATGTTGCAATTTCTTATTACTTTACGCTAGTTGCAAATTTTTCTATTGCATGTATGTATGTATGTACTTAGAGCCTATGCTAAAAACAATTGGTTTGAAATCTGTAATAAGTAAGAGTGGCATTAGGGTGTTCCTAATTTTACGAAATCAATACGTGCAAATGTTCGGAAGTATTTTATATAGAGGAAAATTGTCAACATCGGATACAAAGAAGATTCTCAAAAATCTACGCAGTATTCGGGGAACTTCAAGCCTTCACTTTATTGCACTAAAACTGAATGGGCTATAAAACTGCTTACGTAGGAGTTTTCTGAAGATTCTAATTGAAAGATTTAACTTTTATATGAAAGAAAATTGTCAACATCGCATGCAAGAAAAAATTCTCAGAAATCAACGCCAATTTTATTACACTAAAATTTAATGGAATGGGCTATAAAACTGCATTCACAGGAATTTTCTGAAGATTTTATAGTTAAAAAGTTTATGTGAAAGAAAACTGTCAACATCGCATGCTGAAAAAAATTCTCGGATATCAACGCCAATTTTATTATACCAAAATTGAATGGGATATAAAAATACATATGCAGGAATTTTTGAAGATTCTAATTGAAAAGTGAAACCTTTTGATAACAGTAAAAAATTAAAGAGAACAATTTGCCATGAAAAATGTTGCTAATATTGTAGAAAGATAAGTGCTGATGATTTAAAAATCCCATTAAAAAGTTCACTCATACAAAAAATGCTATCTGAGCGCAATGTGGCGTTTGTTGAACTAATTCGTTGAAAAATGCCAGATTTTTGGAAAAAAGTCCTGAATGTTTGAATGCGAAGGAATTTATGGCGAAAAAACTCAACAAATATCACCGAACAAGCAACGTTTTCACCCGATATGGCAATGGCAGACACTTTTCTCTTTCCAAAGCTCAAGTGGCCACTTTCAAGCACTCGTTTTGAGTTGTTAAAATAAGATACATCGATGGAACGACTATACAATAGTTAGTTTATACAAGCAAACAGCGTGGAGGATTTTAGCTATATCTACCCTATGATCAGAAAGTACCAGCAATGTTTAAATAAAACAAAACAGACCCGTCTAAATATGAACCGTCTGAAGCAACATACTTGTGCCAACGTTAAACCCAGCCATCCATGCACCCCTGGTAGGCCGACGAAAGGATGGCCTTTAGATCCTTCGTCGCATAATCTTTCATCTCCTCTATCGGCTGAAATCTCCTTCCACGAAGTGGTAACTTCAACTTGGGAAACAAAAATAAGTCGCACGGGGCCTTATCAGGTGAATACGGTGCTTTCACGATGGTATTTACTTGGTGTTTGGTCAAATAATCCAGCACAATGTGGGCTCGGTGCGATGGCATGTTATCATCATGCAAAATCCAAGAATTGTTTGCCCACATTTCCGGCCGTTTGCGACGTACAGCATCTCTCAAACGCTTCAAAACAGATAAATAATATTCTTTTTTGACTGTTCGGCCCGATGGAAGGTACTCATGGTGCAGTACGCCTTAGGAATCGAAGAAAACAGGGTATTATATGTATATGTGAAAAATATTGATCCAAGTAAAGGGTGATCAGATTGGAGGCACTTTTTCCAATAGGACTTATTTGACAGATCGCGTGTGACTACTGTCAAACTAAATGCATCATTTTTTCAGTATTCATTGATAATTTCATCATGGAAAGACTTACTACTCCACAACGTTTACAAATCGTGCAATTGTATTGGTGCTGTCTATGGGCTGGAGGTCCATATTTCTTTAAAGACGACGCTAGCGTCAATGTAACAGAGCATGGCGAACGCTATCGTGACGAGTTTTTGATACCGGAAATTACAGCCCGAGATCTCCTCAACATTTGGATCCAACAAGACGGCGCTACTTGCCATAGAACCCATGAAACAATTGATTTACTGGGTCGTCGTTTCGGTGAGCAATTTAGCGCTCGTCTCGGACCAGTGGATTGGCCACCAAGATTGTGTGATATCACACCTTTAGACTTTTATTTGTGGTGATTTTAGAAGTCTAAATACTTTCAGAATGAACCAGCTCGATTGAGGCATTGAAGTTCAATCGGAGTTCTCCAGCGAGTCATTCAAAATTGGTGTTTATGGAGGGCCGAATTATGGCGCTGTTGCGGCCCACATTTAAAAGGGATCATCTTCAAAAAATAAAAGTCATGATGGTTCTACACAAAAGTAATAAAGATTGCCCTATCAATTTGAATTTTCGTTGTTTTATTTCAATTTAAAATCAGATAACTCTAAATGGATCACCCTTTATATATACATATTCCTATCGTTTCGTGTCGAAGCAAAGGTCTTTTAATGAAAGCAACAAATTATTGAAAAATACTGAACTGTGTTTTTTTTATAGCATTTTTAGAAAGAAACTAGCCCTTGGCATACCTTTAAAATGTATTAATTGTACTGAGCTAAAAGTTGCTTTTAATGAGAAGTAAGTTTCAATCTTACCGGCCTTTCATACTATACTTAGAGCTTTTACAAACGATTTTCAAATTAGCACTTATGCCAAACATTTTCTCAGGCAAATCCAATCACGCAGAGGCCAGCGCAATAAGATACAATCAGCCTAATTCATGCTAGCTACGTCGAGTTTGTATTAAGAGCTATCAGATCTATTTTATGTATAAAACCATACATAGATATATACAACTCACGTAATACTTATTAGCAAAGTTAGTGGCAATTAATTTTTTATTAATCATTCGTACTTCGTAGGTTTTGGGCCTTAGGTCATACACAAAACAACAGGAAGTATGATACTATATATTAATTGTATTGGCATAAAATTAAGTTTATACAATACAGGTTAATTCAAAGGCAGTTTAAGCAAATGACTTGCACAAAGAAGTCAAATAGGGCGCATTGCAATAACAAGAAAAACCTTATCAATTTCGCATATTTTGTCGTCATTTTCCCACAGCTTTTGTTTCACCTGAAGCTCTTGGAATAAATAGATTTTATAGCACAACCAAGCCTATTTCTGATCGCTTATCACTAAATGCACTCGTTTCGTTAAAGTGTTTTACTTTTTTCAATATTACTTTGTTTATATGCGATAACGCCAGGCATGAGTAACCACAGCAAATAAACAAAGAAGCGCAAGCTAGCAGTTCTTGCACGCATCCAACTCCCAATCACAAAACTTTGCCAAACAATCTTTATCAGAGGTAGAAAAAAATACGACTATTTTATATTTTATTTATTTACGTTTTTTTTTTCGTAACAGCTCCGATGTTTTTGCATTTATAATGCAATGAGTAATTGTTTAGGCTGTGGTAAAACCGCTCGGTCAGATAGCCGGCAAAGTCATTAATCATGGTCAAGAGTCCGCCAAATTACACTTATATTAAATTGTGTTGATATGAATGCTCATGTTGGATCTATTTTAGATTGACTGACTAAATGCGATAATAATTTAAAACAAGTAGAATTTCTTAGAAAGTATGAAGTAGTAACAAAATTTTAGCGCTGCGATTACAGCAATTAGAATTTATTAAAGATGGTATCAGTAAATCAGCTGATTTTTTTTCTTTCGTCATGTCCATGTGGCTGTCAGCTCAAAATGATACTAGGTGAATTCATTATTTGTTTTCAACCTTGACAACCAAAGGTACAAAAAATTGTTGTTAAAGTCTGTTACATAAGATCGTGGTCACTGTTACACGTAGATAAAAAATCAGAGCGTCCTGTTTCTTTTTCTATGACATAGAGGGCACTTCAGTCCTTCATGCTTTTTGTAAAAAGTCAGCTGTCTGTCAAATTTAGTCTTCAATTGAGTGGTTTTTCGAAATGAGTGCTGTTTACGCCTCTCGCTTTGAGGGAATTTTTCTATGTTTGCATGAAAAAGGACCCAAATTAACGCAAACTGCTGCTGCGAAATATATAGGAAAGTCGAAGCAGTTCGTTAGCAAGTGGATAAATCGCTATAAAAAAGTCGGTAACGTTGATGATTTTCCTGATCGCGGAAGTGCAAGCAAAGTTTCAAAAAAAGACGAAAAACAGATTCTCGCATTGTTCTCGAATGATCCAACTTTGACTTCACGTGAAGTTGCTGTGAAATTGAAAGCAAATGGTGTTGATATATCTTACGGTACGATTCGCAGGCACTTGCTAACCAATAAACGGAAATATTGCAGCGCTGAGGAAAAACAAATCCCACCCTAAATACAAAAGGGTCAAAACTCAAAATGTAACTTTTGCTCAAATATGAACGAGACGTTATCAATAAAACGGTCCGCGGATGACATATGGCAAAAATAAATTTTTTGTTTTTTGGTAGGACTGTTATAAGCTTACATGGCAAATTTCAGCGTGATATGTCACATAGTTTGTTTTCTGTGCTACTGTAAACAATTCAAGCTCGAGTGTGGAAAATTTTGAGTTGTGACTCTTTTGTATTTAGAGTGCGAAATGTTGAGTGCAAAACACGTTGTAAAACGAAGGAAAACTTGGACCGCGATTGGAGCAACGTAATTTTTCCTGATGAATCCTCCTTCTGGGCACTTCCGAGCATCAAACACGCCTGGACAACCTCCAAATCAACTTTCTGGACAAATTCGGAAAATTTGGAGGCCTTTTCTGGTAAAACATGCAGAAAAACTAGTGGAAAGTATGCCCCGACGGTGCCAGTCCATAATTGACAATGCAGGAGATTGGACTTGCTACTGAGGTATTTGCATTGAGTATTGACGACAGTACTATCAATGGACAATATCCTTTTCATATTCAATTTTTCATAACCGAATTTCAAAGTCGCTGCCCTCTGTCCTCGATAGCCTCACGAATTCCATCTTTAAGGTCTTGAATCGACCCTGGGCGGTTGGCGCAGACCTTCTCTTTCGCGTGGCCTCAAAGAAAAAAGTCACAAAGTGTTAAATCACAAGATCTCGGTGGCCAATTGTGATCACCTCTTCGAGAGATAACACGGTCCGGAAACTTTTCCCGTAAAAGATCAATGGTTTCGATGCTTGTGTGGCACGTAGCGCCGTGTTGTTGAAAATAAACGTTGTCCAGATCAATACCATCCAATTCCGGCCATAAAAAATCGTTAATCATCTCTCGATAGCCTTTTATATATTTAAATAAAACCTATTAGTAACTATTGAAACCCCTTTAGTAACTACAGGTTAGTTGAAAAGTATTGAAAAAATGACGCTTATTAAGCAATAGGAGAATTAAAATTCATGCGCCATTTTAATATTTCATCTTTCATTTCAGCATACAAACATTTTTATTTCGATCTGTCAATTTATTCATTGTTTACAAGCCAGCTGAAATTGCCGAGTTAGTATATTTTTTAGAAAGCAAATAACGAAAGATAAAACTATTTCCTTTAAAAGGTTTATTAGCAACAGAAAGTCACAGAACAGTGTTGAAGAAATAAGCTCTGACGGTATTGCTCTTTTCTCCAAAAAACCAATGGACGACATTTTGTATGGTAAATTGAAAATTGGCTGGTATGGTATGAGGGAATATTCAAAGAGTTGGCATGGTTCAAAGACTGGCATTTGTTCTCATGACCGGTGCAATGTCAACCACGCCATCAAAAGCATTATATACAAGATTAAACCTCCTTCCAGTGGATCAGCAGGCAAAATATAGCGCTCGCAGTGCGGCAATAAAGTTGAATGACTTAAGTAAACGGTCAAACGCAGGTTATGTTCATAGAAAAATTCTAACTGCCACTTCGGAACTTTCCAGACTAGTGGACTATGCACTCCCGCCTACAATTGCCATTACAACGTTCACGATCCTCGTACCCTCAAGAGAAAAGTGGGATCGAGACGATGTAAGACAGGCCGAGTCCGTCCATGTATACGCTGATGGCTCGAAGTTCGAGGGCAGGGTGGGCGAAGAAGTTCTTATATATTCCGAGCATTTGGGGATCTCCTTGAGTTTTTGGCTTCGCAATTACTGCAGTGTATTAGAGGCTGAACTGATTCCAACAATAGAAGCCGTCACACTGGTATCGAGAGATGATAGCTACATTTTCACCGATAGCCAGGCGGCGCTAAATTAATTCCAAGGTAGCCATAAAATGCCGTACATCTCTTAACGCACATGGCGTTAGGTAACATGGCGTTCCTGGTCATTGTGACATCGAAGCTAACTGTAGGACCGACTAACTAACGAAACTCGGTCCCATGTTGACTGATGAGTACATAACGAATGACATAGGCATACCCTTACAGACTTGTAGGGGAAAGGAAAACGTAAGAGCAGCAAATGAAGAATGGCGTAATGAAACCACCTCAATGCTAAACCCACAGAATATCGCCTTAGTCAAAATAAGCACAGTCTTCGCACACTGATTCCTAATAGAATCAGAGGATGGACGTGGAAGCATATGACTTCTACAGAAGCTGTCTAGATGAGGGGGACGTAAAGATAATATCTTCCTGTGTCAGTGACCTGTTCTACCCAGACGTAGATTTACCATTTTAGGTGGACATTTTTTTTAATGGATTGGAAGATCTCAGTACTGTGCAAATCAGTGATCTTCTGAAATTTTCGAACCAAAATATATATAATAGGTATATAATTAGCGCGTACACCCTTTTTGGATGTTTGGCCGAGCTCCTCCTCCAATTTGTGGGGACTTACAGTTTCAAACCGATTCCGAATGGCAGATATGAGAAGCTTTTTCATGGCAGAAACACACTCTTTCATCATTTTGGTGTTTTCACCGAGATTCGCACAATCATCCTGAGTGTGTCTCATAGCGGACAACCGCTTCAACATAGCCTAACTAGTCCAGTCAAAAGAAGATTTAACTTCGTAATTTTAGGAGTATGCGAGTTTATGGTTTTATTATGTAAAGCCCATCACTGTGAACTTAAGTTTGAGTTGGGCTTGAGGGCCTGATATATATGGATTAATAGTATGTAAATTTGGAGTTTGTGGGTAAGCCTGCTCGCGGTATGATAGGGATGGTTTCTAGGGGTTAGGGCTGTGTGTGACTCGGTACCCAAAGGTCAGATAGTGTAGGAGTGTGGTGAGTCAGCACACTTATAGTGTGAGACAAAATTTTAAGAAAAATAAGACTCAATTCAAGAAAATTAGTAATCGACTATATCATGTCTATGTTATCTCAATCGATTTTCAGGTGTAGGAAAATTTCGAAACATGAAAATTTCAAAATGCGATATCTCTGCGAAAAAAATGATATTTGAGCAAACAAAACGCCATTTGAAAAAAGAAGGCTTGTACTTAAAGATGCCATCCTTTAATTTTGGTGAAAGAAAACATCTGCAAGGCTACATAACCTCAAATATGGGCAAAAATGGTGTTTTTTGCACTTTTCTCGAAAACCAGAGCTGATAGAGCAATTCTGAGGCCAGATTTGGATTCAGCGCATCATAAACCTTCGGAAATATATAGTCTGGTTGCTCCGCTTAGCAGCTCAAAATCATACGACTAAATAAAGATAGCGGAAAAAACTTATAGACAAAAATGTTCACAAAAGAATGCTCTATAAAAAAGTTCTGATGTATATTTTCCATAAAATCAATAAAAAAAAAGTTATTACGCTTTAAAACAATTGATCCCTTAATTTTTCACGTAATTTTGTTTATAACTTTTTTATTATTAATTTTACAAAAAAAAGTTTTGAATGAGTTTTTTTTAACAAAATTTTCGTAACTTTCGAAATTCACGAGATAAACGCAAAAAACCAGTTGCACCCTTATTTCCAAGATGGCGGCCGCGGGACACACCCCCGACCCCGAAAACTCAAATTTAAGTTCACAGTGATGGGTTTTACATAATAAAACCATAAACTCGCATACTCCTAAAATTACTAAGTTGGCTATTTTTTTCGTCTCTTTTGACTGGACTAAACCTACTACAGATAAATTGCATATCTATGTTTACAGCTTCCTGAGCACATCGCATGCTCCGCTAATGTCAGTAGCCTCTACTCTCAATTGCTCTCTTGTTTGATCGGTCTTCGAGAGTTTATGTTCGAGTGTTCACTGCTCTAAGAAACGCAGCGCTATTCGGCTTGACTCTACATATTCACACAGGCGTCCATGGAAGAAGTTTAAAAGTATACTCGTATTGGGAAATATTGTAAAAGTCACCTCCCTATTTGCTCACAGTGATATGGGCACTTACACTCGCACTTACAAAAGTAGAAGCAATGAAGAAGTACATATGAATATTTCGTGAAACTTCTGACACTACTTTCTACTATTTAGAATGCACAAAAATACTTAAAATGCAATTCATGTAGCCTTATTCTGTTTTCAGTTTTTGTTTTTAACATTTCTCTTACAAACTTTTGCCAAAGCACTTGAGGCAGGCTCCGCAGCTGTAGCTGTTACACTTTCTACTGCATTCTTTAATAAAGTATACCTACCATACATGCTGTTAAAAAAGTCCGGGAATTGATCATTTAAAGAGACCGTTTGAGGGATTGTCAAAAGTCAAACAAAAGAAAATCCAATCCAAGCCAGACGGTAAGTAAAGAGATAATAATATGCGGCGTTTTATAGAGCAAATTCATCGAAAAAGACAAGATTTGTGGTACAAAAAAAAGAAGGCAAGATTTTGTTTTTACATCGTCATAACGCACCAGACTATTTTTGTTAATAAACTTCTGGTCAAGAACTCAACAAAAACATGCCACAATCCCGTATTTAACTGCTATTCTTCCGGCATATTTTATTTGTTTTTGTTTATTTCCGAAACTTAAATAACCCGTTTTCAATTGTTAGAGGACATAAAAATAAATTCGCCTCGAGAACTGTAGTCGATTCCGTAAAATGTATTTGAAAAATATGTCGATGATTGAATTATTCGTTGGTTCGCAAGGTGTCTTTTAAGGGGACAGATACCTGTAAAATTTCGAAAAAAAAAATGTTTAATCCTTTAAGAATATGTCAAAAAAACTTTAAAACGTAAATTTAAGTATTTCTTATATTATAGATCGTCAACCGTGACGACTCTATTCTTTGCGTTCGAGGGCTGGGAGAGGAATTTGCATGTATTCAAACTTTAGACGCGTTTTTCTCAAAACTATGTTTTTCGAATGAAATTTTGCACATATCTTCTTTAAGATATTACTTTCTATGTGAATTTACAATTCGAAATTTTTTCGAAGCAAAAATAGTAGGAAAATTCGCCCCAAAATTCATTTTTTTAAGCATTATTTTGTTCCCCTTTTTTTTTTAATTCATATAGAATTTATGACATTCATAAATAGAAAACTTTTGGTTTTTTGTATTCAGGTCACTGAAGCCGATGCTACAATGCCCGCCGATTGAGAAGCCCGCCATCCGCCATTTTAAATGATTAAAAAAAATATAAAATTGTATATTATTTTAATGTATAATGTATATATGTATTTTGAAAAAAATATTTTGACTTCTGCATTTTAAATAATTTTAATGAAAATCAGGAAAATATGGCCGTTTACAGGTATCTGTCCCCTTAAGCCGATACAATACATTTGAATAGACAAAAAAAAACATTTTGTTTTTTATTAACGACTTCCAGGCACTTTTTCAACAGAGTCTATATGTAAATTCATATGTAAGCACTTTCGTAAACTCGGTGAATGTTCTTTTTGCCCGAAAGTCAGCACCTGTGCGGCGATCTTCTAGAAAGTGATTGTAATCTTATTTGTTTGGTATATTTGTCACGAGTTATGTGTCACGTTGTAACTGAAAAAAAGGAAAAAAATGCGCACTTCACTCATGCAAACACACATGCACGTATCCACAAGTGTAAGCTGTGACTAAGGAAAGCATAAAATTTGTTTATATCTTTTCCTTATACAAAAATCAAAAAACAATACAAAAAAAATGGATTTATAAAGGGAAGAAATTCAACTAATTAAAGAAAAGCCAAGTGAAATAATAGAAGAAGAAGTGCAAAATGTAGAAAACACTCCATTAAATAACATTTATTTGTGCGAACGAAGCTAAGCTTTTACTACCACAACTCCTAGTACTGGTTCCCACCGCCTTCAGTGGCCTCAACGCTTGGCACATAAAAGCGCATGCATGCTACACACACACACACACACACACACACATGCACGTACAAATCGACGCTCTTTGTGGCAATAATGTTCGCACAGCTATTCACAGCTAGTAGTTGGTTGGTTGGCTGGCTAATAATATTTTTACTTTGATAGTACTCGCGCGCCTGTACGTGACTCCGTGGTTTATGTGACTTTCTTTTCCAACTCATTTCATTTCACCACAGCTACTATTTGGCTGTCTTTATGCGCCGCCGTATTTTGCTGTGCAGTTTTGTTCAAATTTGAATTTTTTTCCAATTTCGAATGTCGCTTAATAGCCAGTCAGGCATTCTATGGTTTATATGCATACATACAGACATACATACATGCATACATACATACAAAAATAATTCGCATTGAGAGATGAACTCTTATTAATAGTTTGGCCGAACTTCTCCTCCGGTTTGTGATATCCTACACCAGAGGCCACCTAAATTTTTACTCCACCTCCGAATGGCAATTATTTTTGTATGAAAAATTTGTTCATTGTAGAAATATACTCGTAGGTCTGCCCTAACTTGCCGAGGCGCGTTCGCTTTTAAAAAAAGTTGCGAAATATTCACTGTGGGCATCGAACCCATAATCTGCCGAATAATAGTTACGCACAAACGTGCTCGACTACGGCAGCCACTGTTTTAGTTTAATGTGAAATGCAAAAAACAGCAACAAACATCAAAACAGAGGTCTACAAGTACCTCTCAATCGATCGATCGCTACATTTGAATTACTCCTTTGTCGTCTCGCAAATTGATCGATTATTCACGATCATGAATTTGTGTGCGTTAGATTTTTTTTTTGTTGTGGAAAGCTTCAATTAAAATTGGAAATGCAATGGAACAAAGAGAATTCGTACACTTTCTAATCTAGATTAGTTAGGTGGTTTAATTGAATGTACGTGGCTCAATAGTCTAGGTAGGAAGCTGACTATGGAAGGCAAAGGTAAAGCGATGCTAAAAAAATGAATTTTAAATCAAATTCCGTCTTCACAATTTTTATGATATCCTCGTTTGGAGTAAAACTAGTATTTCCTATAAGGAATAACTAGAGCAGCTCTTTATATTAACCCTTAGGCCGCCATTTTTTGTTTGCTTTGACTTCAATTTTTTTTCACTTATAATCGTATCACCATTATTTTCGAAGTGCATCTACATATAAAATTGCATCCTCTCCAGAACTCATTGCATGGCACAAGTAATACTGACTATCAGATTAGCGACTCTAAACACTGCATCACAGGTCATCCCTTCAACCTTGAGGTGCAGCAGCATATCCAAAACAAATTTCAAAGTCACATCACCGACAACAAAAATAAGTAGGGTGAAAAGATCCTTCGACTCGGCACACATGGCTGGACAACAAAAGCGAAGGCGAATATAAGAGAAGAACTAAATTTAGAAAGACTTATCCATCTAAGATGTGCACAACTAATGAAACTTTCGCCAGGTAGGCCATTAGCAATTTTTTTTTTGGTATTGACTCAAACCGATAAAAGAGTTTTATGAGAAGCACAAAAGATAGCCATGAAGATTCTTTCCAAGAAGGAAACCATCGGTTACTTAAGGTGAGTTTGAGATAAATGTTGGCGAAATTTACGAAAAGTGTGCTACGATCAGACAAATTTTCTGAGTTTTCTTAGTTCGTACCAGGGTAATCTTTCCAAATAAGTGGGATTGGAACGAGGGGAAAATCTGCATCGAAGCTGATACACCTGTTGTTGTTGTTGTTGTAGCAGCATAAACATTCCCCATATTTACATGCGGAGAATGCTGCTGGAGTGACAGTCCTTGGCCGAATATAAATCCGGGTCGTTTCGGTAACGTAGAACCGACTGTCGTGGAAACGCTCATACATCTGTCGACGCTGACGGCTCCGAGATAGAATCAGGAGTCGGGGCAGGGGTTTTCTCTAAACCAGCCAATTTACCTATTTCCTTAAAATTGCCGAATGCTGTTAGTGTTTTTAAGGCACAAGTCTTTGCGATCCCGTAGAAATGCAAACTGCTTAGGGAACATGGGAGCGAGGGAGATATTAACATTTTTTTCCGATAGCCAAGTCGCGATCAAGGCTCTGACGACGACATGATGGGAATCCAACTGCGGTCAATTCCTGTAAGTAAATTATCAAATCTTTTGGGTGTACAAGCAACTTTTCCCTGATCTAGCTTCCAGGGCATAGGAACATAGAGAGAAATGAAATTTCTGATGAGCTTGCCAAGAAGGAAACTAAACTGGTCTCAAAGACCTCCTACCCGGTCATCGACATCTCATTGACTGTTTTTTAAATGGAATTGCACAACCTATTTCTCAGGAAATAACACATAAACCTCCCATCAAAACAGAAGCCGGCACATGGGCAAAAACAAGCAAAGAAAAAGCCGACACCCTAGCCAGACACTTCTTAGACACATTTACAAGCGAAATGGATAATCAAAACATTAACATTAAATCTGATAAATAATAAACGTTCCGCAAATCAAATCCACAGGGTTGCTAACAAAATACTTAACGATATGAATGACAAAAAATATTGAAGCAGCATCTCATTAACAAAAGAAATCAAATCAAGAATAAGTACCGGCAATTAAGTTGGCTAATCGGACGAGCGTCAAAACTATCACTTTATAATAAAGTGACTATATACAAAACAATACGGAATAGAAATATGGGGAACGGCTAAAAACACAAATATTCAGCTCATACAGCGAACACAATCCAAAATATTACGAAATATAACAAATGCTGGTTGGTTTATTTCCAATGAAGCCATACGTCGTGACTTAAACGTAGACACTATCCAAGAAACAATCACAAAATGTAGCACTAAGCATATACAGCGACTGTCAGTCCACCAAAACGAAGAAATGCGTAAAATAGCACCGACAGAAAACATCAAACGAAGATTAAAGCGACTCACACCGACTGATCTAACTATAAGATTTACAGTGTAATCTCAAAAAACAATAATAATAATAACAGATTCTTCTTACATTGGTAAAAGAACATAATAGACCTTAATTGCACCAAAATTACATATTGTTAATATATAACAGACTGTAATAAATAAAGGGGAGATATAAAAAAAAAAAAAATTGTCTCAGGAAAGAGATAGAGCTTCATTTCTTCATGTGCTATTTCGAAACCCTTTGACCCAATTGCAATAGACGGAGGACTCTGAAAGTCCTGGGAAATCTACACCATTCAATTTGTGTTACTCGTAGCCGTGCTTACCGGTCATTGGACGATCGGCACACACATGGAAAACTAGGTTTATCATTTAACCCCCATTGCAGAAGCTGTGGGGACCTTTCAAAGAAGGAAACGGGTGAGTACTTTTTCTGTAAATGTCCGGGTTTGGCTGCTAGATGATTGAGGCCACTGGGTACATCTTTTTTCGACAGCCTGAGACAGTGCGCCAACCTAAATCCCATCAATTTTCTCCATTACATCAAAAGCTCTGGCAGGCTGTAGATATCTGCCTGTTGGAGGTCTCATAATATCAAAACGGCGCTTTAGTGCTACTTGGGGAGTACCAGAATGGAACTTGAACCATTCCACCTACCCACCTAGTTTGGCAAGGGCTTAGTTGATATGAGGAAATGCACAAAGACCAGATGAAAAAAGAACGATGGTTCTAGATGCACTAGAAAGTAGAGTTTTCGATTTTCTTCGCACATTTTCGAACAGCCCGGGTAAATGAGTAACGAGTAACCGCACACCTGTTCGATGCTCATTACTCGAAAATAAGCAAATATGAGCTCGAGACTATCGAGCTTTTCGGGTAATTCGAGCATAACTTTGGATTAGTTTGACATTTTTGCCAACACTTTTTGGTAAGTTTTACAAGTTATTTATACGCAAATTATTTATCACCTGTGAATTTCGCTGCGAGCGTTAGTTTCTTAAATCCCGTACATACGTCAAAAGGAAAATGCTGGTATTGACATACTTTTTGTGTATGTATGCATGTACATATGTGTGTATTCAGTATTCAAGCTACTTCTTTATTACTACTTCATTAGTTTATTGTTGTCTTTATTGTGAAAAAGAATTGAGTTTCTTAGCATTTTCTACGCTTCTTGCTTGTCTTTCTTTTGTTTTTTCCCATCACTTTTTCGTGCGTTAATAGCCAAACGATTATGGCTAACGTGCTTTGTTAATAGCTTTCCAATGTTTGGCTTCTAAGCCCATTTAGAAATGGCACGCTTTCCGGTCGTTTCTCAAAGCCAAACAAATGGGCAGCCAGCCAGTCGATGAATAGCATTTTTTTGGTTTTTTGTGTTATTTTCCTCAAGTGGTCATGCAAATATTTTTTACTGTTACACACTTAACGTCTTCCGAAAACAAAAGCAAAAATAACCCATACAAAATTCAAAACAATATTTATGTGTTAATTTATGGTATGAAAAGGCCAGAGAAACGCAAAGTTTAATAAGTTTAATGAAAAATTAATGAACGGAGAGAGATCGCTTGTAAGTAATTAAAAATGTGTAACCGCTGCCGGCTACGTGGAACTCCGCTAAAGGGCAAGAATGGAATCTTTTACTTTCAAAATGGTTTTGTTCGGCTATATGTTTTGCAATATATGTATGTTTTTTGGCTAATAATAAATCAAATATATAATCTGCTAGTCATTCTAAATGGATTTACATTGAAAATTTAAATGATTATTTTCATACTTCTCAACAGTGTTGTGCATAGCATAAGCAACCGCAAGGGTTCCATTTTTTTGTGTTTTTTTTTTTTTGTTTTTAGTAATGCAGGGCATAATATTTTAGACGATTGTGAAGAGAAATTAAACGATGAGATTAAATAGTTACAATGTGCAAACATTTTGTACCAAATTTACGCAAAAATGCATTTTCCCCATGTTAATATGTAATTTTGTAATTTTTAAAGCGTTGGCGGCACGGATAAATATTAAGTAAAACTAAATTAAACTAGTAACACCTGTTATGGTGTCTGATTTTCTGGGCCATAAACAAATTTAGGGTCTGGCGTCAAGAAAACAAAACATTTTTTTTTTTGCAATCCTAATGTATCAGCTACTATTTTCGTTTTAATACATTTACCTCGATTTGTTTTTCATTAAAATTATACATTTGAAAAAATCCTTTAATTATCTCTTCGCCTCGCATACGAAGCATACAAAGCACTGTTGAAATTAGTCAACATCGCACGAAATTGAATTTGAATTGGCGATAATATCATTTCTTTTTTATTTATTTTATTTTATTTAAGTCAAACATACAACCATAGGTTAATTTTACAATGATTGACCTTAAGAATCGATAACATATTTAAATTCTAAAATGAAAATAATGAAGAAATTCGTTATATTTTGAAATTTTTGTATAAAAAAGGGAAGAATGCCACGCAAGCCACCAATGAAATTTGTGAAGTTTACGGAGACGATGCTGTATCAGTTCGAGTAGCCCAACAAGGGTTCGCTCGCTTCCGTTCTGGAAATTTCGATGTGAAAGATGCACCTCGCTCCGGTCGACCTATCGTTGAAAAAGTCGATGAAATTATGGAAAAGATTGACCTGGACCGTCACATAAGCTGCCATGACATCGCCAAGGCACTAAACATTCATCATCAAATGGCTTTGAACCATTTAAAGAAGGCTGGTTACAAAAAGAAGCTCGATGTTTGGGTTCCTCATGAATTGTCTGTGAAAAATTTATTGGACCGAATTAACATCTGCGATTCTTTGCTGAAACGAAATGACATCGAACCATTTCTGAAGCGAATGGTAACAGGAGACGAAAAGTGGAACAAATACGACAATAATGTGCGAAAAAGATCATGGAGCAAGGGTGGTGAAGCTCAACAAATGGTCGCAAAGCCAAGATTGACGCCTCGAAAGGTTATGCTGTGTGTTTGGTGGGATTGGAAAGGAATCATCCACTATGAGTTGCTCCAGCCTGCTCGAATGATTGATTCTAAACTTTACTGTCAACAACTGATGAGATTGAAGCAAGCAATCGAAAAAAAACGGCCAGAACTGATCAGCAGAAAGGGCGTCGTCTTCCATCAGGACAACGCTAGGCCACACACATCTTTGATGACTCGGCAAAAACTGGGAGAGCTTGGCTGGGAAGTTTTAATGCATCCACCATATAGCCCTGACCTTGCACTATCGGGCTACCATTGGTTTCGGTCAATGCAAAACTCCCTTAATGGAGTAAAGTTGGCTTCAAGAGAAGCCTGTGAAAATTACTTGTTTTTTTTTTGCAGTTGTTTTGCAGTTTTTCGCCGAGAAGCCACCAAAGTTTTACACTGATGGAATAATGTCTCTAGAAGAAAAATGGCAAAAGGTGGTCGACCAAAATGGTAAATATTTAGTTTAATAAAGTTCATTATAAATAAAAAAAAAATTAGTTGAAGTTTGATTAGAAATACGAAAAGACTTTTTCGACTACCCTATAGATTACAAAATTTAACAACGAAATTAGAATTACAGTAGTGATAAAAAGCCAGCAGTATTAAAAAAGTTGAAGTTGTGGAAAGTAACATATTAAAGAAATGATTAAAAAAAGTACTAAAAAAATGTATACAAAGTTGAGTACATTCCGCATTATTCGACAAAGTATCGAAGCAATCAATTTACACAAAGTATTGACGTTCCGTGCTTTATTATTACCTTTTAAAGAAAAGTGCAGCTGAAACGTGTAACACATTGATCAATATTTACGGTAATCACGCTCCATCGAATACAACTTGGAAAGAGTGGTCTCGATGCTACCAAAGTGGCAGTTTCGACGTGAGTGATAAAGATCGCGAAGGAGCACCGAGAAAAATTCGAAGATACTCAACTACAACAATTATTGGATGAAGACGCATGTCGAAGTCTTGCTGATATGCCTAAAGAGTTGGATGTTGACAGATCGACAGTCGGTAAACGTTTGCACGCGATGGGAATAGTCCAGAAAGCAGCTAACTGGGTGCCACATCAATTGAAGGAGAGGAATATCGCTAGACGTTTAGTGCCGTGTGAGGTGCTTCTTGAACGGCAGAAAAGAAAAGTTTTTCTGAATCGCATCGTCACTGGCGATGAAAAATTTACCTATTATGATAACCTAAGAGACGAAAATGTTAGAGCCTGCCAGTTGAACCAGGTCCATCGACAGCGAAAAAAATATTCATGCTTCAAAGGTTATGTAGTGTATCTGATGGGATCAGACGGTTGCAATATATTAACTCAACTCCTTAAACCATCTGAAACCATCACTGACGATCGTTACCAACAGCAGCTAATGCGTTTCAATCGAGCTCTCAAAGAAAAGAGGCCGGAATGGGACGATAGACAAGACAAACTGCTTTTGCTGCATGACAATGCCAGGCCACACGTTGCTAAATCGATCCAGAAATATTTAGAGGGACTGAATTGGGAAATCTTGCCCCACCCGCCGTAATTCCCAGACATTGCATCTTCGGATTACCATCTGTTTCGGTCAATGCAGTCAGCCCTTATTGGAGAGCAGTTCACTTCTTACAAGAGCATCGCAAACGGGTCAATGAATGGATCAAGTCAAAAGAACTCGAATTTTTCGTCAGAGGAATGCTGTATGCCGTATGCTGCCTGCAAGATGGAGTAAAGTTGTAGCTTCCAATGGCACATACTTCACATAATATCATGTATTATTTAATTGTTTAAATAATTCGTAACTTTCTCAACTCAATATTATTCTTGACCGTATTTGATCCAAACACTTTTCGACGCGAGAGAACCGATAACAGCTCGAGACATATTATTATAAAAGAAATTTTCCTCAGGTTTTGTATAGGAATTTCAAGCCAAAAATCTTGCATTTTTTTCTACATTTAACAATAATTTATTTATCACTACACTTGAGGCAAGAAATTACTCTACAAGGTGAAGTCCAAAATAAACAAGACTAGGCCAAAATAGAAACCACAAAAGCTTTGTTCTGATAATTTCGAGTTTATTTATTCAAAATAGTCTCCTCTGGCCTCGATACACTGTTTTGCGCGATCTAAAAGCAATTTTTGAATTTTTTTCTCATCATTACATTTTTAATCACTACATTTGAGGCAAAAAATTACTCTAAATATTTTTCGAAAGAATTTACATTTACAGTAGGTTCTGTTTTTATGCGGCTTTTTTTTATGCGGTTTTGAAATAGTGCGGTTTTTTTTTAAATTACAAAATGCATGTCGACCTATCGGGAATTGTACATATAAACAAGATTCTAAACCAGCTAAGCAAAAACTCATCACAGATTACATCAGAAATGCTAACCCTACAAGTATGGAAGATATATAAAGATATAATTTTCAAAGGTACAATATTTGGTTTATGCGATTTTATTTAATTATTTCAGATTCATGCGGTCTATGGAACGTATCTATAGTAATAATATGGGACTAGCGCTCTTTTTTATGCGATTATTTCAGATTTATGCGGTTTTAGCATTTGAAACGTATCTATAGTTTTACTATAGAACTAGTAGCTTTTTTTATGCTGTTTTTGAAGTGAAAACTTCTTTAGAATCGTTGGGAGTGATTTGAGAAAAAGTGAAACGAAAAAGCGACCTTCTTGGCTACGAATATTACATATAAACGTAGCGACGAACTAAATAACTTTTAGGCCAGCACCGACAGCATGATGCGATAGCCGAGCGGCTAGCAATGTGAGCTTACGATTCAAAATTCTTGGTTCGAATCACAAGAAAAAAATTTTTTTTTTGAAATTTGCATTGTAGGACATTTCTGATTATTTATTGAAAACAGTTTTTTGGCTTTTCTATTTTTGGTTTAGATACTGAAAGTCAGTTTAAGTGAATCGGTATAAATATTTCGTACATTAATTTTTGTGAGCGTGTAATTCTCAAAAGGTTTATTAGAAAATCTATTGACTAGGTAGTGTGGTATCTGTTCTTATCGGCTTAACATCTGATAGATCCTCCATCGGAGGACAACAAATGTTAAACTGATTTTTGGAAATGGGCGGAGTGTTTTAGGGGCTTGCTCCACCTCTGCCACGGGTTGGCCCGGTATTGCAGTACCGCCGGGATTTCGGCCCAAATTATTGAATAAATACAAGAAGAAATAAACTAATACATTTAGCTTTGGTGGGAAGAGACATAAATTTTCATATGAATACAAGTAGACGAAAATGGAAGAAATTTGTAAGTCTGTTTCTTCGGTCCGTTTGGGTATTTTTTTTGACAACATCGAAACCAAAGCATTTGTATCATATTTTATCTATCATAAGCCACTCGTATCATTTGTTGAAATTGAAAACATTGAGGATGAATAAGAATAAAATGAAGAAAATAAAATATGAACTTTATAGCAATATTATAATGAACCTATAATTATCCCGCTCCTAATGCTGCTTTCGTCTTATTCTCTCTCAGTTTGTTTTACGGAAGGTTTCACTTCTATCGCGTCTAACCGTTAGACTGGTATTTTTTTTTATGCTGTTTCTTGCGGAACGTATCTACCGCATAAAAACAGAACCTACTGTATTTATAACTCAACAAAAATAAAAGGAGTCTATGATCTGCACAACACTGTATGTGGGTCGTGTTCTACATAGTCAAATTTTTCCAGCACTTTTGGCATTTTTGTTATTATTCAGTGTTAGCTTTAAAAATGAGGCAAATGAAGAGCAAAAATAGTAATTAAGCGCTGAGTAAAAGTGAGTTGAAATACCAAACAAAAAAAAAAAAACAAATGTTGCTCTATTAGAAACTTATCGTTGGTAATGAATATAATTTTAGGTAGCGCTAACATTTCCCGCGGCTGCGCTTGTACATACATACATTTATACCACAACAACAGGTAGTTATGTGTAAAGTTTGAAAGTTGCCGCTAGCTCAATAGTTTTGCTCTAATGGCTGCATATCATACGAACAATAAAGACATTGGCTGTCGCGCAGCGCTCGCTGTTGAGTGCTTTGGGTCACTGATCGTTCTTCGCCACTGGCTATTGGTCAGATCCGTGGAGCAAGGCGCCGTGCTGCGACAATTCGCTGTTTGTTGGTATTTCGTGGTTATTTTGTGCGATAATAATTGTTCAATTACATGTGTATTTAAAAAAGTAAAAATAAAAAAATTGAAATAAAAAAAATATAATTAAAAAATAGTTTCATATCCAGCATTTTTAAGCAAAAAAAAAAATAGTTTTTCGCAGCGCAGCTCAGATGGCACAGAGCAAGAGCAATTGTCGGTTGTTTATGAATTTTAATTGCTGCCCAGAGGCGGTCAGTAACTTTTTATTTTTTATTTGTTCGATTTATGCTCGCGGCAGCAAGAAAACGTGAGTAGCGGCAAATTTGTGCAAGTGACTTTGCACTAAACACACATTGAAAGATATAACTGCAGTAAGGTTGAGATGCAGGTTAATTAATTTAAACGGATTTGGTTGAAGAACCGATACATCTGATCATTTATGTATGTGAATGCCTTTTAAATGCATAATATAAACCTCTGCTTCTTTTTTATTTATTTTTTCTTTCACTTATAGAATTACAATCAATTCATCATTTGTTGTTATCCCCGTGTGCAGTAGTACACCAGGGCGTAACAGCATACCGGAATTGAGATAAATACGAACATTACGATGGCTCCACAAAGAAAAAAATATTATTATAAATAAAAACTTTTTTGATCATAAAACAAATTTACTACCTAAAAATAGCATTAGGGAAGCAAAAAAATTTTGTTTGGCCATCTCAATGTTATTTTATGTTATGTTATGTTATGTTATGTTATGTTATGTTATGTTATGTTATGTTATGTTATGTTATGTTATGTTATGTTATGTTATGTTATGTTATGTTATGTTATGTTATGTTATGTTATGTTATGTTATGTTATGTTATGTTATGTTATGTTATGTTATGTTATGTTATGTTGTGTTATGTTATGTTATGTTATGTTATGTTATGTTATGTTATATTATGATGTCTTATAATATCTTATGCTAATTATTTTATTTTATGAATCTTTATTTATAGAAACAAAGGAAATTTTCACATAGCTTTATCACGAAAACTGAAGCCAATGTTGCAATACCGAGGACGCCATTGAATTTAAAAGGCCGTAACGTCGATTGACAAAAAAAAAATTTTGATATTTTCGCTACAAAAATCGAACAGCTCATTATCATTTTCATGTCGCTAAACCAAGTTTTATTCTCTCCAAAACTTTTAACACTCTCGAGCTGATAAATTTAAAGATAAGTTAATGTGATCCTTAAAATGTATCTCGTAATAAGACGAATTTCATTAAGGCGATGTAAATAAAGCTTAGCTGGTTTTGCTAACAGAAACCATATCAGCCTTGGAACAAAAAGTAAATTTCTTCTTGGGTGTTGTTGTAGCTCCACAATTAGCAAATCAGCCAGTTGAGGAAATTAATTAACTTAAAGGATACCTTAAAACTAGAAATAGTTTATCGACGTGCAGTCAGGTCGGCTTTATTGGTTAGAAGAAAATATTACCCAAAAAATATATATTTTAAAATGAGCCAAAGTAAAAAAACAAAAACAGTTTAAATTAAAAAAACAGCAAATGTAACAAAAAAATATGTCATAAATGACCATCGCAAACTAATAAAATTGATAAATTCAAATTATACGTAGAATAAAATTGAGCAAAACATATACCGAAATAACTAAATGCGTTCAAATTGGCCTCGCCTCGTCAACGGCAGAAACAATAAAGAACACAGAATCAAAGCAAGTGAGTGATTGACTAACTAAAACCAAAATATAATACATGAAAAAAAAACAGCTATAAAATATATTTCATGAAACAAAAACCATTCACGAAACAAAAACAAAGCACAACCAAAAAAAATACTGTATGGAAACAATGGCAGCTTTATATACCTACCTACAAAAAAAAAGCAAAAGCTTATCAGCAACTAAAATAGGCGAAACCAAACATAATTGCCGCTTGAGTGTAAAATAGCAAATCAAAAGTGGTTTGCTGCCATTTGGATGGATAATATTTATGTAGTCTAATTTGCAATCGGAATTGCATTCGATGCAATTTTAAGAGCAAACTTTAAAATATAAATGGGTTAAAAACAAAACGAACTCGAAAAAAGTTATGTATGTAAAACAAATAGAAGCATGGAAATATTTTTGTTTTTTTATGAAATCATGATTGCACAAAAAGTGTAGATATGTATAAATCAAAACTATAAAACACAAATAAACGAAGAAAAAGAAGAATATGAAGAACACGAAACAAATAAAGCACATAAACCGCGTAATATGAGTACTCACCCAAGAATTATCTCTGAAATGTGACATTTTTGCGGCTAGTCCCACTAAAAATCCTTCTCTACGTTTGCTGTCGGTTTGTGTAGATATGGGTTTTTTCGCATGCAGTTTTTCGCCAGTTGAAATGTGTGAAATCCACAACTAATATTCGATTTTCTTTTGTTACTTTACTTTGTGGTAATTCGTAGTTAGTTCACTTGTAAACCGGTTATGCTAATTTATAGTAAAATTTGCTGTGTTAGATAATTAGAAACAAGAGAGAGGCAGCATAAGTAAGTATGTATACCTATTGCAGTAGCGATAATATTTTTTGTTTTGTATTTTATATTCACATGCACTTGAATGTTTTGATTTGCTATTTTATTATAAAGGGATTTTTTCTCCAATTTAAGTTAAAATAATTTTTTACATCCTTAAGTGCCTGTGGGTAATTCAAGTTCCCTTAGTTTAATTTGACAGAATTTAATTAAATTTAGTGCAGTAAAATTGTATTATTTTTTTAAATATTATTTTATTTCATTATTGAATTTCTCAGAATTTTTTTTAAAATTAAATTTTTTATTAATTTTTTATTAATTTTTTTTTTTTTTTTTTATTATGGCTTATTATAATATTGTTCTGACTTAGTAAATAAATGACAATTTATTTAAATTTATATATACATATAATTGGCGCGTACACCCTTTTTGGGTGTTTGGCCGAGCTCCTCCTATTGTGGCGTGCGTCTTGTTGTTGTTCCACAAATGGAGGGACCAACAGTTTCAAGCCGACTCCGAACGGCAGATATTTTTCATGAGGAGTTTTTTCATGGCAGAAATACACTCGGAGGTTTGCCATTCCTGCCGAGGGGCGACCGCTATTAGAAAAATGTTTTTCTTAACTTTGGTATTTACCGAGATTCGAACGTTCTCTCTGTGAATTCCGAATGGTAGTCACGCACCAACCCATTCGGCTGCGGCGGACGAGCAGTTTAATTTTACTATTTTTTTTTTAATTATTATTTTACTTAATTTTTGCATTTCTGAGCTTTTTGGTTTTTTTTTTATTTAATTTTTTATTTATTTATTTTCTTTGTTTTGGTTTATTATAATATTGTTTTGGCTTAATAAAAAAAGTAGAATTTATTTAAATTTAAAATAGTTTTTTTACTATTTTTTTAATTATTATTTTACTTAATTTTTGAGTTTCTGAGATTTTTGGTTTTTTTATTTGAATTTTTATTACTATTTTTTTGTTTTGACTTATTATAATATTGTTTTGGCTTAATAAATAAATTAGAATTTATTGAAATTTAGAGCAGTTTAATTTTACTATTTTTTTTTATTATTATTTTATTTAATTTTTGAATTTTTTGCTTTTGTTATTTAATTTAATTTCTTGTTTATTTAAATACATATGTATATTAATATATTTATATACTATTTATTTATTTATTATATTTTTTTGCTTGGGCTTTTGATGCTTTAAATAGTTTTTAGCTTATTTAATTTAATTAAATCTCTTTCCATTTAATTTGATATAACTTTCAGTTTGATTTTTTAAATTTGAATTTATTTTATTTTGAATATGATTTCATTGATGTTTTTTATTTACTTGCTATATTTTTTTATTTATTAATTTAATTTCATTTCATTTGATTTAGTTGAATTTTAATTAATTTTATTTTGAATATGATTTTATTGCATGTTTCTTATTTGTTTGCCCTATTTTTTATTTTTTTATTAATTCATTTAATTTAATTTAATTTGATTTAGTTAAATCTTACTTTTGTGTGCTCAATTTTGTTTTATATTGATGTGTTTTATGTTATGTGGTGCTGTGTTTTGTTATTCTATTTTACTTAAGTTTAGTTGGTTTTTATATGTTACGTTACGTTATTGTAAGTGCAATTTTTTTAATTTTTTTATATTTAAATTAAATTAATACTTTAATTTACTTTTATGTTAGTTTACTTTATTTTATCTTATTTTTTTTTTGTTTTTTTAATTAAATTAATAAACTTTAATTTACTTTTATGTTAATTTACTTTGTTTTATCTTATTTTTTGCTTTTATCTGATTATATTTTAACTTATTTAACTTAACTAAATTTGCGTTCATTTAATTTAGCATAATTTAATTTTTTTAAATTAAGTTAGTTTGTTTTTTAATTTAATTGAATTTTGTTTTATTTCGTTTCAAATATGATTTGGTTGTATTTTTTGTTAGTTTGTAATCATTTTTTGAATTACTTTAATTTTGTTTAATTTAATTTCTTATCTTATTTTCGGTTTTAGTTTATAATAATTTTGAATATTTTTAGCCAATTTTACAATTGGTTTAATTTAATTTTATTTTGTATTAAATATATCTTTTTTATTTTTATTTTCTAATTTATTTTAATAGAGTTTTATTTTATATTTTGATTTTTTTATGTTATGTTATGTTATGTTTTGTTATGTTTTGTTATGTTAAGCTATTTTTGTAATTTTCTTAAAAATTATTTAATGTTATGCCTCTTAATCAATATTTTTATTTTTTATAATAATACATTTTGTTATTCTTCTTTGTGTCACGTTATATTATACAATATTATTTTATTTTATTTGATTTATTTTATTTTATTAAATTTTATTGCATTTTATTTTATTTTATTTTTTTGTTATGTTATCTATTTTTTTTACTTTATTTATTTTATTTTATTTTATTTTATTTTATTACATTTTATTTTCGTTTATCTTTTTTAATACTTCACTTAACTTATAAAAATAAAAATTCTATTCTCGCTGATTTAATTCATTTTTTCGTCTAAATTTTTGCGTGGCTTTTTCTTTGTACATAAATATTCCACACATTTGTACTCGTGCACTTTGCACTCTTCACCGCTATCTCTTTCTATGTTGTTTTTATTGTTCCTGCTGTGTACTCATCACAGAAAAAACCACCTGTAAGCACAACAGCCTAACTTTGAGAGTATGCGTTATGCATACATACATACGCCCATATATAACTACATATAAGCCTATTTAAGTATGTATGTGAATGTATTCAGTTGCGCACCTCAACACTCGCTAGTTGTAACTTTTTTCTAGTTTTAATTTTTGCTGCGCTAATAAC
The DNA here is from genome assembly GCA_037575425.1 of Anastrepha fraterculus. NCBI lineage: Eukaryota > Metazoa > Arthropoda > Insecta > Diptera > Tephritidae > Anastrepha > Anastrepha fraterculus. Next base: position 621,032 of record JAYXIM010053180.1, read on the forward strand.
AAAAATCAGCTAACAACTGTTGCCGATGTTATACTTTTATCCATCACTGCTGTGTTTTTTGGTATTTGTTGTTTGCCTGTGGCTGATGTGTTTTGTGTGACGTGACTGTGACGTGTTGTCTAGTGTGTGGTGGCGCAGTGGCGTGGCTCTGACGTTTAGTATCTGCCGGCATACATGCAACACAAATGGTAATAACAACACGAACAACAACACAAACAATTGCAATTAAGCCAATATCATCACTATTTTGTGTAGAATTTTCAATGATTGCAAATAAGGCGGTGTAGTGCGACAGGCAACAAGCGACTGACAGAAAAGTATTGTATAGTGATTATCATGAGATACTTTTGGTTCGCATGCCCGCGAATTAGTATGCGCATATGGATGTATTAGAAATAGCAACAAAAGTTGTAATACATCAACGTTGTTCTTGTTGTTGTTGTTGTACTTCAAGTGCGCTTCAGTGGTGGCAATATACGTCGGCAACGAACTGTGAACAACACAGTTGCTGGTGTCAGCAATGAACCGATGTTGTGTTGTTGTTGGTGGTGTTGCTGTGAGCATTGCTTCGGTTTTTGTTACCAAATAATTATAGGCGAATTAGGTAAAATTGGCTTTGACTGAAATGGCTAGAAGCCGAAAAGGTAATAACAGTTTAAGAGCAGCCACCCAGCAACAACGAGAGGTTTATGGCTGTTTAAAAATCCAAAAAAAAAAAACGGCACTTTTAACCTATTTCTTTCAATTCGCGATTTTTCAATTACTAGTTTTTAATTAGTACGTTTTTTGTTATTTCGTTACATGAGGAAACATTGCTTGACTTTCTTATTGTAAGTTTTGTTAGTATTTCTAAACGATGTATTTGGATACTCCTTTGGAAAATTTTATTAAAACTAATATTATTTATTTATTTTCATAAAATTTGTATTTTCCACATCACAATTATTTTTGTATTATTGTCAATAAAACACACGCGAATACTGTAACACTCCCAAGGCCCCCAAAACCCGCCTTCCATTTCATTTTTGTTGCAGTTGTTTATTATTGCGACTTTCGCTGTTTCTTTCACTGTTTAACACATTTTCTCTTAGTTCAATTTTTTTAATTTTTCTTCACATCACAACATATTTTTTCTTTCATCACTTATTGCTATTTAAAAAATTTTGAATTACTTTCATTTCCGTACAAATTAAAATTACGCATTTGTTGGCACTTCACACCGCAGCTTTTTTCTGCTTTTACTCACATTCTTCCCAATAATTCAAAAGTTATTTGATTCGCATTTAAAATTTTTTTAATAACAATTGATTTTTTTTTTATTTATTTACATATTTTTTTTACTAATTTCATACTTCGTACCGTTTTCGTCGTCTACGGACGTTGCAGCTTAACAAACGAACCGTTCGCATTGAGAATACGCGGCGTATTAACAAAACAAGACAAAGCGGCTCCACAGTGAACTCGAACTTGAATGCGCCGATTGGAGTCACTTCAAACATGTTCGCTTGGAGCTCATACAAACAAAAAGGTTTGCATGTAGTGCAACATGTTTGAAGTAAATGATGTAAATAAATTTGAAGAATATGAGAGTAACAAAGCTCATATTTGTGTTGCCTTGTTTAACCCTCAAATGCCTGCTAGTGCCAGCAAGAAACAAACACTTTTTAGAGAAGTTCGTTTTCGTATGAGTTTTAAATATTTTTTCGCCGCAAATAATTTTTTCAAACGATTCTTAGTAAGCTACAATATTAAATGTCAGTTGAGGTGCAACATCAATCACCCTATCGAATGATTTAGAATTTTTGCAAATGGCGTCATTTGTCATATTTGAACTAAACAGCTACAATATACAAACATATCAATATAGAGATTTCCATCACTTAAGCTAATATTTTTTTTTTATTTAGTAAAGAAGTTAAAAAAAACTAAAAATGACTAAGGTGTTAAGTCGCCTCCGAATAGCAGTTTTTTCGTGGTACGAATGCAGTCAATGCATCCACTATTAGAGAAAAACTTTTTTATATATCTGATGCTTAAACTTCCCATGGAACTTCGGATCCAGAACTAACCAAATGGTAGTGGTGCCCAAAACCATACGGCTATGGCCCATCTTCTTTCTTATTAAAAACCATGAAATGTATATTATATATACAATATATAATTGGTCCGTACACCCTTTTTGGGTGTTTGGACGAGCTCCTCCTCCTATTTGTGGTGTGCGTCTTGTTGTTGTTTCACAAAGAGGGAGGGACCTACAGTTTCAAGCCGGCTCCGAACGGCAGATATTTTATGAGAAGCAAGAAATACACTTGGAGGTTTGCCATTACCTGCCAAGGGGCGACCGCTATTAGAAAATTTTTTTCTCAATTTTGGAGTTTCACCGAGTTTCGAACCAACGTTCTCTCTGTGAATTCTGAATGGTAATCACGCACCAACCCATTCGGCTACGGCGGCCGTCAGTGTATATTAGACGCCCATACCTATAAGTGTCTTCTGGTTGTTGTTGTTGTTGTTGTTGTTGTTGGAGGAGGAGTATTAGATGAGTGGGTTTGATGGAGCATGTGAAAAGGTGGTTAGTGTCGTGCGGGGTGCCTTCACATGCCGGACATATGTTTAGTATGTCGGGGTCGATTCTGGATAAGTAGGAGTGTCCAGAACGTAATTGTGCCAAGGTTACGAGGGACTCTCGGGGAAGTTGGAGATCTTCGTCTGCGATTGGTGGTGGTTGGACTCCGATAACGGCATTCGAGGGTCGGAATCAATCTTGCCATAAATACTAAATTCAATGCCTTCTGGTCATTGAGTGCGCCTTCAATAACATATAAAACTCACGAAATCTCACCGCTAATGGGCTCTCATCGAATTTGTGGAAATAAGCTCATTTTCTAACATGACAGAGGCCGGAAAACTCTGACATTGTGATGGTAATATACGGAAAAATCATCGCAGCCATTGTGTTGTGGTCTTGTTACTTCGTTGTCGTCTGAACATCGATTGATCAGAAGAGCGAAGTAATAGGAGTGATTACGCAATATTGCGCTGTCAAGTCCTCTATGACGTAACAGTCAAAGCTAATCTCACAATTATGCTTCGGATGGCCAAATCTTGTACCCTATCATTTTTGTTAAGAATTTGCTCTACTCGCGGGTAGTAAAAGCTATGTGACGCATCTGCCCCAAAATTTCCGGAAAGAAATATACCTAAAAGAGAAGTTATATTGCCTTTATTGCATGGAATCTCAGACGACAGTCTGCTTAAAGATATCGAAGGCAGCGACTAAAAAGTTACGGCCTATGCTAATGAAAATTTGTTATAATGGGGAGGCATCTAGCGACGAATAAAAAATAATGAAATTTCGCGGAGTGGGAATTCACACTTTAGATCAATAAATATCAAATTCAATGTATTCACCTTTTCTTAAAATTTTGTGAATGCATAGACCACAAACTCTTTTGTGATCCATGGTTTCTTCAACACTTTCTCTTAGAATTATCAGTAGAAACCGAAGGTACCATACAGTTTAAGCCACCCTAATGCTAAGGTCGCTGTAATTTATAAAGGGTGGTTAAATTTCAAGGGCCGATGTTGAATGTGAACCACACCTAAACGTCAACGACACCGTTGAACTTCTTTCTTTGGTGTTATTTGAAAGAAAAGTTACACGTCAATAAGCCAGAAACAATTCAAGAGCTAAAGGATGAGATAATTCGGCACATTAACGGCATAGAACCTCAATTATGTCTCAGCGTCATCGAAAATTTGGACCATCGGATGGAGGTGTGTCGCCGAGGCCGATATTTTGTTCCATACTTAATTCAGCCATACCAATATTATCATAATAAAGAGAAATGAAAATAATTTCCTAAAAAAATTGTATTTTATTCAAAATCAACACCGGCCCTTGAAACTTAACCACCTTTTATTTCTGGCCATGAGCACTTCTAGTGTCGTCAGGCGCAAACTGATGTTTCCATAGGAAAATTTAAATTATTTTACCATTCAGAACGTTTTGGTGTCCCAGCCCTATTGGCGTTGTTTACACTGGCTTTATATTCATCTCTGCCAAAAAGTAAAATTAGGCCGTGACCATTTTTCAACGATTATTTTTTACAATTATCGACGAGAACTAACAAGACAAGGATGCGTCGATGAACTTAAACCATTACACGACAAGAAAAAACTATTCTTTAGCACCGTATCCTTCAATCGCGCTCCTTACTGGACCAAGCGCGGTTGACTTAAGTGCTGTCACATTGGGCGAAAGGACTTTGAAAGGACTTCTGTAGAAGTCGGTGCGATGTGGAGAAGGATACAATATACAACGCCTGTTATCGTCTGGCAACATTTTGGCCATAAGATTCGGTAGGCAGTTCTCAAAGAAATTTGAGGAGGGTATAGGGTCTGGGGACTAAGAGTGATCCATTATGTAATTAGTTATAAAATAATAGTAAAATTTCGAGGGGTTGAGACCCACACTTTTTAATAGAAATAAAAATCAGGCTAGATTTTGTGCTAATGCCTTATTTCTGGTTTCTAGGTTGATCAGCTCCTTAAAAAAATAAATAAAAAAATGTACATGAAGAAAGAAATCAGAATTCTATGGTTTGTTTATTGCCGCTCGAACACTAAATTAAATTTCAAGAAAATATACAATAAAAACAGGAGGCTGCTTGACAAAGGAGTTATTGTTCAGATTTTAAGTTCCATATTTATTTGTAGCGCTAATTCGAGTTACTTGTCGATGGGTAACAAAGTAAAATAAGGTAAATGTATAATTTTAAGTATATATGGCATATATGTTTTGCACCTACATATATCAATTCTAAAAATACATTTTACCAATAATAAACCGTACCAAGAGAATGCATGTTTGCTTGCAAGGAATTCGTTTGACAAACAAAGCGAAAAGCAAAGGGGGATCTGTGTATAAAAAATTACGCCTGAAATCATTAAGCGGCAACTGCAAGCCAGCATTCCCAGACAGCTCATCAAGATACAGCAGGAACTACAAATAACACATGGGAGCAATTCAAAGTTCAATACACCAGCAGCACCCACTTTGAAGAGATCTTCGTCATAGTCAAATGCTCATGCAGTACAGGTCCGGCACTTGAAGTGGAACCAATTAAAAGGGCCATAAATTTAGTTTGGAAAATTACTTTTATTATTTAATTTATTTAATTCAATGGTGTGAAAATAATACAAAATTAAGAATCAATTTACTTTTGCTCGATATGACCACCCCTGGCCTTCACTACAGCCTTGAGACTGTCCAGAAACAAATCGCATGCTACTCGAATGTGACTTGCAGGTACTTTGACCCAGTCGGAGGCAGGGACTTTTTTCAGCGGCTCGAGACTGGTGAATCTTTCAGTTCAGACGTTGCTCTCCAAAATGGCCCAAAGAGAATAATCCATCGGATTCGCGTCTGATGAATTTTGGAGCCATTGTGTGAACGTTACGAAGTTCTGAACGTTGGTTTTTAGCCATTCTTGGTTCACTTGAGCTTTGTAAGACGGTGCGCAGTCCTGTTAAAACGTCCGTGGTCTGCCACCGAAATGTTTGTCAGCCCACGACTTCGAAGCAACCTCCAGAATACTTTAACGATAATATTTCGCATTTACTTTGACGCCAGGCTCGATGAAAATAATTGGGGAGGGCCCATCTCCGGTTACGGCGGCCCAAACTTATAGCTGTGGCGGATGCTGCCTCTTGGTGATCAATCGATGACTGAAATTCTCGTACGAACGGTCGGTCAAATAAACCCTATCCTTTTGGGAGTTAACGAATTGCTCAATTTGAAAAATTTCCTCGTCAGAAAGATGTTCACAATGTTCGGAAATTGACCGCTTTCGGCTAAGCGAAGCAACTCCTTCGCTCTCTCATCTGACTTGTTGCTGCTTTGGTGTGAGATCATGCGCCTTTTGGGTCTTGCAAGGCATGACTTTGAGATCATTTTTCAGTAAACGGCGGATGCTACGGTCAGATATTTTCAGTTCTTTCGCCATTTGATTAGCACTTCGTCGCGGATTTCGGTCACCTCCATCACGTTTCGCGAGGATACCAGTATGATTGTAAACAAAAACTTTATTTATTTTAAGGTGATCGAGCTCACGAACAATCGCTGGTTGTGATTTTCCAGCAAACCATCGTCTCACTGTTTTTTCTGATAGAGCGGGGCTCCCATAACACTTTTCAAGTCATTGCTTCACTTGAACGGAATTTTTTCCATCTAGAAGCAGTGTAAAATTAAAACACCAAATGCTTTTTGATTCATTGTTTTGGAAATAACAAAAATAGCGTCACGCTTAGCGCAATAACTTACGAACTAATGAATTTCATGAAATTTTAACATCTGGCTCTTTAAGGTTAGTACTAACTGAAAAAGAGGTTCAGATTTTACTGATCCATATACTCTAAAGTTATTGCTTACCTCACTTATACGATGTTAGTTGGAATATGGAGTCTTTATATGGAGGAGGCACCACCTTTGCCATACTGAGAGGCTTGAACGTATTCAAAAGAATTTTCTTCATTTCATTCTCAGATCGGTTGATTTTGTTGATCCAATTCCTTCGTATGTTGTCCGATGTCCATTAAAAAATTTGAAGTCATTTCAAAATAGAAAGAGTGTCATTTCACTCTACTTTGTTCTTGATATCATCAGTGGTTTGAATGGCTGTCATTTTACATTCCACAAAAGAACCTACGAAGTAATGATTTATTCCTTCTTCCTTCCGATGCACAGAACATTGAATGCATTTAATAAAATTTTAAATTCTTTGGCTTTCAAATTGTCACTGAATGAATTCTATAAATATTATAAGTACAGGGTGTCCGGCGGCAGAATTAGGAATTGAAAGCTAAATTAAAAAAGAATTACTAATGATAAAATGACTATTACAAAAAAGACCAGTGCGGATTTTTTTGTTTTTAATTATTTCCTCTAAATATTGATCGCGACATCGGCCGTGTCTCCGAAAAACACTCTTGGAATCTGGCCTCCGTACTTCGTGATACCCGCTGGAAAACTGTTGTCGGAATGTCATTAACCTCGCGAACGATATCTTCTTTGAGTGCTGAGATGGTCGCTGGTTTCGTTTCATAGACTTTACCTTTGAGCTACCCACCCACACAGAAAAAAGTCCATAAGGGTAAGATGAGGTGGCCAGGAAATGTCACTGAAACGGCTTATCACTTTGTTAGGGAAGAAATCACGCAGTATCGCCATGGTATTTTTGGTCGTATGCTGCGTGGCGACATCTTCCTGAAACCATGTGTGGGTACTGAAGGAAGGATGTTCTCTCATTATTGGCAGAAAATAATCGTTCAGCACGCGCCAATAAGAGACACCGTCAGCGTCAACAGAAATTGCTTGCCTCACAATTTTCAAAAAAAAAGAGGTTGTCTGTAAAGTCGGTTTACTGACGATAGCAAAACGTGATAACGTCATAAGAAAATACTGATTGAATGGTTGCATTTTCAAAAGAAAATTTTAATTTTATTTGTTTGATAGATATTTTGTATGGATATAGAGAATGAGTTAACATTAACATAACATAATACACTTTAACATAACATAACATAACATAACATAACATAACATAACATAACATAACATAACACAACACAACATAACATAACATAACATAACATAACATAACATAACATAACATAACATAACATAACATAACATAACATAACATAACATAACATAACATAACATAACATAACATTACATTACATTACATTACATAACATAACATAACATAACATAACAAATTACCCCGTATTAAAGCACTTATCAACAGCTTTCATTTGATACCCATATTGTACATACACAACCAAAGGTTACCCGGGTCCACGTTTTGACCTATATCTCGAGACCCCAGTCACGGAGCGGCATGAAAAATACTCTGTACTAAAGCATTCACCAACAGCTTCAATTTGATATCCATATTGTACAAACACATTCTAGGGTCCACGTTTTGGTCTCTATCTCGAGACCCTAGTCACGGAGCAGCATGAAAAATACTCTGGACTAAAGCATTCACCAACAGCTTCCATTTGATACCCATATTGTACATACACATCCGAAGGTTACCCGGGTCCACGTTTTGACCTATATCTCGAGCCCTATTTCCAAAATAAAATATAATCCATGTTACTCGTGGATGATGTAGCTTTCGAATGGTGAAAGAATTTTAAAAATCGGTCCAGTAGTTTTGAGCCTATTCATTACAAACAAACAAAGTTTTCCTCTTTATAATATTAGTATAGACAACATATCTTATAAGGTATATGGTAAATATTACCATACATTTTTTCCTTCATATATAATAAAAAAATTAATAATTAAAACATTAAAACAACAGGTATTATTAACAAACTTGGTTTTATTTTAAATTCTTCAAGTGAATCAAATTAATAATAATCAATAAGAAGGCATATGGGTAAGACTCCGTCAGAAAATATGAGATTTGCAAGTGGTCTTTCGATTTCTTTGAAACTTTGGGAAATATTAGTTCTAGGTAAGATACATTCGAGCCTAAAAGGATTTTGAAAAATTTTCAAAATTGAGTCATCTACGCCATGTTGAAAATCGGGACCGTGTTTTTTTCAAAAATCAATATTTCTTGAACCGTTGGATGGATTTCAATGCAATTTACAGACAATATAGAAACAAATAAGTAGTTTAAATTAGTATTATGTTAAAAAAAAAATTTCGAAATTTTGACCAAAAAAAAGTCAAAAAAATTTTTTGAATCAATTTTTAGTTGATTTGGCCAATTTTTTTAGATTTTCTGTTATACACGTAACGATTCCTTATGATTTAACCTTTATTTTGAAAAAAAAAATTTTATGGTGTCTATAATAGTTCTCGAGATATTGCGATTTTAGTGGAAGCGCGCACCGTGAAATTCGCGGTTACGCAGCGCGGGAGTAGAAAAACGCGCACAGACCAGCAGCAGTCTGCTCCAGTCACTTCATACAGGAACACATAACGCAGCGCGAACCGTGCGTGCGTACGCGAACCGTGCGTGCGCGCTTCCACTAAAATCGCAATATCTCGAGAACTATTATAGACACCATAAAATTTTTTTTTTTCAAAATAAAGGTTAAATCATAAGGAATCGTTACATGTATAACAGAAAATCTAAAAAACTGGCCAAATCAACTAAAAATTGATTCAAAAAAAATTTTTTTTTTCTTACCCATATGCAAATACAAATACGTGAATTTATATATGTACATTTGCGCATATACATACATACATATATACGCTCACTTAAGTAGGAGAGAGCAAGATATCGAACGTTGCCGTTCGTTTGCTTTGTCGTTCGTTCCGCCCTTTCGCTTGCAGTTCATTCAATGCAATGAGCAAGGTAACACTAATGAGCAAGGTAACACTAATATGAGCAAGGTAACGGCAATGAGCAAGGTAACTACATATGAACAGTAATGAGCAAGGTAACGACACATTTTTTCGTGCGTGCAGCCTGTTAAATCGAATTATAAGACGTTATCACGTCAAAAGTGCTATTATTCCACTGCTTGACAATACACACAAAATGATTGTGCTATATTCTCTACTGCAAATGTTGCTTTTTACATGAAAGTGAGCTTCATCACTCCAAAATATTGTGTTTACTTACTTACTTACTTACTTACTTACTTATTTACTTACTTACTTACTTAGATGGCAGTCCTTCACATAGATGGCGTTTCAACAGTATGCTGGTTCGCTGCTTGCTGGCATCAGTTGGTGACATAAAGTGCTGCCCAACGTAGATTAAGTATTCCTCTTCCACATCATCCACCAGTGGGCTCTCTCTCGAAGGACTTCCGTGTCAGAGTACTTTCGTTCATCCTCGAGACATAGCCATGCAGTCCCTGTATTTTAATACACTTCACTATGTCCACATCTCAATGTAACTCATACAGATCGCTGTTCTATCGGAAACGAAACTCATTCTCGCCTACGCGAAGAGAAACAAAGATTTTTCGGAGAATTATTCTCTCGAACGTTCCCAGTACTCTCTCACCAATGTTGGGATCGTCCACGCTTCTCCGCTGTATGCAAGGATGGGGATGATTAGGCTTTTGCACAGCGTTGTTTTGTTTTTCGAGAGAGAGTTCTACTTCTCAATTGCCCACTAAGCCCAAAGTAAGGCCTGTTGGCAAGAGTTACCCTTCGTTTAAACTCTAGGCTGGTGTCGTTCTGGCTGTTAATACTGGACCTTAGATAAACAAAGCCATTCATTCACCACTTGAAATTCGCGTTTGCCAACAGTTACGTGTTGTCCAAGACGCGAAGACTCTTTGTATGTTGACAGCAGGTACTTTGTTTTACTCTCATACACCACAGGATCCACTTTTTCTGCTTCCTTCTCCAGACTGGAGTACACTGAACAGGCTGTTCAGGCTGACAACATCAATATCGTCAGCCAAAGTACTTCAACTCAGTAGCACGAATAATTTTTTCGAGTAAGGTTAAAGAAATCACACGAAAGGGAATCGTCTTATCTGAAACTTCGTTAAGTATCGCACGGCTCGGAGAGTTCCTTTCTGATACTGACGGTGCTTACCATAGCACTTAATGTTATTTTATACAACCCTATAAGTTTTGCTGGGATATCAAAGTCAGATATAGCGACTTATAGGCAGTTACTGTTGTGCTATCGAAAGCAGATTTCAAGTCGACAAAGAGGTGGTGTATGTCAATTTTTCGTTCGCGGGTTTGCTCCAGCATTTGGCGTATCGCGAAGATCTGGTCAATAGTAGACTTACCAGGCCTGAAGCCACACCGATAAGGTCAAATAGAATATTCTATTCTTATACTCACCTTAGACAGACTCTTCAAGACGAGCATACCGTCAAGAAAAGAATGGCAGAAACCGATGCCATGGAGAAAGGGGAATTAAATTTCTATACAGATGGTTTCAAACGAGACGATAAGTATTTTCGAAGCAACTAGTGCAGTGTTTATCAGACAGGAAGCCGAAGAGATAGCCGGGAAAGAAACTACTCTTCAAATGCGTAGTGGATTAGGAAGTAGCATTGGAATACCTATGGCCACGAGGAAAAAAAATAATAATCAAGAACAACAATATCCCAAAGGCCAAAAGGCCATGAAGATATGAAGGCACATGCGTTACAGCTAGAGTACTGGGGCCGCAAATAAATAAGAAAAAAAGAGCTTCTTATCCTTTCAAGAGAGGATATCTCGAAGGTGGTGGCTTGTAAAACCGGTAATTGGCTATTTGGCAGGCATCCCTTGAGACTAGGAGTTTTCTTCCATGAATTTTGTTAAAATTGTATAGATGGAGAAGAGCAAGAAGCAGTTGAGCACTTCCTCTTCAATTGTCCAGCCTTGGCTAAAATCAGAGCAGGTTTTTTAGCTATTTTTTCAATTCTCTCACGGAATCGTCTGGCGTGGGGATGGGACCTATCCTGTGCTTCATAAGAGTCCCAAAATGGTTCCACGAAGGAAAATAAATGAGGTTCCCGTGTCGCACAGTCGTATTACAACGGACTTGTAAGGTCTAAGTAAGTTTGTCGTGCAGACCGACTACTACCATAATCTAGCGCGATTTATCTTCTCGATTGGCGAGATAACCGCGATTACATGATTTTGAAAGAGTTTAAGGGGGGGGGGTAGGGTCACAAAATCGGAATTTTTTTTCTTCACTCATCTTTTAGTAAATCATTTCAAGAATGTTGTGTCAAAATTTTAAGTGGATCGGAGCAGAACTCTCAAAGTTATAGCCTTCGTAGGCACTCTACCTCGAATGCGGAGCATCGATAATTTCTCAGAGTCATTTTTTCAAATGCGTTTTTCCCGAAACGACTTCTTAAAAGTCGGTGCCAATCACAACTCCGAAACTATTCAACCGATTCTTTTCAAATTTGGCACACGTTTTCTAAATCAAAAATACCTCCTCCCCCACTTTGTTTTTTTTTATTTTTTTTTTTTTTAAGGTTGTTTTTCACTTACAAATATGGCGAAATTTTTCGCCAAAAAAGCTCGTTTTACGTTTTTTTGCCACCAAAACTACAAAAATTAAAAAAAAAATTTATTAATGTGGGGGGAGCATTACGTCATACTTTAACTGAAAAATTCGACTTTTTTAGTTTCAGATGATTCTACGACGAATGCCGATTGGCACCGCAGAGCACCTCTCGAAAAACATATCTCCAAAAAAACTCTGTCATGGGCTTATTTGTCAATATTTTATTATTAATATTTTTTAAAAACTTATTGAAAAGATGTACAATAACATGCAACTGATTTTATTAAAGTATCTTAAGCCATATTTCTGTAAAAAATTCAAAAAAAAAAGTGTTTTTTTTTTAGCGCTAAACCCTACCACCCCCTTAATAAAGCGCTCTAGTTGTCTCTTTCTCGTACTTACCGGGCCCAATTGGAAACACCAATTGAAACCAAGTCCACCTGCTCATTCCAACGCAAAGGAGGCCTTCTTCTTCCTCTGCTACCACCAGCTGGTACCGCAAGGGCGACAAAACCCAGTTAACGTAGCCGCTGGATCTTTATTCACTGCGCTTTGTCTATGGCGGCCGCCGTAGCCGAATGGGTTGGTGCGTGACTACCAATCGGAATTCAGAGAGAACGGAAGTTCGAATCTCGGTGAAACACCAAAATGAAAAAAAACATTTTTTTCATTTTTCTCCGAGTGTATTTCTGCCATTCTCCTCATAAAAATATCTACCGTTCGGAGTCGGCTTGAAACTGTAGGTTCCTCCATTAGTGGAACAACATCAAGACACACGCCACAAAAAGGAGGACTAGCTCGGCCAAACGCCCAAAAAAGGGTGTACGCGCCAATTATCGTCGTAAAGCTCATGCTGCTTATTGTTCCATCGCCACGACACTCGCCGTCACCAACGTGCAAAGGTCCAAACATCTTCCGCGGAAGAAATTCAGGATGCGTAAAAATGAAGTAAAGACAGATTTTATATTTTTTAAAAGTAATTTTTTATTTTGTTTCTGAATTTGCAAACTTTACAAGAGCTTTTGACTTTCCTACTTTACAATACAACATTTGGCCTGCATTTAAGTATTACATTTTAATTGGTCTGGCTTTTTTAGTATTTGTTGCAGCATTTAAATACTTATAGATTAAAAAATTAGATTTAACTCACACTCATACATATGCAATTTGTTATACGGTAGTAGTAGAGTACAGTTAATAGTAAAATTAAGAAATTTATGCAGACTCGTTGCAGCAGCACACTGACACAAAACTCGAAATGGTGGCTTGAATGTTTGGAAATTAATTCTTTAATTGTTGCAGTCGTTAACGCCTGATATGCATAACAAAAAATCAACTCATAATAATTGATTAAAAAATGATACAACCAGCGAGTTCCACTCACCATTTCCACTCACCATTTCCACTTTTCTTATACTTTCTTGATATTTAATCGATAAGCATTTGAGGTTGGAAACGATTAAGATAAATTTACGCAGCTTATTTTATACAAAAGTAGTTGTTTGATAAATTGTTTACTTAATCTCATCAAATTATGTTATAAAACTGTACAGTCAAAAGCGCGTAAATTAAAATGATAAATATAAAATATTCGAAGCGCGAACTAATAGACCATTCCGGCAATAATTTTGTTACATTTTAAAGTTTAAATAGTTCCTTATTGCTTAAGTTAGTTTGCACATGGACTATACATTTTTAGTATACTTATACTAAGGATGTCCTCATTTGGGTGGGTTTTTATTTCTCTTTTTTTTATATAAATACATTTTTTTAAATAAAAGCATGAAACTTATTTTCAAAGCTGAAGTAGAGGTATATTGAGGTGAAAGTTCATGCCATTACTCACTTAAGATAAAATAGTACTAAATAAATTCAAAAATACAGTTTTTTCTTATACTTTTTAGCGGTTAAATGCGATATCTGAGTTTATATGTGACCTGGTCTGTGATATGAAAAGGCGGCAAGGACTCAAAAAAATAATTTTCTACTACGTTTCTCATTTTTGGATAGTTTGCGGTGCTCTTTAGCATGGCGAACACCAGAAACTCACAATTTCTTGAAAAGTTTACTAAAAGTGAAGAAAAAACACAAGAAATTTATGAAATTGTTTACTTTTAACAGCTGTTTTCTCGAAAACTGCGTGCGCACAAGCCTCCCTTTCGCAGAGCAGGTCCCATACATACAAATATTGCTCAAAAATGTTACGAGAAAGTAAGTTATATTTTTTAGTAAGTTTTTACTGATTTCCGAAAGACGTCAATCCGGTGAAAAATAATCGTAAGCGTAAATTTTTAAATATTATAATTGGCATTAGCGCTTGCAAATAAAACATAAATCAATACTTAAATTCTAAAATAACAACGAAAGAAATTATATTACTTATTTTGTAATATTACGGTTATACAAATTTTGAATTTTGATAAAAAAAACGCTGAAAAACAACTTTAAAATATACTTGATCTCATAGTTGCTAATAGGTGGCGGCGCAAAATTAATCATTCAATTTTATTTTTAATTACATTTTTCACTAAAAAATAGTTTTTTAACTGAAAATAAATTACGGTTATAAAAATTTGGAATTTCGGTAAAAAAAGGCTGCAAAATAACTTTAAAAAAAACTTGATCTTATACTTGCTAATAGGAGACGGCGCAAAATTAATCATCCAATTTATTTTTGATTACAATTTTTACTAAAAAATAGTTTTTTAACTGAAAAAAAAATTACGGTTATAAAAATTTTGAATTTCGGTAAAAAGAAGACTGAAAAATAGCTTTAAAAAAATATTGATCTTATATTTGGTAATAGGAGACGGCGCAAAATTAATCATCCAATTTTATTTTTCGCTAAAAAATAGTTTTTTAACTAAAAACAAATTTTGTACTAAAAATATTTTTTTTACTAAAAATTTTTTTCACTAAAAAGTAAAAAAAAAATTTTTTTTTACTAAAAACTAAAAAATAATTTTTTTGCTAAAACATAATTTTGTTTTACTAAAAAAGAGAAAATTATTTTTTTGTTTTTACTAAAAACTAAAAAAATAATTTTTTACTAAAACATAATTTTTTTTACTAAAACATGGAAAATTATTTTTTTTTTACTAAAAACTAAAAAACTATTTTTTTACAAAAACATAATTTTTTTACTAAAACATAATTTTTTTACTAAAATAAAATTTATTAAAAAATAAGTTTTTACCAAAAAAATAATTTAAATGATGGAAACATTTACTTTGACCTTTACGCGCTCCATTGTTTCTGTGTGTGTATACTGCAGCTGTCTATTTCATAAGTGTCAAATATGGTTGACGTACGACGCTATTTGCAAAAATTAAAAATCTTCTGATAGGGTGCGCCACCTTATATAAATCGGAAAATTTGTGATTTTTCAACTACCAAAGTAAGTATTGGTTTAACTATAAAAAAAAATTTAAATATTTAAAATTTTTTTTAATTGAAAAACTCAACATTTTTTTTTGATTTTTCAACATTTTTTTGTTTTTTGCTTTTTCAACATATTGTTTTGTTCGTTGATTTTTTTTTTTCAACTACAAGATTATTGATTTAACTAAAACATGTTTTATTTTTATTTCTTTTAAATACCAAAGTATTGGTTCAACTAAGAAAACTTTTTCATTTTTCAACTACCAAAGCATTGGTTTAAACATTTTTTTTTCAAGTTCGTAAACGCAAACAAAAAAAGCTGTGAACGACTGAATTTTTACCAAGTTGCTACTAATATACAGATAAAAAATTTGCAATTTTATATGAATAATAAAGTATAAATTCTTAAATTAAAAATAAGGACATCCCAAATATATTAGTTTTGCGGCACCTTGTATAAATTGAAAAATGTGCTACAAACGTAATTTTATAAACACACGAAAAGAAGGATGTTCTTTAATAGTTTTTTCGACTTTTTTAGCTTCACCAATTAGATGTACGAAAATTTCCTGTTTTGGAGATTTTTCAACTACCAAAGTAAGTATTGGTTTAACTATAAAAAAAAAAATTTTTTGTATTGGATTAACTATAAACAGTTTTTTTTTTTTTTAATTTTTCAGCTACCAAATTATTTGCTTAACTAAAACATTTTTGTTTTTAATACCAAAATATTGGTTTAACTAAGAAGCATTTTTTTGTACATTTTTTAACTACCAAAGCATTGATGTAACTAAGAAATTTAATGTAATTTTATATGTATAATAAAGTATAAATTCTTAAATTAGAAATAAGGACATCCCTAGTATACATACATTTACGCTAATAGGTTGATATTCGCACCAGTGGTGCAGGTGCATTACAATTTGCCTACCAGTAAGAAATGTGTAGCTTTCTTTTTCCCTTTTTTTTCTTAGCATAGAACGGGTATGTTTGTGTGTATTTGTTGAGGTCACAAATGTGATTTGCTCTTCGGGCTATATAAGCAATTTTTTGAGAAGTTATAACTTATTTATATGACTATTGCGCTATTTTCGGTGTTATAATTTTCACCAACATTAAGGAATGTTTGCAGATTTCTTTAGAAAATGTTGGAAAAATCATTACTTTGTATCTATTACTTATATTAAAAGTTTGAATAGTTCTGCTTTTTAGTTATTTATTTTATTATTTTTTTTTTTTTGGTAGCATACATTCATAACTTGCAACATATACGAGTACATAAATAGTTTGTGAAGAAATGGTGCAAGACATTTTTGTAGCAATTATGAGAGTGAATAAGAACTTTTTTTTATTTGGTACGAAAATCTTAGTGACGTATCTTCTCATCTAGCAGAAAGTGCGCTTTACCGATCCGTAAGAAAAACTCTTCCTGCTTTTCATGTTTGATTTAACCCTTTTCGCGGCTTTCGCTTAAACGCCTCATAAAAAGAAACAGCTAACTGAAGCTGACTTTGGAATTTTGTTGACATAAAGCGCCTGCGCCAAGGCGAATTCGTGCAAGGTTATTACAGTAATGCAAAAAAAAATAATTACATGCATTTTGTTTTTGCAATTTGGTGGTTTTAAAGTCAAAATCTGTTGACTGATTTCCACGAATTTCAATCAGAATATAAACAAAGCAGGTGACATCGACATTTAAACCACAGAAAACAAAACAAAAAAAAAAAACAAATCAGCTGATCTAGTGATACTACCTCATAGGAAAAAATAGGCAAAAATAGCAAATCTTTGCACGCCGACCAAAAGTTCTTTTTCGGCATATAACTGCAAATTGGCACTAAACTACTGTGAAATCCAAAACATGATGAAAAAGTAGGACAAACAGGATTGTTTTTTTTTTGTTCATTTCATTCATGTAACACGAGCTGCAAGAAGAGTTCCCAAAAATGCATACAGTTTTACTTTACTTTTACATCCAAGTTCATCGCCGCTTATCAGTATTGACCGGATTCCAGTTGTTTCATTCGTTTCTTTTATGATAATAAAGGAAATGTTATGAGTAAAAAAATTTTTAATAACTCGTTCTTCGCATAATATAGTCCCTGCCCAGCGACCGATGACTATTTCTCTTAGTTTTTCTGTAAAGGCATCGAATTTTTTTGCTAAATTTATTTTTTAAGGTCTAAAACGGTTAGCAACCAAGTGGTTAGTAATATTTTAGTGAATAGTGAAAGCCGGTAGAAAGTTAGTCTATCCGAAAGCGGTATTTAAGATTTTGAGATTAGTTTGATTTCTCAATGTTTGGAATAGTTAGTTCTTATGTTCTTTATTTTTCTTCTTTATTCTTTTGGAATAAATTAACGTTATTGCTTAATACGCTCTGTATTAGGATATGAAGTGTGTTTAATTTCATTTACTATAATTTTACTATAATGTAATTTATGTGTAACCCTGTTTTCATCAAGCTTTGCGTCACTGCCCCTGTCTGCTCCGTTATTATTTGAAGCATACAATCGTGAGATTTTATACAACTGGGGTAATTTTTTCAATTTCACATCGGAGCACGCCTGTCAAGCGGGAGCGAAAAGTGGGGTAAATATAGAAATGTGTTTTCCTGTACTTAACACTTCGTTCAATAATGTGTGTGACTGACACATAGATGGCGGCACTCAATATTTTTTTCGAAAGTTAGCAACCATTTTAGGCTTACTGTCAAAATCATATGTTAATCCGACTGTTGCGAAAGGTTACTTTGGCAACCCATTTCGCATTTTCTCACCTCTCTGTTTTTCTCATTCGCCAATCAACAGCTGTCAAAGAGAACCAAGCCTTCTTTTTGATTCTAGCCGTTGACGAAAGCGCATGGACGCGCATAAAAACAATTGTAAGACACATACAATATTTTCACTTATTAATTGTAAACTTAAATCGTTAAATAAAGTTTTCAGCCTTTCTAAAATTTAAAACAAACGGAGTCTTTTGTACTGCACCAGGGCTTGCTAAAAGGGAATTTAGCCGCGTCAAACTGCCGTCGTCAACATTCTGTAAAAATTGACTTTAAAGAAATTTTCGTTTAATAAGCTGTAAAAATGGAGGATGTTTCTAAAGCTGCATCGCCACGGGGAAACGCGGATGCTGATACAATAAGCGCAGTCGAGGGTTTATTAGATGAGGCTGACAAAACTGGCCATGCTGTGACAATTGGGACCGAAACTCCTACTGCCGACACCGCGCCAGATCGACACGCATCTACACCTGTTCGTCAAACTGCACCATTTGCACCCCCCTGCACATCAGGCACCTCCGGGATTAGGGCTATACACCTTTACAGTACAGCACAGTCATACGCATGTGGCGTTCCACAACCTATAGAACTGCAATGCAACCAAACTGTAGGTATAACGGGAGCACACATTCCATCGACCACGTTCAATGTCGTCCCTAACCTTGCTAACGTGATGACATTTCCCTATACTTCGACTACGAACGGCATGACGATCATGCTGCCCAACTTAACCTCAAACAGCAATACAGTCTCGGCTATGTCTTCATCTCAACCCTTTTCTGCATATACATCAATGCACAATTTGCACAGTTTGCCAACATCGGTTGCTTCAGAATTTTCACACCCAAATGTTAACCCTAACTTAAATATGCCTTATGGAGGGTATCCGATGCATTCGATGATTGGCTTTTCGGTCTAGCCATGTGCGCTAGCCAGGTCACTTCCATCCAGACATCAGCGATATCATCGTGTAATAGCAACGTCGAAGCAAAAAAGGGAAATCGCGAATCACTAAAGGGCAGAATAATGATTCACGATGTGGTTGCGAAAAATAACGAGCAGAGTGAAGAGTCGATAAATTGCCTGAAATGCGGTGCGAGCCATACGCTGTCCGATTGCTATGAGTTTCGTGCCCTATCGCAAAGTGACAGATGGACATTTGTACGGGATAATAAACTCTGTTTACGCTGCTTCAAAAGTCATTTCATTCGTCGATGTAATTCGAAAAGGTGCTGTGGCGTAGATGATTGTAGAATGGCTCACCATCCACTGCTTCACAATGGAACTTCGTTGGCGATTGGAAAACGACAACAAGCAACATTATACCACGAGTTGGCCACAGCTGCTGATAAAGAAACGCAAAGGGCGCTTTTCAGGCATGTGGAGGTTATTTTACATAGCGGTACCAAAGCAATACGTACATTCGCCCTTATCGACGAAGGAGCCTCCTGTACGCTAATTGAGTCTCAATTGGCGAACGAGCTTGATTTAGATGGGCCTGTTGAATCGTTATGCTTGCGTTGGACGGGAGAAATTACTCAAAATGAGGCAAATTCCAAATTTGTCAATCTTTACGTTTCACCGATTACATTACCCTCTCAAAAATACAGGCTTCGAAACGTTCGAACCGTTGCTAATCTACTACTTCCTCAGCAGTCGCTGTTCAGCTCTACGATTAGTAAGCACGCACACATTAAGGGTCTGCCGATTCGACCCTATAATAAAGCAAGAGCGCGAATTTTGATAGGTTTGGACAACGCTAAAATAGGAACCCCTATCGAAATAAGAGAAGATAGAGGATCCGACCTTATTGCCTCAAAGTGCCGACTAGGATGGAGTGTATACGGGCGCGATAAAACTAACTACGCTGAACAACCGAGAATATTGCATACCTGCGAATGTGATACAACCAGAGACGATCGTATGGACCAGCAACTGAAAACATATTTTTCTATTGATGCCATCGGATCATATGTACCAATTAAGCCGCTGATATCTAAAGATGATAGACGCGCTCTTCAAATCATGGAAAAGACCACGCGCTTTATCTCCGCTGAAAATAGATGGGAAACCGGGTTACTTTGGAAGCACGAAGCTGTCGAGCTTCCCGATTCGCTGCCTATGGCAATCCGGCGACTCTCGTGCTTAGAAAGTAAAATGAAGCGTGATTCGTCAATTCGTCAATTTCTTATAAACAAAATAAATGATTATGAGAAAAAAGGGTACGTACGTAAGTTGAACAAAAACGAAATAAAATATAGCGCTAGGTCTTGGTATCTCCCTATATTTACTGTTCTCAATGCCAATAAAAAGAAAACTCGATTGGTTTGGGATGCTGCAGCAAGGGTAAAGGGTGTCGGGCTCAATGATATGTTGCTGAAAGGGCCTGATCTACTAAAGTATCTACTGGGGGTACTCCTCCGATTTCGCGAACGATGTTTCGCACTTTGTGGAGATATACGCGAAATGTTCCACCAGATTAAAATTATAAAAGAAGATCAAGTCGCGCAAAAATTTCTTTGGCGAAACGATGGCTCGTCTCGCGACTACGATATCTACGTGATGAGGGTTATGACATTCGGCCCTTCGTGCTCGCCTTCCTTGGCGAACTACATAAAAAATCGTAACGCTCACCGATTTGCTGATCTTCATCCCGACGCCGAACGGCCCATCGTTAGTAACACATTTGTTGACGATTGGCTTCAGAGTGCAGACTCTGAAAATGAATTGGCTCGTCTAGCAACTAAAGTTCGTTGGGTTCATCAGGAGGGCGGATTCCAAATGAGAAACTGGAAATCTAATTCCAAACACGTACTATTTTCATTAGATGCTGACGACGTTCCAGCCGCCAAATGTTTTGAAGAGCCAGAAGCCGTTATAGAAAAGGTACTAGGGATGTGGTGGCTGCCAGTTTCGGATGAGTTAACATACATTGAAAATTTTCCAAAGGAAGTTTTTAATGAAAATACGATCGTGTCGAAGCGACAAATTTTGCGCACAATAATGACGATTTTCAATCCTATGGGTTTGCTCGGTTTTGTCATTGTACAGGCAAAAATTATTTTACAAGATGTCTGGCGCTCCGGAGTAGGTTGGGATGAACCGATTAAAGAAGAAGAACTTTGCAACTGGTTTCGTTGGGTAAAACGCATTCCTGCGATCAACGGCATAAAAATTCCCCGTTGCCTTTCACTTGCCAGCGAAAACCAAAATAATCAGTTGCACATTTTTGTAGATGCAAGCATAAAAGCCTACGCTGCGGTGGCCTACATCCGGTCAGAAGTAGGTTCGCAAATATCTTGTTCACTTTTGGCTTCGAAAACTCGCGTTGCGCCATTGAAGCCCACTTCCAAACCCAGGCTGGAACTGTTAGCAGCTGTTTTGGGACTTAGGCTGGCAAATGTTCTTAGCTATGAACTGTCCATTACAGTAAATCGCAGAGTATTCTGGACAGACTCCAAAAATGTGTTGTTTTGGCTGCGATCGAGCACAAGAAAATACCATCAATTCGTGGCGCTTAGGATCGGAGAGATCCTCGAGAGTTCTGCTATTAGGGAATGGAGGTGGCTGCCATCTGGTGAGAATATTGCGGACGAAGGCACTAAATAGAGCAACCGAGAATTCGATGACAACCAACGCTGGTTCAGTGGACCTAAATTCCTAGTAGAACCAGAGTCAAGCTGGCCAATTATACAATTTCCAGATGATGACGAAGAGACAGTTGAGGTTCTACAGCATATGGATTTCGCTAACAACTCATTGGGTACGACCGCAGAAATAACCCCGGATGTAAAAAGATTTAGTACATGGGAGAAGCTTCGCAGTGCGCATCGATTTGTTTTACGTTTTCTACGATTGGTTACGAAGGGAAAGCCACGTTCTCAGTTTCTTCAAAAGCTACTCAACCCAGACAACATAGAGACAGCAGAGCTTGCAATTATGCTTAATTGTCAAAGCGAGGTGTTCCATGAAGAGATCTGTCGTCTGCGTAATGGTGAGGAAATTAATCGAAAATCTTTTCTTTTCAAGTTCTCCCCATACTTAGACCAGATTGGCCTGCTGCGAGTAAAAGGTAGAATTGATGCTGCTGAGGGTGTTGCCATTAATGTCAAGCGCCCAATAATCCTGCCACGCAAGCACGACGTAACGCGACTACTCGTCGACTTCTATCACAGGAAATTTCACCACCATCACAACGAGATCGTCGTCAACGAGATGAGGCAAAGGTTCTGCATCTCCGCCTTAAGAAGGCTGGTAAAAGAATGTGCTGCAAAATGTCAAACCTGCCGGAACCGTAGGGCTTCTTCACAACCTCCTCAAATGGGAGATCTGCCAATGGAACGTGTGTCACCTTTTACCAGGCCGTTCACCTTTACAGGGGTTGACTATTTCGGACCAATGGACGTGGTAATTGGCCGCAGGCGTGAAAAGCGATGGGGTGCTTTATTCACATGCCTTACCACCCGCGCAGTTCACATTGAAATCTCACCTACTTTATCTACCGAGTCGTTTTTGCTGATTTTTAAACAATTTGTGAGTCGCCGTGGAGTACCGAAGCGAATTATATCGGACAACGGCACCAATTTTCGCGGTGCTAGTGTACTTCTAGTAAAAGAAATTGAAAGAATATCGTCGGATGATATAGAAAGGAAATACCCTGAAATTGAAAGGATTTTTATTCCCCCCGCTTCACCACATATGGGAGGGTCATGGGAGCGCATGATACGTTCTACGAAATCGATTCTAATGGACATTCTACCAGATTCCGGTATGCGAGAGGAGGTGTTAAGAGCCGTTCTAGCCGACATCGAAAACATTTTAAATTCAAGGCCACTGACGTACGTCCCGCTTGATTCAGCCGAAGATGAAGCTCTTACGCCAAACCACTTTCTGACGGGACACTCTAGTGGTATTCGAGAACTAACAGATAATACCAACTCTGGATCGGCTCTACGGCAAAACTTTAAAATTTCTAGCCAGTTGGCTGACCAAGTTTGGAGACGCTGGGTTAAGGAGTATCTCCCCTGTCTCACCAGACGTACAAAGTGGTATCAGCCACCAGCAAACCCAATCAAATTGAACGACGTGGTGGTCATCGTAGACGAAAGCTCCAAGAGAAATTCGTCGCCGAAAGGAGTAGTAATAGATATGGATTTTGGTAAGGATGGCCAAGCTCGTAGCGCAGTAGTCAAGACAGTAAATGGATTATGTACACGACCGATAGTAAAGTTGGCGAAATTGGACGTCGAGGTTGAAAAACGTGGGGTAAACGTCATGCATAAACCGCATAAGATTTACACCCCCTTCGTTGCGAAAGGTTACTTTGGCAACCCATTTCGCATTTTCTCACCTCTCTGTTTTTCTCATTCGCCAATCAACAGCTGTCAAAGAGAACCAAGCCTTCCTTTTGATTCTAGCCGTTGACGAAAGCGCATGGACGCGCATAAAAACAATTGTAAGACACATACAATATTTTCACTTATTAATTGTAAACTTAAATCGTTAAATAAAGTTTTCAGCCTTTCTAAAATTTAAAACAAACGGAGTCTTTTGTACTGCACCAGGGCTTGCTAAAAGGGAATTTAGCCGCGTCAAACTGCCGTCGTCAACACCGACCATTTGTTTACAAGTTACAGTGCTTTAAGTGACGCTACTTTTGAGTTAAAAAAAAAAAATGAATTCAAAGCAATTCCGTGTGCTGATTTATCATTGTTTTTTAATGAAAAAAAAATACTGTTCAATGTTATATGTATTCTCTTTAGATATATACTACGCAATAGCGAATTCTACTCCAGCTTGTGCATTTTTGCTGCGTGTACAAAGATCAATGCAAAAGATTACTGGAAAAAGAAAAGAAACACTATTTGCCTTTAAGGAGACTCTAAGTGTAATGACAAAAATATAAAATCATCTTCAATTTTTTTTCAATCAGTTTTGAAATTTTACACTAGTTCACAAATTCTCAGTTTCAAAAATGGTCCTCGACCAAAAAGCGTTCTTTAGACTAATTGAGGTCGTTGAAACCAAATAACGGTTTTCGAGATATTCCCAAAAAACCTGTTTTTTGTGCAATAGCAAGTTTTTTGTACCAAGTATAGTGTTAAGGCTGTCTTACTGCACAAAGGCAACAAGAAACCACCGATCTCCGTTGCTCATTCTACGAATGTCAAAGAAACTTATGAGACAATGAAAGACAGTTCGTATACCTGGAAAATATGCTGTGACTTGAAAGTTGTCGCTCTACTGACTGGTCTGCAGGGTGGCTATACCAAATACAGTTGTTTTTTGTGTCTTTGGGATAGCAGAGCGGATGACAAACATTTCACTCAACAAGTTTGTCCGAAGCGTGTGGAGCATGTTGTGGGAAAAAACAACGTTATCAAAAAAGTACTTGTTGAGAAAAAAAGTTATTTTCCCCCCTTTGCATATAAAACTTGGGCTAATGAAGAATTTTATGAAAGCTTTGGCAAAAAACCCGGAAAACACAGCCCTTAAATACTTGAAACCAAGTTCCCAAGATTGTCAACAGATAAAATCAAAGCGGGTATGTTCGTCGGTCCACAGATAAAGAAATTGTTTACGGACACAGAGTCTCAACAATGCCTTGACAGTTCCGAAACTAAAGCTTGGAAAGCTTTCCAAAAAGTTGTTCATGGATTCTTGGGACACAACAGGAGCAACAACGACCGCCAATTGATTCATACAATGATGAAATACTTTAAAACTATTGGCTAGTATTGTAAAACGTACATAGTCCAAAATAAATTTATCATATACAATGATTGGAAAATTATGGGGAAATTTACAATTAACTTTGTTTTTGTTAACAGGTGGTCGCATGTCGTTAAAAATGCACCTACTTCACAGTCATTTGGATTTTTTTCCTCCGAATTTGGTGGCTGAAAGTGATGAACAAGGCGAGCGATTTCATCAAGATATTGCTACGATTGAAAAGCGTTATAAGGGCTTTTTAGATCAAGGAATAATGAGCGTCTACTGCTGGATGCAACTATGTGAAGATTCCGTGCAACATAAAAGAAGAAGTTTGAGAGTAAAAGCGTATTTTCAACCTCAAACAAAGCCATGTCAAAAGTTGCAAAATCACACGTGTTGACTTTATAGGTCATAACTTCTACAATTTTTCGTCGATTCAGACAAACTTAAGCTTAAAAAGTAGGTGAAAAAATATTCTTTCAGAAAACCGATCTTATGTCGGTATAAAAAATTTTTTGTTCAAGAAAAAAGTTAATAAACTTTGATAATTTATTAAAAAACGTCAAAAATGCCTTTTTTTAACTTTCAACAACTGTTTTGCGAAAACTACGACTTCCATTGACACGAGTTATATATTGTCATGGAACAAGATACTTTTTAAATTTTAATTTTAACTGGGTTAAAGATGAGACAACAACTGCCAAAAATAAAAAAAAAATTTAAAAAAACACCAATTGAAAGAACAGAATCCCAGTTATTGTATTAACATTGGGTAGTCGAAAAAGTCTTTTCGTATTTTGTCAATAGATGTCGTTGGAGTCATCTATCTCCAGTGCTACCAATCACATTGTGTCATATCATATGGTGTTAGAAAGGTGACATTTTAAGCTTTATTTAACCAAAAAAAATTAAAAACAAGTTCTAGCTGTTCAAAAATGAGTGAAAATAATGAAGAAATTCGCTATATTTTGAAATTTTTGTATAAAAAAGGGAAGAATGACACGCAAGCCACCAATGAAATTTGTGAAGTTTACGGAGTCGATGCTGTATCAGTTCGTGTAGCACAACAATGGTTCGCTCGCTTTCGTTCTGGAAGTTTCGATGTGAAAGATGCACCTCGCTCCGGTCGACCTATCGTTGAAAAAGTCGATGAAATTATGGAAAAGATTGACCAGGACCGTCAAACATATAGCCCTTACCTTGCACCATCGGACTACCATTTGTTTCGGTCAATGCAGAACTCTCTTAATGGAGTAAAGTTGGGTTCAAGAGAAGCCTGTGAAAATTACTTGTCGCAGTTTTTCGCCGAGAAACCACAAAAGTTTTACACTGGTGGAATAATGTCTCTAGAAGAAAAATGGCAAAAGGTGGTCGACCAAAATGGTACATATTTGGTTTAATAAAGCTGATTATAAATATAAAAAAAATTAGTTGAAGTTTAATTAGAAATACGAAAAGACTTTTTCGACTACCCAATATTGTTATTAACACACTGGAGAGAAAGTAATTTGTCTTATCAATCAAATACAGAATCAAACGAGTAAAGTTTACAGCAAGAAGCAATAGAATAAGCAGACCCAGAAAGGGTAACAGTAGGCTAGAGCAGTTATGAGGTTGTAAGAGACTTCGTTTAGCTAGAAGCCAGCATTAACACCGATAATTATGTCAGCCTTGAAATTCATTCTCCGTTCTCTCTTAGCAATAAGTGCTACTTTAGACTAAGTAGGCAATTGAGTACTAAAGCCCTCTCTCAACGAACAAAGGGCCTGTTCGTAAATTCATCACTGCGTTGCATCTGATACGCATCATGTTCATAAATGCAAAAATTGGCAACACTGCAACTCATAAGTGGTCGAAAATGCAACTATGCAGTATATTGTGCGCAAATAGCCGCAAAATACAAATCATAAAAATGGCTGATGCAACAGATGTGTAAGTATTTCTTTTGTATTTTCTTTTATTGTTTTACTTATTTTTATTGCATTTAATGTTTTTTAGATTCGATTTAGACGGGGAAAATGTGCAAGCTGTTGATTTCAACCCGTTTGGATATGGAAACTGATTTTGTGGCCGGAAGAAAAAATAAGTCAGTGCTATGGGGTCAGGTTTTAACAAAAATAAAGGAGAAGTACCCGAGTTTCAACCTGACAAAAGAACAAATCACCAGAAAATTCCTAAATTTGCGCACAACTTATAAAAGAATTAAAGCAAGAAACAAAGAGTCTGGAAGAGACGCTACGTCTTGGACATTTTTTGATGATTTTGATGAAATTTATGGTGGGCGACATTCGATTAACCCTCCCGTAGAAAATCTGGTGTCTTCAATAGATGAAAATGTAGGAAATGCTTGTACACCTTCTGACGATATGCAAAGTTCTGGTGATGACTCTCCCATATGTAGAATTAAAAGACGAAGGACAAACACTGACATTCTGCAATATCTAGAAGATGAATCTGGAAAGGAGCAAAAACGCCATGAGGAAAATCTTGCAATAGAAGAGAGAAAACTACTCATAGAAGAAAGACGTATAAATGCCATGATGGAATTAAAGGAGGTGCTAGAAAAAGCAATGGTGAATAAATAAAATAAATGTACCTATTATATCAAAGAATGTTTTTAAATTAGTAATTAGTTGCTGTGTACAAATGTTTTATGGAATTTTATTTTTTTTATTATTTATGCAAAAGCTTTTTAAAAAGTATAAAATAAATTGAAATTAACTTGAAAATAATGTTGTTAAGTTATTTCTTAAAGTAACTCCGTCTTCATCTTCGCCCGTTGGTAGTTCATTTATTGTAGTGCTAGAAAAATCGTCGTTTTCTATTACATTATTATTTGATGATATGTATTCTGATGGGTTTCCGTTATTAATAATAAAATTATGGAGAATAGTACAAGCGAACACAATTTTAGAAATTTTTTTATGGCTCGCTGTGTCCATGCTATATAATATTCTAAATTTATTTTTTAAGATCCCAAACGCTTGCTCAATCATAACACGAGTCGAGCTAAGGCAAAAGTTAAATTTCTTTTGTTCACGCGTAAGGTGACCGTTATCTCTGTATGGAGTCAACAAAAACGTAGAAAGTGGATACGCTGAGTCTCCAAGTATTATTGCGTTCTGAGCAAGTTGTATTTGACCACCGACAACCGAATTATAAATTGGACTATTATTCCATACATTGGCGTCATGACAACTACCAGGGTACCCAATAAAAACATCCAGGAAACGAAATTTGTTGTCGCATATGGCCTAAAATATTTAATTTTATGTCTTTTTTTATTTTATTTAAATGCCAAACTCACTTGCACATTAATAGAATAAAATCCTTTCCTATTATAGTAGCTTATAGGATCTTCTTTTGGTTTTGGGATTTTGACATGTGTACCGTCGACACAACCTATAACGAAAGGGAATGGATTTTCTCTGCTATTTTGGAAATTTTCCATTATGGTGTGTTGCTCCAATACTGAAGGCCATATTATTTCCTTTTTTAAACAACAAATAGCTCTTACAGTTTTGTGGAAAATTTTGTGAACGGTACCTTTTGCTACATTAAAACGATCGCTTAAATGTCGAAAGGTTACCCCACAATTGCTTAACTTCCACAACGTAATATACAAACATTGCTCCAAGTTGAAAGATAAACGTCCTTTTCTAAATGTACACCAGAACGGCTTTAGTTCGCGTAGCAAATTCTGCAAAGTTATGTTGTAGAGTTTTATTAAACACTTCTAAACATGTTAATACAATATTTACTTGAAATGTTTCACGTCTCATTCGAAAATGATCAAAAAATATGTCTTCAGGATACTTTTGTATAACTTTAAAGTAATCCAGCACTTTAGGAATTCGCCTCTTCTTATCCAGAAAAATTTTTAGCAATAAATTTCTTCTTTTTTTTTAATTATATTTCTCTTTAGTCGATTGCACAATTTTGCATCACTTGTTTTATCGTCCAGATCAAAAATTAAATTAATTATTAGCTTTTCCATTATTCTATTTCGTTCATAAATGCAAACACAAGAATAAGCAAATTAAAGCATCATCAACAGCTGATTAGCAGTGGCAGTGCAGAATAATCATATGATGCAGCGCAGTGATGCATTTACGAATAGGCCCAAAGCTAACACTTTAAAAGGCTCTCATCATGCCCGTCCTATCATATAGCGCAGAAGCTTGGACGATGTCAATATTTGATTAGGCGTTTCTTGGAGAGTTTGAGAGAAAGATTCTGTGGAAGATTTTTGGACTTTTGCATGCTGACGAAGGCGAGTATCGTAAGCGATGGAACAATGAGTTGTATGACTTTCCGACAACATAGACATAGTGCAGCGAATAAAGATCCAGCGGCTACGTTGGCTGGGTCATGTTGTCTGAATGGATAGAAAACGCTCTGGCTCTGAGAGTATTCGATGCGGTACCAGCTGGTGGCAGGAGAGGAAGAGGAAGGTCTGTTTTTAGCAAATCTGAAAATGGACTGTACAACGCGTTGATACAACAATCGCAGCGTGTGTGCTGGGCGTAAGGATTGTTAATACAAAAAGGCAGCGTGTATACGTTGCTTTAGTATTGTTGTGGTTTGCTAAGTATGTGTGTCACAACTTTCGCGGTTGTTTTAATTATATCTTTAGCAGCTAATAGAGCCATTTCTATCATTTATTAATATTTCATTGTATAATAAATATTTGCCTGTACATACACTTAAAAATCTGCCTATAATAATAAGTAAAAATATAAATTGGAAAAACCCGAATTGGAGACCCCGAACAAAGAACATTTTCATAAAAAAGTGTTTTCCGAGAAAATCGTGCATATTCCACAGT
Organism: Anastrepha fraterculus; assembly: GCA_037575425.1. Taxonomy (NCBI): domain Eukaryota; kingdom Metazoa; phylum Arthropoda; class Insecta; order Diptera; family Tephritidae; genus Anastrepha; species Anastrepha fraterculus. The sequence continues at coordinate 650,754 of JAYXIM010053180.1, forward strand.
TTTTCATGCATTTTTGCATGCATATTTTGGCCTTTTATTTTGCATGACTATCACAGGTCTACGTATTACAGAGTATACACAGTCAATATACATATGTACACTAATACAATATACTGCAGCCTACGACATATGTCACATGGTGACATCCGTATACAAGCGCATGCGCATGATATTACAGGGGCGAGCAGACGCAGACGCCTAGACACGTAGAAAACGACGCGGACTTGTGTAGTCCACGTGTTCATCAAAATTATTATTAAATAATATTTAAATATAAAGGGTTTTTCAATTGGCGCGGGTCGATTTTGGCGCCCTGTGGCAGCCATTTTGTTTTGGTGACATCTGTCAAATCTTTTGTTTATTATTCAGTTGTTTATGTCAAATCATCATGACAAGTTACACGATTGAACAGCACGTTCAAATGATAAAACCTTATTATTAAAATGAGTGTTCATTAACGCAAACGTTGCGCGAGTTAGTGTAACAGAAAATACACTACTGTACCGATGACATCATCCAATGTATGATACAGAATCAGTAGTTTACATAAAAATATTCCTATTTAAATATTATTAGCAAATAGCAAATAAAAGATTCCTTTTGAACATTATCAGCAACCAATAAACAAAAGAAACCAGAGCCTATAAATAGACGATTAAGCATAGAAATAAGTTAGTCTTCTATTATACTGAAGCATATGAACTTCAGTTTAGAATTGATCTAAGTACATCTTGATACGAATAAAATATATTTTTTTATTAATACATCAAAAGTACCTATTTAACTAGGGGCTCAATAAGTGAATAAGTGAATAATAAAAGGAAGTCCTAAAAAATCAAATTCCACACGTCCTGAAAAAGAGGACAAGGAGAACCAAAAATAAAACTGGACCTCTTCCGCAAAAAGCGATTACAAGTGTTTGACCAAAGCAGAGGAATCATTATGGAAGCAAGGTTAGTAACCTTGGAACAAGGTAATGCCACTGTAGAAGCACAATTAGCCCAGCTGCAGCAAGCGCAATTACCTAATATCAAAGAATTCCAACCGATAAGGCCCAGGATAAACAATGCAAATGAAATAAATTTGAGACTATTCGAACGGCTACCAGTGTTCAACGGAGACACATCCAAATACAGGACATGGAGGGCAACCATTATATCAGCAATGAGTCCCATAGAAGCCTTTCGTGATACCAAACCATATAACGATGCATTATTTATAATACGTCACACGAAGATCGATGGAGAACCAGCAACTCTTCTACAGAATCATGGCACAGCATTTCACTTACAAGCAATACTCAATCGCCTAGATTACAGCTACGCCGATGATAGAAGCTATAACGCCCTCATAGAGGAAATGAAAAGACAAATACAAGGAAGACAGACGCTATCCGAATTCCATAGCAAGATCTGTCAAATCTTTAATTTAGCAATAACTAAATGTGAAATTGATTACCCAGGGAATACTCACTCTCTACAGCAAGTACAAAAGAATAATCAAATTATTATCCAAACTAACAAAGAATTAGTAAGAATAGAAAGTAAAAATATATTCGGAAAATTTAGACACACCATATACTTCACCACTATAGAACAATTGATAAGCGATATTAAAGGCGTACTACACCCAAACAATATTAACGCCATAATCACTACCGAATAAATTCTATATCAAATAAAAACCACACTAGTACAAACTTTCCCAACCACTACTTTTGTAATAGCAAATGCATTAGTCAGAGACATCACTGACGAAAATGAACGGAATGAGATAGTTGAACAAATACACAGAAGAGCACATAGAAATTATAGAAATAATATAAAAGAACTCTCTGAGAGCTATTACTGGCCTTACATGCAAGATATGGCAAAGAAGGCAGCACAAATATGTGAGATATGTAAAAAATGTAAATACGACAGACGACCGAATAAATTACTTTACGGAAAAACACCAATACCAAATGAAGTAGGTACACATTTGCACATGGATACATTTTTTTATGGACAACCAAACATATATAACTACAGTAGACAGATACTCAAAATTCTGCTATATAAGAAAAATACCAGATAGGAAAAACTCATATATATCGCACTTGTTACGTTAAAGCGTAACAACTCAAAATTTCCAAATTTTAGCTTTTGCAAGAAAACAATGTACAGTCGTCATCTCTACCCACTGTAAAAATCGTTCAGTGGTTTGTCTAGTCTTTCGTTAAAAAAACCGCTATGACTCTCTCTTTGTTTTCAGAATGACTTTTTTGTCTCAACTAAAGAGTTACATTTTTAGTAGTCTCCAAGTGTTTGAACAAATTTGTGTCACATAAAGTGTAACATTTTGAATTGTGCCTGTTTACAACCAAACGGTTTGTTTAACTTTGTTTAAGTTACGTGTTATTTTTTCAGTTAAACAGAGGCAACTCAAAATAACACCACTAAGTGTATAAAAAAAATTTCAGGAAAAGAGTAACAACTCAAAAATTTGTTATTTTAGCGCAACTACTAAACAAATAAGAATGAAACAACCGTTATATTGTTTTTAATGATATTTTCGTGCAATTACATATTTTTTTCCTTGTAATATATTATTAATATTTACGGAAACAGTTTTTCGTCTCTACTGAAAATGTTCAGATTTTGAGTTGTGAGTGATATTCGAAGCAGTACGACAGTACAATAAAACCATTCACTCGATCACAGGACATAAACCCGAGGACGTGTTTTTCAACAGAGGAGGATACGACTATAAAGTCATCGGAAATAGAATTCGTTATAATCAAGAAAGAGATATCACCCAACAGAAGGCACCGAACAAACAAATTACTTACAAGAAAGGAGATATTATTTACGTTAAGAGAAGCCGAAGAAATAAAAAAACACGATAGATTCATGAAAAAATAATTGAACAGGATAGCGGTACAACAGTCACAACAACTGATAATAGAATAATACACAAAGATAACATCCGTACGAACTAGAAATGAATCTCATAATAATAATAATCTTGCTGTGCATAGACAGAATTAGTTCAGACACAAATATTACAAACCTTAAAGGAAAAGATTATATATTAATAGAAACGAATCCAGCTTTTATATTTGATAGCTATGATTATTTATATCATATTACAAATTTAACTAGAATATTAACACCATACCAAAATGTATTAAACTCAAAATATAATTTAGATTCAATCAGCGCAAGATCAGCCGAGAACATTGCCGCGGTCTGTGAAAGTGTACACCACAACCCGAGGCAGTCTATGAAAACGACGTTTTTGAGGCGGTCACCGTCAACATCGAGCGCTACACAACGATGATAACCAACTTCTTATGGCCCATATTGAACCATATGGACCTAGACGACATGTGATTCCAGCAGGACGGCGCTACGTGCCACACTGCAAACGCCACGATTGACGATTTCAACATCTACCCGCCCTTATTGAAAAACCCTTTATATTCAGTGAAAGTGAAATTAAAATTTGCAAATTAATTTCCAGTTAGAACAGGTATGTATTGATAAATTTTTATAAATATACTATGTCAAATTTAGTATCTATATGACGAAATTAAATATCAGTATATTGTGATTATGAATGATCTATCTTACACAGTTCACAGGTACTGTTGAGGAAAAACTGATGTGCGTTACTAAACCCGATTTGACATCACTAATTTGAGTATTTGTAAGTATAATTTTATAATAGTTATATTATTGTATTGGATGACCATAAAAATATTGTTGATTTCCAATTTGGTATTACTATTTGTTATAGGCTTCAAAATACCAAAAACGCTTGCTGAACGTGCAAGAGAATACAGAGCTCGGAAAATATTGTCGAAACAAGAAAAACCGCCAGCGCAAACAGCAGCACAACGCAATCGAAAATGTAGGGCTCGACAGAAAGCTACACGCAATGATAATTTGAGATTCTACCATGGCCGCATGTTGTAACGTCACTAATTTATCGATTATCACACAACCAATTTTTGCGCCGTATCTTATCTCTAATATCAATACCAATCTCTCTTCCCTTTTTATATATGTACGCTTAACAAACCACATTCAAATTCGGCAACCTAATTTGAAATAAAGAAATATCACTATATCGCGATATTTACCGAATTTTTTTTTTTTTTTTTAACTTTTTATTTGTTTATTGAATCTGCCTTTTCAAAGGCCTCACAATAAGTATTCAAATCTTAGAACTAAAAAGTAAAATTTTATTTTATCTCATTTTCTACAATAAATATTTATCAAATGGCCCTCTACTCATCGGGGTGGTAGGTCATTTCTTCGAAGCCTGGTCGTATGTTGCGTACTCAGGAGTTGACGTGCGAACGGGTTCGGGTGATATTGCAATTTCAATTGATAGTTTTCACGAACTTTTTTGAATACTTCCTTCACCATCGGTACATCTAGGTCCCTATGGATGTTGTCGTTTCTTATATACCACGGCGCTCCAGTTATGGTTCTTAAAATTTTTGACTGTGCTCTCTGTATAAGATTGATACTGGAACTGCTGGCCGTTCCCCACAATTGGATTCCGTAAGTCCAAATTGGTTTCAAAATTGCCTTGTACAAGAGGACTTTACAGTCAAGGCTCAATCTTGATTGCTCATTAATTAGCCAGTGAAGGTTTGAAGCTTTGATTTTCATATTAAGCCGCTTTGCCTCGATGTGGCGTCTCCATGTTAAACGCCTATCTAGATGAACGCCAAGGTATATGACGTGAACAGACTGTGGTATGCATACGTTGTTAAGGGTAACCGTGGGACAGTCTCCTCTTCTAAGCGAAAATGTGACATGTTTACTTTTTATTTCGTTCACTTTTATTCTCCATTTTTTCAGCCACTTTTCTAAAAGTCTGAGATATTTATTTAGCTCTCTAGATGCCAGAGACGGATCGCTTTGAGAACTAAGCACAGCGGTGTCATCAGCGAATGTAGATATAGTCAAACTATCGCACTCGGGCAGATCAGAAGTATAAATTAAATACAAAATTGGGCCTAGTACACTGCCTTGAGGGACACCAGCTTCAATTTCATATTCATGAGTCACATAATCGTTGCATTTTACTCTGAATTGTCTGTTTGTTAAGTACGATTCCAGAACTTTGTGTGTAATAGGTGGCAAACAGCGTTTTATTTTATGTATGAGACCCTCATGCCAAACTTTGTCAAATGCCTGTGCCACATCTATAAAAATTGCTGAACAGTATTTTTTAAGTTCAAAACATTTTCTTATTTCCGCAGTTAACCGATTTACTTGCTCGATTGTCCCATGTTGTTCTCGAAAACCAAACTGATGTGGAGGGATTATATTACGTTCGTTTAGAAACGGCATCATTTTGTTTCTCAAAACTTTTTCAAATAATTTTGACAAACACGGCAACAAACTGATTGGTCGATAGGACGATGGCACATTTAAGTCTTTGCCCGGCTTAGGGATCATTATTATTAAAGACGTTTTCCAGCTCTTTGGAAAAATGCCTACCTCGATGATTGCATTAAATATTACAGACAGCACAATTATAGCGACTTGCGGTAGATTTTTTATCATTAATGGTGTTATTGCGTCATTTTACCGAATAAAAAGTATAAGTTAACACCGGCTACGTGTTCATCCACAAAAGGTTACAAATTCCAGAGGAAGTTAGCACTTGTTTTTCCAACTAAATTTAAAGTAATATGAAACTGCACCTGCTTTTCGGCTGCTACAATAACAAGATGTGCTACGTCAATATCAAGGCACCCACACATTATTCCCACAAGAAATGCTGACGATAAGTCTGCTATTTAAGAATACCATGCAAAACATTAAAACAAGCAAAACAACATGTTGACTTGCATTAAATAACTGTGGCAATAGCGGATGCGCTGGCAGGGGCAATGACGGCAGCGCAGCAACAGAGCAGGGTAGAATAGAAATTATAATTGTCTTCATAAGGATTAATTAAAAATTGTAAAATCACTTTCCCGGCAGACTGGCAACGTGAAACATCACAACTCGGCAACTCCTAATAATAGGAGGAATAAAAAATAAAAGTTAATTGAAACTATATAAAAGTTTTTCATTTAACCAATATCGGTAAACTAAGTGTTCATATAAACACCAATATCGGTAAACTTATATTACGTTTCCACCAAAAGCAAACACCGTGTTTGCAGGAGTTGTGTTTGGTAGAACTGTCAACTGTTTCCACCGAAAGTTTGGAAGAAACTGTGTTTGAACTGTCTTTTGTTGACATTGTGAAATAAGAATTATAAAAATTGATAAAATTATAAAATGGTGCATAAAATTCAATTTGTTATGTTGATTTTATCATTTTATTTTAAAATAATTGATAGTGAGTTGGTCACATATTATTTAAAAAAAGGTTAAGGGAAAATAAAATAATTTTAAGCGTTGCTGCCAATTTAATGTGTTCGCAAAGTGTATGGTCTTTGGTATGGTAAACAGATTTATGATACATTATTTGTGTATAATGTACATGTATATTTTAGGAACATTCCAGTACCTTTTGGGAAGTAGACTGCCAGTGTAATGGGGACAAGTTTTTCAAAAATAATTTCCGAATGGAAAGATCCTGCTTTGAAAAATTGTGCAGCAAACTTGAAAAAATAGCCAAAAGAAAAACGAACTATCGAAACCCGATTTCACTAAAAAGGCGCGTGGCAATTGCTCTGTATGCACTAGGATCTTCTAGTGAATACAGATCAATTGGACATTTGTTTGGAGTAGGCAAAGCAACTGTTTGCAAAATACTCATCGAGTTTTGCAATGAAGTTGGGACATCTTTGGCTCCAATATATTTGAAAAATTTTCCACTGACAAGGGCGCAAATTGAGAATGGAGTCGCAGATTTTAATGCAATGGGCTATCCACAATGTATTGGAGCAATAGGTAGGTTTATAAGTAATGCGATAAAAATAACGTTTAATCAAAAGCATCTTTATTATACAGATTATTATAGGTGTTTTCTTTGTATTATTGGCAGAGGTCACTCGATCCAACAATTGGTAGCAGAGCAAGGTTTTGAGTAATCATCATAAACACTCAAAATGGCTACTTCCACACACAATCGTATTGAGGCACTTACAAAAAGCTATTATGACACGTGGTGTCTTCAGGCACAAGCAGTGTTAATAAAAGCCGAATTATGGGATTATGTTAGCTCAACAAGCTCAATTCAATAAAAAAGACATGATGGCAAAAGCCGAAATTCTCCTCTTAATTTCACTGCACGAGCTTAAACAAGTAAAAGGCTGTTCAACAGCAAAGCAAGTGTGGGATAAACTAAAAGCAACCTATCAAAGCACTGGCCCTGCAAGAAAGGCAACTTTTCTAAAACAATACCGGAGACCATCAACAACAACAACATTGCAAGCAGAATTTCGAAGGCTGTCGATGAATTGTTTGGAAACTCTTGATCAACAAAATGATTCAATTTATACAACAACGAGAAGGATTGTCGATATACTCTTTTAATTGTCAAAGTCTACGCGCTCATGCTACTGTCGTATTGAATCCAGTTAGGGAAAAATGCAATGCGGTAATTTTTCATGAGTCGTGGTTGCGTGATGACGAGGAAATCAGTTTACCGAACTTTAACTGCATCATCCAGTGTAAAAGAAGTAATGTCCTGTAAGGCAGAATTAGCTTAAGACTTAGTCCTTAAGACTTACTCGCTAAGCTTTCGTTGTAATTAGACCTTAAGACTCGTTGGTGGTAGCGTTTGGTTCGAGTAGATGCCATTTTGTATGAATAAAGATTCATTCGGTTTATCGCGACGAACACGGTGCTATCGGTCATTTGAATAAACCATATTATCTATCCTATTATGTATATTATATCAGAAGTGGTCTTTTAACACGTCGACACGTCAAAGCTAAAATAAAATAATGGACTCAATAAACGCTGATCGGTACTCCCTGAAGCAGCTGAAGGCCTGGGGCACCGCTGTGGGCATTAACGCTAGCGGCGCAAAAGCTTCACTGGCCGCCAGCTTGAGCGAACTTTCGGCAGAGGCGCAAGTACTGTGTCCAGTCGATAAATGGGGAAGTCACGTAGAGGACAACGATCAGGACAACGGTGACAATGTACAGCCACGGCAAAGTGATACGGTTGTGGAAGTAAATAACGACGACGGCGCGGTTTGTATGCAAAACGTGTTAGCACATATACATATGTAGCGGTACGTTTGAGGACCGTTTGTCGAAAAACAGTTCGAGCGACGCCAGAGAAAATAACAGTATGTCCAACGTTGCCAACGGTACAGTGGAACACAAACTCAAATTTACACTGCTACAAAAGGAAATACTTTTGTTTGGGGTTAGACAAAGGGGAAAGTTTGGAGATAGCGTAAGAGAAAATGTGGTAGAGCCAGCACAAAGTTCGACTCCAGCGATAATAGAGCACGTCAAAAAACAGGCAGAATTAGAACAAATTAAAGCACAAAGTGTTAAAGTAATAGGTGGCAACATTGTTAAAATTCAAGTTGACTATTCAAGTTAAATCCACTGGTAACTCTGCCTGTACTATTACTCAGAAATACAACATTGTCAAACATAAGAAATCGATAAAATTCCTTGAAATATATATTACACACGCTAGAATTGAATTGCAGTCGAGTTTGAATTTGAAGGTTATTAATTATAAAAACGTAAAACACAACACAAAGTTACAATAAAACATATTCAGATATGACACGGCGAGAACCTCGCAAATTTAGTCTAGGTGACTATGTTGTAACATTTAACACCAGTTCGCAGGATTTTCAGCAGACACAGATTCCGTATAAAGGTACTTGGTTGATTACAAATCTAAAGCCTTGGTGTGGTTTTAAACAAAGTCACGAAAAAAAATACTGAGAAGTAAACAAACTTTATTTGTGTAAACGAAACTTGGTAGAATCAAGAGATTCTATGTGTCAGGAGGGCCGAGTTGTAAGGCAAACAGTAGTTGTAGGCATGTGCTTGTACGTAAACGGGCCCTTAGCAGAGTGTGATTTGTGCTTATACAGGGTTGCCCATATTCGACGGACCCATCTGGCAACCCTGTATCTTTTGAAAGAGACGACAGATCGCTTAATGACATACCGCGTTGGAAGCGTCAGTCCAAGCAGATTTTTACCATGGAACAGTACACGCCACGCGAGCGCTCCCAAATTGTTGAAATTTACATTCAACAAAAGAAGTCAATTGTGAAAAGAAGAAGAATAGAAGAAAATTGTGATGCCAATTATTCGTCGAAAGCGTATGAGGCAGTTCTGGTTTCAACAAGACGACGCTCCACCACACACAGCTCGCACCACTATCGATTTTTTTAAGAAATTGTTTCCTCGTGATGCCAATTATAAAGACATATCGCTAATATTAGATGAGGCCCAAAATATTGCAATTATAGAGGAAAGAAGACAACAGGACAAAAGTTGGAAGATCCACAAGCTCCAAATAATATTAGATTAGGCCCACAATATCGCAATTATTGAGGAAATAAGACAACAGGGCAAACGTTGAAAGATCCACAAGTTCCATATCGGAACCTGAATGCAACTCAATTTCTTGTTGAGGCTGGATTTTCGCAAAATGCCATCGCCCTACATATCATAAGCGTTATTAATAATATAGACTTAGGTGGCGACCAGAGTGAGCGCTGAAAGCCGAGCCGAGATTGTCAGTGCGATAAAACTGAATACGTACAAGTCAATACAAATAAGCTTGTGTATAACACAGTGAACGCCGACAAGAGCAGAGAGCAAAGCCGATGAGTGCGAGAAAACAGTTTCAAAGCGTTTTTGCATTGTTGATGTTTACTTTTTCGAGTGCAGTTGTGTTTTTTAATGGTTTAAAAATAAAAAATCAAATAATAAGTGAAATTTTTTCCCGGCCTGCTTTGTAGGACCAAAAAAAACAAATTGTATCACAATCGTGTTTGTGTGGAAAAACTGTAGACATCGGTTGCAGCAGAAATAAAAGTACCAAGTAAGTAATATTATTGAAATCAGAAATGAACCAACCACTTCATCATTTGCCTCCATACAAATTGGAAGTGAACCATTATTGGACCAAATACAAACAGCAAAGGAGACGCCAATTTATTACACTGACTCGATACATAAATAGTTTTTTATAGAATTATTTTACCTCAGAGTCACTATCAAGAAGTTACTGGCACCTTAATAAAATTTGTCCAGTTTTTGTTTAGTTTCACACCTATCTTGTCCAGAATGTAATCAAATGTTTCAATTTTCATTCGGGTATATTGTTGAAATTTAGCTGGATATTTTCTTAAATCATTATATAAATGATGAAATTCACCAAATTCATTCCTTTTTAGTGTAATTGGATGTTTTCCAAACTCTTTTGTGTTAATAATTGCATTATTCACACTAGGAGAAGCAAAATACTCTTCATCAGATGAATCCATTCGTGTACAGCAATTTTATAAACACAAAAGAACAACAAAACTAAATGACATAAGAGCAAAACACATGGAATAAACAGAAATTCAGCGCTGATTCTCGCATTCACTGTGTTATATAAGTTAAGGTATCCCTTCTGACTGATCAACCTTTTACTAGCATTTGTATGCTGGATTAAGTCAACGCATCAGATTGGATGCTGGGTTGGGCGGTAGAAGTTTCAATGCGCCTAGCAACACCAATAGTGGAATGCAAGTGCAATGTCTTTGCACTAATAAAACAGCAAAGAAACAAATTGCCCATACCGTTGCCTATTGTTCATAGTGCCAGCAGTTATGAAGATCACCTTTGCAAGAATAGCATAGGTCAGTTGAAGGTGAGACTAGCAAAAACCAGTTGTGGGTGCTGGCATTGTTGTTGGGTCATGCACGCTAAAGATTGCAAAGGCAACAGCAATTGCGGGCAATGGGAGTTGGATGGTCAGCGATCAAGCAGTACAAAAGTGAACGTACGAAAGGCGAGTCGTATCGCTTAACATTTAACATATCATTCATATATTCACATATGTAACTTTAGTCGTGCTCAAAAATAAAATAAAGTATATTGAAATACTAAAAACGAGTACAATCCGATACGAGGCCAATTTTATTCGTTCTTTTTTCATATTATAGGGATCCACTAGGGGAAGGTTTTTAGCAAAAAAAAAATTCTTTTAAACATTTTCTTCATATAAAAAAAAGAAAAAATCAAAATATTGTACAAAACAAAACTTGCTCGATTCTTAGATTAAAGTAAGTTTCGAATCGACATTCATTTTATGTGTACAACTTTTTTTGAATTTTTCTTTTTGTATACAGAAATTTCAAATGATTCGAATGAAATTTTTTTTATTTTTTTATTTCTTCCATAAAATATTACACCTGTCGTTAGACAATAAGTAATTTGATTTACAAAAAGATGGAATGAGAGTGATATTGAAGGGCCAATGCACCCAAGCTCATTTAGAAGAAATATATACATATTATTTAAAAACAAGTGGTTAACAAACAATGACATATACGATTAGTTGACAATTGATTACAAGGATTTTGCAAGATCTGTTGGTGTTTGACGGTTAAGCCGACTTTGGGTAGATTTTTCTTTATTTGGTAGTCTTCTCATCATAGGATTTGTATGCGTTAATAGTCTATTTATGTGTCTTCTGCTAGCGCTTTGTATTGTTTCATCAATAGTATCGATGTCAAGGTCGCGATGAATATCTGCGTTAGGTATGTACCAAGGTGCATTAGTTAAGGTCCTAAGTATTTATGAAAATAATGTTTCAATTCAATTGAGCAATGCTTTCTTTGACCAATTCTATATGGAAATGAATGCGTTTGCAAACGATGTTTTCGGCTATGAACAAATTTTGGAATCGAATGAAAAAGGAAAGAAACGCGAAATGATAAAAAAAATTCTTGGAAAATTTAAAATGAATGGTGCTTCATTGGAAAAATTCAAAGGTAATAAGAACATACACAAGATAAAGTTAGAATTCGAATTTTTAGATTTATTTTGTTTATTTCTCATTTTTTCAGAAGTACACCACACAACAACTCATTCCAACTCTGATTTTGAAATCCTGTTGGAATTGGTGATCGATAATTTTGTCATTATAATGGTCAATGGAAATTTGCGTGTATCGGACCCTGCATATTATTTACCATATCAACTTTTCATGGAACATGTGGACCAAATGAACACAAAAAAATAATTTAGTTTTGTTTTGATTTTTTGCAACATTTTGGTTTTCAGTTAATACAATAAAAACAATACTGTTTTTTCGTGAACACAAAATTCTAAATTTATTACGTTGTTTGTTTAGAATTTTTTTAGAAAAAAAATAAATTTTTTGGTTTTGAGGAAATTTGTTTATTGTTGCTATTTGTGAAAGCGTAGATATTTGTAAGTATTTGACTATAATCCTAAAAGTTAATGGAATACCACTATGACACAAAGAAAACATTTTTTCAAAGGGGTGTTTTTCGAAAATTATAAAAAAAATTGTTTTCAAAAATTTTGAAGAAATAAAGTAAAATAAAAAAATTTCGAAAGCATGAAATTTTTTTCAAAACCAAATTTTCCTCAAAAAGATAAAAGAAATTTCTTCGAAGAGGTGTTTTTCTAAAATTACAAAAAAAAATTTAAAAAATTTTAAACAAATAAAATAAAATAAAACTTTTTCAAGGGTATGAAATTTTTTCAAAACAAAATTTTCTGAAAACCAAACAAAATTAAAAAAAAAATGGTGTTTTCAAAGCATTTCATATTCCACTATTAATAGAGAATACATTTTTTCGAGGGGGTGTTTTTCAAAGCGGAAAAAAATCTTTTTTAACAAATCAATTTAAACTTTTACAAAAGTATGAAATTTTTTCAAGAACAAAATTTTCTCAAAAACGTTAAATTAAAAAAAATAGTTTTTTCAAAATATTTAATTTTCAGCAATTAACTGAGAAGAAATTTGTTAGAGCGAAGTGTTTTTCAAAACTTCAAAAAACACTTTTTAACCAAAAAAAAATAAACCTTTTTTCAAAAACAACAGGAATGATAACATTGCCTAACAATTTCTGCACTTTTGTACAGTCTAAAGAGGCATTGATACAGAGTGAATTTCCAAACATAGTTCAACATTACAAAAACCATGATTGACTCAGCGAAACAGCAATTTTAGCTGGGAAAAATAAGGACGTCAATGATATAAATTCAGCTATTTTAGATCAAATACCTGGTGACATAGTTGCGTATAAGTCAATGGACACTATTACTGATCAAGATGATGTCGTAAATTATCCAACTGAATTCTTAAACTCACTCGATTTGCCAGGTCTACCACCTCATAATTTACGATTAAAAATTGGAGCACAGATTATTATGCTGCGCAACATTAATATGCCACGACTTTGCAACGGTACCAGACTCGCTGTGAAGAAGCTAATGGGTAACATTATCGAAGCAACAATTTTGAAAGGGAAGTACAAAGGAGAAGGCGTTTTGATACCCAGAATTCCACTGATTCAGACGGATTTACCATTCGATTTCAAACGTTTGCAGTTCCCTATTCGCCTTGCCTTCGCTATGACAATTAATAAGGCGCAAGGACAGTCTCTACAAATGTGCGGTATTAATTTAGAATAACCAATTTTTTCCCATGGACAATTGTATGTAGCTTGCTCACGAGTGCAAACCATCGTCATTATTCATTTACGCGAAAGATGGAAAAACCAAAAACGTTGTCTACCAAAAAGTGTTCCAAAAAATTCGAATGAAATTGTATCAAAGAATTTGCTTTGTTTCGTATTAATTTTATTCTCTTTCAGCAAATCATTGAATTTTTCACCTAGCGAAGCGGGCGAGGGTACGCTAGTTAATTTATACAAATTTTCTTCTCGCATCAAATAAGCGTCAATAAGCTCGGCTCGGCTCCGCTCGGCATCAGCGCTCACTCTGCTCGCACCCTTACGCAGGAAAATAATCACGATTACATTGTATTTAATGAAAACCAAAAATTTTGCCACACAACAAGTGGCTTGTCACTAATTCGAAGATCAACCAAAGAGAGCCAACTAAAGGCAATAGGGATTAAGATCAATCAACGAGGATCAACGAAATTTAACTAAGTATAATTTACATATACATACATATGATATGTACATATGTAAGCTTACATACATATGCAGTAAAGGAGCTGATCGAGGAACAGCAGACTTCAAAGTGTGACCTGAAGCATGCAGCGCCGAGCACTGATAGTAGACCAAAATAGACGCCGTATCGGGTCACTTAAAACGAATTAAACTTTAATAAAAACAGTGCAAAACTGGAATTTATTGATTCATTTGATATTTTCGTCAAAAACAAGAATACTGCATTTATCTGCAATAACTGCTTGAGTGAGTCAACAAATCTCTTTGCTAGGAAATCGCTCTTATCTCAAGAACTAAATTTATTAGGGTGGAAATTTTAAGAGTTTTCGCACCACAACATTTCTGATATAAATGCAACTAAGCGCGAATTAACTTTTAAGCCTACCAACACTGCATATAATCTATGCTCAAGATGCGGTTTCAACTAACACAATTGAAAGGTCGTCGCCCGCTGTTCTACTTCGCCTCGCCGCATATCTTCGAGGTCTTATATTTATTCACATTATAAAGGAACATCTTTTAATATGCACCATTTTAATGTAAACGTAGCTTAAGCTTGTATTATTAGAATAACATATTTTACATGCATCATATTGTGAACGTAGCTTAAGCTTGTATTCTCTGATTTGATGAAAAATGCCACTCTAAATAAAAAGGGGATTCTTTGATTTCCGCTTAAAAATGTCTATCAATCGCCATAAATAAAGTGAAAACCGGGCTTTTTATAACATAGTCACGGGTTACAACAAGGTTTTGAAGATGGGATCCAGTAAAAGATTACAATATTTTACGGAAATGTATCTCTTTTTAGTGGAAATTTCTATGTGGATTTCAGATGTGAATACATAACCTCACAAGGTAGTATCAACTTCGATTGCAAATCCACGAGTACCACATGTGGCAATACAGGTTGAGCTGGAGGTTGACCAGAGCTCATGGTTGCGATAAGTAGACCGTCGGCAGATAGCAGTCGACATATTTGATTGTCATGACAATAAAAAAAAGTACGAATGACATTGCACTCTGTGCGATTCCATTTGCGGAAACTCACAGAGAAACTTTTTGAATGTACTTCGAAAGCTATAATAAGCATAATTAGTAGTACAATCACTGGTGATGGCACAATTAATCGAACAATTAATATTAATCGGTTATTTTCCTTTACTTGTCGGTTCAATTGTATCGTGCAAGCCCTTTTGATTAATTGCAATGTTAATCGATTATTTCCAAAATAATCGAAAGATGTACGCCACTAGAAAATAAAATCATTTCACATCAGCAGCGCTTTTTAAAATTTTTTTCAAAAACTTATATTGTCCAAGGTTTTATTCAAGCGAAAAAAAAGGAAAATGCCCCCAATACGAAGTGATGTTTGGAAGCATTTTTCAAAGGAGAGTTCTACAGATGTAAGGTATAAGTTGTGCTGCAAAACTTTAAAGTGCTCCAACAACACAACAAATATGATGCAGCATTTAAAGTTGAAGCACTCAAAGGAGGCTGAAGCGTTAAAAGTAAGTTAAAAATTCCACCATCAATTAATCCCAACTTTAATGTACAATGCGTACTACAGAGAAACAATGAAGCATTGTATGAAGCCAGTTGTGTCACAGAGGATAGCAATTAATTGCCAAGCACGAGCCAAAAACCTACACCAAGAAGCAATCAACCAAATATAAACACTGTGTTTTCAAATGTAGAGAGTTTTGCATCAGGTGGTACGAAGCATCAGAAATTGACGCAATCAATAGTGGAAATGGTTGTAATGGACAATTTGCCATTTTCGCATGTAGAAGGTATTCTTTCATATGACTATTATTTCTGCATTGTTGCAATGCATTGTTGCTGATTCCTCGTAGACATATGGATGTGTATCCTTTTCAGGGAAAGGGTTCTTGCAGTTGATGAAACATCAATATGCGCTTTATAAAGTTCCGACCAGGAATACAATAAAAGCAGAAATTGAAAAAATGTATAATAGAGAAGTGGAAAAATTTAAAAAGATGTTATCGCATGGGTCTAATATCTGTTTGACTACTGATATATGGACTGACACTCAAATGAACAGCATGCTCGGTGTGACGGTACATGGTTTGTTTGAAAGTAAACAATTTTATGGAACAATTGGTGTATTTAAACTAACTGAAGCCCATACAGCTGCACACATCTCAGAAGTACCAAAAGGTTCGCTTTCGGAATTTTCCATAAACAAAAGCAATGTTATTGCAGTGGTTACTAATAATGGCGCTAATATCGTCAAATCTATTTATAATACTTTTGGGAAAAATCACCATATTCCATGTTTCGCGCATACCCTTAACTTAATTTGTGACAGTTCATTAAATACACCTGAAGTCAGCGATATCATAACAAGCTGCAGAGCAATAGTGACTTGGTTTAAACGGCATGTTAAAGCCAATGATAATTTGCGCCAACTGCAAAGATCTGCTGGAATTCCTGAAGGCAAACAGTTAAAACTCATTTTGGACGTTAAAACCAGGTGGAATTCTACATATTATATGCTTGCTCGCCTCATTCAGTTGATTCAATATGTCAGCCAAATTTTAATAAGCTTTTCTGACGCACCACCGATGATTACAACAAAAAAAAGGAAGAAGTTATTGAAATGATCGGCTTATTAAGACCCCTGGAAGCGATGACGACTCAAATAAGTGGAGAAAAGTACGCCATATTGAGTCAAGTTATTCCGCTTGCTCACTGTGGGCGCCAACAAATAATGAAAATATCTTGCACATCTGTGGCGGCAGATAAATTGAAAACGAATATTTTAAAACAATTTGATAGACGATTTGGAGAAATGGAACACTCATTTTTACTGGCGGCATCTACTTTACTGGATCCTCGTTTTAAGAAAATCCATTTCCAAAATCCAATTGCTCTATCTACAGTTATGCGACATATAAGAAGGGAAATGGCTGAAATCGAGCATATGGAAGACAGCATTGGAAGTGGAAGTGAAACTTACTCCGCCGGTGATACCGAGTTCGATTTATGGGCTCCCCATAAGTCCTTGGCCCACAAGCGGAAAAGAAACGAGAACGACTTAACGCAACCACAAGATGAATTAAGCTAATTTTTAAATTCTCCGGTCCTCGAATTGAAGCGTGATGTGGTAACCGCCTGGGATGAAATGAGCTCTGGGTATCCAAAGCTTTAGTCACTTTCACAAAAGTATTGTTTCTTAATAGGAACATCAGTTCCTTCGGAGCGCCTTTTTTTCAAAAGCAGGGGCCACTGCTACAGAAAAACGCAATAGATTGACAACCAAGCGTTTATCAAAACTGTTGTTTTTAAATTCAATCCTTAATAAATAAGTTTCAATGGAATACGAGTATAAGTTCAATAAATATTTAAGATATTCTTTCAACTAACCCGCAAATTTTAACACATTGTAAATTCTGACTTTTTTGTCTTTATGATTTTTTAATATTACCTGGAAAACATCGTTTAATAATCGGTTATTTGAAATTGATTTCGATTAATTGCAATTAATAATCGATTGCCGCAATTAATCATATGATTCCATTAACCGATTAATTCATTTTTTCGCCATCACTAACAATCACCACGGAGTTACCTAATCCAACACCCACCAGACACAGATTGACAGCCTCCCTAGGGTTTTTTAGATTACGTAAAGAAGTTAGAGGTAATTTTTCGACCACGATCGGCATCATATTCAATCATTTATAATTTCATTTAAATCATAAATTTTTTAATTTTTGGTTATTTATGTATTTTATACCGATGAGGCTACTGGGGAACCGCGCACCCAAAAATAACTTCGGAAACGCGCCGATTGCATGCCTCAAAGATGGTGTGGCAACTACAAAATTCCGATTTCCTTTTTTGAGGAATACCCAATCCCTTTTTCTTTCGGTGTGGCATTGCTGACGAATTTTATAAAAAATTCACATTTTGACAGCGGTCTCATGAGAAAATATAATACAATATAAGTTAGGCCATGTTCGAGTTGCAATCACAACTGCTGTGATTTTTTAAAGTAGATACCGAGAATGTTTAATTTAAACGAATCGCGCAAGTGAGAACCGGTCCATATTTTTTTCTTACGTTGGTAGGACTGTAAGACACACATCTGTCACTTTTTAGCGCCATCGATCATTATTGTCTGCCTTTTTTCAGTTTGTAGCTTTTTACCATGGATATTTTTGTTGAGTTTGTTGAAATTTTGTGTTGCGAACGAAATTTCGTTTTCCGATGCACTGTGTTCAGAATGCGTCCAATCTGGCACCACCTTAATTTATAGCAACTTCCTATGTACCATAACATATCTACTATGTATTGGTATTATTTCTTCGTACGCATCTGTTATTTACTTCATGATGTACATATGTACATACATATGGTATTTATGCACAGTTAGCTTTAAACAGTTATTTTCCTGATATTCTGCTTTTTACTTACATTTTTGCTTAAACATTTGGTGCCTCCTGTGAGGACAAATAATTAAATTGTGGAATAGAACCGTTTAATTAAATAATTTTTTCGCTAATGGCAGAATTAAATTTGCGCGCTTCGGCAATAAAGGCCATTAAACGCATACACGATCGGGTGCGTGGATTCCAGCAGGGTGCATTTGGTGAATTTCATCTTGAGCAAGAGTTGAAATCATTGTCAACACATTATGCACGTTTCGTGACCAACCATGACCTGTTGGTGGGCAATGCAGCAAATTCCGAGTTGGAGGCCCACGAGAAGTTATGGGAAGAGGTTGAAGATATTTATAACAATGCATGTACCCACTTAAACCGTGCAATCATAGGTGCAAAACCGAGCCAGTCTGCTGTGATGCCCTTGCGAGAATGTGAGGTTAAGTTAGAACCGCTTGCAATTCCAACGTTCGATGGAACTATGCAGAATTGGCTGGCGTTTAAGGACATTTTTGAATTGCTTGTCCACAATACAGACTAACCTGAGGCCTACAAGATAGGCAAGTTGCGGCAGGCAGTAAGCGCAAGTGCTGTACCGCTCGTCGGGAGTGTATATTCTGGGGGATACGCTGATTTATGGAAGGCGCTTAAAGAACGTTTTGACAATAGAAGCCAACTGGCTGAGACTCATATGTCACGCTTACTCAATATCAAGCCGACAACTGAGGACACACCAACTGCGTTACTGTTCATCGTTGACACGGTACATTAATCACTACGAGCTTTACATGTCATGTTCCGAAACTTCCGATAACTACACAGCGCGAATGGAACATGAGCTGTTCACCCACCGAAATTCCGAACCTCAATGAGTTGCTTACGTATATGGAATGGCACAACACATTGTGGTTGATGTTTTTGGTATGAGACGTGTTACAGCCAGGAGATCAAAGAGAATGCGACAAAGGAGCTAAATACCATCTCTTCATCGGCCTACCAGGGATGTATGGAGGACTGGGTTGAACGTTGGCACATGTGTGTTGCTTCAGACCGGTCATATTTTGAAGGAGATAAAATAAATTTGGCTGATTTTTAACTCTGTGTTTTATTTACACATTACCGGTACTTTCTGATCATAGGGTATCATGTTTGATGTGAAATTCCGGCAACTTCAGCAAAAATATACCATTTTAACCGTCCAAAGTTCGGTCATTCTTGGGCGCAAAGTCTTTTAAATCAGCAGCATACAAATTTTGTTTGCACAATTACTTCATTCTTTTCTTTACCATTCTCAATAGTAAATTACCGTCAATATCGAAATTTTACAAGGAACATATTTAAAGAAATCTCCATTATTTTTATTTCTGTATTCAACCTCACGTATGGAAAATAAGTGCCGAACATCAGAAAAACTACAGCTTAGCATTCGCAATAGGGATTATACGTGCTGCAATACTGTAGCCTTTGTTTTGAGGCACGTAACAAGCCCTTACTAATACTATTTTCATGCCTCAGCGGTAAGTGTTACCTTAGCTTACAGTAATTAAGTGAGGACTTTATTACGACTCTGTGTTAGATAGCTAAGAGAGCGGGGCGGGAGCAAGAGCGTGGACTCCTAATTACAAGAAAGTGTAAAAAAAGGAAAATATCATACCTCGCGAGTGAAGAATCCATTGTTTCTTTTCGGATGGAAAACCATTTCTTTTTCTGGACAGTGAAGGCTTTAAGGATATAATGGATCCAATTTATAGTTCACTAGGCATGAACCCAATAACCTCGCGCAATGTGATAAATTTTGTAAAAGTCAAAGAGCAGTCAATTAAAGAAAACATAAAGGCTTTAGTTAAAGATAAACTAGTGTCGCTCAAAATCGATGTTGCCACTAGAATGGATAAATCCATTTTAGGTGTAAATTTGCAGTTAATCGATGCAAGCCTTTAAAGGTACAACTGAAATCATTGTAAAAACGTTGGGCATGATCCGACTCGCGGATTCCCACACAGGTGTATAAGTTAAGCCACAATAATCCAGCAGCCACCCTCGTAATTATTTCTGTACTCATTAACACCTAGCAGCATCGCCAACACTTGCAAGCGAGAGAGTTGTATGGCTGGTATGTTGAGCAGAGTCAGAGAACTTAACTTCGAGAAGAGAACTTCAACTTAGTAATTACTGTTGCGGATAACAGCGGAGATTGAGTAGGCGGTATGATTATTCTTGTTGGATCGTTTTTCCAATTAGATTATGGTTGCAATTGGAGTACGCAGGTCGTACAACGAGAAGTAGCGACACCAGTATATTTGATTAATAAATTTAATTAATATTAATAAAAGGATTAAGAGTTTTATTCACTTATACATATAGCAGAAAATTTTAGAAATTTTAATGTATTATGAAATAAAAGTAGAAGAAATTTTCAGGTAAAATTTGAATTGCAGAAAATATATGTATGTTTTAAAATAATATATGTAACATTTATGCATACAGCATAAAATTTCTTCTCTTCTCAACCGGCGACGAGACAACATCATTCGCAATTGTAAGAACAGTATATTCAAAAGCCGAATCATATTAAAATATTTTACACCAACCGTGGATTTTATTTCAGCTAATAGATCCATATTGGTGACCCCGACGTTTGAAAATAATTTTTTTTAAATAATCAACGGAATATACTCGTAATTTACTAGCAAATTTTTTTGGACGTAATTTAACACGCTACCCATAAACGCAATTAAGAAAAAGAAGACCTCATTGCTGCCACGTGGTTTCAACGCGCCGATGTTTTTGGAGGGTTTTTTTCGTCGTATTTTTTTCAATTGGACTTGCATGGGCGATCGTTAGCAGAAATTGTTTGAGGGATCTTTCGTCTGGAAGTCGAATTGTGACAAAGTTTTGGAAAATCTACTTCGTGCATTCAACATGCCTGGAGATAGCGAATCGATCGGGACGTCACAGTCAAGCAACACATCAAACGTGAGTACTGTTAATTCTGTGCCTTTACCAGAAATCAGTCGAATTACAATAAAAGCACCGACATTCGTTAAAATTGAGTGCATCAGCAGCAGATCCAACCGAATTGTCGATATCTCCAACGTACCTTATCGCAGCAACAGTAACAATGGCTGAGGCTATTCAAAAACGAGAGCGAACTGTTCAAAGTATAATATTAAGTTAGTTGCTTCCTTTGATGGAGACAGAAATTATTTGGCGTTATACATTGATTGCTTAAACGGATTAATGCCAGCGTCGTCTTCTCTTAATGGGCCGGAGCGAAAGGCCGTTTTATTTCCAATGCATTATAAGCCACTTTACGCGGACCAGCATTAGACATAGTCAGAAGGGAACAACCTGAGACATGGGAAGTATTGAGAAAAATCTTGATCGAAGAGTTTGCAGATCCTACACCAGTGACAACGGCAATATTGATGGTTGGCAATATTAAATTTAAAGGTAGCGTAAGGTTGCTTTGTGAAGAAATAAATGCAGAAGTATGTAAAATTAAAGATAGTAAAAAATTAAGAGAGTCAAATACCTCAAGTATACATTTTTTGTATACTGAGTTAACACGAACTAGTTTAAAAACTCTTAAAAGAGAATTACCTTTTCTCTTAGTAGCTTTAATTAATGCTAACACTGTTACAGATGTGAAGTCTGCTATTCAAATTTTAAGAGAAAATGAAGTTTGTGATAACGTTGTTATAGGAAAAAATACTAAGAGTAATCCAAGCAAACAGCAATTCAACAATTACAGAATTCCAAATGCGCAGTCAACTTTAGCTTATAATAACCCACAATATAATCCGTACAATAATGGATTCGCTGATACGCAACAGTATTTTCCTTATGACCCAAGTAATTTTCAACAATCGCCATACCCACCACCATGTAATACCCGTTTTAGCTTTAATCCACAAAATCAAGAACAATTTTCAAAACCCATTACAAAATTCGTATAATAAACAAGCAGTACATTCACAACAAACATTTAGAAATAGGGGCAATAATTCAAATCAATCTAGAATTAGGCGTTTTGGAATTCCTGAACCTATGGAACACGATAATGAGAATTTTCGGCTAGAAGCCTCGGATACTTACCTAAAGTTCAACTAATACTCCAAAATCGCATTTTGGCGGGTGCGTTTGGGCGATTGTGATTATGAAGAAACTCTCTCTAAGTGGAATAACGAAGACACTGATAGTGGTAGTGATATAGACGATGTGTCGGACGACTATAATATTGAGTCAGAGCATGACACTAACTCGGAATTATCTGAATGTGAGGAGGACAATGACAGTGATGAAGTGGACTCAACGGAAAGTGAAAAGAAATATATATGTGGCAGCACCACAAGCTCTTACATTTCTCATACATACGCAGATGCAACCATGCGCTAGTTTTTGACATTCACTTTTTCATTGTATTCGCTCAACCTAATAAAAATAAAATTTGGTTCCGCCCTTTTGACTTTTGGACCTCATAGAGGAAAGACGTTTTTTTTAGCGACTCAATATCAAGTGCTATAAATGGTGACCCCAGACGGTAAGTGAAATGGCGCTTAACGATAGCTTGGCAGTATCTGGTGGCACACACCATGAGGAGTTCAATAATAGCTCTACAACATTTCCACGAATCCCGCTGCCATCGATGTCAGGGGATAATAACGAGGCTTATTTTTACTCCCTCAACTTTTGGTTCGAGGCATCGGCTGTCACAACTGACGCGGCAAAGTTCAACATAATTGCCGCTAGCATACCACAGGACAAGCTTATGGAATTGCGTTCCATCATTGATGCTGCTCCCGCTACAGGGCGATACAAATACATCCAGACAAAATTGACGGAAAATTTTACCGAGAGTCAACAACGCCGCCTGCAACGCGTATTACGCGATATGCCATTAGGTGGCCGCCGGCCGAACGACCTGTTCAACGAAATGAAGCGCGCTGCTGGATCCACATTAAGTGAAAGTATTTTACATGATTTGTGGGTCAATCGTTTACCCCCATATGCACAAGTAATGCACTTTTTCATTGTATTCGCTCAACCTAATAAAAATAAAATTTGGTTCCGCTCTTTTGATTTTTGGACCTCATAGAGGAAAGACCTTTTTTTTAGCAACTCAATATCAAGTGCTACATATATATATGGCAAAAATCGGTATAGGTGGTGTACTTCAGAAGTTCGTCCATCATCTAAAGTCCGAAAACATAACTTTGTGATGAAAGTTGCCATACTGAAAGCAAAGGCAAGGATGCTTGGTGAGTCTGCAGATCCGCTAGCTATTTGGGGCTTATTTTTTAATGACAATATATTGGAACATATTATGCAGTGCACTAACAAAAAGCTAAATTCGATGAGTGAAAAATATTCTGCTGTTTCAGAACACCACCTAAGAGAAACAGATATAACTGAGTTGAAAGCTTTTTTTGGTCTTCTCGTGTACTCGGCAGTATTTAATTCAAGTCATGAACACCTAGACTGTCTATTTGCAACAGATGGAACTGGAAGGGACATATTCAGAGCAGTTCTCAGTAAGAAAAGATTTGCTGTCCTTTTGGCTGCGATAAGATTTGAAAATCGAGAAGATAGAGAAGAACGCAAAAAGGATGACACTGCTGCAGCTATATCCTTCGTGTTTAACAGTTTTATAGAGAATTGCCAAAGTTTATATGGATTAGGGCAATCTGCTACTGTAGACGAAATGCTGGTGAGTTTCCGTGGGAGATGCCGCTTTAAGATGTACATGCCAAACAAGCCAGCAAAATATGGCCTTAAAATTCAGTGCTTAACAGACGCGAGAAACAGCTATCTTTATAATGCTTATATCTATTGCGGAAAGGACTCGGATGGTTTTGGTCTCAGTGACGAAGATAAGAATCTTTTAAAACCTACGCAAGCAGTATTACGCCTAGCAACGCCGCTCTTCAACAGCAATCGCAACATAACAGCTGATAACTGGTACTCTTCAATACAGTTAGTGGACGTCCTTCTAAAGAAAAATTTAACGTATGTAGGCACCCTAAAAAACAATAAACCCGAAATACCACAGACCTTCCTACCCAATCGCAAAAGAGCTGCTGGATCAACATTCTATGGATTTAGGGAGGAATGCACAATAATTTCCCACGTTGGAAAAGTTGGAAAAGCCACAATTCTGATATCTTCCATGCACGACAGAGAATACATACACTGACCAAGTAACTAATAAACCAGAAATAATCACCTTTTATTACGAAAATAAAGGAGTAGTTGATTCCATTGACGAAAAGTGTTCAAAAAGTACATCCAGTCGTCGTAGTCGAAGGTGGCCATTGACAATCTTTTTCCGTGTCTTGGATATTTCTGTGGTAAATTCTTATATTCTTCATCAGTGTTACAAAAACAATCCAATAATAAAAGAAAAAAATGTTTTTGGGAAACAGTTAGCTATGCAATTGGTGGAAGATGATATGAAACGGCGCATAACAATGATGAATGTACCACGTGAAATACGAACCATGATTAGAAGGATACTTAGAAAAACAATCAACTAATGATGCAACAAATCTTATTCTCCAAAAACGTAAGATTTGCCATATATGAGTTAACACATTCAGCGTTGAAAATGTTTGTATCATGTATCATATTGTGAACATATCACAAAGTAGCGTCTCACGGGTAAACGACACCACACGCGCAGGAATAAAGCGCTGACCGTGCATTTCCTAAACTTAGGAATTTTCCCAGCACATGCAGATGCAACGTGACCTGGCCAAAATATAGTTGTAATATAGAAGTAAGAATATTTTGTAAATTTAGTTTTTAAGTGAACAATAAACGGAAAAGACGTGGACTCCTGTCCACGCAATATTTTTTAAAAACTCAAATTAATAAATGAAAATTTAACTAGCGCCCGAGCAGGGACCGACAGTGCGCTAGTCCCGATAAAACAAACGCGAACGTTAATAAAGTACTAGCGAATCATAAAAGAAGCTCTAAAAAGAGTCGTGTCGTACGAAATATATATAAGTGTTAACGGCGGAACTGTCGGTCCCGGAAAAAGAAAAACGCGAGTGTAGAGAACGAGGCCCCCGAGTAGCTGCAGGACGAACTGCAGAGGAAAAGGACGGCAACGGATGCCAAGCCGCTCTACCCGCACCACAGGACCCCCAAACAAGAGGAGATGTCTCTGGCCCTAATTATATTAATGTAAGATTATATACTAAGTATCTTTAAAAATAAAATAAAAGAAAGGAAAAGTGTTAAACGATTGAGAAAAAAATGTTATGAAAAAAGATGAAAACTAATTAAATTGATTTTTTGAAAAAAGAGTTTTAGTGATTAAGTGAGGAAAAAATTTTTTATTAAATGGATTAACTTAACCTTTGAAATTAAGTTTTAAAAAAATAAAGAAATTAATTGAATTGATAGTGATCAAATCTAACCAGATAAATAAAAGTAGCCTTTGATTGAGGGAAATCCTAGTATTAGGAAAGTTTTTAAATAAAACAAGGATAAGAATAATAGAGCGATAACAGATTGTAAAACCAGGGTGGCGCACGAAACGTAATAACTTTTTTTCTGTGTGAGTAATCGGCTTTTTTTTTTATTTTGCCGAAGAAGACAACAACTTCATAAATTGCTTGTTTATGTCTGATGAGGCCCATTTTGATCTAAACGGCAATGTAAACAAGCAAAATTGCCGTATATGGAGTCAATCAAATCCGCAAATACTCCATGAGATGGAACTGCACCCAGAACGAGTCACAGTGTGGTGCGCAGTTTCATCAAGGTGCATTGTCGGGCCATACTTCTTCGAAGAAAACGGTGTAACAGCGACTGTAAATGGGGACCGTTATTTAAACATGTTGAAGGAGTTTTTTTGATCCAGAACTGCGGCGAAGACGTATCCCTTTTAACAGCATTTGGTTCCAGCAAGATGGAGCAACTGCACATATAGCCAGACCGGTTATGGAGGAGCTCCAACGAAAATTTAGAAATAAATTGATATCCAGAAATTCTACTTTCCGCTGGCCCCCAAGGTCACCTGACCTCACTGCACCAGATTTTTTTTATGGGGTTATCTCAAACAAGAGGTGTATAAAACAAAACCAAGTAATTTGACTGAATTGAAGCAGTCCATCACAACAATAATTGAGGCGATCCCGACTTCAACCCTTCAGTGCGCAATGAACAATTTTCTCATCAGGTGTCGCATATGCGTGAATGAGCATGGAGGTCATTTACGTTCTATTATTTTCAAAACTAATTAGTTACATAAAATAAAATTGAATTATCTATACAATAAAAAAACAAAAAGTTAAATACATTGATTAGAAAAAAAGTTATTACGTTTTGTTTTTGTAGCACGATTTGTGCGCCACCCTGTATAACAAAGTTGAGGCACTTACGAGATTCTCAAACTTATAACATAACCCTAATTCCGCGAATCCTTATACGGATCCTCCGGAGTATAAAGGGCCATCTTCCCAGAAGAGGTTACATAAATATCAAATAATAACAAATAAAGAATAAAAATAAAACCTATTGAATAATTTCTAGGATTTAAAACAAGCTAAACAAATTTTTAAATAATCAAGGAAAATTTTATATAGGAAAAAATAATAAAAAATAAAAATTTAAAAATGATTAGACCAAGCATCCTTGGAAGCCCATCTTCCCAAACACCCCCGCCATCTGCTTCTAATCCGGACAGACCAGTTTCGAGCGGCAATCCTGAGTTAGAGCAATTAATCACCTCCATTGTGACTAGGGTAATCAGGGAAGAAGGACGACTAAACCCAAATTCTGACTTAACAAATGCCACGGACGAAACTATAAGGCCGGAACATCGGGGACAACTCTCCGACCTAGACAAAATTCCTGACATAGTGCGCAGCCTGCGAGAATTCAATGGGAATCCAGGAGAATTCAGTTCCTGGAAAAAAAGTGTGGATAGGGTATTGAAAATTTACGAATCCCTCAGAGGTACCCCGAAATATTACGAGATCCTTTCCGTTGTCCGCAACAAAATTGTCGGCAATGCCGATATCGCTTTGGAGTCTTACAGTACTCCCCTAGATTGGAAGGCAATATCAAGGTGCCTTTCCCAGCACTACGCTGACAAGAGAGATGTCACCATTCTCGAATGTCAATTGACATCTATGATACAAGGAAATAGAACGATTCAAGAGTTTTACCAAAGCGTCTACACGCACCTTTCACTAATCCTCAATAAGTTGAGCTTTGTGGAAACAAGTCAAGAATCTCTTGCATTGCTTACCCAGACTTATAGGCATAAAGCGTTAGATACATTTATACGAGGCCTCAAAGGTGACCTCCCTAGACTCCTGGGAATGAAAGAACCCGAAGATCTTCCTCAGGCACTACACTTGTGTCTTAAATTGGAAAACCAAGTTGCTCGCGGCAGCTACGCATTTACTCAACCAAACGCCATTCGAAGGCCAAATGTTGTTAACCCACAACCACTCCCACCAAGGAGACCCCTTTATAAACCTCAGCCTTTCTTCCCACAGTTAGCGTACTTACCAGGACCGCATGCACCTCCACATTATCCACCCCAATATTATCAAAATTTCCAGCAACCGTGGCAAAACTACCGCCAAGCCCAGCCAGTAGCTCTGAAGCCACAACCCCGTCCACATCCAATGGGCGTTGACCGATCTATCCATAGTAGGAACGTGAACTATATAAATAAACCTACGTTCAACAAACCACCTGAGAAAAGGCCAGCAAACTTTTTGTCACCAAGTACCCCTCAAACAACAGAGGAACTTCCATATCAGAGCAGGAGTAGAAGAACCGAAATGCGCCCAAGACGAACAGAAATACAGGACAGAATGGACTCCGGACAATGACGTAAATTTTTTAGGATGAAGAGTTCTTCGTTACCTTACATCGAATTTAAAACGAAGAACGGCGATTTTTTAAACATTTTAATAGACACGGGATCAAGTAAAAATTATATCCAACCGCAGCTCGTAGCAAAACCCATCCCCAACGAAAAACCCTTTTTCGCGAATTCGATAGCAGGCCAAATTGAAATACTTCACAATACAATTATTAACATGTTCGGAAACACAAACCTGAAATTTTTTATTTTAGCCGGTTTGAAGTCATTTGATGGTATTATCGGCAACGATATCCTCAAAAAACTTCACGCGACCATTAATGTTCATGATGACATCATTAAATTCGGCAATGGCAAAGAAGTCAAAATTAAGCAAATGCTTTCCCCTACAGTAAACAAAATCGACGTTAGAATCGAACACATGACACCTTCCCAGAAGCTCAAAATGCAGCAATTTACACACAAGTACAAACAGCTATTTACCGACCCAAATGAAAAGTTAACTTATACTACAACAGTAATAGGTGAGATACGAACTTCTTCAGACACCCCTGTATATACAAAATACTATCCGTATCCCGTAGGAATGAGAGAATTTGTCAACAATGAAATTCAAACACTATTAGAAGATGGTATAATAAGGCCCTCGCGTTCCCCGTACAATTCTCCTGTATGGGTAGTTCCAAAGAAATTAGACGCATCCGGACAAAAAAAATATAGACTCGTAATTGACTATAGAAAATTAAACCACGTAACTATTACTGACAGATACCCAATACCAGAAATTAACGAAATTATTGCGCAATTGGGAAATAATAAATATTTCTCTGTATTAGATCTCAAAAGCGGATTCCATCAAATTCCTTTAAAGAAATCCGATATCGAGAAAACAGCCTTTTCTGTCAATAATGGCAAATATGAGTTTACACGACTCTCGTTCGGGCTGAAAAATGCGCCCTCCATTTTCCAGCCTTAGATGATATTCTAAGGGAACACATTGGGAAAATTTGTTATGTCTATATTGATGACATAATAGTGTTCGGCGAAAATGAAGAAACGCACGTCCAAAATATCGAAAAAGTCTTTCAGTCAGTTCACCCCATGACCGAATTCCTAGTGTCGAAGTACCCGTTAACGTATTTAAAAATCAAATTATTTTAAATATAGGTCCAACGTCTACATACCAGTTTAAAATAGTTTTTCCGACGTACCACAGGCACATAATAGAAGAAACGAATTATGATACCACAAAACTTATAAACCTTCTGAAAAGATATTTAAATCCTACCGTGATAAACTGCATAAAAACAGATGAATCAATCATGGGCAAAATTCAAAATATTTATCCAATTCACTTTAGAAACTACAAAATCAGATTCACTCAAATCCAAGTACAGGACATCATTAATTATCAAGAGCAACAGGAAATCATAATAAAAACTCATCGAAGAGCACACAGAAATAGCTGTGAAAATAAAATTCAAATTTTAGATAAGTACTTTTTCCCGTCTATGTCGAAAAAAATAAAAAATATAATACGAGAATGCTAAATATGCAATGAAAATAAATATGACCGACATCCCAATAATCCCGAGTTAAAGAAAACCCCGATACCTGAATATCCAGGACATATTTTTCATATCGACATTTACATAACCGAAAGAAATCTAGTTCTTACCGCAATAGATAAATTCTCCAAGTACGTTCAATCTAGGATAATAAATTCAAAAGCAGTTGAAGACATAAAAGAGCCCCTTCGAGAATTACTATTTCTATTTGGTGTCCCAAAAGCAATAGTAATTGACAACGAGCAATCCCTTAATTCCGCATCAATAAGTTTCATGATAGAGGACACTCTCAATATTCAAGTCTATAAAACTCCGCCATATAAAAGTTCCGTCAATGGCCAAATCGAACGTTTCCATTCCACACTTACAGAAATAATTAGATGTCTGAAGGTTGAACGACATTTCTCATCATTACCCGAACTTTTAGACAGAGCAGTTTACGAATACAATTACACAGTACATTCGACAACTGGAAAAAGACCCATAGAAGTATTTTTTGGACGAAACGTTACCACAGATCCATCACAGTTTGAACGAGCTAGGCAGGAAAACATTGACAAACTTAAAGAAAAACAGACTAAGGATTTGACTCAACACAATAAAAAACGCGCACCCATAAAAACATATTTACCAGGAGACATTGTATTTATTAAAATCGACAAAAGATTAGGATCAAAGATATCTCCAAAATACAAAACGCAAACAGTCAAGGAAGACAGAAGCACAACAATACTGACCGAATCTGGAAGAATAGTACACAAAAGTAACATCAGAAGATAGTTGTACTTGGTTCACATAAAACAAAAAAAAAATTTTTATTTTTTTATTTTAATTAAAAAAAAATATGAATTTATACCAAAGTTTTAACTGAATTTCTTCATACTAATTTAAATTCACATCTATCGAATTTAATTAGTTTCAACTAAATTAAATTCCATTAAATTTAAAAATAATTAGTATAATAGATAGTAGGAAAAAATCGTTAAAAATGCCATAGGCTTTCGATCTTTAGATAATAAGAAAAAAATCGTTAAAAATGCCATAGGCTTTCGATCTTCAGATAATAAGAAAAAATCGTTAAAAATGCCATAGGCTTTCGATCTTTATATAATAGGAAAAAATCGTTATAACGATGGCACCTGTTTTTTACTGGAGCAAGAAAACATCGTCGCATGAAGAAAAAATGCATAGCTATTTTTTGGAAGTAAAGGCAGCGCATTTAGCCACGAAAAAGATGCGTCACTATCTTATGGGCATAGAATTCACTCTCGTAACTGACTGCGCGGCGTTCAAACAGACAAGCACGAAAAAAGATATACCACGCGAGGTTGTCCAGTGGTTGATGTATCTACAAGACTATTCATTTACTATAGAACATCGTGAAGCTAGCAGAATGAAACATGTTGACAGCTTAAGTCGTTTCCCTGCTATGACAGTAACATCGGAGGTGCACGTACAAATCCGAAGAGCACAGCAAAAAGACGACCATTTGGTAGCAGTTGCAGAGATCCTTAAACATAAGCAGTACGCCGACTACAAAATGAAAAACAAGCTGATCTATAAGCAAGTCGATCAGCATGGAAGCCTAAAAGCATGGAAAAGGAAATCATTACAAACGCACACAACTTTGGACATATGGGTTCTCAGAAAACGATTCACGCAATTAGGCAGGAATATTACATACCACACCTTGAAAGGAAAGCTAATCAAGTAATCGCAAACTGCATCGAGTGCATTACGAGGAACCGAAAGCTGGGTAAGAAGGATGGTCTTTTGCATTCCATAGATAAGGGAGACATACCACTTTCTACGTTACACGTCGACCATTTGGGTCCACTAGATGCCACATCAAACGGTATAAATACATATTTGCTATAGTCGATGCATTCTCAAAATATACCTGGTTATATCCCACATAGTCTACAGACGCACAAGAAGTTGTCAAACATATAATCACATATATGTAATCTTCATGCTTTAATTTTTCATACTTTAATTTTATTCCCACGAAACGCTAGACGCAGATGTTAGCGTATCTTATTCATTTTTATTCCCACAAAACGCTAGACGCAGACGTCAGCGTATTCTTCAAAATTCTACAGCACTTTAGCGAACAAACAAACTTCTCATATTATAACATGAAGTTTGTTTGGCAAAAGTGCTTATTATGCACATTTATTCTTTCTCCCGGCTAAAATTGTAATACTCTTAAGTTCTAATTTTAAGTAAATGAAATTCAGTTTGAAATAAAGATTCAACGGAGTTCGAACTCATTATTATATCGAATCCTGGATAGCAATTTTCGATTGTCCGCAGCGTATAATTAGTGACAAAGGTACAACATTTACGTCCAAACTTTTTAAAGAGCTCTGTGAGAATTCAAAGATCGGGCACGTTGAAACGACAACAGGTGTTCCGAGAGGTAACGGGCAAGTTGAAAGAGTCAATCGCGTCATTATTTCGGTATTAGCAAAAAAGTCAGCAGCAGAGCCGTCAAAATGGTATCAATACACATCTCAAGTGCAGCGAGCAATTAATGGACATATTCACTCATCTACAAAATTTACGCCATTCGAAGTTATGTTCGGAGTAAAGATGAGAAACGAAACAGATACCGAACTTCTAAAGATTCTACAGGAGGAGTTGCTGCAGGGATTGCAAGACAAACGTAATAAAATCCGTGAAGAAGTCAGAGCACAAATCCAAAAGGCACAGGAGACTTATAAAATCAACTATGATAAGAAGCGCAAGGGGCAGCATGGCTATCAGTTGTCGGACTTAGTAGCCATCAAAGTCACTCAATTTGTAACGGGAAAGAAGCTGACGAACAAATACATCGGTCCCTACGAAGTTGTAAAGGTGAAAAGAAACGATAGGTATGACGTTAAAAAAGCCGCTGAATTTCAGGGCCCGCAGCAAACTTCAACCAGTGCCGACTACATGAAGTTATGGCGTTACATCGAACAAGACGAGGACGATATCGATGAAGAGTCATCTGAGACAGATGACGAGCAGGATGGTCGAATGTAAGATGTTAGTTATGTTACAATTTAAGCGTCACCCTTATGTCTGCACAGACAATATCAGTCGGTTAAGGGGTGGTCGGCAAACTACAGCTAAAACAATTGAAAAAGTTGAAACAAGTGAGAGGGCAGAACGTTGGTGAACATCGGAGCTGGAGGTCGAATTTTTTTTAATTTTACATTTTACGTATTAACCTAACATTTTACGTGGTACGTATAAATAAAATAAAGATTCATTTTGTCTTACATATAAGTTATCATAAGTTAATTCCCACGGCTGACTTTCTCACCTAGACATCGCGTCAGCGGTTTTTATACGAACGGATATTAATGAAATAGGAATATTTCGTAAACAAGTGCAGAACACAGTTGCTAGCACACTTTATGGTATCAGCAAAGTATTGACATTTGATACCGCTTAAGGTCACTACACCAACGACGCTACAGTTCTGCTAACGTCATGATTTGCCGGCGCTGCACGACGTCGTAGGTTAAGTGGTAGGATAGTAAGTAATGAATTGTTAGTTCTAAGATAGGCTCAACACTTAAAGCTGACCAAGACGGCAGCTGGGAAAATGAAATAAAATTATAATAAATTAAAAACGAGTAACTGGCGCCCAACGTGGGGCGTCGCGCGGTATTGACAAAGTGAATTAACAAAGCAAACCAAGGAGCGTTGTTAAATTAACTTAAATCAATAAACGGTGGTAACCTAAGGTCTGCAACATACTAAAGGAATCAACGGTATTAAGGAATCAGCAGTAAAAGAAGGCAAATCAACGAACGACGGTAACCTAAAGCCAGCAGCTTTTTGAAGTCATAAGTCATTTTTGAATCATAAAATACTAGATTCTAAGGATGATGAGGTGAGTGAAGTGCTGAATATAAATTTAGTAAAAGTGCAAACTGAAAATTACTTGAAAATTGAGAATAAATTAATGCTAAAAAAAACAAAAAAACTTACACTTTCTTGCGAAAATTAGACCAAAATCTCGTGAATGTTAGATGAGCGAGGCATTAGAAGACCTCTTCAGGATTTTAAATTTAACAAGTAGAGAAGGCACAATGAACGCGGAACAAGTCAGTGAGGTAGTGAAAGCGGAGGTTAGGAGAGCACTAAGTGAACAAAAAATAGAGTTTGAAAGCTACTTGCTTTACAAAATCAGGTAACAATAAACAAGCCGAAGGTAGAGAAGTATAGTAGGGTAACAATTAACCCTTTGACAAACTGCGACATTACGCTGGACGCAATAAAATCCCTTCCGGAATTTTTTGGACATCAGGGCCCTTATGTGTCTTGGCGCGAAGCCGCACATAACGCATATGAATTGTTTAGAAGGTATGGTGGCAGTGAACGCCACTACCAAGCCGTTACCATTATCAGAAATAAAGTACGAGGTGCTGCCGATGCAGTACGTTCCTCTTTTAACACAGTGCTCAACTTTAGTGCCATAATCTTCCGACTTGACTTCACCTACGCGGACAAACGTCCGATATATCTGATAGAACAGGAACTGTCCACATTAAGACAGGGCCCAATGTCATGTTTAGTGTTCTACGATGAAGTGGAAAAGAACCTTATTAGCAAACAATCTGGTTTCCACCAGATAAACCTGTCAGAAAAAGACAGAGAGAAAACGGCGTTCTCCGTCAAAAATGGAAAATATGAATTTTGCAGGATGCCATTCGGTTTAAAGAATGCTCCTAGCATTTTCCAGAGGGCAATAGACGACATTTTAAGGGAGAATATAGGAAGCAAATGTTTCGTCTACATGGATGACGTTATTGTATTTTCAAAGGACGAGGAGCAGCATTTAAAAGACATAGAAGCGATTTTAAGAAGCTTATTCGAGGTCAATATGAGAGTTTCAGCGGAAAAATCTCGATTCTTTAAAACAAAGTCGAGTTTTTAGGATTCTTAGTAACACAAAATGGAATCAAAACATGCCCGGATAAAGTAGATGCTATCCGAAATTTTCAGGAGCCCACTACTCTGAGGGGGCTAAGATCATTTTTGGGCTTAGCAGGATACTACCGCTGCTTTATAAAAGATTTCGCCAAAATAGCGAAACCACTTTCAAGTATAATGAAGGGTGAATATGGCCGAGTTACTGTGTCTCAGTCGAAGAAAATCAAAATTGACTTGACCGAAGAACAGAAAAAAGTACTCACTACCCTAAGGGAAGTACTGACATCGGAGGAGGTGACGTTAACCTACCCCGATTTCAGGAAACCGTTCGAACTCACTACCGATGCCTCCTCGCATGCAATAGGTGCTGTCCTATCGCAAGAAGGAAAACCTATAACTATGATCTCCCGCACTTTAGCCAGTTGCGAGGAACATTTCGCCACAAACGAAAGGGAGTTGTTAGCCATCGTTTGGGCACTTAAAACTCTTAAGAATTATCTATATGGCGTGACGAATCTCACCGTTCACACAGATCACCAACCGCTCACTTTCGCGGTTTCAGATAGAAATCCAAACTCAAAAATAAAGAGATGGAAAGCATTCATAGACGAATGCAACGCAAAACTTATCTACAAACCAGGCAAGGAGAATGCAGTCGCAGATGCATTGTCTAGGCAACACATGAATGCCTTGGATAATATGAGCACCGAAACGATTCACAGCGAGGAATCGTCGACTAACACAATTGAAAGAACGGAAAAGCCGGTTAACTGCTACCGCAACCAGATAGTGGTAGAAGAAGGATTCGAACCGGGGAAGAGAACGTTCATTATTTTCGGGAAAAAAACCCGACATTTAATCACATTTAAAAATAAAGAAGATTTGATTAACCTCCTGCAGGAGGCCGTAAAAGCGGATGTGGTCAACGCAATATATTGCGACCTACACACACTGGCCTTATTTCAAGACGAATTGGTTGGACTTTTTCCAACAACCAAATTCAGGCATACTGAAAAATATGTTAATGATATATCCGACCCAAATGAGCAAGAAGAAATAATCGCGGCCGAGCATAATCGAGCGCATCGAGCGTCCCAGGAGAATACGAAACAAATATTACAAGACTATTTCTTTCCAAAAATGGAAAAAAAAGCTAAACAATTTGCGGCCATAATCGACTCACAGGACAGACAGTTTACTATCAACACAGAGGTGCAGAAGGAAATTAACAGCCTTACTACTACGGTAAATAAAATTTTAAAATCAGCAAAACAGAACGAAGTAGATACAGGTTACCTCTACGACATACTTACGGCAAGAAACAGGGCATTAATAACAGAATTAGACAATATAATCACCTCCATAGCTTTCGCGAAAATCGGGACTCTTAATCCCATTCTTTTGGATAGCTCGGAAATAAATTCAGTTATGAAAACACAGCACTTCACAAGCTTCAACGTAGCCGATATAGTACCTTTAACTAGAATTAAGATTGTTCAGTATAATAATGCAATATACTTTTAAATAAAATATCCTATACCTAAGTTTAGATGTAAGAAAACAATAATTTTCCCGGTAGCACGCGGCAATCAAATTCTACACCTGCAAGAACCTACCATAGCTACATGTCAGAACCACACGGTAGCCGTAAAGAACTGTAGCAACACAACTCCGGCATTCTGCTTAACATCAACCGAATCATGCGCGTTGCAACTAATGACGCACAATACCGCTAACTGCGGTACCACGTTTAATAATCTCCCACCTATTACAACGATAGGCGACGGCTTGATTGTTATTAATGATCAAATTGCGATAATAGAAGAAAACGACGAAATCCCAGTTACAGTCAACGGGACTTACTTGGTGAACTTTGAGAAACAGGTGAAAGTCAACGGAACTTTATTTTATAACGAAAATTCCACAACACCTTTGAAACCCGAAGTGCCATTGTCCCCAAATATCAATCTGACACAGCACATAGACATTTTAAGTGCCCCCTACCTTCACCACGTAAACCAACAGAACCTTCGACATATTAAACATCGGAAAGAAAGCATTGAACGCAGTAGCATAACGAATTATGCTTTCATTGGAGCTTTTGTAATTATGGGATTACTCGCATACGCATTTCAGCGCGCAGTTGTAAACAGGAAAAAAATCTCCATAGCCAAGTCCGTCAAGGCGGCAATTGAAAACACCACCACGAGGGCCGCGGACGCCCCTCACTTAGAAGGGGAGGAGTTATCATAAGTTAATTCCCACGGCTGCCTTTCTCACCTAGACATCGCGTCAGCGGTTTTTATGCGAACGGATATTAATGAATTAGGAATATTTCGTAAACAAGTGCAGAACACAGTTGCTAGCACACTTTACGGTATCAGCAAAGTATTGACATTTGATACCGCTTAAGGTCACTACACCAACGACGCTACAGTTCTGCTAACGTCATGATTTGCCGGCGCTGCACGACGTCGTAGGTTAAGTGGTAGGATAGTAAGTAATGAATTGTTAGTTCTAAGATAGGCTCAACACTTAAAGCTGACCAAGACGGCAGCTGGGAAAATGAAATAAAATTATAATAAATTAATATAAAAACGAGTAACTTATATATATAAAAAAAAAAATTAGATTTTCACAATTGGAAGTGGCGGCAGTGTCAGCCATTTTCTTTTGTGGATTTTGTTCAGACGAATACGTACTCGCTGAAGTTGCAGTATTGCTAACGAGAAAATGTTTCATAACAGATATAGCGCTAAAACTGAGACACATTAAATTGTGCTGTTGATAAATAGATACGATAACCGAAAGTAACAAGTCGAAGGTAGAGTAAATAAACCTAAATTAGCACATTCAATTGTGCATATCAGTAATAATCAAAGGCGATCTAATTACCTGATTTCAGACTGCAAGTGGCGAATTAAATTTTGTCTAGAGCAGACACGAAAGGTGACGAATTGAATTTTGTCAGTGGTGCGGAAGACAAATGTTTTCAAAGTACTGGTAGACAAGCTGGATGAATATTTTTCACCAAAGCGTAACTCGACTTTTGAGAGGCACCTGTTCCTTAATCTGTCCCCTAGCGAGGGCGAGAATTTTGATGAAAAAGTAATCGGTTTAAAGTTACAACACGAATAGATCGTACCCTATAATGCAACTCTGCTTCAAGATTTTCTTCTCTTTCCTTTTCATCTTTTTGTATAACATATTTAGTCTTTGAATAAACGCCATTGTACTTAAACGTGTTTTTCTTGATTACGATTCTCGGCTCTGCCCAACATAGGTTATGGGCCCAGAGCACGGTTCGGGCGAAGGTTGTTAAAAGTTTTACGTGCAAAGACTCCGTGAAAACGTATTTCGGAAATTAATAAGAAAATTGAAAGCGTGTGTGTCGCGTTTGAAAGACAGATAACAATATGAATTCGCTATATCAAATTGACAAACTTGATGAAAAGAATTTCGATTCGTGGCGGGTGCAGATGAAAAGTGTCCTCATACATGCTGGACTATGGAGTATAGTGAGTGAAAAATGCTTAAAGCCTGAAGAAAATGTGGCCGAATGGGAAGCGGTCGATGAAAAAGCGTTGGCCACAATTACACTAAGTGTAAAAGCGTCGCAGCTCAGCCACATTAAGCAATGCAGAACGTTCACAGAAGCATGGAAGGCTCTAGAAACTTTGCATCAGCCAAGTGGGCCAGTGCACAAGGTGTCGCTGTATAAGAAGCTTTTAAATATGAAGCTTAGTGACAGCGAAAGCATGGCAAAATATTTGAATGATTTCACATCCATTGCCGAAAAGTTATCCGAAGTCGTTAACATTAACTAATTTGAAGGTAAAACTTCTAGAAGAGTCTGAACGAAAGAAACAGACAAAACGCGGTTCTGCTGAATCTGAAGGGGAATCGCAGGCTTTTGCTGTGTGGTCAAAGAATGCAGAAAGAGGGGAAAATTCAACGCACATTAAGAGTAAAAATACGCAAAATGTCAAATGCTTTAAGTGCGGGCAGCGCGGTCATTACGCTGCAAACTGCAACTGCAAGTCCAATAAGAACGATTATAAGGCAGCGAAAAGAAATGAGCACTCGTTTACGATGTTAGCAGCAGCGGACGCTGAGGTGTTCGACGACTCAACCTGGCTTCTTGACAGCGGAGCGACAGCGCATATGTGCAGTAACCGAAATATGTTTATATCACTCAAAGATCATAAAGAAAAAATTTGCTTAGCTGGAAACAATTATCTTTTCTCAGAAGGTGTGGGAGAAGTGCGTGTGAGGTCTCAAGAGAGTGACATTATTCTTTACAATGTTTTGTTTGTGCCAAATACGTGCGGTAACTTTATGTCTGTCGCTAGAGCTGTAGAAAATGGACTTAAAGTAAAGTTCGATGAAAATTGCGCTAAAATAATGAAAGAAAATGATATAATTTTAAAAGCCCTAAAGGTAAACAAACTTTTTGTGATCCGATGCGATAGCAGCAAGTGTTTTTATGCTGCGAATGAAAAGGCAGTATCATGGCATGAACGATATGGACACTTGAATTACGGTGGCCTGCAGGAATTAATGAATAAAGACATGGTTCGCGGAATGGACAAAATGACTTTTACTAAAGACATTGCTTGTGAGATATGTGCAAAATGCAAAATGAGTGTGAGGCCTTTTCCGAAGAGCACGGAAAATCGAGCAAAAGACATTTTAGAATTAGTGCACACAGATGTGTGTGGTCCGTTTCGTACAAAGTCCCTGGGGGGCGCGCGTTATTTCTTAGTTTTCATAGATGATAAATCGAGACGAATGTTTGTGTATTTTTTAAAATCTAAAGAAGAAGTTTTAGAGAAATTTAAAATATTTAAAAGTTTAGTTAATAAATACTTGTTGCGGCTTAGAATTCAAGTGTCTAAGTGCGAGTTTGGGAAAACTGCGTCGGAAATTATCGAAATTTGCGTGAAAGACAAAATTATTGACTCTTGGGCCCCTGTTGACCTTAAAAGGAAACTGCTCGAAAAGGAACAAAGTCTGAATGAAATAATCGAGTCTTGTGTCAAATCTACGAGCAAATCAGTAAGCAATCAGGGTCAATGTTCACAAAACCAAGCGAAGAAAAAGTCAACAGAATTTCAGCCAAAACATCCGGAGGGAGACATGAGTTGGACGAGTGTATGAGATGCGGTCAAAAAGGTCACGGGAATAAGGACTTAAAATGTCCAGCGCGATTAGTAAAATGCAACAAATGTGGTCTGGTGGGACATTTCGCAAGAAAATGTAAGACCAAAAAGCGAAAACACAACAGCAGTGGACATAGTTCACCCAAAAAGCGGTCATCAGGGTCGTTTAGGGTGCGTAATGTAGAGGAAGAAAGCGAACCGGAAGAAGAAGTTCGAGAGCTGAATTGCTTCAAGATTACAAATGGCGCATCTGATGATGAAAACCTGAGATGTGGCATTGGGGGTTGTGCCATACCCATGATTATGGACTCGGGTATGCGATTCAACTTGGTTAGTGAAAATGATTTTAAATCGTTAAAGAACAATGCAGCAGTTCTATGGAATGAACGAAAAGACTCGTCCACTCATTTCTAAGCTTATGCGTCGAACCAAACACTTAGTGTCCTGCGGGTATTCGAAGCACCAATAGGAATACGTAATGTAGAAAGAATTGCTACCTTCTATGTGATCAAAAATGGATGTCAGTCACTATTAGGGCGCGACACGGCAACGAAGCTAGGAGTGCTGAGACTGGGAACAAACGTAAATCGGGTGGATAGAGTAGAACCTTTCCCAAAGATGTTTGGGGTGGAAATTAAATTATCAATAAATCCAGATGTTAAGCCGGTACAACAGGCAATGCGACGAGTCCCTGTGGCGTTGGAGAAGAAGGTCGAAGATAAAATAGACCAAATGCTTGCACTGGATATAATCGAGCCGGTGTCGGGACCCACATCGTGGATTTCACCAGTAGTGATCGTCGTCAAAGAAGGGGGCGAAATGAGACAGTGCATCGATATGCGCAGGGCAAATCAAGCCGTATTACGCGAGAATTATCCACTCCCCACTTTTGAGCTATTTATGTAGGAAATGACGGACACGACGCACAGACATAATAGGAGACAGAGCGCACAGTGTACGACCGGACTAATACGGACAACAAGGGAACGAAACAAAAAGACCGAAATGACCGTACCGCGAACATACCCAACGAAGACGTTGACGATACGAACGACAGGACAGATATTTATTGTAAACTGAGCCGCCATCAAGCGAGTAACGCGCGAATTAAAGAAACTGTTTGAATTAAAGAAATTGATAAGTTTGTGAACTGTTTGAATTAAAGAAATTGATAAGTTTGTGAGCTGTTTGAATTAAAGAAATTGATAAGTTTGTAAACTGTTGAATTAAAGAAATTGATAAGTTTGTGAACTGTTTGAATTAAAGAAATTGATAAGTTGTAAACTGTTTGAACTCGGAATCCTACAAGTGGTGTCAGAAGTGAGATTTCGGCCACAGTGAATTTAACAAGTGCGTTAACGGGATCGATTGCAGTAGCAGGGGTAACGGAACGGAGCAGCAGAGAGCGACTGCGCAAGTGACCGACGTTGGCAGTAGCAGCGAGACCAGAGTAGCAGCGGTAACGGATCGGAGCAGCAGAGAACGACTGCGCAAGTGACCGAGATCGGCAGAGCAGCGGCGGGACCAGAGCAGCGTAGGCGACAACGGCAGGAAAGGGTACCGCTAATATTGAACGTTATTTTATATTATTGAATGTTATTTTTTGAAATTGGTAAGCGCTAAGCGAATTAATTTTAAAATAATTTTGATTTAATTTTGAAAATTGAAGATTCGCTAGTGTTGCAAACTCATGCGAACATTTTTTTTTAATAACCGAATTTTCCTATTTACATTTTATTACACCAAATTGTTCATTTATATAATTATTACTAAATAATTAAATAAACTCTGTAAGACAGGGACCGAGACCAAATTTTAGCATTGACGGTAGACGGGTTGAGGGAACAGATTACTCGTACATTTCGGCCTGAATGCTAGCGACGGTGAAGAATCGGACTATGATGATGTAGCAAATAGGCGTGATACGCGTAGACCAACGGCTGAACGTCCAACATTTACCCTTCGTGATATTGAAGATTCACTGACGAAGTTTAACGGATCAGGACAGCGTACATTTGAACAATGGATAGAAGAATTTGAAGATAACGCAATAGCAGTACATTGGGGTGATCTACAACGATTTATATACGGCAAACAATTGTTAAAGGGTGCAGCGAAGCTTTTCGTTCGAAGTCAGAGCGGCATAAGCAGTTGGGATTCACTAAAATCAGCACTGCGTAGAGAATTTGGTACAAATATTTCATCGATCGCGATACATCGTGCTCTTCGTAATCGTCGCCAGCGACAAGGAGAAGATCTTCGCGAATACCTGTACGCTATGATGGAGATTGGTAATCCGCTTAATTTAGATGACTCCAGCTTAATCGAATATTTCATCGAAGGGATCAATGACACCAAAATCAACAAATCGAATTTATATCAGGCGACATGTGTACAAGATCTAAAGGAGCAAATAAAGGTCTATGAGAAGGTGAGATCAAATAGGCCTTCGTCTTCAAACGCGAAACAGGCACAACTAACAGCCATGGGAAAAGTTTCAACGAGTTCTGGTGCAATAAGTAAGCGTTGTTTTAATTGCGGTGACAGTTCGCATTTTGCTCGGGACTGTCCGCGCAAGCGTTTTATATGTTTTAAATGCGGAAATGAAGGTCATCGTGCTAGCGAATGCAAATACATAAAACAAGATTCGAAGCTCGAAAAGAATTCGGTAAACATGATGGGTGTAACAAAAAGCGGCCTAATTTTTAAAGACATATGTTTTAGCACATCTGATCAAACGGTTTCGGCATTAATTGACACCGGATCAGATTTATGTCTAATGCGTTACGACACACTGATGATGTTAAATTTAGATGTACAGCTAAACAAGGAGAGGCGGAAATTGGTAGGCATTGGTAATAGCACGCTAACAACAATCGGCAGCTTTACCATGCCTATGCAAATAGACGGCGTTTCATTAGATATAGCGTTCCACGTGACGAGAGAACGCGATTTAAGCTAATCATTGGTAATAGGCAATGATGTCCTCAAACATGTTGATCTAATTATAAGGGAAGAAGGCGCCGAACGACCTACCGCAGCGAAGAATTTTTGGTGAATGGGCTCTTGGAAAGTTGGCCGAAGATTCACTTTTTTATTGAAAAATTGTGTTCAGCAGCGAAGCTCATTTTTGGATCAATGGGAACGTAAATAAGCAGAATTGTCGATTTTGGAGTGAAGATCAGCCAGAAGAATTGTAAGAGCTACCAATGTATCCAGAAAAGGTCACAGTTTGGTGCGGTTTATGGGCTGGAGGTATCATTGGACCAACTTTTTTTTGCCCTAAATGCAAGAGCTTGACTTGCATGACATGTGGTTTCAGTAAGACGGTGCCACATGCCACACAGCACGCGTAACAATGGACTTGTTGAGAGGCGAGTTTGGTGAACATTTTATTTCACATTCGGGACCTGTCAATTGGCCACCCAGATCGTGCGATATAACGCCTCGAGATTTTTTTTTTTTGTGGGGCTATGTTAAAGCTCATGTCTATTCAGACAAGCCTGCTTCAATTAATGCATTGAAAGACAACATTAAAGCATTTATATGTGAGATACCGGCCCAAGCATTGGAAAGAGTATGCCAAAATTAGACTAAGCGGATGGGCCATTTAAAGCGCAGTCGCGGTCAACATCTGCATGAAATAATCTTCAAACATTA
The DNA here is from genome assembly GCA_037575425.1 of Anastrepha fraterculus. Classification (NCBI taxonomy): domain Eukaryota; kingdom Metazoa; phylum Arthropoda; class Insecta; order Diptera; family Tephritidae; genus Anastrepha; species Anastrepha fraterculus. The sequence goes on from JAYXIM010053180.1 coordinate 694,452, forward strand.
AATTATATGGGCTGTACTATCGATTTAAATAAAAATTTAAATCGTTTTTCTGAATTTTACGTGTGTTTTTTTGAAAAGCTTTTCTATAGCTCTTAAAAAATCACCCTTTATTTAGTTTCCACGTTATGGCGGTCACGCTTTTGTTAAACAGACTGTACAAAGGTGAAGGACAAGATAACGGGTTAAGTATTATTTTATTAGCGTGTGGGGCATTGCCTGCAATTGCATATACGCACTGCACAACGCGTTGATACAACAATCGCAGCGTGTGTGCTGGGCGTAAGGATTGTTGATACAACAAAAGCAGCGTGTATACGTTGCTTTAGTTTTTTTTTTAATTATTACTTTTTCGGTTTGGGTCTTGATAAGAGCTTCTTTTTTCGCAACGAATGTTTTTAATAAGTGATAACTAAAAATAAGAGGAAAACAATTGAAACTAAAATAAACGTTCCGCGCCGCATAGATTGGTCGCACCCAAATTGGTGACCCCGAACAAAGAACATTTTCATAAAAAAGTGTTTTCCGAGAAAATTGTGGACATTTCTAATATGGCGAGCGTGCATCGACCATAACCTAAATTTCACCTGCACCTGCATACTAACATAACCGCACATTCCACCACGTGTAACCAATGCTTGTGGTACTACACCAAAGTTCGGAACTTAACGGCGAAATTTAACACAAACATTTGAAAGGGGCTTTTATTGATGCAACGCGGTTGGTAGGAATTACCTTCCGCATTTAACTCACAATTCTATGCAACCATACAAACAATTGAACTATTAATGCAACTTTAAACGGAATTCAACGTGCAAATACAACTTTTTGGATGCAATATTTTTTCGAATGAGAATATCATCAAACGACGAGAAGCCTTATCTACGACCAAGAGAGCAAATACCAATCGAGGTTTTGGAAGCCATTCAACGGCACCTACAATCAATATTTACCAGAATGATCCAAGGAGACTGCACACCTGGAACCTCATCAGGAGCCTCTCAACGGCAACTACAACAAGAATTTCGCGAAAATGTGAGTACCTTCACCGATCAGCCTTTACAAAGTAGTCATATTGCGGTTAAACCACCCGTTTTCTTGAAAAGTAGCCCTCATATATAATATTTTTCATTCAAATAGAGACGTCTTTTCGACGAGCTAACATTTCTCATTCTTCATTCTTTAGTTTTTTTTTTGAATTATTACTTATGAGGATGCTTCAAAGTTACACATTTCATAAATTTCTCACTGTTCTCTTCAAACGCATAATTTTTGGCTACACAAATTGTCTTTTCTTCAAACTACTATTTTTATGTATGTAAATGCTTGAGAAAATATGCTCAAGTAAAATACGATATTAGAATGTTTTGTTAAAAATGCAATTATATGCTGCTTATTAGCGTATCGACAACATATTTTTAGTATCGTAAATTTTGTTGAGTATGGCAATTTTAGATATATAGTACGTGTATGTAGTATGTGTGACCCTATACAAATATCATAAATGTTAAGTATTAATATTACAATTTTAAAATGGCTTATACATGTGTGTATGTATGTTTAATCATTTGTATACCTACATATACATATATTTACGTCTCAGGTGTGCATAATACATATATCCCCTGCTATCTAAATTTCGAGAGTTGCACTCTTAGGTACGGCTCAATTTCATATTAATACACTTGTGTGTGCATGTGTGTGTTTGTTTTCAATCAGAGTAAGTTAAATTGCAATATATATATGTGTGTATTTACTATATTCCATATATCTCAAAAATTGCGCTGGCATAAGTAATTTTAAAAAATAATTAAACATCAAAGGCAGCTCCGATCAACTCACTAGCAACGATCTTCACTACTGTTGTCCTAGCCTACGATTACAACTTGCCGCAAGAGAAAATTTCTAACTGCCCACTAGCAGTCAAATGCAAATGGACTTAATTTATATACTAAAAATATAATTTTACTTCAATTGGTGAACTCCAAATCGGTTTATTTTTACCGTAAGTGTAATTCGTATGGCTTGATCTAGAGTCGAAACCTGAAACTTTTAGGTTTGAAAACGTTGACTCTGAGTGGTCGAAATGACCCAAATCAATCTGAGCTTACCCGGAACTGAAAACAAAAAAATGAAAACAAAAAAAAAGCAATGAAAGAAGGATTGGGACCCTAATTTGAATCCAGAATATATCCTAAGACTTAAGGGTGGTTAGGGGTAGTCAGAATTTTCAAAAAATTGGATTTTTTAAGTATAATATCTTAAAAATGTTATGTGAAAGTTTGAGGTGAATCCGACAAATACTTTTCAAGTTATTCAGCTTTTAACAAAGAGCGCTCGGAGCGTTCGCGTGATATGTCACATAGATTGTTTTCTGTGCTACTGTAAACAAGTCAAGCTCGAGTGTGGTAAATTTTGAGTTGTGACCCTTTTGTATTTAGGGTGCGATATATTTGAGTGCATAAAGAAACACACAGATGTAGCTCCATGCACTTGTCATGCGCAAGTGTGCTTATACTTAACTGTCAAACTCATATTACGCGAAAGTTTCCATTCAACATTCCGTACAAGCTGGATTTAAGTAAAGCTGTCGCAAATCTGTTTGGACGACTCAGTACAAGTGAAATTCTGAAGGTATTTGAAGAAAAACCAATCTCTCGTGCGACTATTTTTCGTATTTTGAAAGATTGCCGGAAAGGAAAAGAACCGGAAAATAAGGTCATACCGGGTCGCCCAACAAAAGTAAGTGCTGCAACAACGAAAAAACTGCTGTCAAGTGCCAAAAACAAGGTTGGTCAATCAACACGCAAATTACCACGAAAATTTGGCATTTCAAAGTCTGGCGTTCACAAGATTTTGAAACAATTCGAAAAAATACCAATTTGCTGCCGTGCACTTCATCGTAAACACTTTGCGAATGAAAAATTCATAATTTTAGATGATGAATCGTACTTCACATTTTCTCATCATGAATTAAGTGGCGACGATGGTTTTTACACTGACAACATCGAAACAACACCAAACGAGGTTAAATATGCCAGCAAATCAAAATTTGAGCTGAAGGTGCTAGTGTGGGTGGCCATTTCTTCGAAGGGTGTATCAGAACCATTGATTCGCAAAAAAAAACAAAGCCAAAGCGATCAATGCTGACGATTATATCGGCCAATGCTTGCCCAAACTGAAGAAATTCATCGACAAATATCACAATAGCGACGTTATCACGTTTTGGCCAGACCTTGCAAGCGGCCATTATGCAAAAAAAAGATTGGATTGATTAACTGAGCAAAAAAATACCATTTGTGTCAAAAAAGAATAATCCTCCAAACGTAACACAGGCACGTCCAATAGAAACATTCTGGGAAGTTCTCAAACGGATAGGAAAAGGGCTGGGAGGCACGAAACGAGATCAATCGAATCAAGCGAAAGTTGAAAGAAATCGATATAAGCACCGTCCAAAACTTAAATCGGAACATTCGCTCTACTCTACCGAAAATCGAAGACAATGATCCATTGAGTGTAATCTAAATATATTTTTGATATGTAACCAATCGACTGAAGTACCAAATAAAAATAATTTTTAATTCATTTGTTTGTTTTCAAACGGTATATGCCAGAAGTTAGTCTCAATGTTTAGTGGGCATATGTTATGATTTTATTTTTGTAAAAAAAAAAAAAAAAATTATTGATTTTTTCGGGCCTCTGACTACCCCTACCCCTTAAGAAATGTTTATACCGCTGAACCTTTTAGGTTTGAAAATGTTGACTCTGAGTGGTCGAATCAATCTGAGCTTACCCGGAATTCAAAAATAAAAACAAATAGGCAATAACTCACACTAACTAATTTGTAACCAGCAAAGACTGATTTGTTGACCGAAGCTGTGCTGTCCAGCCTGTCTGCCTTTGATGTTTGCTGTGTTGCTACTTATGCGTTTCTATGCATTTTAACGCTGATTATACGCTAAGTATATGTACCTATTTCATATATTTGTATATGCTTATGTAAGTATGTATATATTGTAAATAGATCTTCGGTTATTTGTGGTGCAGATGCATTCAAAACATTATATATTAATTGTATGTATGTATTGTACATGCATTGTACACGTTTTTCTCAAAACTTTGTTTTATTTCTGATAAAACAAAAATATGCTTGAAATGCAATTGCAGATTCGTACAATTATGCGGTAGGTATATATGTATGCAATTATGTATATCTAAATATTTTGCATTCATTTCAAGTTTCTATTCCCCCACTATTCAGCTGCAGCTACGCACATACATATGTATAGTAAATTGTATTTATAATTATTTAGTACATATTTAGTGTGTATCGTTGCCCCTACATAAACTTACATAACGATTTAAAGCTTATTTACTTGATGCGTACGATTTTACGATAATAACTGGCTCAGTTACTTATTTGAAATTTTGAACTTTTGTTTTTGTTTTTCTTTTTTTTTTTGTTTTTTGTTTATAAATATTCATGTTTTGTATAAAACTAGTTAAAATTTCATAAAAACCTAAGTAAGATAAACTAGTTAAAAGTATAGTCACGCACATTTGTCTCTTAAATTTGAATTAAAAATATGTTTTTACTATCTTAAAACTACACAATAATGCAATTGAAAAATATTTAACAAAAATTTGTTAAAGTATACCTACACACATATGTACATAAATACATGACATGCATCATAAATATAATAATATAAAATACGCAATTAAAATTGTATAAAAAAGCTATTGGCACAATTATTAATAAGATTTTTATGCTATAGTTGTTTTTGTACATGCACTTTTGCCACTGCTACTCATACATGCAATGTGACTTTTGTTCAAGGCGTTCCCTTATCCTTTTTCAACTCTAAAAACTTTTATATTCTTTTTATTTCTTCGCTTTCGCTTTTTGCTTTTTGTTTAACACTCTTCGCCAGAGCAGAGCGATTCGTTCTCGGCAATAGGCGCCATAGCTCTAGAGCTAGCGTTGATCGACAGATTATCGTCCACTAAACTTGAAATATCCGATGCAATTGAATGTTGGTCCAGTGACTTCCCAACATAAATTACATAATTGTAATATCAAAGTTCGTCGCTAATCGGAGGATGCTCTTGAACGTACTCCTTAGGGAAGTAGCCGACCTAAAAATATGTGGAAAAAAAGTTTCGTAAACTCACGCACATAAATGACACTTTGCGACAAACAAACGAAAAATAACAAGGTTCCGACAATGGATTCTGGTAGAGAGCACAAAAAAAACAAAAAAAAAACACCAATATACGTGTATCGGCGATTTGAAATTTTAGGACAATATTTTTCTTTTAGGGAGGACAAAGCTGAGCCGAGCCAAGTAGTGATTACCTTTTTTGTCTCTTATAATTTTAATTTTCTCACATAACCCAGTAGTTAATAATTAATATTATAATAAAATACTAATCATTATCAGTCAGCGCTACAACACGGGGTAAGTTTTGGCTTGCTCCAATATTACCTTTCAGGCTTCTCTATCAATTGCTAGTGACTGCCAGTTTCTCGCTCTAATTGTTTTCAGATCATCTTGGACGCCGTCTAGCCATCTTTTTCGCGGTCTTAGCCTTTTTCTCTCAGTCTATCGTATGTCCGTATGGTTTTTTAAGCGCTAGTACTTTCCATTCTTATGACGTGTTCCAGCCAGCTTAGTTCCTGCGATTTTAAGAATTTTACTATTCTGCGTTCATTAGACTAAGCAGTTCCGAGTTGCTTCGCAGCATGTACTCGCCTCTCTCATTGCGCTTCGGGTCGAAGATTTTCCGCAGTACTTTCCTTTCAAATACTTCTACAAGGCGAAGTTCAAAATAAACAAGACTGGCGTCATAAAAATGTTTTTGATGGCGCCATCTTTTTAATGAGTTAGTGCGTTGGTAGTTACATCCCTAACAGACTTCCATTGAAAGCTTGGTGGCATTCGGTTCAGTGGAATCGAAGTTATTGCGTCTAAAGTGTCAGTATGTTTGCGTCATCGGTACAAAAATGAGTTGCATCAAAAATATCAAATTTTGTTTTAAAATCGGTAAAACGTTTGCCGAAACATTTGAATTGATGAAAAAGGTTTATGACGATGATTGTCTATCTCGTGCCAGAGTTCATGAGTGGTTTACACGTTTCAGAGATGGTTGTAAGGACATAAATGACAATGAACATACGGGCCGAGCAAAATCAGTAATCACCGAAAACTCCATCGAAGTTGTTCGTAAATTTATCAAAAAATAACTGAAATCATCGTTTAAATTCATGGAATCGGAGTTGAATATCTCCAAAACATCGATTTATTGCATTTTATCTCATCAGTTGGACTTACGAAAGGTCTGTGCACGTTTCATTCCACACAAGTTAACTGAGAACCAAAAATTGCTCAGAATTCAACATCAGAAAGACCTCATTAAAGAGGGAAGAAAAGACGAGAACTTCCTTTACAATATTGTAACTGGTGATGAAACGTGGTGTTTCCATAGTGAATCTGAAATTAAGCACTAAGCGACAAAGTGCCGAATAGAAGGCCCCAGACGATCCACCACCCAAAAAATCGCGTTTGGGGAAGTCAAAAATCAAGTCCATGCTTGTTTGTTTTTACGATTCCAAGGGAATTGTCTACAAGGAGTTCGTGCCAACGGGCCAAACCGTCAATGCAATTTTCTATCTTGGCGTTTTGAAGCATTTGTTGCAACGCATTCGTAGAATTGCATGGGGATTATTGCATGCTAATGCACCATCTCATCCATCCACTCTTGAGACTGATTTTCTGACTAAAAATCGCATTTTAACCAACCATCACTCACCGTATTAGCCTGATATGGCTCCCTGTGACTTCTACCTATTCGGAAAATTGAATTTGAGCACAAAAGGAAAACATTTTGCGTCCGTAGAGTCCATCCAAAAGACGTTTACCGATATCCTGAAGGACATTCCGGTCAGTGACCTGAAATACTCTTTCGAAAAACTTTTAGATCGCGCAAAACAGTGTGTCGAGACCAGAAGGGACTATTTTGAATAAATAAACACTCTTGCATACAGTCCATTGTGCTGTTGTCGTTTGTTACTAGGACGCCTAGGCATTAAAATTTATTTACGCCGTCAAAAGTATATTCGTTTATATCAAAACACGACACATGTCTTCTTTTCTCACATCCAGACCGAACCATGTAATTGATCGTTTTTGGGTTCACAGCTAAACTAACTCTTTTAGCTGCCTTTTCGACGTAGACACGCAGCCACCCTTCGGCCGTTATGATTATTAGTCATTCTTTAAAAGGTTTGGGTCAACGTTCCCATCTTTAAACATTCTGATTGGTAAATTGGCATACGAATCTAGTAGATATCCCTACATTTTACGCATATTTTCTTTTATGCCCTCTACAGAATCCATTGCCGGAACTTTGCTATTTTGGGAAAAGTTTTGTTTTGTCGTACAGTGTAACTGAGTGATTACTTTCGGTGGGATTTTCTTATAAACATTTAAGTGCCTAAGTTTAAGCTTAAGTGATTTTTAGTCGTATGCTTAACTATTTAAGTTAATGATTAACTAAGTGCGTGAATGCTTAAAGGCTTAAGTACTTAATGTCAAATTTTTCGGCTAAATTTTTGAGGTTGCAACACCTTGAGATTGTCTAAATATCACCGAATCCATCTAAAACCATGTAAAGCCACATAACAGATAATTTAAATTAAGATTTATAATAGAAAAATTTATTAATACATTTTTATTATTTTAACAAAATCACTTCAAAAATGAAAATGATATTATAAACGGAATTTCTAACGCTAAGATTTTATGATATTTTCTATCGAAAGCATTATTTACGTCCAAAGAGAAGTGTTCATTCCTCCGTTGGACAACTTTTTTAAAACCTTCTGTTGGGCACCCGGATCTCATCTTTTTTCGTTCTATTCGACTCTTTTTTAAAGGTCATATCCATAAATCGATAGAAAACTAAATTTTTCGAAGCTATCTGGAAGGGGCGGCCGCCGTAGCCGAATGGGTTGGTGCGTGACTACCATTCGGAATTCACAGAGAGAACGTTGGTTCGAATCTTGCTGAAACACCAAAATTAAGAAAAACAATTTTCTAATAGCGGTCGCCCCTCGGCAGACAATGGCAAACCTCCGAGTGAATTTCTGCCATGAAAAAGCTCCTCATAAAAATATCTGCCGTTCGGAGTCGGCTTAAAACTGTAGGTCCCTCCGTTTGTGGAACAACATCAAGACGCACACCACAAATAGGAGTAGGAGCCCGGCCAAACACCCAAAACGGGTGTACGCGCCAATTATAAAGGGTGGTTAAATTTCAAGGGCCGATGTTGAATGTGAACCACACCTAAACGACAAGCTTTTTCTGCATTTCATTTGACCTTTTTCAATTTCAGACTAACTCAATTTGAACCATGGAAAGATACACAATCGAGAAACGCGTTAAAGTTATTCAGGCTTATTATGAAAACGGGCGTTCAAATCAAAATGCATATCGCGCACTTCATCTTCAGTGAAGGCACATTTTCACCTAAGTGGATTCGTCAATAAGCAGAATTTCCGCATTTGGGCGAATAATAATCCAAGAGTGATTGCCGAAAAACCAATGCACCCACAAAGAGTGACTGTTTGGGGCGGTTTATGGGCCGGCGGCATCATTGGGCCGTATTTTTCCCAAAATGAGGCCGGTCAGGCAGTTACTGTGAATAGTGTTCGCTATCGTGAGATGATAACGAACTTTTTACGGCCCGAATTGGAAGATATGGATGTGGACGATATGTGGTTTCAACAGGACGGTGCCACTTGTCACACAGCTAACGAAACAATGGCTCTTTTGCGCGAAAAATTTGATGGCCGAATAATCTCACGTTACGGCAATGTCAATTGGCCGCCAAGATCAGGTGATTCGACACCGTTGGACTTCTTTCTTTGGGATTATTTGAAAGAAAAGGTGTACATCGATGATCCAGCAACAATTCAAGAGCTAAAGGATGAGATAATTCGGCACATTAACGGCATAGAACCTCAATTATGCCTCAGCGTCATCGAAAATTTGAACCATCGGATGGAGGTGTGCCGCCGAGGCCGCGGCGGCTATTTGGCCGATATTTTGTTCCATACGTAATTGAGCCATACCAATATTATCATAATAAAGAGAAATGACATACAATTTTCCAAAAAAATTATATTTTATTCAAAATCAACACCGGCTCTTGAAACTTAACCACCCTTTATATATATATATATACATATATACATATATATATATATATATATCTGAGAGCTTAAGTCGTTAGCTATATTAGAAATATGTTAAATTAACGTCCAAAATCGAAAAAGTCTAGCCAGACCCAGGTGCTCAACGAGGGTTAAAAAAAATATTTAAGAAGGATTACTTCCAATCTATTTATGCTTGCTCAATTTTGATTAGGTGCTACAGTTTGTGGTAGTCTTATTTAATGCTCGTAATGGCAAAAGTTAACCCTGCCATCACCGCCGGAGATTCACTTTGGCAGTCTTTAATTATTATTATTTTATTTTTTTTAATTTTAACTCCATGGCGCAATAAAATGGTGGGCTTACGATGTGAATCATATCGTACAATAACTGAATCTTTCATAAATTCTTCAATCCGTATCGTATTTTAAATTATTTTCCGCTTGTATTGTTAACCAAAAGAATGTTATTCTAAACTAAATATTTACTATCTACGTATAAAATCAAAAATTTGTGTTGAAACCTACCGTATCGCCAATCTTTCCACGCCACCAGCCTTTACTATCGCCATCCTTACCAATCACCAGAAGCTGACAGCCAGTCTTAAGCTGCAACTGATTTATGCCATTTGGATCAAAATCATAAACGGCGGTGGCAATCACTTCGCGATAAGGCCACTGCAGCAATTGATTTAGACTAAAAAGACATAGGAAAAATTATTTTAAAAAAATCTAATAATTTAAGGGCATTTTAATATTTTGAGGGGAACTATTGTAATGAGTCTTACTCCCATTGAGAAGAGCTTCAGTGTAAAGTTGAGAAATTTTTTCGTAATTCCACATCTACTTACCCTGCAAAATTTTCTCCCAAATCGTTGCGTTCATAGTACGAAACTAATTCGACGATTGTTTTAAAATGACGTCTCGACGAGAGGCAGTAGAGTATTGAATCGCCCTCGGTTTTTTGGTTGATTTTCATGTGCTTAATGATGTGATCATCGGTTCTGAAAAAATATCGAAAAAAAAAACAAAATGTTAAATAAATAAATCAACACTAATTCAGTATAGAGCGACTCACTTTAAGCTCAGCGCATACATAGTCTCGTGCGAATTGGATGCACCTTGAGGTCGCACACGCAGCAAATAAGTGCCGACGCGACGGTTTTCCAAGCGTGAAGCAGCCGTTTCGCGATCCATTGTACCGACAAACCTAAAAATATTTGAATTGGCTATAGATATACGACCTTTGAACAACTGAACAGAAAAGTGATTTTGTTTATGACTATTTTTTATTAATTATGCTGCTTCCAAATACATATAGTCCCTTTCAAAGTAGTCCCCTTTCGCCAAAATGTTCTTATGCACGGGATTTATTCAAATCAGTTTTTACACCCGATTACGAGCTCTCGTTCTTGCATCTCTTTTAAACACATCTCTCAGGGCTATTTTTATTTTAGCATATAGCCAGAAATCTCACGGAGCTACATCAGACGAATAGCGACAATTGTGGAACTGCAGTAATTGGGTGCGAACAATGAATGCAGTGTGAGACGACGCATTATCTGGAAACAAATCTGGTCTCAAACAACCGCCACATTCCTTGTGACGCGCTTACAGGGTTACATATTATAAATTTAGGCTTTAGCTTAAAAATAGTTTGGGATATTAAGGTTTAACGATATTAACCCGCCGTTGGATACCTTTTTTAAAACTTTCGGCTGGGCACGAAATAAGAAATCGTATATCTTTCAAAGTTGTAACAGGGTAGAAAATGGTCAATTAGGATCCAAACAAAATGTGAACCGATATAACTAGAAAGGTTAAAATTGAAGTTTGCCTTGTATATATTTCATCACAGAGGTAAAAATTAGGAAAAGGTCCAAAGTTTAATTGAAAACATGCGGATAAATATTTTTATTAAACATATTTCCTGGAAAGTGGAAAATAAGGGGGGAATATTTTCAAATCAAAAGATACATTCAATAATTTGTATCCCAAAAAAAATTATAAAACCGTATTTTCTCTTTCTTACCAATTAAACCCTGCAAGTTGACGATCGCAAACTGGAGGCGGTATGCTAAGAGGATTTTGTTTGCAACGGCCCGTTGACGATATACAACCTTTGTGCACAGCAATTTCACATACTTTGCAACGATAGCCCTAGAAAATTTCAGAAAAATAATGAAAAAATGTTCGAAATTTAAAGAAATTTTTTTTGAAAAATAATGAAAATTTTTTAGAAAAATAATGAAAGAATTTTAGAAAAATAATGAAAAAAATTAAAAAAATTATGAATAAAATTATGAATAAAATTATGAAACAATTATGGAAAAATTAAAAAAAAATGTGAAAAAATTAAAAGATTTTAGAAAAATAATGAACAAATTTTAGAAAAATAATGGAAATATTATAGAAAAATAATGAGACAAATTTAGAAAAATAATGCAATAAAACAATATAATGAAAAAAATTACAAAAAAAAATAATGAAAAAAATTTAGAAAAATAATATCAAATTTTAGTAAAATAATGGAAATATTTTAGAAAAATAATGGGAAAAAAATTTAAGAAAAATAATGAGTAAAATTAAAAAAAAAAAAATGATAAAATTAAAAAAAGTTATGGAAATATTTTAGAACAATAATGAAAATGTTAAAAAAAAAAACAATAAAAATATTAACAAAAAAATAATGAAAATGCTAACAAACAAAATTTAGAAAAATAATGAAAAAATTGTTGAAAAATAATGGAAAATGTTTAGAAAAATAGTGAAAGGATTTTAGAAAAATAATGAAAAAATTTATTGTGAAAAATTAAAAAAAAGAAAAATAATGAAAAACTTAATCATGAAAAAAATGAAAAGATTTTAGAAAAATAATGAAAAATCTTAGAAAAATAATAGAAATATTTAAAAAAAATAATGAGACAAATTTAGAAAAATAATGAAAAAAATTAAAAGAAAAAAAGTATAAAAAAATAAAAATAAAAAAAAATAATAATATGAAAATTTAAAAAATAAATTTAAAGATTTTAGAAAAATAATGACGGAATTATTGAAAAAAAAATTTAAAAAAGTTAAAAAAAATTTAAAAAATAATGCAAAATATAAAAACAAAAACAATGACAAAAATGTAAAAAAAATAACGAAAGAACTAAAAAAAAAATTATGAAAAAATTAAAAGATTTTAGAAAAATTATGAACAAATTTTAGAAAAATAATGGAAATATTTTAGAAAAATAATGAGAAAAATTAAAATAAATAACGAAAAAACTAAAAAAAAATAATGAAAATATTTTAGAAAATTAATGAAAATATTTTAGAAAATTAATGAAAATATTTTAGAAAAAATAATGAAAATATTTTGGAAAAATGAAAAAATTAAAAAAACAATGGAAAAATTAAAAAAAAACAATAATGAAACAATTAAAAAAAAAATTTTTAAATAATGAACAAATTTTAGAAAAATAATGACAAAAATTAAAAAAACAAATAATAATGAAAATAATAAAAATATTTTAGAAAAATAATGAAAATATTTTAGAAAAATAATGAAAATATTTAAGAAAAATCAAAATATTTTAGAAAAAATTATGGAACAATTTTGGAAAAATAATGAAAAAAAAAATTTAAAAAAAATGTTTAAAAATAGAGAAAAAGAAAATTTAAGAAAAATAATGAACAAATTTTAGAAAAATAAAGAAATTTTTTTAGAAATGAAAATATTTTAGAAAAATAATGAAAACAAAATATAGAAAAATGAGAAAATTAAAACAAAAAAACGAAATAATGAAAAAATTAAAAAAAGTAAACAAACAAATTTCCGAAAAATAATAATAATTATAATAATGGAAAAGTTTTACAAAATAAATGCAAAAATTTTAGAAAAATAATAAAAAAAAAACTTTAGAAAAATAAATAAACAATTTTAAGGAAAATAATGAAAAATAATTTAAAAAAAGTTAGAAAACTAATGAAAAAAAGTTTAGAAAAATAATGGAAAAAAATTAGAAAAATAGTGAAACAAATTTAGAAAAACAATTTAAAAGCATTGGAAAAATAATGAAAAAATTTTAGAAAAATAGTGAAAAAATCAAAAAAAAAATAATAATAATGTTAAATTTTTAGAAAAATAGTAAAAAAATTTAAATGCTGGTTAATCCTATTATTTGAACAACCATTCACCTGATGTATTCGGCCTTTTAGAAACTTTGAACAATGCCGGCATGTTGTGGGCGCATCAAATGTGAAAATTTCCATTTTGTGGTCTGTATTGCGACAACCAGGCGGATCCAAGTTCTCCCTTGATCGTAAAAAAAAATTCAAAAGAATTAATTAAATCGACAAAATTTTTAATTTTACATCCAACTTACATCGCCTCAGTGAGCGCTTTGCGCCATTTATCTCGCTCTGGTTCCGATTTCAAATAGAGCGTAAAAGCTGTTTTGCCAGATTTGCGCGCCAACAGTAGCTGGCACTTGAAACGTGTATCCCTACCCAAGGTACGCCGCGTATGACTCTGTTCCACCCGATAATCAGAGAGGTAATGCGAATCGCGATATGTATACTGCATGTCGCCCATCTTCGCATGCAATGGCTTTACCAGAATCAGTATTTTATCGAAAACGAATGCATAGCGTAACTTCGTCTTCTGATCTTCATGCGCTTTTATATGCAATTCACCGTCCAACAGCAGACGGCCATATTGTAGGAGATCGTTGCTACCATTTGGTAAGAGATGCAAATCGACTATGCTGTCCTGTGAGCAAACCAAAAAAACAAAAAAGCATATAAAAATAGTTTAACATTAAAAAGCATGTTTGCGAAAAAATTGCAGTTGGACTTACTTTAACTTTCTGTATGATCACTAAGTGATCAGAATCGCGTTTTACTTCGTTGATATATTGAGACACGTCGATCATTGCCTCTTTGGCACGCTCTAAAGCGCGATAATCTTCGTGCACCTGCAATGATTGGAATTTGTATTTTGAATAAAAATAAGGGGTGTGCAAATTTGGGCTAAATTCCACAGAACGTGGTCAATTGTTGTATAGAATAAGTATATATAAGAATTAGGGTGTGTCACTCTGCATACAAAATAAATAAATTAAATAAATGAAGACAATAAATTAAATTAAAATAAAAGGAAATAAAATTTTAAAAACATATATGTATATTTAAGTAAAAATAAAAAAATAAATAATAATTATATTTATAAACAGTAACTGTTTTGGCGAGACACCCTAATGCATGTGCGTATGAGTAGTTGGAACCGTTAGCTGTTTGTTCAGAAAGTTCTTTTATGAAAAGTTTTTATTGAAGAAATGCACTTAGGGGTTAGTTTGAAATGACTTAAATATGGCGGCCGTTGTAAGGAAAAAATTGTGCAATCATTTGAAGTTTCAGGTCCACAATGGGTTTTAAACCCAGGAACAGTCGCGTGATCGGCTAGAATGATCTACATATATCATATTTATTGCACATTTAGAACAAGTAAGAAATTTATTTAAATTCAGAACCCCAGAGCGCCTTAAACCCATCGTCAATCCTCGATAGAATACTGACACTAAATCAAAGCCGCACATAATCGGCATAGTCTCTCTAACGCCAGCGGGTTCTACGTACCGGAATGACTCGGGTAAAGTGAAGTAACCCAGTTAAGTGCGCTGAACTCTACCCCTCGCCTATCGTCACTGGAGCAGCTCTGTGTGCAATGATGCTCCTAATAATTCTTCTTAGCGCTGGCATTAAGCCTACCTGTGGACCTGAAGTTTGTGTTTGTTTACAGCCGTGGCCAAAAGGATTAGACACCCCACTAAAATATGAGTAATTTCAAATGTGGCTACCAAAGTGACCGCTGCTTTTTTCAAATGTGTCACTGGTGTGTTTAACCTTTGATTACAACAAAAAATTGTTTTATGCGAAAAGTCGTGGCACACTTAGTGCGTAAAATCTAAAAAAGTGATTTTTTAATTTTTATATTATGAATTTTTTTTTTTAAGAAAAGCCTAAAAAAAGTGCTACTGGGCGATTTGCGTAGCAAAATCCCACCATAAAAAATCAAACTGTGGAAGAAAACGCTTCACTAGTGTACGGGAAGACCGAAAACTTATAGGCGAGTTTCTCAATAATCCTAAATATTCCTATTCTGCGCTTGCAACTACCCTGTCGGAAGAAATTTGAAAATCCGTTAATGCTCGAACAGCTAAAAGCAGGTTTCTGGAAGCAGGTTTAAAAGCCATGGCAAAGCCCGAAAGAAGCCACACAAAAAAAATCGAAAAAAGCGAGCTCTCCGTTACCAACATTTTACAGATGAAGACTGCTCGAATGTTCTGTGGTCTGATGAATCGAACTTCGAGGGTGGCTTAGTTTACATGATTTTAAAATATCAACATTCATAGCTTTTTCCGCTAGTCCAATTTCGAGGAAATCACACACATGTTATAAAATTATTTTTTTCCTTTCCTACAAGTATTTGGAACATCTGGTGTGATGTGCGTGAGGCAACGGGTTGCCGAGAAATGCCATCCAGATTGCGTGGTCCACACTGTTAGGCATAGGAGAGGCAGCCGTATGATTTGGGGCTGTATGGCTGCTGATGGTATTGCGAAATATTCATTTGCGAGGGTCGCAAGAACAGATAAAAGTACATAAATGTACTAGAAACTGCACTTTGGCCTTCAGTAATGTGCTTTTTCCGCGACACTAATTTAAATATGTAGATAGATTTTGATTCCTACAAAACAATGCTGCTTGTCACAAATCAGCGTCTACGATGTGTTGGTTTAGAGACAATAACATTGATTTGTTAGATTGACCAGCACCGTCTTCAGATCTAAATCCCACAGCGCACATGTGAACTATTTTAATACGTACGATAAAGAAACACAGCATAACATCGCAAACAGCCCTGAAAAATTGGTTTAATTCACGAGTGGAGCGCCGTAAGTACAGCCGAATGTGCAAAGCTTGTACGCAGTATGCCCCCAAAGGATTGCTGCTGTTAACAAAGCAAAGGGTGGACCTATTAAATATTGATGTTTTTTATCTCGAATTCCGTTTATTTGTACTGATTTAACAATAAAAGAGCATTGCTTCACTTTTTAAAACGAAAAATTCTGTAAGTAAGGGGGTGCCTAACAATTTTGGCCAAGGTTGTATATAAAGCTGCGATTAGTGGTGCCGTACCTGACCATAACCGTAACCATAGCAATCAGCTGTTCTGATCAAACACTGTAAAAGATTATAGGTGCGGCACCATAACGCCGTAACCATAACCGTGGCCGTGTGTATTTATTGAATTTTGATTTTTCCCCGTAACTGTAAGCAGCTGTGAAATACTTTACTTTTGTTTTGATATTAGCAATACAAATTTTAATATTAGAAATCATCGACACAAAATTAATTGATTTGGTGGAAATTTATCCGTGTTTTTATGACAAAATGAAAATGTTTTTATTAATTCTACTACAATATCAGCTGTTTATGGCTGCGACATGACTAATCGTCAAATGATGTTATGTTGCGGCTATGATTATAGATACGGCTATGTCGTTATGGCTACGGCACCACTAATTGCAGCTTAAGTTTGGGTCAAAATTTGAATAGTTGGCCACTCCAAAATTTGAAGCGCCACTTTTTACAGAGTCGGTTCCGTCTTTGTACACATCAAGACAATTTGAAATAAACATTGAGCAAAAAACAAGGTCATAAAGTCTATGGAATGTAAAGTGATAAGTTGGTATTTATAAAGGGTTTTCCAATATCAGGTGTTAGTGGTGAATGGATTGCGCTATCGAGAGATGATTAACGAGTTTTTTGGGCGGAAATGGATGGTATTGATTTGGACAACATTTATTTTCACAAGACGGCGCTACGTGCCACACAAGCGACGAAACCATTGATATTTTACGGGTAAAGTTTCCGGACCGTGTTATCTCTCGAAGAGGTGATCACAATTGGCCACCGAGGTCTTGTGATTTAACATCTTGTGACTTTTTTCTTTGGGACCACGTGAAAGCGAAGGTCTACGCTAACAGCCCAGGGCCGATTCAAGACCTCAAAGATGGAATTCGTGAGACTATCGAGGACATAGGGCAGCCACTTTGCAATTCGGTTATGGGAAATTTCATGAAATGGATATTTTCCACTAATCGTAGTCGTGGTGGTCATTTGCCTGATCTTATTTTCCACTATTAACGGCATACCTTCTTCTTTATAATGAAACTAGCAAACCCGGCCCCCTTCGCTGGGCACACTTAAATAGAATAGATATGGTTTAGAACAGAAAATATATGATTTTCGTATTATTTATTTCTTTATTCTTTATTCAAGCGCTTTGGCATAAACAATATTTTTTTTTTCTATTTGTTTTTGAGTAAATATAAAATATAAATTGAAAATCAGGAAAAAAGAAGATTGTTTTTAAATTTCAAATCAACGCATATGAATAAACAATCGTCTTTTTTCCTGATCATCCATGAATTTTTCGTTTCAATTTATATGTTTTATTAAGCATTGGAGCTTTTTTAACCATTATCCATTTATATTTTTCAAAAAAAAAAAAACGAAAAAAAATTTTTTTTCCACGAACACATAATTTCATTCGGATTTCACATTAAATTCTCAAATTTCGTAAGAAGTTATTCACTGTTCCAAAATCCACTCCAAAAAAATTCACAAACAATTTTTACATATTGCACTTACGTTTTTTCCTTATGGCATCCAAATCAGAAAGAAATATTGACACATTGTAACTCACACTGTCAATTTGACAGTTCAGTTCCGCCCCAAGCGTTAAAAAAGTAAGCGACATTATGGCTGGCTCAAAAGAACGCTGTGCCCGTTGCCACTGCTCCGAATTACAACCAAACTTTACGAAACCCATTTTCAATACTTACTTAACAATGTGCATAAGCTTGGTTTAATTCGGTGCAAAGACACGGCGGGTCCACGTTTTGGCATATATTTCGAGACCCTAGTCATCAATAGGTATGAAAATTACCCCGTATTAAAGCACTTATCAACAGCTTTCATTTGATACCCATATTGTACATACACAACCAAAGGTTACCCGGGTCCACGTTTTGACCTATATCTCGAGACCCCAGTCACGGAGCGGCATGAAAAATACTCTGTACTAAAGCATTCACCAACAGCTTCAATTTGATATCCAGATTGTACAAACACATTCTAGGGTCCACGTTTTGGTCTCTATCTCGAGACCCTAGTCACGGAGCGGCATGAAAAATACTCTGAACTAAAGCATTCACCAACAGCTTTCATTTGATACCCATATTGTACATACACGTCCAAAGGTTACCCGGGTCCACGTTTTGACCTATATCTCGAGCCCTATCCACCAATAGGTATCCAAACTATACGGAAACCATCTTCAATACCTTCTTAACAATGTGTGTAAGTTTGGTTCAATTCGGTGCAGACACGGCCAGTTAGCGAACACACACAAAAAGTTGTCTTTATTTTATATATAAGATTTTTTTCAGTTTGTGTCCGAAAAATCCAAATATCTTACGGAACCCTATTTTTTTCCAAAATAAAATGTAATCCATGTTACTCTTGGATAATGTAGTTTTCGAATGGTGAAAGAATTTTTAAAATCGGTCCAGTAGTTTTTGAGCCTATTCGTTACAAACAAACAAACAAACAAACAAACAAACAAACAAACAAACAAAGTTTTCCTCTTTATAATATTAGTATAGATAAACATCCGATCATTTATATTAAAAAATAGCATTTTTCTTTGAATACCAAAATAACACCTCTTATTGGAAAACTCTCTATATATGAAAAGCTCCTCATTAAAATATCTGCCGTTCGGAGTCGGCTTAAAACATCACAACATCACAAAACGAACCCAATGCGCAACAACATCAATACGCACGCCAGCCACAAATAGGAGGAGGAGCTTCGACTCCGAACGGCTGACTCTTTTATGAGGTGCTTTTTCATGGCAGAAATACACTCGGAAGTTTGCCATTGCCTGCCAAGGGGCGACCGCTTTTCGAAAAAACTTTTCATTTTGGTGTTTCACGGAGATCCGAACCTAAGATCTTCGAATTCCGAATGGTAGTCACCCACCAACTCATTCGGCTACCGCAACAGGTTGTTGTTGTTTTAACAGTAATAGACCGCAACAGGTATTTATCTAAGTTAATTTTACTTACCGGTGAGGTTTCTTTGACTAGCTTATCTAATAGTAGATGGTACTTGAGAATTCGCTGCATAGGCACGGAAAGAATATCGCGCAGTTGCAATTTACCCACATTATATTCTCGCTCGCATTGCTAAAAACAAAAATATATTACAAAAAATAATTAAAATTATTTTTGCGGGAATTTATCAAAGCCGAAAGC
The DNA here is from genome assembly GCA_037575425.1 of Anastrepha fraterculus. NCBI lineage: Eukaryota > Metazoa > Arthropoda > Insecta > Diptera > Tephritidae > Anastrepha > Anastrepha fraterculus. The sequence continues at coordinate 714,038 of JAYXIM010053180.1, forward strand.
CCCTCACCTGCACAAGTTGCTCTATAATCTGATTCTTCTTGCATACATCAGCCAGCGCATCGATGGCTCCCAACAGACATGAACAGTAATCGCCGTAGAGTAGAAATGGTTCACGAAACTCCAAAAATACCTGGCTCATTTTCAGTTTGGTATTGGGCAATAGAGAATCGCGCAGTTTATCGAGAAACTTTGTATGTATGTCGGCCAGTTCCTGAAAAGGTAAGTTAAAGGAAGATTAATACACATAATAAAATAAATAAATACAAGGAGTTCAGGACTCACACGTATGCGCGGAAATATTTGCCTAATCTCTTCTGGGTTAAGGTAACGTTCGAGTGGCGCCATAAATTTTGCCTTTAACGCATTCAGTACATCTAAATAATTCGATTCGGTATCGATCAGTTCGCGTATGACATAATCACGTTGCTCAAAACTGGTCGCCGAAGAGATCTGAGTACAATTTGTTTAAAGAAAAAAATATTAATTAGTAAAATTAGAAAAAAAAAATTTCTTTGGTTTTACTGAATAAATGCAGGCAACGAATGAACAAAAATCATGCGATATATTTAGTAATTATATTTGTAAGTATATTTTGAATTTAAAGTTTTAATTAAAAAATCATATTTTAATAATTACACAAAAAAAAAATTCCAATAAAGAATAAAGAAAGTGTAATAAACGTCAAATCAGTACCTGACTTCTACTGGACCTTTGTAAAGCACACAAGTCTTGGTAGACTTCCTCTTCTTTGGTGTTTATATGATCATTGTGACATGCATTATTGTCGGTGGTACTGTCGTCCATCAATTCGTTACAATTCAGGATCAAACCAATCAAAACAAGTAATCCAATCCAATTTTGGTTTTCAAAAATCAAGTGGCAAAAGTAAAAACAACAAAAAAAAGATAAAAATAATAATAAAATATGAGCAAAAGTATATGTAAAAGTAATGTATGTAAAAATTTTGTTTTAAATATTTTTTTTTTTATAAAATTTTTTTATAAAATAAATCTAAAATCTTTATAAAACAAATCTAAATAAATAAAATATATTTTTCAAATGTTTTAAATTATTTACGTCAACTGTTTTTAATTTAAAGCAGTTTTAGCTACAGTAAAAATACGACCCAAGCGAAAACTAAAATTAGTTCTCAGTGAACTCTAATTAATTTACCAAAAAAAAAACATATAGAAACTGCTATAAACGAGTTTTCTGTAACTAATCATGCAACATTAAGCACGGACGAGGAACAGCTATACGAAATAAACTACAAGCATTAAGGGGGTCAATTAAATTGCATTGAAAGTAAAAAATAATATAACAAAAAATGTCGCCGATCAAAAATTGAAATAGTCTCACATTAATCCCCTAGAAATGGCTTTAAAGTAGCTGGCGTTAATCGGGATTAACGACTTAGATCGGAATTATCTCAGATATTAAGTGCAAATAATGCGGATTGACAACTAGACTTAATTCCCATAATTTAAGGGGGCAGATACCTGTAAAATTTCGATTTTTTTTTTTTTAATGTTAATATAATCCTTCAAGAATATGTCAAAAAAAAATTTAGAACGTAAACTTCAGTATTTCTTATATTATAGATCGTCAACCGTGACGACTTTATTTTTTGCGTTCGAGCGCTGGAAGAGGTATAGTTACGTTGCCGACTTTAGACGCGTTTTTCTCAAAACTATATTTTTCGAATTGGCGTACACGATAACTCGAAAAGTTATTGGCCGATCTCTCTGAAATTTTCCACACATCTTTTTTATGATGTGAATTTCTATGGGAATTTACAATTCGAAAATTTTTCGAAACAAAAATAGTAGGAAAATTCGCCCCAAAATTAATTTTTGTTTTTTGAAGTTTTTTATTCCGCGTTTTTTTTTCATTTCTGTTTAATTCATAGAAAAATTTTGACATTAGTAAACAAAAAAATGTTTGGTTTTTTGTATTCAGGTCACTGACGCCGATGCTATAATGCCCGCCGATTGAGAAGCCCCGCTGCGACCTTCCTGGAAGAATTGAGTGTACATCCGCCATTTTAAATGATTAAAACAAAATAAAAAAATATATATTATTTTAATGTATAACTAAACTGTATGCCAATTTTGAAACAAATATATTTAATTCTTCATTTTAAAAATTTTTAATGAAAATCAGGGAAAAAATGGCCGTTTACAGGTATCTGTCCCCTTAAGCAGATTAGGGGAATTTTCGATGGCAACATTGCCGAAAAATGACAGTTAATATCTATTGTGAATGAAAAACAATGAAACTTCTAAAGAGAAGAACAAGAAGCACTCGACGCAATGCTAGTTTGCACTAACACGTTTGAAATGGCATTAATTGTTTTGAAATTTCGGAGCAGTTTGATAAACGGCAATTTAAGATTTTTTTAAATAAATAATTATTTTTTAATATTACGGAGCTAATAATGTGAGAATTTTCCAGACTCTTTGGCAAATCTGTAAATATCCTCCAGTTTTAGAGAACGAATATTACTCATTCTCACGACATTGGAACCCAAAACTCGTAGCCGTGCTCTAGCAAAGGTTCTGTCCACTAATCCGCGTAACAACCATCTGTCACATGCAATTTTAGTCAGAATTAACTGCGCTGGTACTACCTAGCAGACCGTTATTCGGCTCTGAGCGAATTTGACAGATATGCCGACATCATACGATTTGTGTTTCACTAAGCTAAAGCTAAACAGCTAAATTTTGTGAAACACAAAACGAATGACGTAGAATCCAAAGCTCCCCTCAAAACAATTTGTTGCACCCCACCTAACGAACAAACCCTCTATCATCCTTGCTGGTAATCCCGAATAACGCCGACGTTTGTCTAAGCTATTGAGAGAGGTGACACTGTTGTTACTTTTACCCTATTATTGTTTTTATTAGAAGTCTATGTGGGAGAAGGTCTCTCATCGCTGTTGCTATTGTTGTTTAATTTTTTTTCTATAAGTCTATTGAAAATTATTACAGTTGTGCCATGTGAATGAAATACCGAAGTACATATCCCGATTCTCTTAAGGAGTTATACTCGTATACCTTGTGTTGGACTAAAAAATCGAAAATTTTTTTATGGCATATTCTAAAAGTACATTCATCTTAAAAATATAAATTCCAAAAATCTTAAAGATCGGAGCACTAGAACGAAAGTTACAGACCGTGGAAGCGCGCCACCTTTCTTGAAACGAAGCTTAGCGTAAAACTTTAGACGCGATTATCTCGAAGTCGTGTTTTTTGAAAATTACCGTCGCGGTGATCATTATTTATCAAAAACTATTTGACCGATTTGCATAAACTTTCTTTTCAATTATTCGGAGTTACAACCTGGTGAATGTGAACGGTTCACTTTTTATAAATATTTGCATAGTTCGCTGGAAAAATTTTTTTTTTTTTTAATTTTTCAACCCCTCAAAAATAGTTTTTTTTTTTTTGGGCAGAGCGGTTTTCATATCGAGAAAATTGTTTTTTGGGTAAATAAACCCTTCAGATTCACTAAAAAAAATTTTTCTACAATAATCGTTTTATTTATTTTTTGATTTCAGTTGAGCTGCTCATGCTCTACCGTGATCACCGCAAGCCTCTTCTAAAACGCGGCGTTTCAGGGGAGGGGCGATATCAACAATAAACAATAACATCTTTTTAAATAAAAACACCAAAAATGTATTCTTCGAGAGTTACCCTTTAGTATGACATATGCCTCATTTGAATAAAAGTTCTAAAAAAATTATGACACTCGTCAATTTATTCGGGCTCACAAGGTATATAACCCCTTAAACAATTTTAAATCCAAATTAGCGAGCAAAGTATTTGGTCACCATATTTCAGGCTGAACTAGTAGCGATAAAACGGATCGTTCCTAAAAATGATCCAAAAATCATGCTTCTTCTTCTTCTCTCATGCTTAAGAAGGGTAGAATACAATGATTTGGCCGTCCGAAACAACTCAGTGGGAGCAACTTTGGCTGTTACGTCATAGGGAATTTGACAGCAGAATTGTGTCCATTCTGTATTCTTACGCTTTTCCAGACAACAACCGTTGTTCAGACGTCAATGAAGTAACATGGGCACTGGCTGCGTTTGATTTATCCGTATATGACCAATACAATCACAGTTTTTGCCAACCTTTGTTGTAAGCTAACCGCCTTATTACGTCAGCAAATCAGCTGATTTCTAAAATATGCTTAGAGCCGATTAACGGTTTGATATTGGCCACACCTTTGCATTGGTTGGTTGATGTGGTGATTCATCCAGGATCAAACTAGCGCTTCCACACCATTCTCTTGCCATTTGTTTAACGGTTATTTACAGCATGACTATATTCAGTCTGTTGATATCTAAGTCAGACAGTTGATCGTGACTCTCGAACAGCGTAAATCATACTAGTCTAATCCTTTGGACTTTGGATAGAGCAATTTAAATTCCCAAAAAAAAGAAAAGGAATCCATACCATCTGATTGGCTAGGATGCATTATTTCCCAGTACACAAAAAAAGGTGATAAGAGAGTATGTGATAATTATCATGGTATCTCACTGCTTAACACGGCCTACAAGCTCTTTACCAATGTTCTCTATGAACGAATCGACGAATATGCTCAAAGAATAATTGAAGACTACCAATGCGGATATCGTAGAGGCAAGTCTACAATCGACCAATGTTTTGTTCTTAGGCAAATGTTTGAAAAGCACTATGAATACGGGCTAGATGTTCACTGCCTGCTCATTGATTTCAAACAAGCCTTCGACTGTGTGAAAAGAGATAGGATCAGGCACATATTGCTTATTCTTGGAATATCTGCCAAACTAATAAGGCTCGTTAGCGCAACGCTCACAAGCAAAAGTGATCATTCAAGGGAAGCTCACAGAGTCGTTACCTATTGAAACAGGTGTAAAACAAGGTGCACTTGTCGTAAGGGAAGTCAACAAAGGTGGCAGCTTGATAACTAAATAAACCCAAATATGTACTTATGCAGATGACATCGCTATTCTCTCAAGAAATAGGAATGACTTAAAAGAAATTTTCTTAAAAATTATTCAATGATTCAACTTCCGCCGTCAGGGATCGCATCAACGCCGCCAACAAAGCGTATTACGCCCACCTTAACTTGTTCAAGTCCCGACTTTTGTCTAAAGCTACAAAGTTTACTATGTACAAGACTCTTATTCGACCAATCCTAACATATGGTTGTGAGGTATGGATTCTTAAGGTTGATGATTGTGCTCAGATTGCTCGCATGGAAAGAAAAATGTTAAGAAAGATCTTTGGCCCAATAAGAATGGATGATGGTACCTATAGAATCCGATTGAACTCGGAACTGAACGATCTAACTTAGAACGAGACAGCTGTGCGTTTTGTTAAAGCTATGCGCATAAGATGGCTAGATCATGTGATCCGTATGCCTGTTGACTGTACCGTGAAGAAAGCCTTAACAGGAAAGCTAATGGGCGTGAGGGCCAAAGGCAGACCGAGGAACCGTTGGATAGACGCAGTGGAACACGATCTTAAGAAGCTGGGAATACGTAACTACGAAGCAACAGCTCAAGATAAACCGCTTTGGAGGAGCATTTTGAAGGAAGCTTTGACGCGTTCACCCCGCGTTGTAAGGCTATGAAAGAAGAAGAAGAATTTAAATTCACTAGGCGCTTACTACCTGTCAAACACTAATTTTCTGAGGTTAAAAGTAAATATTTTAATTAATTAAGTTGCCACCAATATAAAGAGAAGTGTATTTTATTTTTGTTTAAATTTTGCTATCAAACTGCGATAAAAGCCAGTAAGATTTAGACGGAGCACGTTTTAATAATACTCAACGATCTCTGGTCTAGGAGTTTAAATATATATTTTAATGATTTCGAAAACATTTTTCACTATTCCTATGCAAAAAACTTTTACTATTCTTAATTTGTCTGTTTATTATATTCTTTTCAACCACTCTGTATTTTCTTCAACGCGCCAAAAACATTTGTGAATAGTTGGCTACCATAGCACAGACACGCACCCAATGCGCAGCTATTCACAGTAAAAAGTAAGCAGAGAACGTACATTCACGGTATGTGGCTCAGCTGCTGAGAACGAGGAAGAAGCTATAATGTAATGTCAAAAAATGCATGTGGGTTATCTTTGGGTGCAGTTCTGACAATAAATTGCAGTTTGCAGAGAATTCTGCAAAAATATACAAGTTTAAATATAACAAACAAGAAGTTTGGCCCAAGTGTAGCATTATAAGTTGAAGAAGAATGTAAACTGCGACAGTTGACGATGGAATTACACTCTTACGCGAAAAGAAAGGTGGCGAAAAAATGTAAGCTGAGAAATGAATACTTTAAAAAGAAATCTCAATAATTGTCAATTTCACAATACAATTGCAGGGTCAACTGATCAGAAGCGACAACTTGTAGAGACACGCATCAACCATGATGAGCTTTTCACGAATAAGCCCACCGCCAGTGTAGCGCCGTGGAAGTGAGTAGTGACATGTGCATACATACATACATACTCAATCACATTTTTTACTTTATGTGCACTTATAATTTGTAGGAAAGTTGTGAGTTTGGCCAAGTTAGATGATTACAATGTGTTTTTTGTGCGCAAGCAATGGTCGAATATGGTCAACAAATACAAACAATACAAGGTAGTTATGGCTCACTCAATTATGTGTACCTACACATGCAATACTCGAAACGGTCACGTTTTTTCTTTTCGCAGCAAAATCGTCTGGATGTAATACCAAATGGCGCGCACGATGCTGAAGAGATCGAAAAAGTTACACAGGAATGGGAATTCTTTGAACCGATACACCGTTTTATGTCGCACAAAACCACCAATTTACATTCGTACGCACTACCGATAACTGTACGATTACCACTACCGCTATCAGCACGTGACGAACTACAGGACAATCATAGTTCAAATTCCTCTGAAGATGGCCTTAACGTCTTCAGTAGTGATACGAATGATGAATACAACAATTCGAATGACAACAACGCGCTTAAGACGCAACCAAACACCGATCATGATTTTTATACGAAGAAAAATGGACTCCCCTTGAATTATTTTGCAGACGTAAGCAATGACACTCAAGAATCGATGCTCGTTGAACAACCTATAACATGCAATGGCGTAACCGAAGGCATGGAACAAGTAAGACTGCATGTAGCAGGTGAACAAATTGTAGAAATGAAAATGGAACCACAAACCGATATCGAAAAGACTGCTGAGCCAGTACAACAACAAATTTTTATTGATACGAACGCGCAGCAGCAAATGCCCAGCACATCTGGTGGTCGCATGAGGAATTATCAAAAGCGTCTAACCGAGCGAAAACTCAGTGAAAAGGACCGTTACTATCGACATAAGCGTCGTTTTAATCGGCGCATAGAGCGGCGCTTCGATGCAATATTAAATGTATTCGGGCAGATAGTTAAGGCAGAGTATCCGAACATCAATGTAGGTCCTATTATGGGCACTGTAATGCAAGGAGCTATGCTGGCAAATCAGCTATTCAAGAGTGAGAATGATGATGATGATGATGATAGTGTTGATGAAGATAATGAATCTTCAACCGACACGGAGGAAATGCAATTTACCACGACTGCGGCTAAAGAAATAAATGCGGAAATTTCAAAAGATGAACAGCCAGAACATTAAGTAGATTAAAATGTGAGAGAATTTGTAATGTAAAATGCAAGGCGAATTCATTAAAGGTGGTGGCACTAGGCCAACAATACCAATTTGTGCAATAGAATGCCACGTCAAAGTAAAAAGATAAAGAAGTGATTTATTTATGAAGGCAAAAGAGAAAAATAAAAGCAATTTATTTGTCGTGTTGAAATTATTTTTAAACTTTCATAATAACTTTTGAATTTAAATTCATTGCAAAATGCAATTTTTATATAACAAAAATTGAATTTTTATGCTGACACCCGCATGTGCACGGCGCAAGAAAGAAAAATATCGGCTGGCCTATTCCTACCACCTTTGATAGATTCGCCTTGGTGAAATGTAATGAGAATTTGAGAATTGTGACTGAAAGAATAGTAGTATTTTCATATGTTCGAATGTACCGACTACTATATAAAACTGAAATAACCAAATAAACACTATATGGAAACGAAACACTTTACAGAGTTTGATTGAAAAGTAATGAGCCTTACTGTTTTTTAAGCAGTTTTATTAAACCTTTTGGCTTATACAACTAATATTCTTCAAAATAGGACCTTGAGCGTCAATACACCGCTGGTAGCGGTCCTTCCACTGCAGGAAACATTTTTTAAACTCATCCGCCGGAATCGCGTTCAATTCGGCTGTCACAGTTTTTTGCATCGCGCCGATGGAGTCGAAACGTCTCCCCTTCAGCTTTCTTTTCAGGCGCGGGAACAAGAAGAAGTCCGGAGGGGACAGGTCTGGGCTATAGGGAGGGTGGAGAAGCACCGGAACCCCCATCTTGAACAATGCAGAGGTGCAAAGAAAGGTTCCACATCGTGGAAACAAAAGCTTGACGATATAAGCCTGCGCTTCAGATCAGCGAGTAAAGGGCGGTAATCATTTAACAAAACGAACGAGTTCGTGAAAATAGAAAAGTTCTCAAATGGAAAATTGGGCGAAACCAAGTACCGAAGAGGTTATGTGCTGAATACGATGGCGCGTGCAAGTTTTCCGAGCCCTCGTTACGAGGTGAAGTATAGACATCCTCTTAGTTGATGTTTTGTCTAGTTTCAGTTGTGGAAATACAAATTTCGTTGTATTGGGAAGGTGCAGGCTTTGTGAGTCTGATGAATAGAGAAACAAATTTTCAGCCGATTGTTTTTAGGCAAAAGTCTAGACCATAAGTCGGTGGGATACGGTACACTAGACAGGGCTAGTTTACCGTCCAACCACCACCTATTGCAGACGAAGAGCTCCAGCTTCCCCGAGAGTCCCGCGTAACCTTGGCACAACTACGTTCTGGATAATGTAGCAGGTTAAACTCCTACTTATCCAGAATCGACCCCGATATACTAAACATATGTTCGGCATGTGAAGGCACCCCGCACGACACTAACCACCTTTGACATACCCCCTTAAACCCACTCATCTAACACCTCTCTCCCTCTGGACCCAACCCGTCGAAACAGCTAGTTTCCTGGGCCTACCGTTAGATGAGCTAGACGAAGACGACCGGTGATTACACTACACTGACAGGGCGAAGATACTGTACAACAAAAACAACAACCATAAGTCGGTTCTACGTTAGCGGAACGACCCGGCGTATGACCTACAACGGCCGCTTTAGAACCATTTGTTCTTAATCACAGAGCCTGAAGAAATTTTGAACACTCAAGATTAGGATCAATTATTGGGATTTAGAAGCTTTTAAAGTGCGAATGTGAAAAATGGTCTATCAGACAATCGTTAAGAAAATTGACGTATGGAGCAAAACGATATCATCGCTGGTGGAGAACACCAAACCAACCAAGTTGACTCAAACAACACGATTCCCATGGCAGCCGATTCTACGTTACCGGAATGACTCGATTAAGGACTACCACCCCAGTAAACTAGCCCTATCTAGTGTACCGTATCCCACTCAAACAACACTTAAACACAGACGACCTAGCACGTCTGATAAAAACTCCAATGACTATGACCGAGAAGGCCAATATGGCTTATTATTCCTGCAAATCTGTGCGTGGCAAAAAATGGGGACTCAAGCCACAGGTCGTGCTTTGGATGTAAAACGTAGTGGTTCTGCCAATTTTAAGGTATAGCTGCCTGGTTGGTGGGAAGCTCTTCGGACGCGCTATAATATGACTAAACTGGGGAGGGTGCAAAGGACTGCTAGTATTGGCATCGCCGGAACATGCCCCAGTGCTGCCCTGAGTGTTGTTCTACACTTATTTTCCATCGACTACGTTATTTCCATCGCTGCTCAAAGTGCAATCAGATTAATGAAGGTTGGCCTCTGGAGGCAATCTCTCAAGGAACAAGGTAGCATTTTTGAGCAGTTAACATGGTATTCCTCTCAACTTCGGTCAGATCTCCATCTATCCAAAAAATGGAGTTTGAGGGTCGTGCTACGGCAATCTTTCCAAGTAAGCAGGATTCGAGCGAGGCGAAAATCTGTACCGAAGCTGGTTCTAACCACCCGACCCTGTAGCCAACCGCCTGTTGCATTAACAAAACATCTTTCGCTAAAAGATTCTGCTCGTTCAGTTTCAAAATTTCTGTAGACTCAAACTCAAACAGTCAACTCGGTTATATCGCACCCTAAATACAAAAGGGTCACAACTCAAAATGTACCTTGTGCTCAAATATGAGCGAGACGTTATCAATAAAACGGTCCGCGGATGACACATGGCAAAAATAAATTTTTTGTTTTTTGGTAGGACTTTTACAAGCTTACCTGGCAAATTTCAGCGTGATATGTCACATAGTTTGATTTCTGTGCTACTGTAAACAAGTCAAGCTCGAGTGTAGAAAATTTTGAGTTGTGCCCCTTTTGTATTTAGGGTGCGATATGTAAGTAGGTAGGTGAAATGATTGAAGTGCCAGTCTGGCACTCCTCAAGTAGCACTGAAGCGCCGTTTTGACTCCATTATGAGACCTCCAATAGGCAGATATCTACAGTTAGCCAGAGCTGTTGATATGATGGATTGATGGGATTTAGGTTGGCGCACTGTCCCAGGCTAACGAAGAAAGTGTGCCCAGTGACCTTAATCGTCTAACTGTCAAACCCGGACATTTATAGAGAAAATACTCAACCGTCTCCTTCTCTGAAAGGTCCCCACAGCTTCTGCAACGGGGGTTAAATGGTAAAACTAGCGTTTCCGCGTGTGCGCCGATGGTCCAATGACCGGTAAGTGATTAATGGTTAAAATGCGATTTCTGGTCAAAAAATCAGTCACAAGAGCGGATCGATGAGATGGCGCATTATCATGCAATAAGCGCCTGCTTCCGCCTTCGCGGTATTCCGGGCGAATTCGACGAATGCGATGCAACAAACGTTTCAAAACGCCAAGATAGAAAATTGAATTGACGGTTCGGCCCGTTGGCATGAACTCCTTGGAATCATAAAAACAAATGAGCATCGACTTGATTTTTGACTTCTTCACACGCGATTTTTTGGGTGGTGACTCGTCTGGAGCCTTCCATTCGTCACATTGACGCTTAGTGCTTAGTTTCAGGCTCATGTTAGAAACACCACATTTCATGACCAGTTACAATATTGTAAAGGAAGTTCTCGTCTTTTCTCGCCTATTTAATGAGGCCTTTCGAATGTTGAATTCTGAGCAATTTTTGGTCCTCGTTTTACTTGTGCGGAATGAAACGTGCACAAACCTTTCGTAAGCCGAAGTGGTCAGTTAAAATGCGATAAATCGATGTTTTGGAGATATTCAACTCCGATCCCATGAATTTCGACGCTGATTTCGGTTAATTTTTGATAAATTTACGAACAACTTCGATGGAGTTTTCGGTAATTACTGATTTTGGGCGGCCCGTATGTTCATTGTCGTTTATGTCCTCACAACCACCCCTGAAACTTGTAACCCACTCATGAACTCTGGCACGAGATAGACAATCCACCATAAACTGTTTTCATCAATTCAAATGCTTCGGTAAACTTTTTACCGATTTTAAAACAAAATTTTATATTAGCTCTTTGTTCGAAACTCATTTTTGTAAAGATGAGACAAAAATACTGACACTTTAGACACAATAAATTCGCTTCCACTGAACCGAATGTCACCAAGCTTTCACTGGAAGTCGGCTAGGGATGTAACTTCCAACGCACTAACTCATTAAAAAGATGGCGCCATCAAAAACATTTTTTTGACGCCAGTCTTGGTAATTTTGGACTTCACCGTGTATAATTGGCGCGTCTTGATGCTGGTCGTATTGTTACACAATCAGAAAACTGCCGTTATCTGCCGAGGGGCGGCTACTATTAGAAAAAAAAACATTTCGCTAATTTTGGTGTTTCGGGCCCACAGCGTGTTTTGAGCCCGAGCACCACCCCAAAGGAAAAATAATTTCATAGCCCTGTCACTTCATTCATTCTTCGTATTTTTCGTACAAAGGCCATTAATCCAATTTTCAGAAAATTTATAAAAATTGACGAATGGCCGTTGACTTCAGTATTTAAAATAATAAAATGAGTGTATTGGTTTGGCTATTTTAGGAATTTCTTAATGGAGTAAAAAATTGTTCAACGAACTGAAATTCAACCTAAGTATCATGCAAATATGACATATCTACATACATACACCAGCTTTTTTACGTTTGAAGGCGCGTAATGTAAATTACTTCAAATAAAAAAACAACATACAAATGCAAAAGGGATTAACGAAAGATTCAGAGTCGCAATTAATTCATAAATGATATTTTCTACGTTACAAAAAAAGTAAAATACACTTCATTTGCATTCTCAACAGCAAAGCGTTTAGAAGTGTTCTAAAGATACCAGATACACAGCGCAGAGTTTTTTTTCGATATAAAATATAAAACTGGCATATAAAAGCAGAGGCACGCACATTTTCGTATCCGAACGATAAGAGACGAGGTTCATACGTGGCTCTGAAGCAGTTCAAGAGTATTCATGCAACACAATGAAAATGTTGCACTATAAAAACAGAGAGTATGTAATGAAAACAAAGTAACTACAACAATCATTGAGTTAAACGAGCCACTACAGGTATGCATACATAAGTAAATGCAGTGTGAATATTTTGTATGTAAAATAAAGGGTGGACGACCAACGGCTGATTTATTTTCAAAACACTTGGCAGCTATTTTGTGTTCACAAATGTGGCAGGAACACAATTTTATTGGAACTTACAATTAATATGAGCGATGTTTTACCTAAACCTATTGCATCGGCAAACGGAAAATCCGCAAGTGATTGCAAAGAAAGTGCATCTGACAAGTATGACAATTTGATGCGGATTTTGGAGTGGTGGCAATACTGGAAATTTTTCAAAAATACTGACCGCTACGGAGCCAAATTTATCGACTTCCTATGAGTCAAAATTTACGATATGAACTCGAAAGCTACTTGGTTTCAGCAGAATGGCGCAACATGCCGCATAGGTCAACAAACAATTGATATTTCGGGCACTAGGTACAGTAATCGGACAATCAATGCGAATTCAGGCAAGGTGATAGCAGTAGTTGAGTATCAAAATTTCAATTGGAATGCAAAAAACAAAAGCAAAGCAACAAGAAAAACAAAAAATATCGCTTTACTTAAGGCGCATTCATTAAAGGTGGTGGCACTAGACCAACAAAAATGTTTTGTACGTTTGATTGTCAAAGCAAAGTATTGGCAAAATAGAAAACGAAGCATGAATTCGCCTTGTTTCCTTCTGGGCTGCAAGCCACATGGACATGGCGAAAGAAAAAGCACAAGTCAGCTGATTTACCGATACCACCTATAATAAATTCACCTTGGCTTTACTTTGCCATTCAGACCACGAAATCGCCAGAACGATGATCCAGTAACTTCAAGCCAGTAACGGGCTGACAGGTGGTGTTCAGCTGATTTACTTGCGTCGGTCAAACACAATTGCGACGGATACGGAACACACTAATGTGACGGGACGGTTTTCAGTTGACATTTTGTGGTTACAATAAAATTAATTTTGTAGTGAAATCTTTTCGTTTGCTATATTTGTGAAGCAACACGTTGAAGCTCATTGTTGCAAAAAAAAAACCACTTCTTTCTAAATTATTAATATTTTGCGGGGGTTTCTTGTGCAAATCGAATACTATTTGCTTATTATTTGTCTGTAGTTGCTTGTAAATAAAAAAAGTGTCATCAAGTAATTGGAAAAGCAACCCTGAGTCTACAAACCGTCGGAGAAAATAGAAATGAATCGTCAAAATAACTGACGGCAAGAAATCCATTTCCGCCGCATTTCTGTGCAATTTCATGCTATTAAATGTGTTATGATTTTGACAGCAGATACCCATCAGAGTATCAGCAGTTACCCGCTACAATTTTGTTCAAGGGATCAACAACTTATATGAATTCGCCTGGCGGTTAATCAGCCATATTGGCGATGTCAACTGGCCGACTCGGAGTTGTGATTAGAACGCAATTTTATGTTTTTATGGGTAGTCGTTAAAGATCTGTTGCTCTACAGATAAACCAGAAACGAGTCAGGGATTAAAGACGACTATTAGCCGACTAATTTGCATGAACATGGTTTTGGAAATCTGGGTTGACAGGACGGCCTACTGCAAGAGCAGCCCTGGTAGCAGCACCACGACAGTCGGTTCTACGTTACCGAAACGACCCGGATTTATATCCGGCCAAGGACTGACACTTCAGCAGCATTCCCCGTATGTAAGTATGGGGAATGTTTATGCTGCTACAACAACAATAGCCCTGGCAACCATTTGAATGGAATTTTATATGCCACAATTATTTGAATATTTTTAATGAATCCGAAAATTATTGAAAAATATACCCAGCCGATGGTCCGCCCTTTACCTACATACATTTATATACACATATAAAGTATGCATTTATGCAACTCTACATTAAGAGCATTTGAAGGAAAGGAAGCCAAACAACAAAACGCTGTAGTGCACACCTTAGATGTACTCGACGAGAACGTGACGTAGCATAAGTCCTCGTAAACTTTTTCATCCTCCTCAAAGTAAATATCATTGAGATATTCATGGCCACACACTTCTATGGCAGTTGCCTGATAACTCCATGTTGTTGCCATTAAACACTGTAAACTTTGGTTGTCCGTCGAGCTCGATTGGCTGCTACTCGTTGCACTGACAGCGCTTAAGCTGTCGCCGCCGACAGAGGCGCCGTCAGCATAACCACGACTACTTAGGCCACTAAAACTGCTCACTGTGGCACTGCGGGTGTGCGTATTCGACGGGACAGAGCTAGTAATGCTGATGGATTGCTGTTCATCGTCGAGGGCGAATAAATTTGAAATCATATCCTCTTCAAAGTCCTCGGTATCTTCAGTTCCATTTTCGATCGTTATGTCGCTATTCTCATCGTCAATGGAGAGTGAGCCACTGTACGAAATGCGATCAAAATTCTCTGCTGGTCCGTCAATGCTGTTATTCTTTTTCTGCTCACTGGACGCAACAAAAAACCCAATAGATACACTCACACATACATATACATGCATAGTATGCAATATGTGTACGTTTGTTGGACGTGTAGTTAGTTGATTGAATATTTATTGTGTTGGTTGACCGTTTGATTGATTGCATGATCGGTTGTTGTGTGCGAAAGTAGGCAAAAAATAGAATAGATGGTAGAAAATATTATAAAAGCTAATTATGCGCAGAAATGTGTTCAAATTCAGCGTGTTTTAAGTAGGTGTAAGGGGGCTTAGTATCGTTTTCGATTTATTTTTAGAGGGAAAACATTTTGTATGTACTAAAAATATTTTCAGCTAACTGCGGTACCGCTCTCCTTTTCCTCATACCACTAGCATAATCCCCACTGGCAAAACTAGAAACCACAAATATGTCAAGTGAGTGAGCGTTTCGCATTTATTCAACTCACTAACATTGAAGGATTATATTAATGGAATAATTTTACAGCTAAAAATAGATTAGTGTTAATTTGCTTACGTCGAGTGCAGATCCTTGTAAATGGCCTCATCGGAGTGGGAGCGTTCACTGGGCGATAGTTGAATATTGAAGCCTCTGCAAAAAGAAAGAATGATACAACTTTAATTAATTAGCCTTGACAAATGTGCTAAATAGTTTGTGCTAAAATAAAATTTAGAAATTGAATGATAAAAGCGAGGTAATTTATTTATTTATAACTACCCGCTCATTCACGTTTTATGCCTTAAGGGGTTAGGGGTAGTCAGGGGCCCGAAAAAATGATGATTTTCAATAATTTTTTTTCCTAGTAATTTGCTTTATTTTACAAAAATTGACCTTAGCAAAATTTCAACAAAAAAAATTAATAATTGTAAAAGTTATCGCAGTTTGTGGGGTGCCCCTTTCCGTATGAATTTAATCGAAATCTACCAAGCGTTTTTTAAGTTACAGTGATCACCAATTAAAACATTTTTTTTGCTTTCCTTGTTCACTCCTCTCGCGAGCATAGGGCCTCGACAAGACTCTTCAATCGTACACGGTTCTGTGCTGTTGTTTTTGCACCGTCCCATGAGATTTCGGCATCTGCTAGTTCGCGCAACATAGACCTTCTCCAAATGTTTTTGGGTCGACCGCGACCTCTGCTCCCTTGCGGGTTCCAGTCAAGTGCCATCCTCGTGATGCTATCTGGTGGTTTTCTCAGTGTGTGACCTATCCATCGCCACTTTCTGCGTTTGATTTGCCTAAGAATGGGTTCCTCGTTTGTTAATCTCCAGAGTGCGTCGTTACTGATGGTGTTTGGCCATAATATTCTGCAGATGATGTGGAAGCATTTGTTGATGAACGATTCTAGTATCTGTGTGATCTGGCGAAACATGGCTGGTATTTCGCTTTCGTACAACAATGCGGCCTTCACACATGAGCAGAATATTCCTAGTTTAGTGCGCCTTGAGGTTTGCGATTTCCCCTATAATGTGTGCATTCCTATAATCCGAAGTGTGGTGGCTTGGTCAACACAGCTTCGGTGAGGGCGAAACCAGCTTGCTCGTCTCTTAAGGAGCATTCGATATCTTTGAGCCTGCTTTGCATGATTACGGCTACAATTTTGTAGGTGGTGTTAAGTAGGGTTATTCCTCGCCCGTTGCCGCAATCACGCAGGTCGCCTTTCTTGGGCAGCTTCACCATAATACCTTTTGTCCAGGACGGAGGCAGCTTTTCATTGCTCCAGACGGCGGTGATGCGGGGATGAAGAATTTCCACTGATATTTGCGGGTCGGCTGTTATTAGTTCAGGCTGTATGCCATCTTCGCCCGCCGCTTTGTTGAGCTTCAGCTGCTTAATTGTTGAATAATTCGAAAAGTATTTGTCGGATTCACTTCAAATTTCACACAATATTTTTAAGATATTATACTTTAAAAAAAAAAAATTTTTGAAAATTCTGACTACCCCTAACCCCATAAAAAACAAAAACAAAACTAGGGCAAATAATTGGCGATTATTCGATACAAAAAAACGATTCTGAATATAACCTTTTTTTAACTATTACTAGATTGTTCAATAAGTTTTGCGGTTCGATAAGAAAACACACAATTTTATGGTTTGAAATACATCCAGTATAGTCTCCCTGAACATCAAACCACCTGTTCCAACGAGAATCCAATATATGAATTCCATCCCTAAAGTGGGAATATCTGTTATGTTATGACCTCAACAATTGATGAAAAATGTTTTCCATACATGAATTTTTATGTGTCTAGAAACAGATGGAACTCGCTAGGGTCAAATCTGGTGAATACGGTGGATGCTCGAACAATTCGAACTTGAATTCATAGATTTTAGCCATTGTCAACATGCTCTTGTGGCACGGTACATTATTCTCATGGAAAAGAATTATTTTCTTTTGCAAACTGGGTATTTTTTCACGAATTTTTTCTTTAGCTGATCTAATTTTAAATTTAAATAATATTCAGAATTTATTGTTTTATCACTTTTCAAGTAAAACACAAACAAAATTCGTTTCGCATCCCAAAAAACTGATGCTAACACCTTCTTGGCCGATTGTTGGACACGAACTCTTTTCAGAGCCGAAGTACCAGGTTTACACCACGCTTCAGCATCTTGTTTTGATTTAGGATCATGGTGATAGTCCCAAGTCTCATCCATAGTAATGAATCGACGCACAAGATCCCCTTTATCATTTCGAAAACCCTTTAAATGTTGCTGCGAAAGTCGCATTCGAATATGTTTTTGTTCCATTGCTTACACTGCCCAATGAGATGCCAAGGACTTCTACTAAGTTTCTTTCAGTCATTCGACGATTTTCCAATACCATATCCTGTACTTTTTCCACGATTTCTGGTGTTATTGCTGTTTTTGTACGTCCTTGACGTGGATTGTCTTCAAGGCTTGTACGACCACGTTTCAATTCAGCAAATCTTTTCTGGTTTCGTAATATTTTTTTTAAGGCAACGTACAAATGATGTCTTAATTTAATTTTCTTACATTCTACAATATTTGATATAATTTTTGTGCACAATTTTTCTATTCAGTACTCACATTAGGTCCGGATGCAGTTGTTGTACTTTGCGGCATTGCGATAATTTGGAAAGTGTTATCAGCACTCGATGGAAATTAATCAAATCGTACAGCATTGTAGGCTCAAAGAGATCAGAATCGCGCAGTCCAAAATGATTGCGGCAAACATCCAGAAAAAGTTTTATATTTTTGCAGCATAAAAACTGAAATTGAATACAAATGAAATTAAATATAAATGTAAATTTATAAAATTAAATATGCATGTAAATACATTGAAAGTTTCGCAAGAAGCTATTGAATGTATTAGCATAGAGAAAGTTTTCAATGGCGTTTAATTTCACGCAGCAATAATTAATCAAATTGAAGGAGATGCGAGAATGCGAATCAAACTTAAGGTAGAAGTGGGTGAGTGGGAAGTTACAAAGTTCACACGAACTGATGCAGTACAAGGACAAAGTTAATAGAACAAACAAAAAAAAAAAAAACAAAAACAAAAAAAAACACAAAACAAAAACACCACAGCACAAAAACTTTTAAATTTATGCAGAATGGAGGTGGAAGCTTATACTCGTATGGCGAATTTATTGAAAATGAGAAAGCCACGTACAAAGGTACCAAGTCGCAAATGGCAGGATCAACGGACTGAACATTAAAATTGAAGTGGTAACAAAGGAAAATTACGCGGTCATGTCGCAGTCGCACACAAGCTGCGTGGGAAAGCTATCGAACTTCTGAAAGAACTTTCAATAAAGTAAGACTTAGCACAAAATGCATGATTTCGAAGAGTTTCTTGCGCCATAAAAGCAGACAAAAATCTTGACGCCTTGCAGAAGTTGTTAACCCTTTACTGCTTGAATTATAGGGTGACAAAAAATAACTGTATACAAACTTCTCTGTGTAATTAGATGAATGTAAATTTTTTTTAGCGAACGATCTTATTTTTTGATTGTTATGTGTGGTCTGAAGTACAAAACAAAGTATTCGTTTCTTTTCCAGCTCTTTTTAAATACTTTGTGTAACGATGTCAAGTAGTCGCTCAGCTATTATAGCCCTGTATCAGCTAGGAGCACGCAACTGCGAGATAGCACGGAAGCTTGGAATTGCACGTTCATTGGTTTCTCGTGCAATCAAACGAGATTCCTCCTGAGATGGAAAGAGAGTGGCAATATTCCTGTTGAATGTTACCGTACGGACGATGTAATCAGCCCTCTCCGAGGTGTACTGAGTTTATCGCAATGATAGACTGGCATGATACTAAGAAATAAATAGCAGTTTCTCAAACTGCTCCGAAATATCAAAACAATTAATGCCATTTGAAACGTGTTAAGGAGGGGAGCCTGGTTTATGAGGTTTAAAAATTGCATCTCTTTGCGATTTTTTGTTTTTTTTTTTTTTAAGGAAAAAATTAATATAGCATTGCAAAGTTTTTTCTATCTTTTAATGAACATTTAAAAAGTATAAAAAAATTTTGTACTGGTTAAAATGAGTTGAAAAAAATGTTTAACATAGAAATTAGTAGAGCGCTGCAACGCTGGAGTTTCCAACTGGCGTGAAAGATACAGCTCGTAATTATTATCTAAAGCAAAAAATTCAAATGGATTTCTAATAATCATGATTTTTTATTCTAGATAAACTAAGAAAACTGAGAGAAATTCCAAAATTTCAACTTTTTGGAGGTTTTAAAGAAAAAAATGCCTTTCTATAAAAAAAAATTCACTTCAACTTGGTATAAAAATCGTGAAACATTTTTTTTTTTATCTATTTTGTTAGTTCAAATAGAAGAGAATTTAATACTGAAGGGAACAAGCTATAATCCATTTCAAAAGGTTCATTCGTTTTTTTTTTATTCATGTACGCCAATTCAAAGAAATCATAAAAATGAAAAGTCGAGAAAAGAAGATAAAGTTTTTACTATAGCTGTCCGGTCACAGCGTACCTACCTAACGCTCGCCTACCTTTGGCTTTGTATCTACGGAAATATTGAAAATTAGGCTCTGTAACTTTGTGTAAATATTCTGAAATATATTAGGAATCGCTTAAAACGAAAAAAAAAAAAATTGATTTTTCTGACCTTATAAACCAGGCTCCCCCTTTAATGCAAACTAACATTTCATCCAGTCTTTCTTGCTCTTCTCTTTAAAAGTTTCATTGTTTTTCATTCACTATCGATATTAACGGTCATTTTTCGGCAACGTTCTACAAATCCGTTTAAATTACGAGAATTAAATCTAGTAGTTCATCCACAATTTATATATATTTACACCGCTTTTGGGTGTTTGACTGAGCTCCTTCTCCTATTTGTGGGCTGCGTCTTGATGTTGTTCCACAAATGGAGGGGTCTACAGTTTCAAGCCGACTTCAAACGGCAGATATTTTTTATGAGGAGCTTTTTCATGGCAGAAATACACTCGGAGGTTTGCCATTGCCAGCTGAGGGGCGACCGCTATTAGAAAAAACGTATTCTTAATTTTGGTATTTGGCCGAGATTCGAACCTATGTTCTCTCTGAATTCCGAATGGTAGTCCCGCACTAACCCATTCGGCTACGGCGGCCGCTATACGCCCACATTTATAAGAAAAATTAGACAAAACTTGGGCTGACCGAATGGACCGTGTAACGCGTAGCCGTGGTGAGCCACGTACATATTTATGGCGGATATCATATTCAAAAAATAAATGCCATGAAGTTATATACCGGAGTATAATACAACAAAAGTAATTGTAACAATATTTCTGTTTCATATTATCATTTTAAGTTCTCAAGCTCTTAAAAAACAGCCGGTTCTTTGAGAGTTTAATACATTTTTCTATATTTTCTTATTATATCCCCCTAACACCTTTTTTTTCCTAGTGCACTCTTGAGAGTCTGGACTACACCGACAATGCCCTTAGTAGTCCATTTTTTTCTCTCAGCTCTCTTTTATAATATGTGGTCCTCTGCAGAGAAAAGTTTCAGTTCTTTTCTTGTCATTGCTGCGCCTTCTTTTGCCATTTTATTTTCGTCCTTTCTTGTTTCTCTTTATGCCTCAAAAGCCAAGGAACCAGAGCAGGTGGTATTATTTGCATCGAAAGCATATAGATTGTCAAAGCCCTCAGGAACCAATGAGGATTCTATTAAACAGGATGATGGACCTTTGAGACCGGCTCGTGGCATTATGTTGCTAGGTACCACCTCTACGTACATATTCTTCTTCAATTTCCCAAGTCTCTCAGTGCTTGAAAAAAGGCAACGCTGTGAGAAGACTCTTCCTAATATTTAATGCACGCAGTAGAGATCGAACCGCACTGAGCTTGTACTTATGTCATACACATTCACACTAGACCACGAAGGACGGCTTTAGACCGCCTTCCAAACCTTCAACCGCCGATCAGGTACTTACCAATAATTCCTGTACATATAAGTCGCTATTGAAAATTAATCATCACCAGTTATGCCTTTTTCATTTCTCTATGCGAATTCGAACTCTATCTCTGAGATCAAGCTCACAGTGCAAGCTGAAGTGCTCTTTCGAGAACAAGAACCATTCTGTGTCTTCATACACACCATGAAAACGGGTTCCAGAAAAGGTTCTCCGAAAGATAAATAAATGGGCCTTTGTGCTGGTGATCGACCAATGAAAAATCCAGTTGAAAATGAATTTGTTTTTTCTCGGTGTCTCACCAGCACATAAGCCCATGAAGGGAAAATCTACTGGCGAGGAGAGCATTATTGCACTTAGGCGATTAATGTGCCAGTGAATCAACAGGAAGTTTAGAGTGGTAAAGTGGAAGGAAGATTAGAGTCTCAAATATTGCACACACAGGCGCCCAGCATCGCTTCCTAAATGTAAGCATGGAAACGAAAATAGCGATGCTAATACCACTAGAGATGAGCTACCAGTGAATTGTGGTAATAAAAAATATTTAACGATACCCACGCAAGGCTAGCGCAAATGCAATTGCAAAAATAAAATTCTGAAGAATTTTGAATTATTAAGTAATATAAAAAGCTCTCGCTTATTTCATATCCTAGTCCGCGTTTGCTGTGCAAAGTAAAAAAAGCAATTCATGTGGATTATGAAAAAAACAACAAGGTTTTAAACAGAAGTCATTGCAAATAAATTAAGTCGATGTGGGAGTTGTTTAAGGGAATTGTGGACGAGCAGTTTTGCAGCAGATGCTGTGTTGTCAATCCCGCAATATTGTCTATGGGGGGTTTAAATAACCGCAACTCAGCATGCGCTGCTGACATAACATCGATGTATGTATGTATGTGTGCGTATCTGTACACAAGGATACTAGTGCGAAAATCGTAAAATACTCGAGAAAGTGTCACTGCGTTGGCTTCTACAAGCTTTATATGAGGCACTCATGCGAATTTGAGAAAAGGCACACATACATACCTACGCAATGATCTGTACGTATGTATTCACACCAGGCACAACTCAGTCTTGCTGGCGAAATGATTTTGATAAAAAACAAACACTGAATGCTGATGCCAGTAATGCCTCACTTGGCACAATAATATTTACATACTGCATTACACATACAGTTACGGGTAAAAAAGTGTGGATGGCCAGCCTACAAATTGAAAAGATAAACTGAAATTGAAAATGAATATCCGAGAGACTAACGCGAAATATACATTCAGCAAGTCTGATATTGACGATTTTTTAAAAACTAAAGGGACGACCTTAGACGCCGTCGTGGTCGACAATGTGTAGGTGTGTGACGTAGGCACAAGCTCAGTGCGGTTCGATCTCTACTGCGTGCATTAAATATTAGGAAGAGTCTTCTCACAGCGTTGCCTTTTTTCAAACACTGGGAGACTTGGGAAATTGAAGAAGAGTATGTACGTAGAGGCGGTACGTAGCAACATACCGCCACGAGCCGGTCTCAAAGGCCCATCGAACTGTTTAATAGAATCCTCATTGGTTCCTGAGTGCTTAGACAAGCTATATGCCTTCCTCGCAAATAATACTAACTACCTGCTATGAGGCATAAAGAGAAACAAGAAAGGAGGAAACTAAAATGGCAAAAGAAACGGCAGCAATAACATGAAAAAAAACTGAAACTTTTCCTGCAGAGGACCACATATCATAAAACAGAGCTGAGAGAAGAAAAGAGACTACTAAGAGAACTTCACTGGACTGCACCCTCAAGACTGCATCAGGCAAAAAAGGCTTTAGAGGGATATAACAATAAATATAGAAGATGTATTAAGCTCTCAAAGTATTGGGTGTTTTTTAAGAGCTTCAGAACCAATCAGATAATACCAAAGAGAAATATTGTTGGAATTGCTTTTTGTTTTTATAATCCGGTAGATAATTTCATGCAGATGTGAAAAATATTAGTCCTCATTAGTCCGACAAAGTCTTTTATAGAGAAAGGCAAAACAGTTAATGCTTCCAGCTATAAGAGAATGATGTAGGCTCCTAGACCTGGATGGAAAAGAACTTACGAGCTCTCATTGTATACTTACACCATACCGGGCATTGTAATCTTTGTTATCATTTCACGGAACTAGAACTAGTAGAAACCAGCGGCTAACTTTTCTCTGAACTGGTGAAACGCCACTGCGAGTATTTAGCTCTCGCAAGACAACGACTAGCACATTTAGGTTGTGTGACTCTAAATCCATTTTTTGATATGAAGCAAAAAGACTGATGCACCTTTATAATTCCATTTTGTATCTCCGCACTAGCTTGTATTTAGTCAAGGAGATGAAGTCGCCCGAAGAAACAATTAAAACATGTTTTCTTAGGTGTTCACATTTCATTGCCCGCAACCCTATATAAATGGAAAGCAGAAAGTTGAAGCTGCACCCACGTTTTTTTTTTCTTGTTTCCTATTACTACTACTGCCACAGGAAGCCACAAAATTCTGCTTGGCTGGAAATGAACGCTGGGCTGTTGCAAATATCTTAAGTAGCTTTTCAAGGTCGTTAGGCAAAAGTGCCTCATCCTGTTTGTACACAAGACTTGTATGAATTGGTGAGTGCTCTGAATGTGATGTAAGCGAATACTGAGTATGACATAATAATAGAAAGGAAATATGCGGCAACTTGTTAGAGTTTTTATAGAGTATGAAAAAGTGGTTTAAAATTACCCTCAAACAATGTGAGATGTGCGTAGACGAACACTATTTTACAAGTTATTGGATATAGAAATTTAAATAAAATAAATACATAAAGCTGGGTAGGTAGGTAGGTGAAATGGTTGAAATTCCACTCTGGCGTTCCTCCAACAGGCAGATAACTACAGGCAGCCCGAGCTGTTGATGTAATGGTGCGCGTACTGCCCCAGGCTGTCGAAGAAAGGAGCACCCAGTGATCACCCAGTGCTCTTAATCGTCTAGCTGCCAAACCTGGACATTAACAAAGAAAGTGCTCATAAGCCTCCTTCTCTGAAAGGTCCCCACAGCTGCTCGAATGGGGTTTAAATGGTAAACCTAGCTTTTCTGTTTGTGGACCGATCACCCAATGACCGGTAAACACAGCTACGAGTTGGGAAATTGAATGGCGCGGAGTCGCTGGAGGAATCTCTGAGTCCTCCATATATTGTACTGGGGTCACAGGGTTTTCAAAATAGCACATCAAGAAATGGAGCTCCATGTTTTCTGCGGCTTCAGAGTGGGCAGTCTGGGGGATGCCGATGACCGGGTAGGAGGTCATCACTTTTTCTAAGTGTAGGTATATCCTATCCACTGCCACTTTTTTTTCAAATTTCAGTCACCACGTTAAGCTAGTTATTTGTTTTTTAGCAAGTGGTATATTATACGGGACCAAAAAATGCGATTGGCAAACATTTGCAGGCGTCCGTGATTGGTATGAAGGTTGTTATTTGGCCACGAAGGCGCGCGGATGCCAAATGGTGAAATAGTTTTGAAATCCTACACTCAACATCTACCTCAGAGATGCGCCCACTGCATTTGGCTCTGATGTGACCTCATTGAGAAACAGAGCTTTCGTGTTTATAGCGTTGATCTCGAGACCGGTACCTTGAAACTATTCCTGCATGGCTTGAGTAAGCAGTTTCAGGTCGCAAAGTTTATAAGTCTATAAGAAGATATCATCCGCGTATGCCAGATACCTTTCATTACTGAAAGCAGGGCACGTGATGTCCTCGAGAGCAAGAACAAACAATATGCATCCTTGTCGTGCACCACCGCTCAGAACTTGGAAAGTCTCAGAAAACAATACTTTGTGCAGGACATAGCAGCAAACTTATCTGTAATTCTCCCTTGTCAGGGCAATTAGCTTATCGGCAATACCTCGTCTTCGCAGAACAGACCAGATGGCTTGCCGATTTATGCTGTCGAAGACTTTTTCAAAGTGAATAAAAAGCAAATGCGGCTTAGATTTATAATCAACACATTACTCGATGCTGCCAAAATGGTCTACTTTATACTTTCAACAAGATAATTACCCTGAATACCCGAGCCGGGTGGTTTGATGCCAACAACATTGCTTTATTGGAGAGGAAATCACAATCCCGACATTTTTATTTCGATTGATGAGAGGCAAGTGCCTGTAAAAAGAGTGCTGAGCTTGGGCAACTTCTAGAGGGTTCGTGGAGCGCTATGCAGAAAAACTTAGTTGATATTCAACAAACTACTAAAAAAGCTCATTTTAATAAGAAACAGTTCACTTCGAAGCAGTATGAACTTTATAACCACCAGAATCAGTTCATCTGCCGTTTTTTCTCAGTTTTTCGTCATGTGAAATTCATCATTGGAAAACAAATATATCTTCTTCTTCTATACTATAAAGGTGAATGTCTGTACGTTGTCCGCGCATCACTACGAAACGACAATACCAAATGACGTAAAAATTTGTATACATTCATATTTTCACCCAATGAAGGTTATAGGCATGTTTACATGATGGAACTCCCTTCCCACAGCCCCCAGGCCGCCTCACCACTCTCATTCGTCACTAATAATCGAATATTTGCTTAAATTTAATCTAAAAGTGTGACGCGTTCAAAAATCGATTTTTTACATTTTTTTCGGAAGAAAAACATCTTAAAAATATACTATAAAAATTTCAGACAGAAATTTTAATTATTTTTAAAGTTATAGCTAAAATAAGAGAGCGCGCCGTAGTGTGTATGAAAGCGTGTGACACGCCAGCAACAGTTGCTCTGACCGTCCCCTCTTTCTGTTGTCGAAACTTTAAACGGGTTTTTCTCAAAACCATGTTTTCGAAATTTCGGGGAATCACTGACTCAAAACTATTCAACCGATTTGGCTAAAAATTAAACCCGTTATTCTAGACACACATATCTAGATCTCGGACCTTTAAAACATTTAATTTTTTAATAATAAACTATTTAATTTAAACAATTTATGAAGAAAAAAATTTAGATTTTGAGAACTTTTTTCACAAATCCGCCATTTTGTTTTTGTTTTTTTTATTTTTATGTATGTTTTAGGTTCGGGACCTAAAATATAGTCCCCAGAATAATAATCTCTTTGAATTTTTTATTTCAGATGACTTTGGAAGGCTGTGTGTTTCCCCGAACCAACTCATCTTTTTTTTAAGGACTCCACTTTGACGTCAAAAATTTTAAACAAATTAATATAAAATTAACTGTAACATTTTTTTTTTATACTTCAAAACGCCAATAAAAACATGTAAAAACTTTAAACGATCGCATTTTATTTTCTTTTTAAAAAGGATTCATGAAAAAACGTCGAAATTTCGGTCGTTACACCGGACTACTACCTTGTAGCACACTTTAGACTTCATAATCCGCATAAGCTGTTCAACTATGATCCAAATGCAAAGTTCAAAAGCGGTTTGAGATAGAAAATTAATAAAAATAATTTTGCTTGATATTTTTCTGATTGGTTGTTTTGATTTTATTCAACGAGGCATAGAAACGGATGCCGGGTATTGTAATATTATGGTTATTAATAAAAAAATATTTTCTATGAAATTATTGTTTGTAATTCTTTTATATTGTAAACATATCCTAAATCCCTCAAAACTACTCCTACGCGAGCGGGGCCGCGGGTTAAAGCTAGTATCAAATATTTTCACTTCTAACGGAGACCAACACTTTGGAACAGTATTCAGTGGATCCCATCCTAGTGGCCACTTTCTTTTCGTCATTGACGCCTACTTAACCCTGAAAAACTTAAAAGTGAAAAAGCACTTGCACTCGTGCCATCATCTGCATACTTACTACCATGCAAGACTACATACATACATAGACTCATATACATATATACATATATATGTGCATAAACATCTAAAAGCACAAAGCTTCAATTCTTCGATGACTTTCTGAGCACTTTGATGCCTTAATGGCTTGTGGTAACTTTGACTTTAGCCAAGAGGTGACGGCGGCACCAAAGGAAGTCTATTGAAAACAACCCTTACAGTGGCGTCCAAGGTATTGAGTATCAAGCTAAAATTTGCTATCTAGAGCGTACAAATACTTTTGTATGAGTGTGTGTGTGTACAAGTACGTTTGCACTTATCCGACCATCTATGTGCTTAAGAAGAACGTCGGCACTTGTAGATAGCTGAAGAGAAAATTTAATGGCACATCCTTTGTGGATGTATATAGTATACGAGTATGTGTAGGTGTAGACGGATATACCCGGTAGGGAATAGGAAATTTCTAGTTCCGATACAGGTATTTAAAAGAAGAAATCATGCTAGCTAGTCATTGACAGAATGATAATACTCTTGTATGATCAACTTGTCTGCATATTAGTTGGTTTTCGTTCGTTAGAAAGCTAAAGACTCATTGGACACCAATTAGAGACGCATTGGTCCGTCCATAGGCGGTAGGGGGGAATCTGTATTGCGGCTATTAACTCTGTCTTCACCATCGGCTCCAAGATAGAATCGGTAGTCGGAGCAGGAGTTTTCTCTACATCAGCCAATTTATATATTTCCTTGAAACTGCCGAGCGAGGGAGATATCAACATCCGGTCATCGGCACCCCCTTACTTCCGTTAAAGGTGACTTGCGCAACTTATTTCTCAGGAAAGCAAAGATCAGATGGAGCAACGTTTCTTCGTATGCTATTTCGAAAGCCCTTTGGCTAAAGTACAAGAGACGCAGAATTCAGAAAGACCTCCAAGGACTTCACGCCATTCAATTTCCAAACTCGTGTGTTTACCGGATATAGGACGGTTGGTAATCACTCAGAAAAGCTGGGTTTATCATTTAACCCACATTGCAGAAACTGTGGGGACCTTTCAGAGAAGAAGACTGATGAGCACTTTGTCTGTAAATGTCCGGTTTTGGCAGCTAGACGATTGAGGTCACTGAGTGCTCCTTTCTTCGACAGCCTGAGGCAGTCTGCCAACCTAAATTCCATCAATCTTCTCCATTAATTCAAAAGCTATGGCTGGCTGTAGATATCTGCCTATTAGAGTTCTCAAAATGATATCAAAACGGCGCTTTAGGATTTGTTTATTTAAGAATTTCTTTTAATTTTTTTAGGAATTGCTTGTAATCTCATATTTCTTATAAAATTGAATTTTTTAAAATGCGTTTTTTTTAACATGCTGGACTCGAATTTTTTGTGTTTGGGATATTCACGTGTTAAGAAAATCTTTTGCTTAAGTGTAAAAAAAGATAGAGCACAAACTAATTGAGCTGAATAGTGACCTGTTAGTATTCTAGTGCAAGAGTGGTATTTTTCCTGCAGGGTATTTGCCATATTTTCTTCGGCACGTTCTTAAATCGCATTTGGTATATTTTATCCACGTTATGTAATAGTTTAGCTATACATTTAGTTATTCATAGTTTTCATTACTAAGCAGGAAGCATTGAATTATTTTCGAATTTGAATTTACATCTTGATTTCAAATAAATAATTCAATAGTTTGCGTATTCAGTTCACGAAAAAATGTTCAGTTTTAGAGGATGTCCCATTATAAGGTCAAATTTTGCTACTTTCACAAGAATTAAGACGCTAACTAGAAATGACTACTTCTATAATAAATAGTAACGAGGAATGTCACCTATGTATATATGGCGCTGTCATAACACTTCACAGCCGCGTAAAGCCAACCGGAAAGGAAACTCAATTTATCATACCTCTCTTCAGTCATTCTGGCCGTTTTTCTTTAATAAGTCACTTAAGATACTTTCTGTAACATATTTCTCATATCCAAGCAGATATAAGAATAATATAACCGCCAAGTACTAGGGTCATGGCCTGACGAATGGTCAACGACTTGGTATACACCAGCAATCCCAGCCTAATCTACTCGCAATGCTTTTGATAGACGTAATTAACATTTCTCTAAACTAAGAAGTAGGTAGCAGGCTATCGCCACCGCAAAATTACAATCAATAGCCAAATTATGCAGAGGACCATCGCCACCTCTGCATTACAATTCGTTGGTCTTTCGTCAGTCCGTTTAAAGATGATTAAATATTATATATTCACGGAGGCAGTAGTATCAAAAACTAAGAATGCGAAATAAACACGCTTAAATTATATATTTTTTCTTCCGTGTAATTTACAATTTATTTTTATAGAAATACTTTTAGAACACCTTTTTCCTTGGCAAAGCTGTAAAAATTTGATTATTTTCCATTTATATCTCCTAGAAAGGCTGAAAGGTGATATAACACCCCAGAAAATTTATATTTTTTTCACAAATAATTTTTTTTTCAAAAATAGCATCAAAAATCTAATTTATTTAATTCGGTTGCTAAAATTTTTAAACATTTTAATGCAGACCTTTTAAGGGGACTCGGAGGCCTAGAAATTTCAAAAAATCGATTTTTTTGGTTTTTCCGATATTTCGGAAGTATAGTATCTTAAGAATATAATGTGAAAATTTCATCCTCAATATTATAGCCTCTACAGCCACTTCTGAACCTCATACTTTAAACTCATTTATCTCGAAACTACTTTTCTCGGCCTGGAAATCGTCTGAAATGTTGTTCACAACATCAATGGCTATCACCCGTACTTGAATCATATTATTATTTCAATTATTTCGCATTTCTTTCATTAAAAAACTGAAAAAAACCCGATTTTTAGAGTGTCAAATTCAAAACGGCGCCATTTTGTAAATTTTGTTTTTTACTCTAGTACCGGACATGACTACTGTCATACTGATTAATAATTTTTTTTGGCTTTTATGTTTCAGATAAACAGAAGAGTCAAAATTGACAACACCGTACATGTCCAATTTTTCGACTTAAGCGACATTTTTAAAATTATTAAAATTAAAAAAAAAAATTTTTTTTTCAATTTTGTATGTAAAAGAAGTTAAATAAAGAGACTAAAATATTTTAATATCGTTTTTCATTTTTTTATTGTAAAAAAAAATCCTGAAAATACCCCAAATTTTTGAGCTCTAAACCACCGGGGCCCCTTAAGTTTAAACGACGGACCCATGTGTTTTTGGGCCCATTCCAATCGACGAGGCTTGTCCGCAAGCAACAATCTTTGCGTCAATTGAATCTTATACGGGAATAAATGCAAATCAATGCGGATAATTCGTTGTAAAGTGGTCCGAGCAATGCCCAACTGCTGAGGACGGCCATTTTGGGATGTCCGGCGACGTCTCAACACCGGCCCGTACAAGAGCAATTTGGCCTCTTTGGATTAGAAGGAGCATCACCAGTCGAAAACCTTTCGTACAAACTTTTCAAATTATTTAATTTTTTATACGCACGTTGAGTTTTCACAATTGTCTTCTTTTGTTGAATGTAAATTTCAACAATTTGGGAGCGGTCGCGTGGCGTGTACTGTTCCATGGTTAAAATCTGCTTGGACTGGCGCGTTATGTCATTAAGCGATCTGACGTCTCTGTCAAAAGATACAGGGTACGAATAGGTACTTTCAAATCGGCTCAGCTAACGAAAACCTTTTTTGAAAATTTTATTTTTCCTAAATATTTTGGCTGACGTCTTAAATTATAAAAAAATTTATAATTCCGGTGGAAAAATTGCAATGTTTTTTTATTGAGGCACCCTAATATACATATCATACATATACAAAATATGTGAATTATATTAAGAACACTTCATCGAACTTGAATCGGTTATCGATTTGATCTGCGAAGGACTAATTTGATTAAGGTTTATGTTGAGGAAGGTCTTCGTGTTCCAAACCAGCACTATTGGCATTATCATTATGGCAGTGACGTTTGAAGTAGAATTCTTATCAACTTACATTCCAGTGAGTCGCTCAAGATGGCATTGGGACGTTTAGAAAACAGCAGTGAATTGAAGTACTGAAAAGACTATTTAATCAAATGCATGGTCGAATATCGACAACTGGTCAAACTCTACCAAAAAAAAAAATCGAAATCAAGTCGATTGCGTTATGACAGTCACGTCTTCAGTGTTTTCCACCTAATCACCAGCTGAGGACTTAAGAAGAGCAACTTGCCCAACTTGCAACAACCCAAAACCAGTTGCAATACAAACAAACAAAACGACCATTTCTGCTACGAATCATTTTTCGGTCGATTGCCAGTGAGATTAAAAACACTGTCATAAAAGAAACAACGTTGCCCCTATCATCGATGCCAAACCGGCACGGGATGGGGAACAGCGCAAGTCATATTGAAGCATTACCGGTGGCCAAAGAATGTGAGAGACGAAAATGCTTAAACATCAGATGCTGGACGATAGAAAATGCTGTGGAAAATTTTACCATATCCCTTGTATTGAACTCGAGATTTCGGTGACTGGAGGAGGAGCCCATCAAACTCTCTATACTACAGCTAAGCAGCTGGCACTCGAGAAGTCTCCAACTTTCCCCACTAAATCTACAATGAGCCTCTTTACCACCTGAACGAAGGAGGTCAAACTACAGTTAAAGGTCAAAATCTATGGCACACCTCTTTTTTTCTTAAGGTCCAAAACCGCAAGAAGGTCCTCAAATCTCTTGCCGGTAGTACTTGGGGCAAAGACAAAGAAATGTTGCTCGTTACATTTAGAGCAATTGGCCGGCCGGTTCCGAATTATGCTGAGCCCGTCTGGCCGCCTGGCACTTGTGATTCGCAGTAGATAAACTACAGACATGTCAAAATACTGCAATCAGGACAGCCGCGGTATGACTCACGATGTCCCCCCTGCAACAGCTACACAATGAGGTATCAATGCTCCCGGTCAAGAAGCACAACAATAAAATGCTCAGCAAGCAGTTTCTCTTTGAGTGCTACCGAAGGTATCCCCCCTGCAAGCACTTGCTAGAACCTGAGCCACCTCCCAAGCACGTCAGGAGGCACCTCTTCAACTACTCTGACGAGATTCAGGACAAAACTCATTTACAACTACTGCACCGAACAGTATACAGACAAACACTGAAAGACATTCATCGAAAGACACTTGCCACCTTCCTAAACTCCCGACCTCTGAATGTCGTCATCGAAGTCCAACCCCCAACCGAATCAAGACGAAGCGCTTTGGCTACCCCGAGAGTCCCGCGTAACCTTGGCACAATTACGTTCTGCATATCAGGTTAAACTCCTACCTATCCAGAATTGATTCCGATATACCCAACATATGTCCGGCATGTGAAGGCACACCGAACGACGTTAACCACCTTTTCACATGTCCCATCAAACCTACTCACCTAACACCAGTCTCCCTCTGGACCCAACCTGTAGAATCAGGAGGATACTTTTTTCTCAAAACTTTTGAGCGATTGTTGGATGTATATCTCAGGGAGAAGATTACAGACAGAACGAACCCCTCAGGGAGGAGTCTTATCCCCTCTGCTGTGGTTACTAGTCGCTTACAACATCCTTACCAATTTCAAACGAAGGGGAATTAAAGTAGTGGCGTACGCGGACGACATAGTGCTTATGGTCTCAGGAATGTTTCCAACCACAATCAGTGAGATTATGGAAGGAGCTCTGGTATTACTCAGCAATTGGGTCACGGACTGTGGTTTAAGTGTAAACCCGAGAAAAACTGAACTGATGATATTCACCAAGAAAACCAAGGTACCAAACTTTAATCTCCCAAAACTAAACGGCGTCAGTCTCACGCTAACCCAACAGGCAAAATACCTAGGTGTTATCCTAGACCCCAAACTCAGCTGGAAGTCCAACGTAGAGTACAGGATAAAGAAAGCGAATATAGCACTTTACACGGGTAAGAGAATGTTGGGGGGGTCTCCAACCGAAACTATCCAATTGGTCCTATACAGCCATTGTAAGTCCAATACTAACATATGCGGCACTAGTTTGGAGACCTGCAACAGAAAAGAAATACAACAAAACTAAGCTGAACAAGATACAAAGAACAGCGTGTATCTTAACTACAGGAGCGCTTAGCACCAGCCCTACTGAAGCGCTCAATGTACTAACTCATCTATTGCCATTCAATTTACACATTAAAATAATAGCTACTTGTAGCGCGGTGAGACTCAGAGACATAGGAAGCTGGACAACAAGGTCGTACGGTCACAGTAAGATCCTCCTACAGGGACCCTCGCTGCTCAAAAACGGAACAGACTACACAGTCCCCGACCTCAACTTCAAGAAAGGCTTTACGGTACGTTTTCCACCGAGAATCGAATGGAGCAAAGGGAAGGTGATTGGAAGATACGATATCGAAATCTATACCGACGGTTCTATGCCAGCGTGCTCCAGGCAGAACTGTTAGCGATCAGAGAAGCATGCAAATCACTAAAACTCTACAAGGAAGTTGGTGCACGAGTAGCTATCTTATCAAACAGTCAAGCAGCTATAAAGGCCTTGGACTCCAACTCCATTTTATCCAAACTAGTCTTACAGTGTAGAGAGGAGCTGGAAATGTTTAGTCATTGGCTTGAAATCACTCTGATATGGGTTCCCGGTCACAGGAACATACGGGGTAATGAGATAGCGGATGAGCTAGCAAAAAAAGGCTCGACACTAGAAATAGCAGAGGCGGTGGCAGTCTCCACCCCCACTCAACACATTAAAAGCATCCATTGCTTCACACTATCATGCTTTAGCCGAAAGAAGATGGAAGCAACTAACTACATATGTTACAACAAAAAACACATGGTCGTCACACAAAATCCAAATGACGAATGAAGCATCTCACGCATCACTACAACCCTTACAGGCCATTGGAAAGTAGGAGATCATGCAGCTAGACTCAATCTACCCATCAAGCCTATATGCAGAAGCTGTCAAGAGGAAGGAGCGAAGAAAAGTCTTTTCCACTACTTATGTGAATGTCCAGGGCTAGCTAGGGTACGACTCCGCTCCTTTGGTAAGCCTTTCCTGCAGCAAATTAATGAGATCTCAAACATCGAGATAAACAATTTTGCTGCTATACTTGGACGTCACTAAATGGGTCTGACTTAGAACAAAAAAAAAAAAACAAAAAAAAAAAACTTATCATCGCACGAGGACGGTGGTAGTAAAACGGTGCCGGTCACTAATTAAGATTATTTCAGAGGAAATACTCAATCACGTCAACAACAACAACGACAACAACAAGAGGAGCTGATAAAACTGGAGCACTCCCTATGCAGAACGCCTTTGGAGGAAAGTTTCACAATTGGATTTCAGTTGTGCTCAGCTAAATTCACCAGAAAAGCGACCTGCTATCTGTGTTGACTATCGCGGGATCAATATTTTTGATATTTCATCGATCGCTTTATTTCATTTTGCATTTAAGCGATATCACCGTCCAGCGCTATCAGTGGAGCAATTAATGCGATTGAAAGCCAAAATTAGCCGAGAATGGCCTTGATTATGTACTTTCTCTATTGGAAAAAAGTAGTATCTAGGCCATCGACTTTCCTTCTTAGCTAATTTTGCAAGCAAGTGATCTAATCTTACCTAATATAAGCAATGATATCCCAGGTCATTATAGAATTAAGTAAAAAACTTACCCTGCTTTCTTAGCAAACTTTGTAAACTGGTTATCTAATCAAATGAGCAACTGAGACGCGCATGGTTGTAAATTATTTTTTAATGGCTTTTCAAAAATTGATTTACTAGCACTAATTAGAAAAAAGCGCCTAGTATAAAACGAGCCAAAAAAGGGGTGAACACTTACATTGTTCTTGACAATGCACCAAAGCAGACATGGAAATTAAGAATTTTCCACTCGTAATTTGTATCATTGCTGCAGTAGCGGCAACAGGCTGCACTGCTGCAACGAATGGCACCACCGTCGCTGTCCCGTTTCTGTCTCCAGAAAATCGCATTTATGGTGGCCAGGACGCTGCTGAAGGACAATTTCCTTACCAAGTGTTGGTGACACGCAATGGTGATGGCTATATCGTCGTTTGCGGTGGCGCGATCATCTCAAGCAATTATGTTGTGACAGCAGCTCACTGTGTGAGCGGGTAAATATCCTATAACAGCCTTTGCATTTGTCTATCTCTTTACTTTAAACGCTCTAACTGTAGAGGTTATTCCGCATCGAACTTCTCGGTACGTGCCGGCACTTTGACGTTCAACTCAGGCGGTGTGGTGTCACCAGTCGCTGAGGTGAAAATACATCCTGAATATAGTTCATTCAACTACGATATAGCTTTGCTGAGACTCAATCAATCGCTTGATTTCACCGATGAAATAAAACCAATACTACTTGCCAGTGTCGAAGTACCCGAAAACTCGTCAGTCATAATAACAGGGTGGGGTGGTGTGTCGAGTGGTGGTCTGGCCACAACGTTACAGTACAATACAGTGATTGCGCTGAATCATGATACGTGCGTCGAACGTATGACCACACTGGCAGACTCAATGAGATGTCTTGGCAAGAGTGTTGGTAATGGCGTTTGTGGTGGCGATTCTGGCGGTCCGGCGGCTTACAATGGAGTGCTTATAGGTGTGGCATGTTTTGAAGTTAATGGTTGTGGAAGCAGTATACCAGATGGTTTTACCAATGTTGTTTATACACGAGACTGGATACGGGCGAATTCTGACGTCGATTGTACTTGTGCTTCTTGAACAAAAAGCAAACATTTTTCCTGTTCGAAATTAGAATAATAAAATTTCACTCAATCAACTTCGGTTTGTGTATCAGCAGCTAAAAAGGAGTTAAAATTGCTACCTTCACTCAATTAAAAAAGGGTGCGCAAATGAATCTTCCAATTTTCTTTCTGAGTACTGTTTTTGATAAATAAAAATAATTGTAATTGTGTAAATGATTGTGAGTAATGGAAAGCTAAGTCACAAGAGTGAAATATTTTTTTAAGAGCCTAGATGATATTGACATCATCGGCCTTAAGAACCGCGCTGTTAGTTCTGCGTTTTCCAAGCTGGAAAAAGACACAAAACGAATGGATCTGGTGGTGAACGAGGACAAAACAAATTACCTCCTGTCAACAAACAAACAGTCGGAGCACTCGGCACTCACGTCTCTATTGAAAGTTATGATTTCGAGGTTGTAAGAGACTTCATTTATTTAGGAACCAGCATTAACACCGATAACAAGGTGAGCCTTGAAATCCAACTGAGAATCTCTCTTGCCCACAAGAGCTACTTTGGACTAAGTAGGCAATTGAGTACTAATATCCTCTCTCGACGAGCAAAACTAACCCCCTACAAGGGGGTCCTAACAATGACAACATCCGATAGACGTTCCTTGGAGTGGTTTAGGGAAAGATTCTGTGTAAGATTTTTGGACCTTTACACGTTGGCGATGGTGAGTATCATAGGCTATGGAACGATGAGCTGTATGAGCTTTACGACGACATAGACATAGTGCAGCGAATAAAGATCGAGCGGCTTCGTTAACTGCGTCAACTGAGTCGCTCCCACGGATGTCAGTTCTATGCTCCGGCTCTGAAAGTATTGGATGCGGTACCAGTTGGCGGTAGCAGACGAAGAGGAAAGGCCTCCTCTGCGTTGAAAATATCAGGTGGAGAAGGACTTGGTCTCACTTGCTGTGCCCAACTGGCGCAGGTTAGCACGAGAAAGAAACGACTGGCGCTCTTTGTTAAACTCGTCCAAAATCGCTTCAGCGGTTATCGCGCCAATTAAGAATAAGAAGAAAATCGTACAAGCGGCTATCACGCAAATCAAGTAGAAGAAGAATTGTCAAATATAGTTGACGAATACCAGGAAGATCGTGCAAAATCAGTTGTTGTGTCAGAAAATATCGATGTTGTGCGTGAAATTAATGAAACCGTCATATTACATACCGTGGGAATGATACATCTTTGGAAATTAGTATGACAAGCGAAACATGATCACCTTGTGGTAAAAAAGATGTGTTCGCGTTGGATCCCACACAATTCACACACAAAACAAAATACTCTGTAGTAAAGTGTATAAAAAATTGGTACAGACGACAGCAAAAGTGTTTGGGTTATCTGGGAGAATATTTTGAGAAGGAATAAAGCCGTTTTCAACGGTTCCCATTGTTCTGCCAATGTTCATGATCCCATTGTTAAGCCAGACGTCGGTCTGTAGATATTTTAAAGCATTTTTTTTTTCCAACAGAAAATGTCCTCAATATGCAAAAAGTTTTAGAAACACTAAGAGTTTATACAATCTATGAAAAACAAAAAACAATAACATATAAATCTCAATTAACTTCAAAGTAAGTACAATATGGGAGAATGGTTGCATATGTAGAAGTTCACGCCGTGAACGGGAAAGTCTTTGAACGCCTTCCGATTGGGAGTGGCCAAGCCAATTCTTCTGGTCCAAGGAGCTCGCAACTTCGGGGTTCCATCCAAGTATTCTCAGGGTAGTTTCCGAACACCCGTTTGGGAGCGAGCTAATGTGAGAAGGCAAAACAGCCCAGTATATCTAGCTGCGCGCTGGGTTTAGGACCCGCAACGTAAAAAACCCCAATGAAAACAAAAACAAAGTCTCGAATGGAACTGCCTACACTGATGACGAACACTGCGAATGAACTAAGGATTACGATTTGAGGGTATGCATCTGGAATCTCCGGTTCCTTAATGGAGAAGGTGTCTCTGCCCGGCTGGTTGATATCCTCGTGAGAGTAAAGGCTGACATCACTGCTATCCAAGAGATGCGATGGACGGGGCAAGGCAAGAAAAACATTGGACCTTGCGACATCTACTACAGCTGCCGGGTAAAGGAGCGCAAATTCGGTTTTGGATTTGTTGTGGAAGAAAGACTTCGTCACCAAGTACTGCCGTTCACTCCGGTGGACGAGTGTCTCGCTTCAAAGCGAGATTTTTCAACATCTCGCACGCCCCGACGGAAGAGGATGGTGTGCCCATAGATTACTGCTATCAGTGCCTGGAACGTTCCTAAGAGTACTGCCCCCGCTACAACATGAAAATCGTGCTTGGCGACTTCAATACCAGGATGGCAAAGAGGGAATATTTGGTCCCACAATCGGGAAATTCAGCCTGCACTACGAAACATCCGGTAACAGACAGAAGCTGGTCGACTTCGCCGGGACTTGAAACATGGTAGCCTGCAGCATTCGGCGATCATTTCTTGTTTTATATTCTCGTCACTGTGAATTACATCTCTTGTTGAAATTTCCTCCAAAAAAATGTCCTTTTTGTTGTTTCGAGCATTAAGAAGTCACGCTTGCCTATCCATTTCGTCACTACAACGCCAGAGGATTCACGTCCAATGAAGTCTTTTTTCTTTCTAAAATAAAAAAAACTGTTAACACCTGGATCAAAATTTCTTAATAGTGGCAGCGGACATTTTAAGTTTTTTTCTCTACTCCCACCAAGCCGTTATTTTGGTGACATCTCGAAAAATAATATGGATTTTCAGTCTAAGCGACCGATTTCACAAAAAGAAAACTAACAATTAAAAAATTGTGAATCAGTAAGATGTGCTGAAGTGTTCTTGATACGCTCAAAATGGTTCAAGCTTGATACTTATCATATAAAGGGTGGTTAAATTTCAAGGGCCGATGTTGAATGTGAACCACCACCTAAACGTCAAGTTTTTTTCTGCATTTAATTTGACATTTTTCAATTTCAGACTAACTCAA
The DNA here is from genome assembly GCA_037575425.1 of Anastrepha fraterculus. NCBI lineage: Eukaryota > Metazoa > Arthropoda > Insecta > Diptera > Tephritidae > Anastrepha > Anastrepha fraterculus. The sequence continues at coordinate 753,019 of JAYXIM010053180.1, forward strand.
GTTGAACCATGGAAAGATACATAATTGAGAAACGCGTTAAAGTTATTCAGGTTTATTATGAAAACGGGCGTTCAAATCAAAATGCATATCGCGCACTTCGTGATTTTGTCGGTCAATTTAATCGTCCAAATGTGCGTACAATCGGAAAAATTGTGCAAAAGTTTGAGCAAACCGGGTCTGTAGGAGATGTGAAAACACCAGTGCATGCGCGTACAGCTCGTACTGCAGAAAATATTGCTGCTGTTCGCGATAGTGTGGTTGAAGAGCCGTCCACCTCAACTCGCCGTCGTGCCCAACAACTGCACCTCTCACGCTCGTCGTTGATGAACATTATGCATAAAGACTTGCATTTACACGCTTACAAGGTACAATTGACACAAGAACTAAAGCCTCTTGACGATTTCAAGCGTAGTAAGCAACAGTGAATGACCAATTTTCGAAGAAAATCATCTTCAATGATGAGGCACATTTGCACCTCAGTGGATTCGTCAATAAGCAGAATTGCCGCATTTGGGCGAATGATAATCCAAGAGTGATTGCCGAAAAACCAATGCACTCACAAAGAGTGACTGTTTGGTACGGTTTATGGGCCGGCGGCATCATTGGGCCGTATTTTTTCCAAAATGAGGCCGGTCAGGCAGTTACTGTGAATAGTGTTTAGTGTTCAAGTTTCATACTGGAATTCTATTCTTCAAGTATCATCCATAATCCGGGCACTTCAGTAATCTGCAGATCCTTGTGATTCTCCTGTCCGGTTTGCCACTGGTTCACTGGTTTCCTAATTTCTCAACGCATTTCACTTCAGCAGCAAACATGTTTGCTTACACATTCACACACAACTATCCATTCAACTCGTGGCATGCTTCCGAAATGTGCAATTCCTGGGTTCAAGGCCACGAGTAGATAGGAAGCTTAGTGTGTTTGTATTCAAATTGGCAATCACAAGTTTAGAAAATTTGTGTTTTGCTGACTTGCACTTACTTGTGGGCGTCAGATGCTCGCAAAACCGCATTTTCAAGCATACAAAAATGTATAGAGTAAGAAAAATTAAAATGCTACAAAGTGCTAATCAAATTATTCCTGAATAAGCTAATCAGCGTTAAATAAAAAATTTCATATGGCGTTTGACGTACTTTTTCGTCTGCAGAAAGTCATAAGTGGCACCGCACTTTTCACAGAGTCAGAAGTAGAGCAATATTAAAAAACACTAGTAAGCAAAGTATGAATTGAAAACCCTCAATTTGCGTAAAAGTCCACACAGCACATATGACGTAAGAGCACAAACACTCAACCGACGGAAAAAGTGCTATAAAGTTGCATGCTTCGTATAAGTGTGTAATATTCGTATTATAAGTATGTAAGTAGTATGGTATATGTACTTGCAGACGTGAGAGCAAAGGTTTGTGATTGTAATGTGTATTTTACGAGCAAACGCCCTTTTATAGCCACACCAGCAACAGTATGTGTAGAAAGCGCGCATGTAGGCGATCACACCACGAATGCTTGCTTACCAATACATGCTTGTATACCAATACAAGTTAAATGAGTAAATGAGTGCATGAGAGTATGAGTAAGTATAAGTTCGTAGCATACATTTTGGCATATATGATATTTAACAGATTACAGTTTTGGCTTTTAGATGTCAAGTGTGCGACAATAAATGAAGGCTGCATGCGAAGGAAACTTTAGCGATTGACGTCGTTGATGTTTATTTGTATAAAAAAAAACAACACAAAAAAGTTTACGAGATAATTCATCACGCTCAAAACACAAATGTAAAACAAAACTTTAGTGAAAGTAAGATACTACATTTAAAATTCTGATTACGTACACCCACATGTGCATCTGCGTTACGTTACCTCGCCGCCACTCCTTGCATAACCCCCGCTGGCGTTTGCTCTCATCTGCAGATGTGCAAAAGTGTAAACTGCTTATTTATGTATATGTTTGTAAAATAAACCATTTTAATCAAGTGAGAATGAAAGCTGTAAGTAATTGCTTTAAATTGCTTGAAAGGATAATGCAAGGTTAAAAGAAGTGTTCCAGCATGAATAAGAGGATTTATATTTTAAATTGTTACTGCTGAAAGTTTACGCTCAAGTTGTTGTGTGTATGTAATTGACGCGTACACTTTTTTTGCGTGTTTGGCCGGGCTCCTCCTCCTATTTGTGGTGCGCGTCTTGATGTATGGAGGGACCTACAGTTTCAAGCCGATTCCGAACGGCAGATATTTTTTTTATGAGGAGCTTTTTCATGGCAGAAATACACTCGGAGGTTTGCCATTGCCTGCCGAGGGGCGATCGCTGTTAAAAAAAACTTTTTCTTCATTTTGGTGTTTTACCAAAATGCGAACCTACGTTCTCTCTGTGAATTCCGAATGGTAGTCACGCACCAATCCATTCGACTACGGCGGCCGCCGTACAGAGGAAAATATTGACCTTTATGGGTGCTAAAGAATTCAGAAGCAAAGGGAACTTTTTAACTTTCAAATTTCGAATTAATATTTACAGCCACAGAACGATAGCAGCTCAATATTTTGACTATTTCTCTTCTGTTTTAATAGAAGACGTTCAACGAAAAATGTTGAGCTCGCATTTTATTTCTAATCTGCAGGAGTAACAGGAATTCATTGGGTGTCACATCAGTGTTGTATGGCAGAAAACTCATCAATTTGATTTTTTATTGGGTATGGGAATAAGTTTCCGTCCTTTTTTAGCCAAAATTACGAATTATTTTAAACAATTAAATAATACACGATATTATGTGAAGTGTGTGCCATTGGAAGCTACCATTTTACTCCATTTTTCGGGCAGCACACGGCATACAGCATTCCTCTGACGAAAAATTCGAGTTCTTTTGACTTGATCCATTCGTTGAGCCAGTTTGCGATGCTCTTGTAAGAAGTGAACCGCTCTCCAATTAGGGCTGACCGCATTGATCGGACAGATGGTAATCCGAAGATGCAATGTGTGGGGAATACGGCGGGTGGGGCAAGATTCCCAATTCAGTACTCTAAACATTTCTGGACCGATTTAGCAGCGTGTGCCCTGGCGTTGCCATGCAGCAAAATCAGTTTGTCTTGTCTACCATCCCAGTCCCGCCGCTTTTCTTTGACAGCTCGATTCAAATGCATTAACTGCAGTCGTTAACGATCGCCAGTGATGGTTTAATATAGAGGGCACCCTTCTGATCTTACCAGATGCACAATAAAGCCATTTTCACTATTATTCACTATGTTTTCATTATTGGGCGCAAAATATAAATGCAACCCTCGTACTTAGGATATTATTGCACACAAGGCGAACTAGTCATGGTCTGGTATTCATTAGAATCTGAAATATTATGAATGATATGTCTCCGTAGTAGCTGTTCCACGAACTTTCCTCACTTCCCCAGGCACCATTGTCATCGTAAATTGGCCTTGAGCAAGCCGCAACAGCAGTAGCGTCAATGACGTAAAATTTATGATTATGCACGCCATATAAAATTCTCTTATTGGCCAATATAATGGCAACGAGCCATCGCACAAACCAGTTAGTACTGAGCATAACGGACGCGTGACCATACACAGAAGGCTGTGCGACCACCAGCTCAAACGCGTCTAGCAATCATAACCACAAAACAATTTCAATGACAGAACTTCGCAAAGAATTAAAGCAAACATTGCAAATGTATTAGCGTGACATAACAAATGACACATGCGATAATGGAGGAGTGAGGCTTAATGTTCTGAATGCACGCACACACATGCAATGTATGTAGGCTGCAGGGAGTGTAAATCAGTTTGTATGTATATGTACACGCACAATAGTAGCCAGAAAGCGTCGGTGAGAAGCAAAACTAAAAAATACATAAATCTAGAAAATGTGAAAAAAGTAGACAAAAGCAGACGAAAAGTGAAGAAAAGCAAACAGTAAAGTTTTTGTGCGCAAAGTTAAGTGATTAATGAATAATTATGGCCAGTCTATTTCAATTATGGAGGGCATACAGACCCACATGGAGATCGCCACATACATACATACAAATGGCATGTATAGAGGAATGCGTACCGTTATATCGCAGCACTTTTGGGCGAACGCAAGTGGAATGTTAATGTTTCATTTTGTGAGTATTGCGTGTGTTGCCAGAATTCGCTGAACTGTGAAGCGTGAATCAAGAAAAATTACATAGTTTTTGTGGGCGAATGGGGCATTTACGTTTCACGCACAAGGTGTATTCAGAGGGGTTTCTTTATCACAACAATGTGGTTTATATCACCACGCAAGAACCCCTTGATTAGTGCCTTTGTGAAGCGGGTAGATTAGTTGGTTTTTCTTGGGCCACAGTGCACTGCGACCTCTAATGTGATCTATTGTGTTGATCGCGAATTTAAGCACCTGCTTAGGGTTTTTTTCCATATCAGCAACGGATTTAGAGTCACACTACAGAGTTGTGCGAGATTTCACCTTGCAAGAGCTACGCATTCGCAGAGTGGATGTTTTGGGTTTTCATTGTCCAGCTCACAAATATGGCAGGCGCTTGCTTCTACTCGCCCTACTTACCTGAAAGGATAACGAAGGCTAAAATATACTAATCCAGTGAGTATTCGTAAGTCCTCTCTATACAGGTGGAGGAGCTGCTTAATGCTCTCTAGAAGGAAGTATAAATTTGTTTGCCTGCATCTGTGCTGGACTTTCCATCAAATGCGGTATTGATGTATTGTCTCCCCATTCTTTTGTAACTTCTTTTATATGGGCAAAGGGTTCTGATCATGAATTTTAATTTAGCGCCAAATTTCGCTAAGCAATCCGCCTCGTAAATGCCTCAGGAATTTTGGGTGAATGTCTGCTGGCCTGTCTAAATGTGATAGCCACCGTAACAGGTGAACTTAATTCGGTGCGACTTTCACTGATAGTTGAAGAAATTTTTAGAGCGAAATATAGATTATGTTTTATACTGAAAATTTTATTCCCCTGTTAGCTTTAGGTGAAATGACTCAGGCTTTCCGTTAAGAGATGTGCGGCATTTCATGGCTACCTTTGAGTGCAAATGTAGATATCATCTCCGGGTATCGCATTACTTGCCATCAGTTCAACCTGAAAGATACCACAGTAGTCGCGAAGCTGAAAATCAAAGGAGATCCCCAGATGTTCGGAATATACCCTCCGCCTACCTTGCCCTCGAGCTTTGAGCCATCTGTGCATAAATGGATTGACTCGCACTGTCTTACATCGTCTCAATCCCACTCTTCTCTTGAAGATAGGAGGGTCGTGAACGTTGTAATGGCAACTGTACGCGGGAGTGCATAGTCCACCAGTTCGGGAAGCTCCGATATGCCAACCAGAATTTTGCCGTGGTCGTCGTCTGTATTTGACCACTTACTTAAAGTGTACAACCTTATTGCCGCACTGCGCGCGATATATCTTGCCGGCAGATCTGCTAGAGCAAAACTACTGACAAATTAATGCAAGGTGGACTAATTAAAACGGGCAACATATGGAACCACCAAGACAGTACGTGCAAGCGCCTTTTCCTATTGGTTTGCCTACTAAAAATCACCAGTGGTTTATATGAAAAAAGATAACGCGGACTAGTGATGGTTCCAACTTGAATGAAAAACCATACCAGTTCGTGACGAAGGAGTTTGTGTTTGATGAGTACACGCGTGGAGGTTATGAATGTATTTCTACATAAACCTAGAACCCTCATAATTTATGCAACGTAGCCACTATTAAGGGGTTAGGGATAGTCAGAATTTTCAAAAAATCGATTTGTGTTTTTTTGCATTTTCTTAAAGTATAATATCTTAAAAATATTGTGTAAAAATATGAAGTGAATTCGACAAATACTTTTCGAGTTATTCAACAATTTACAACGGGCGCTCGGGCGCTCCAGAGCAGATAGCTAAACTTTATATGCGTTTTTCTCAAAACTATGTTTTTCAAACTGGTGAACACTGTAACTTAAAAACCGCTACGTAGATTTCAAAAAAATTTATACAGCTTTTGAAAAACATAAAAAACTTGTGCCTGATCGAAGGATTTTTTTTTTCAAAAACTTCGATTTTTTTTTAACAATTAACTGTTGGTTTTTCTTTCTAAAATCTGGAAAAAATTTTCTGAGGCCGCCATTTTGTTCATTTTGAAAAAAAAAAAAAGCTTCGGTCCGGCCCGAGATTATCTATTAATAAAACTAATTTCTCTTGTCTGATTGGTTTTAGATGAATCTGCAAGGACTTGTGATGTTCACCGCAAGGGACTTCTGGAGAAACGGGCTTCACACAAACAGCGATAACTTTTGCAATTATTAATTTTTTTTTTTGAAATTTTGGTGAAGTCAAGTTAAAACATGATGTTTTTATGCTATGTTTTTATTTTTGTTAAATAAATTAATTAAGTAGCAAAAAAAAATTCGTGAAAATCATCATTTTTTCGGGCCTCTGACTACCCCTAACCCCTTAAGCTAATTACACACATCAACAAGTCACATTAGTGGAACCAACAGTTCGAGTGGCAAATACGTGACTCCCGAAGGTATTACAGAGTTCCAGGTGAACAGATTCTATGCCTTCCACGATGTACCAAGCTTCTAATTATGTTGCACGCACTCACACACACCCAAAACGCAGTGAGCGTGAACTCGCACATTCATGCAAAGATATTTTTTTTTGCTATATAATGCATTTGCATACATGAAGGTGGGCAGCTCCGTAAGCGCACTTGTACCCTGCAGGGAAATTCACCAATGCCACCTGCGTTGTGCTTCTGGTGAATTTAAAATCATATATACAATAAATTGTTAAAACTGGTGGGACCATGACATGAGAAGTGTAATTTGGTTTCCGCTGCATCCATTTAGCGAAAGTTTCGGAAGTGGTGCTAACTGCAAGAGATGAGAATAATGGTTAAATTAGAGGTGCCATAACCATAAGCATATAAATCAGCTGTTCCAAACAACGTTATGGGCAGCGCTGCATTCGATTAGTGGTTACATACCAGAGAACTGCACCGGCTCAGTGTAAAACATTCATACGCTTCGCTTGAACAAAAAAACAGGCCTTTGCGTTCAAACGATCGAACTTGTTCAAATGAGTTATTGTCATTGTTTATTTCAGCTCAATCAAATCATGTGCTGCGTTTTAGCTCTCCGATGTTATCACCAATCGTCTTCATAGCAGCCGTTTCGGGTATTTGCTCGCTCGGCTATACATTCATTTTTTTGAGCAAGAATAAAAGGGCTATAGAGCCAAATGAGCCGGTTTGAACACGTATGATCCCGCATGAGTTTTTGCTTGTAACGAACGATAGCAAAGTAAAAGCAAAATTTTAAAGCAAAAACAGTATATTTTCATATTTGTTTTTTTCTTAAAACTTATAATAAAACACGAAAGAAAATAATGTAAATAAGGAAACATTGCTGAAACCAACTAATCCTTTCAAATACGAAACGCAATTTACAGCGTACATTGTACGCCAACGCTCGAGTGCTCGAACATGTGCTATTTACAATAATGACAATTACTTCTTTGAACAAGTTTGATCGTTTGAACGCAAAGACCGATGCTAATTTCATTCAATGCTGCTTTTTGTTCAATGATTAGATTTGAACCGAAGACATTAGATCATACGTGTTGACTGAGCTGAACTACGCGTTCGCCTGCATGAGCTGACTGCACTTGACCAAATATTTTGGTTCAATTGACTGAATGTGAGCAAGAAATTTAGCGTATGAACAACTCAAGAAAACAGTGAGCCATGCAGGTCTCTGTTACATACCATAATGAAAAAAATTCAGAAAGTGTTGTCAGATCTTTAACCGGCTCTCAGCGAATTGGAAAGAGCCAGCTGATTAGTGAGACTGTGTTGGTGATATGCGAAAAAAATCAACATAGTCTTTGGTCATGATGCTTCGTTGTCGTTTCAACGACTGATTGGACGAGTGTGTGCATACGTGTGAAGTGAGCAGGCAGTATTCTGCTACCGAATGCCCGATGATGTGGCAGCCGAAATTACTCTCACAATTTTGTTTTTCACCATAGCTGAAGGTCAAACCTGGTAATCTGTCATCCTCGGTCCCATACCATATTGCCATAGCCATAACCGTACCCATAGATATCAACCGAATTGTGGTTTTTCACCATAACCATAAACAGCTGATCGCCGATTAGCTGAATTTATTGTGTCCTTATTTTCCGCCTTCATTTCACTTTATTAGGGTGAGTTTTAATTTCCAATTTTCACCTTCCAGCTTCTTTTCATGTTCATTGCTTTTATTTATTTCGAACATTTTTAATACATAACTTTGTGTGAAGCTGCCCATATTTGTACAACAAATCCTTCTATTTTAAGCTGCTTATGGGTATGGTAACGCTAACGACAGACAGAAAATATGGTTTAGGCCGTTATGGTAATCCAACTCTAATTTAACCCTAAGTATGTTCTGCCTGCCGCCGTAGCCGAATAGTTGGTGCGTGACTACCATTCGGAATTCAGAGAGAATGTAGGTTCGAGTCTCGGTGAAAGATCAAAATAAAGAAAACGTTTTTTCTAATAGCGGTCGCCTCTCGGCAGACAATCTCAAACCTCCGAGTGAATTTCTGCCATGAAAAAGCTCCTCATAAAAAAATATCTGCCGTTCGGAGTCGGCTTGAAACAGTAGGTCCCTCCATTTGTAGAAGAACATCAAGACATTCCTACAGGGCATATAGAGATGTGTGTGGTGGCGAAAAATTAACCAGTGCAAGTCAAGGCTAGGCGGTGCCATGGTGACTTTGATTTTTAATTAAAGCTAATAGCGAAACAATTGGCGTTGCACTTGGCAGGTCGCTCTTCAGCCGCGTCAGGGGATACAGTTCAAATGATTAGGAGTGTAGAGTATACATAAATAGAATCGACTGCCAAATTTTCTACAAAAATTCGCGTGTTATTTCTCTTCTCCTTTACTTCTCCATCGCCGGTTATGAAGTCCTTATAAAAGTTCATTTTAAATAGTGTTTGAGTTGATAATCGAGAATGTTTATAAAGGGTCCGGCACTCGAAGTGTAATAAACTTCAGACCGCTCGCGCGTTACTTAATTGGCTAAATCACCAATATCCAGAGTATTGTTCACAAGCGCGCGGAAGCATTTTACCGAGAGTAAAGGCGGAAAAAGAAAATCCGTAATGGATTTCAAACGTAATAGTGTGATTGCATTATATTTGGCTAGAAAATCAGGGCCAGCGATTGTTCGTGAGCTCGAGCACCTGAACTTAAGTAAAGTTTTTGTTTATCGCACCATTACTCGTTACAATGACACTGGTAGCATCGCAAAACGTCATGGAGGCGGTCATCAAAAGACTGCAACGTCAGGTGAAATGGTTCAAAACGTGAAGAAGCGACTTGAGCGAAATCCCCGACGAAATGCCAATCAATTGCCGAAAGAACTGAAAATATCTGACCGTAGCATTCACTGCATCCTGAAAAATTATCTCAAAGTTAAGCCTTACAAGATTCAAAAGGAGCATTATCTCACTGCAAAGCAGCAACAAGTCAGACTTGAGAGAGGGAAGGAGTTGCTTCGAAAACAGAAAAAAAAGAAAAATGTCAATCTTCTTATTAAGAAATTTTGGGTATGCAGTTTTATAGTCTATTCAATGTTAGTATAACAAAGTGCAAGTTTTAAGTGACTCAAAATTCTCTTCTCGACTTCAAACTTACACTTTTGTATACTAAAACTCAATTGGTTATAAAACTGCATATTTAGAAGTTTTCTGAAGATTCCGAAGGAAAACGTTAAAATGTTGAGAAAAATTTTTTTAATTTGTTAAATTTTTGTGCACAGTTTGGAGCTTTGAACTATATCGTTTTTGTTGTATAAAATCATAAAAAAATAGTTAAAACTTGGTAATTCGTTACGCACCGATTATTTTGAGCACAGGTGTACATAATAATAATGAACTATTAACATAATAATACACTAGGTTTCGGAGAATATTTCCGATCATTATTTTCAAGTTGATTTTAAGTATGAAAACTAAAATAACTCTGATCAGCAGATATGAAGCGAAAGGTTTTGTTCAAATCGCTACGTCCCTATTGTGAGACTTCTTTCCGTAGAATAGAATTCCATACTGTTTCCCCTATTATTTTCAAGCCGTCGCTCCATGCTTTCTACAAGCTTGTGGCATCTTTTCTTTGGAATCGAGTACCACGCCTCCTCAACTGTGGCCCACAAATCATGAAAAATTTTAAAATTTTTGTTGGCGATTTTGACCTTAACGTCATTCCACAAATTTTCTATTGCATTGAGATCAGGGCTCGTCGCCGGCCAATCCAATACAATAATTTTTTCCCTTCTGAGCCATTGCTTCACTTTCTTTGTAGTATGCTTTAAATCATTGTCCTGCACAAATGTCAAATTTAATGAAATAAACTCAAACACAAATGGCTCCATTTTATTCTGGAGTATATCCATTTTACCAACTACGCGAACAATCAGCCCAACACCATGCCAGGAAAAAGCTCCCCAAATCATGATGCTTCCGCCGCCGTGTTTAATCGTCTTTTTTGTGAACCTACGATTTAGCGCTTGATTTTTTGGTTGCGTCGGTCCAAAATACGTTTTTCCAAAACTGAATAGATTTGCCTTTCTGGGCTTTCGCAAAGGCAATTCGGTGTTTGATATGTCTTTTTGAGAGGAGTGATTTTTTTCTGCTTATGTGGCCAAACAGCTAGGCTTCGTTAAGTCGCCTTCACAACTAACTGATTCGAGATTTTTTTGCATAAAATTATCTCGCTGCATCTTTATCAATCTAAAATTTAGACTGATGCCAGTGTTAGTGTTAATGGCCAAATAGATAGTCGTATCGCAATTAAATTTTAATGAGCACTTATTCAATTAAATTCTGCTAACTCTCTCACATAATGCGAGTATATAAAAAATGTATAGCCTTATCACTGAATGCATCTGAGCTCTCAAAAAAGTGCTACCAAAACTCAAATCCCAAATTTGATGTGCTGGCACGAAGTAAACGAACAAATTTTAGCCGTAAACAATTATTTATTTACCTTTTATTTTGCATTTTTGTTTCTTTTCTTGCGAATAAAATGAATTCTATTTGTAGTGCGGTAATAATATATTTGAGTGCAGAAAGACAGCAGAGAGACGCCATTAATTCTTTGGAAATAGCTGGCACTTTGCGAGTGAAATTGTTGGATGCCATAATATATAATTTTAATTTACATTATAGATTTGCTTAAGTTTTAAATAATAGATTTGTTAAACATTTTAGATGCCAAAAGAGTTCAAGTGTTGCGAGGCCGCCCTCAATGAACAAGATTCATAAGTTAGTTTCAACGCAAACTTTTTTCCAATCGCATACAAGCGAACTTCTTTTGAAAAACAAAATAACATTTTTATTGAACTTAATACTCACATTTGACGGCGGCCGCCGTGGCCGAATAGTTGGTGCGTGACTACCATTCGGAATTCAGAGAGAACGTAGGTTCGAGTCTCGGTGAAAGATCAAAATAAAGAAAACGTTTTTTCTAATAGCGGTCGCCTCTCGGCAGACAATCTCAAACCTCTGAGTATATTTCTGCCATGAAAAAGCTCCTCATAAAAATATCTGCCGTTCGGAGTCGGCTTGAAACTGTAGGTCCCTCCATTTGTGGAACAACATCAAGACGCACACCACAAATAGGAGGAGGAGCTCGGCCAAACACCCAAAAAGGGTGTACGCGCCAATTATATATATATAATACTCACATTTCACTAATTTACCGTATTCATATAAATAACTTCGTAAAATAATTGTGGTTCTTTCTGCTGAATTTTATTTTAAAACTTGCCAATGATTTCATTCGTGATTCAGTGCTGATGTGCACTGAGGCGTACGCGAAAGATAATTTTTTCAAACACACATACACATTACATCTATCAGCATTTATATTCTATTATAATTAAATCCATTAAAAAACCAAATCAAATTAAATTATCTGTAAAATGAAATAACTAAAAAAGGTATTATATGAATTTATTTGAGTTTCTTAAGTAGCTAAATTCATCAGCCACCCTATATTATGATTTAAAGGTGTTTTACCTATTTTAGCTAAAAAAATGTTTTCTGAACAATGCAGTCGAACTTATGAATTGTTCTGCGCAATCTTGGACTTTCGTCTAATAGAAAAAACTGATGAAAATCCATTACTTTTCAAAATAACATAAACTTCCGCCTGAAAGTATTCATCAAAAATTTACAATACTACCATCGGGTTTTGATTTATTATCTAAATGTTTTGGTTTATAAATCTAAATATTTCCTTCGCCATAAATTAGGAGCTTCACAATCAATAATTTTTGGTGGAATTCTTTGCTCAAAATGGTTTGATACAGACGTAGGACGGCAAGATGATTCATTACAAGCAAGGATGAGAGATAATAAAAACTGGCCATCCGAAGCAAAATTGTGAGAGTAACTTCGGCTCGCGCGTCATCGGGGATTCCGCCGCATGATGAAAAGAATAATGAGATGGCGCCTATCGTGGTACCGTTACTTTGCTCTTAGCGCATTTGACAATGAGTAACGTCGTATTAGCTCCAGTATGGTCCGATTTCCATTTTCGTAACTTGATTTAGCATTTTTTTTTTGTTTATTATTTAGCCCGTTCTAATTAAAATGTAATTTTTATAATTTTGGAAAATATAAGTGTTTTAAAAATTAGTTCAATAATTCACTCAGTTTTATTTAGCTTTACTTTTTTAACATCTGGTCGCATTGCCCGCGAATGCCGTTATTGTTGGTGTTCTTCTCCTTTCAGCAGTCAAATATCCCTCTCGCTACTGCAGTGTTGCCTAGCTATGGATATAAAAATGCACTAAAATGCCCATTTAAAGAAAATAAAATACCAAATTTTTATTGAATTACTTAAAGAACTTTATATGCGTGACAAATTGCCTTCAAAATGTGCTTTTTTTCAATTAATCTGTTATGGCGATGTACAATTTAATTTATGAATTTTTTGTTACGAGAAACTCTTTTGTTAAAGAAACGCCTTTTTTGCTCTATTTGAGGTTATGTAACAAGATAAGGTACTCTTTTTGTAAAAATGCCGTTATAGTTTCTTCAGTAGTATTTTGTTGCTTATTTTTACTATGAATACACCTCTTGATGCCCTATGTCGCACTAAGGATTGAGGCCGGAAAAAACGATTACACCTCTAAGGTTTTAATTCGCATTCAGTAAATCCAAACGCTTTTTAAAATGTGTAAAAAGGTTTTCAATGTTAAGAAGAGTTGAGAGAAAAATATTTAATATTCTTACACAACCTTAAAGGGAGCAAAAAAATTAATTTGCACTTCGAAAATACAATAGAATGTATAACATTTTATAAGAATCAACAAATTTTCATTAGCTCTAAAATCTTCTCAGAGTGTCCTTTTTTCCCATTATTTTGTTTAATAACACAGTTTTTTTTAACTTACAGCTACCGAAACTTTAAATTAAAAAAAGAAACAAAGACCAAACTTAAAAATTTTCGCATTTTGGGTATGAAAAAGCATTACATTTATTGCGAAGAGCAAATGATTATGAACACTACACAACTCAGCTAATGTGACTTCACGCACTCTCTGATGGGCGCAATCTTCTCTCGTTCTTGATTCCGCAGCATATTTCTACCCGCTCATTTCACATGTATTCTTATGCTCGTCCAATCAGTCGTCGTTCAAACGACAACGAAGCAACATGGGCGAAGACTGTGTGGATTTTTTTCGTATAACACCAACACAATCTCAGTTTTGTCGTAAACGAACCACCGTCACATCCTAGGTGACGTCAGAAAATCAGCTGATTCCTACACATTCACTGAGAACCGGTTAAGTATCAGATGTTGGCACACCTTTTGAATTCTTTTCACAATGGTAAGACGGGTCCTTTGACTAGGTACAAATAAAAAAGGATATTCTGCAAAATATCAATTCCAAATATTGTATATGTATATTGTAAAAAAGTAAGCTGGTTTTTTGAATTCGTATTTTTTTTCCGCGTGTTTTGGTTTTTTTTTTCAGTTTACCAACGAAATTTTCACTTTAAGATTTTTGAACAAACATTTTTTAACTTTTAATTTTTTTAACATTTAAAGTATAAAATTAAACATACATACATACACAAACATTTTTTTATCATTAACCATAATTTTAACTCTAATCATCAAAAAAAGTATTCCTTGATTCATTGAAATTCTGTAAGAGCGACTCAATATTTTACCCGCAACTCTAAATCAGAAAAATACCAAAATTAATCAGCACTTTCGGCAAGGTAAGTGGCAGCACAAAATAGTTATCGAGTGGAGAAAATCAAATTAACGAATATTAGTATTTAGAGGGATAAAACTAGTGCGAATTGTTTTGTGAGAAAACAAAAACACAAACACTTAAGAATTCTCACTTACAAATACGCACACAACAGAAATACACAAGTAACCTGTTGAAAGTTTTAGTTAGGTTGGAAAATCTCGGCAAAAGTAGGGTTACATATCTACACAGTTATGTGCAGTTGTTTGCGCCGTTAATGAATTGAGGAAATTACCTATGGATGTATGTATGTGTGTGTATAGAAATGGCTGCATGCAGTACAGAAGAAAGGCAATAAATTTTACGCCAAGCAACTTGAAGGATCATCAGGTAAATAGTAATTGGTTTAAGTGGCTAGTAGAGCCCAACGAGCAAAAAACTGAAGCAAAAACAAAAAAAAACTTAACAGATGAGGTAAATAAATAAAGGTAGGAAAGAAAAAATATGGGTTGAATAGCAACTTTTTCACTTAAGGAAACCCACGAAAGAAGAAAAAAATTAACCAAGTATTATGATTCTACTTTTATGCATTTCACTTTCCTAATAATTGAAGTTTGGACATGACACCCAAAATCAATCAGTAAACACAAAGAAATTTATTGGCATTTGCTTTCCTTGTTCGCTTTTTGGAGCGATGAATGCGAACCCTAGACAAGCATAGCACTATAATGTAAATAAATGAATAGAATACCGAAAACTTTACCAAAGTTAGATACCAAAAATACAACAAGTACACTTTCCCTACTCCTGCAAAAGCCATCAGCAGGAAGCAGTAGTGAGGAATCGAGTGCGTCCACCCAGAAAATAAAGTAACTCAAATCCACAAGTATATATAAAAACATTGCATTAATGAAGAGTGATGCCAAACTTTCCGTCCGCGTACGATGACAATGTCGACGGAGGCAAAACGTGCAAAGTTCTCTGTAATGCAGCAAAGTTCTCTGTAATGCACACTCACAGGTTAAACGAGTGGCAGATGTTAAGATTATTGAATTTCACTGAACCAGTAAGTAAGTGGTTCAGATAAACTTGGCGAAGTAAAGAAATGCCAATAAAAGAAATGCAGAGTAGAACAAAGAAATTTATATAAAGCTCTGCCGGAGCGCGCTGAGTGTACTTGAAAACGTACAAGAAGCTGTCGATCAATCGATTTGTATACGATCAGTTTTCCAAATTTAGCCCGCGAAAAAACTATACAAGGTGGCGCAAAATTGATCATCCTATCTAAAGATTTATAATTTTTGTAAATGCCATCGTACGTCAATCAAATTTGACAGTTGTGAACTAGACAGTGGGAGAGAGGTCACAATAAAGATTTCCATTACTCAAAATCATTTTCTTTTTATTTAGTAAAAAAGTTAATCACAAAAAAAAACTTTGATTATTTTTGCGCCACCTTGTAGTACTACAACATTTTGACCAGTTATGCGTACCTCTCTTTTTTTTAAATTTAATTTTTATAAAAATGTAGTTTATTCTACAAAAAATATCATTTTAATCAAAGTTTCAAACTTTGTACCAGATTTATAAAAACTCGACAAAATGGCATCAAAATGTCGAGTTTCGTAATTAGAATAAAAAAATAGACATACATTTTTAACTCCTATAAAATTTTTGTACAATAAAGTACAAGTTTGAAGTGGTTCCACATTCTCGCTGATTTTGTATAACATTTTTCGTTTAATATCCACATCAATTTCATATAATATCTTATAAAAACACAAAAAAATAAGAAAAAAATTAATAAAAATATATAAATAAAATTAACAAAAGAAAAAAATAAACAAAAAATAAATACAATAAAAAATACACAAAATATATAAAAAAATACACAAAACAAATAAAAATATAAAAAATACAAAAAAAAAAACAAATCAAAAAATAAAAAGTACACAAAACAAAAAAAAAATTTTAAACTAAATAAATAAAAATATAAAAAAACTAACAAAAGAAAAAATAAATAAAAATATAAAAAAATTAAGAAAAGAAAAAATAAATTAAAAATAAATACAATAAAAAAAAAACATAAACCAAAAAATAAAAAATGCACAAAAAACTAACAAAATTTCAAACTTTTTTTTTTTTTTTTTTTTTCAAACTTTTAGTGAATAGCAATTATTAATTTTGCTCCACGTTGCAGAAGAAAACGATATGCATATATTTTTAGAAAAGATAAGGCAGGAAATCAAGTACTTGATTGCAAGGAATATAAATCCTTGTGTAAATCGAATAACATTATTTTTATGCTATCCCACAAAAGAGAAGATTTTTAGAGAAGACGATTATCAACAGAAAACTGTTTACTTTCAAATGGAAATTAACGACCTGCAAAGAGTAGAGACAATGCAAGTCACAGAACTTAGGTATGACACCTTACTTGGGGGGTCAGTCCAACAAAGCTCTTCAGTTCATTAATGGATTTTACAAGAAGACAACGATCTCAAACATCGAAGCCGAAAGTGCGTAGATTAACATATAAAGAACAAAATGGCTTTGAAATATCGGATTGGCTTCACCTGATGCGAACCCTATTAAACATGTTTGCGCAGGAAAGGAGTACAAATATGGGCGATCAAATACGAACGAAGGGACTCACAATAGCTCGGTAAGCCGATGGTATTTTATATTTTACAGAAAAATTTAAAAATGCCATTCGTTTTGTTATAGTCTTACGATGTTTGATTTAAAATTTCAGAAAAATCGGTCAGAATTCTCGTCTCTATTAACGTCAAACGTTAAATAAGTGATGTAATGCCAGTAGAAATTTCGCAGCAGGAAATTCGTTATCAATACTGTCGAAATTTTCAATGAGTTCCAACCGGCATACAAAACGGACACTTCATCTCTTAATACTATTTGTAAGTGGTATCAAAGATTCCACTCCGAACATTTATCTGTGAAGCACGAGCCTGGAGAAGAACGGCCAAAATCTTCGGCCGACGAGATAAATGTGGAGCTGGTAAACCGAAAAATTAGCGCAGACCCACGAATGATACAGGAAATGATATGTAGTGATTTAAGCTTGCATGCTATGGCAGTATTCCGAATATTGCATAGTGATTTTCAAAACACAAAGAAATTTGTTCGATGGGTTCCACGAATTTCGAACCAGAGCCAAAACGAAGCTAGAGTAAATTTTCCTCAATATTTTTTAAGAAAATTCAAAAATAGAGAGTTTAGAAACTTTAATATGGTGCGAATAGGTGACGAAGCTTGATTTTTTAAAACCGAAAACGGAAATAGCAGTCTATGGTATGGAGCCCGAAGGAAGCAAATCCACCTGCGAAACCAGGCAGCTGATGTCAGCAACAAATGTGATGATCTAATAAGCAAAAATAGTTGCTGCTATTCCGTTAGATTCTTCTCAGACAGTAACTGCCAAATGATATCTGAAAACTGCTTATCAGAAATTTAAAAAATTGAAAAAAAAAAAATGAAAATAAGAAAAATCGAGGCACTGTGTGACTACTTCTTACACCACAAAAAGCGCCAGCTCACACTGCTGAATGATAAGTGCATATTCTGTTGCTCGGCACTAAATAGCGAACATAAGTTGGGAAGGTGGTGCAGCATCAACGCCAAGGTATTGGTAGCTGTCGTTTTTGTCCCGTCCACGTGTCGAAAATTCCATCGCTTGCAAAACGACGCAAAAATAAATTAAGGTAAAACCTAAAAGAAAATTTGCTTTAATTTTATATCAAAAACTCTATTTTGAAGTGTTCAAGCATTTCACTTTCCGCATAGATGAACCCTGCACGTGGCAATCGGAAATCAATCAAGAAACGATAAGACCTTTTTTCATTTTTGGGACTGACAAAACTTGTAAATACAAGTGAACGTCACAAACGCAGCGAAGCAACACAAACACATAAAAAACAGAGATAAGAAAGAATAAGAAAGTAAATTAACAAAAATCAAATATTTATTTCAGACGCATTCAGGAAGCATTCGAGCGCATCCGCTTAGAAAATTAAGTAGCAAAAACTCACCAATAGCCAAACAATAACACTGCTGTTGAGCATTAAAGAAAAACTTTCTGGTAAGTACTACATAAAATGCAGTACTAATCAACGCACACCACGGATGGATATCAACCGGAATATTTAATTTCTCAACTAAGTGCCTCCAGTGGACTTGACAAAGTAAAGCTGATGTGAACTGCGAGGATTTTCTTTTTCTTTTAATTTCTTGCTTAATAAACTTTTTTGTGCTGAATACGAATCGGCAGGCACAAATTCAGCTGCAGGTTTTGGGAAAAACGTGGCCAAAGTGTAAAAAATAGCTTTTTTATTTATTTAAGTGGCAGCGAAAAGTAGTGACGAACTTTCCGCTACGGCGACTGGTATTTTTATAGGAATTCGTCAAACGCCCGTTTGCAAGAAAGAAAGCGATAGGCAGTTCCGGTAAATATGTATTTATACCGCGCAGACATACTTGTATAACCATGAACAGAAGATCTTCAAATAATTATAAGTTGGAATAAAATTAAAATGGTTTCAATTTTTGTCAAATCGTTACCCGCTTTGTTATTAAGGGGACCCGGTGGTCCAGAAATTTCAAAAAATCGATGTTTTAATCTTAAGAATAATAATCTTAAGAATATTTTCATGCGGAAATTCCCAATATTATAGCTTCTACAGCCCATTAACTAGGTAGAGAGCGGTCCGCGCGCTCCTGTATCTCAAATTTTAAACTCATTTATCTCGAAACAACTTTTTCGGTCTGGTGTTGCAAACAAGAAACAAAACAAAAACAAAACTATTCAACCGAATCGTCTGAAATTTTAATATGTTGGTTTTCAATGGTTTTCGCCTGTACTAGAATCATTTTATTATTTCAATTATTTCGTTTTTGTTTTTTGTTTAAAAAACAGAACAAAAACCATGGGTATGCTCTTGAATTTGGTAGTTTCTATTGCTTTCACCTACTCTTCCTCTTCACAAAAAAGTAATTCCCTTTCAATTTGTTTGTTTATTCATGGAGCCTGACGGCGAATTCGGAAGACACTACCTTGTATTCTATTATCCTTGGGTTCTTGGCGATTATCAAATCTTGAACAATAACCTTAATTGAAATTTATTTTAAAGGGATTCCAACAGATTGGAATCTAGTTTAAAAAAATTTAGTTTCTACAATCGGTGTACATAACTTCACATAAGTACCACAGATAGGTGAAATTGTGGGTTGAAGAACCATTCAGGCACTCCCCAAGCAGCACTGAAGCGCCGTTGTGATACCATTTTGAGACGTCCAATGGGTAGATATCTACAGCCAACCAGAGCCGTCGACGTAACGAAGAAGGTTGATGGGATTTAGGTGCCTCAGGTTGTCGAAGAAAGGAGCACCCAGTGACCTTAATCATTTGGCTACCACACCCGTACATTTTCAGAGAATATGCTCAAAGGTCTCATTCTCTACAAGGTCCCCAGGCTACTGCATTAAATGAGGATTAAATGGTAAACCCAGCCTTTCTGAGTGAGTGCCGATCGTCCAATGACCGGTAAGCACAGCTGCAAGTTTTGAAATTTAACTCCTGCGGACTTCACGTCATGCTGCGTGTATTGTATTGGGGCCATAGGATTTTCCAAATACCACACGAATAAATAGAGCTCCATCTGATCTGTGCTTTCCTGAGAAATGAGTTGAGCAAATCCCCTTTAACAACAGTCAGGCGGGATGCTGATGACCAGGCTCGAGATATCTGAGACCAATTCAGTCGATCCCTGCCTGGCAAGCTCATCAACCCTTTCATTTCCCTCAATGTTTCTATGTTTTTCACAGGAAATCATAGAAATGTCACATAACGACTACATAAACCCTTAAAGCTGTCTTATTTCAGTACACATTTTTGGTACTTAGTCGAAAAGGATCTACTTTACAACACTTCAGAATACTTTACAAAAGCTTTCTTCTTCCTAATACCCTTTAAATCGTAAAATTCCACTGCATATTTTATTTTTCGCAAAATAATAGAAAAGTGCATCCAATTTGAAAGTTTCTATATTCTATATTTCCCACGAACACATATGCCAGCATACAACTACATTTGCACAAAACGGCAATCTGCAATACTTTTGTGACCTTGCAGCAAGTTCCAGCCAACAAACCAACTGACAATGTTGAGTATTTGCGAGTATTTAAATAAATACAAAAAAGAGCAAATGGCGGGGTTGAGTTTTACAAGCAATTTGACGCAGCAGCATCGGCAAAAGTTAAGCAGTTTAAGTGTGAATTGCAAAAAAAAAAGTGTCACCAACACCCACACCAAATACAGCAACAGCAACAACAGCAGCTAGAGCAGTGGCAGTATCAAAAGCAAAAGTTCCACCGTCAGCGACTTTAATGCCATTCAATTCAAGTGCCCTTGTGAGGGTGTGTCGCATGGCCATGGAAATGCCACCTGCATGTCATCCATTGTAGGGCAGAAACATTTTATTAATTCACTGGCGCAACGCACGAGATTTTGTGCTGAATAAAAAGTTTCAAGAAAATGGTTTGATTGCAAATTCTTTAGATAAAGTATCAGAATATTTTAAAACTACGCAATGACATACATACATACATACAAATAGTACTCGTGTATGTGTGAGGAAGACAAGTTCGAAGGAGTAAAAGTTGTGATTATTTTTTCACTTTATTTCGACTAAGAATTTAACAAAGGCGGTTATCTGATTTAGACCGTTTTGTTTAATTTTTTATTATTTATAAGCCGACTATGAATGGCAAATGGTTTTCAGGAGGAGCTTTTCGTGGCAGAAATACACTCGGAGATCTGCCATTGCATGCCGAGGGGCGACCGCCATTAGAAAACAAAAAGTACGTGTAGCGTAGTACACATAACAGAAGTGAAACTTTCAAGGCAGACAAAGAAAGAGGGAGAGACCCGAGAGAGAATGAAAAAAAAAAGAGAGAGAAAGAGAGAGAGTATATATCTAAATAAATTCACAACATTTGCAGAGAATACAAATAGACAAAATATACAAAAAACGGAGAAGGGTCGCCCGGTGTAGGTAAACGTCGGACACAAACCGTGGCAACAACGCGCACTACTCCGAGCGTTTATTGCCCGCACAAACGCAGCGATTCCAGGACCGCGCAGCAACGACACAAATTACCGCAAGGCAATACCAGAAAATCCGACACCGGAACGGGTAGCTCTTTATAGTACGCACAAGCACTAGCCAGGAAACGGAAATAAGCGCCAAAAAGTAGGCACAAAAAAACCAAAAAAA
The DNA here is from genome assembly GCA_037575425.1 of Anastrepha fraterculus. Lineage (NCBI taxonomy): Eukaryota > Metazoa > Arthropoda > Insecta > Diptera > Tephritidae > Anastrepha > Anastrepha fraterculus. The sequence continues at coordinate 774,562 of JAYXIM010053180.1, forward strand.
CTGGGACCAATACACGCCGCAAATAGTAGGCACCAAGGAAATATAACGCCAAAAAGTAGGCACCAAAAATATTTTTCCTATAAGTTTACACAAACAAACAACCACCATAAAGTAGACAGATTAATTTCTCACTAGAAACTAGCAACCACAAGGAAAAACTCAGGAAAAATAAAGTGTAATCTAAGATATATGTAAGGTATATCTCTCTCTCTCCTTTTCCTCTACGTTATATTTTTTTCTCTCTCGCGGAACGAAAATGCCCAAAACGTTGCATGTCCTTGAAATTTTACTCTCCATTCTCGCTCGTCCATCGACGCCTAAGAAGTTTCATTTCAAAAACTCTTTCTAGAATTTTGCTGTTTTATGCACGAAGATTTGGACCTACGCACTCCCGTATGGTAGTCACGCACAAAGCCCTTCGGCTACGGCGGCTGCCCAATAGTGATAACGCAGCAAAATAATAATGAAAATTGGCTTGTTCCTCAAGATATTCTTCTTGGAGGTCTATATACTTCTGTATTCGCTTGAACCTCTTTTTAACCCTAGAACGGTAACCTGGGGTCTTATACGACCCCAGGCGATTTTAAATCTGGCGCCCCTTCCCTCCCCCTCCGGTTTCGGACAAATAATTCAATTCAATGCTCGGGAAGCCTCTAGAGCCGGCTGGCACCCTCAGTTGCGTGCTTCCCTTGGAGTGAGAAAGATCTTAAGTGAGCGTGGGGTCGATTAAGACCCCAGGTTACCATTGCCGTTAGACTTGTGTGATTTAACTTTTTTTTTTTCTTACAACGAAGGATATTTTTTTGGTGAGTATAGTGTGATTTTTATATGCTTAGTATATATATTATCATATAAATTCTATATTCGCGTTTGCTTCCACTCATAGACGTAAACAATGTCTTCGCGTTACAATTTGAGGTCTCTCGAAGACGTTTCTCGAATAATAACGCAAAGACGAGACGCTGAATATGATGACATCGATAGCGATAATGAAGAAAATTATACGAATGAGGAAAGTAATACCGAGTCGGAGTACGATGCCAGCGAGATAGAGGAAATCGAGGACGATGACCCTGTTGAGGTATGTAAATAATTTTTTTCTGCTCCGATATATTTCGTACGGAAATGTATATGTGTTGATATTTCCAGTCTGTAGAAGATCCAGATGTTCCTCCTCCATCAAAACGCTTGAGATCGGGCTCTGGTTTATCGGCGGAACAGAGCTCAAGTGCGAGCAGTAAACGTGGCCGGAGGAGGAGTATCGTCTCCGGTAAGAACGGGCATAAATGGTTTACCACTCCTCGCGAGCGGGTAACAAACAGAGAACCCTTCGGTTCATTTATCCCTGGCCCTGTTGGGATTGCAAAAGAGGCAAAGACGGCGTATGAGACGTGGAATTTGTTTTTCGATGACGTCATTCTTTCAAAAATCTTGCAGCATACCAACGAGGAAATTCATCGTTACACAGAAGAACGGGAAATCGACTGCACGAAGGATATTCTGTACAAGCCCGTTGACATGATTGAACTGAAAGCTTTTATCGGCTTGATGTACTTTTCTGGTCTCCAAAAAACGAATATGACCTCTTCTGATGATTTGTGGGATACGAAGTACGACTCCATTTTTTACAAAGCCACAATGTCACAGAAAAGATTTTGCACTATCCTTCGGTTTCTCCGATACGACGATAAAGCTACCCGGCCGACTCGTGTCGTAAATGATAAATTCGCAGCCATACGAGGAATTTGGGAAATCTTCATCGAAAAGTGCAAAACTCTCTACAATCCGGCGTCTTGCACTATAGACGAACAACTGTTATCCTTTCGTGGGCGCTGCCCTTTCAAGGTCTACAACGGAAGCAAACCCGATAAATATGGGATGAAAATTGTCATGCTGAACGACTCAAGGACATTCTATATGGTGAATGCAATCCCATATGTTGGCAAAGTGAATACCGAAAATGAAGAAAAGGTTCCATCTTATTACATCCGGAAGCTGAGCGAAACATTACTCGGAACAAACAGAAACATCACGTGCGACAATTGGTTTTCGTCGATCGAAATTTTCGACAAGATGCTGGAGCACAACATTACAATGGTTGGGACGCTCAGAAAGAATAAAAAAGAGATACCCCCGGATTTCAAAAAGTCAGGTCAACCAGGATCCTCAAGATTTGCTTTCGACGGAACCAAAGTTTTAGTTTCCTTCACTTCGAAAAAAAATAAAGTGGTTCTTGTCCTCTCAACGTTCCACCGATTGAAGGAAATAAACGAAAGCACTGGCAAGCCGAAGATGATCTGTTTTTACAACATGACCAAAGGTGGCACCGACACTTTCGATCAGTTGTGTCACGAGTACACGACAGCCCGAAAACCCCGGAGATGGCCCATGAGAGTTTTTACCGGGATGCTGGACCAAGCGGGGATAAACGCCATGGTTATTTATAATTTTAACAGCCGAAATGAAGCGATGAATCGGAGGGATTTTTTGAAAAGTTTGATCGAATCGCTCACAGTCCCGCAGTTTAAACGAAGGCTGGAGGTGCCTACAATGCCAAGAAACGTCTTATGGTGCATTGAGAATGTTTTAAAAGAAACCGTGCGTCCTAAGCCCCCGCCAGAAATGGGTAAAAGAGCGAGATGTGCCCTTTGCCCGAGATCGGTCGACAAAAAATATAGCGTCAGATGTCATCGTTGTAAGGCACCCATGTGTGAAAGCCATAGGCACGTTATGTGCGACATTTGTGTATTGCGAGATGCATAAGGAATGTTAAGACAACTTTTTCTTGCATTGTAAAACAAAATAAACGTATTAAAAAAAAAAATTATACATTTTTTTGAGTAAAATCTATGTTTCGATTTCTTCCAAATTCCCAGACTTCAATTCCCGGAATAAATACACTTTTTCGACAATCGAGTAAAACCAACTGTTCTGTTTAAAAACTGTATATTTTCACTTTATAACGGCGTTTGATTTTTTTTATTTCATCAAAAATTAGCGGAGATATTGCAAATTGAATAAAAAAGTCATTTTCACGAATTTTTCATGTTTTCTACCCTTTTACTTAATTTTTTACTAACTTTTCGGACTGAAAGCGGAATTGCTATAAGCCAACGCGATTCTACATTGAAAAACGAAAAAAATAAGCCCTGATTGAACTCATTTCGTGAAATTTTACCGGAGATATGAATCTTCGAAAATTGGGGTCGTCGATGACCCCAGGTTACCGTAATAGGGCAAAAAAATTAAGGTTACCGTTCTAGGGTTAAAACACTTTAGCCACTCAGAAGTGGATACCTCCAGAGCGAGCTTTTAAAGACTTCAACAGCATTTTCAAACGTTGAAAAATGTTGACCTTGCATTTTTGTTTTTATATTTTAGTATTCGGAAACAAAAGAAATCATTAGGTGTCAAATCAAGCCTGTAAGACTCTCTTGTGTGAGCCGATACGCTTATATTTCCTTGATGAAGAATGATTCGTCCTCGGTGGTTGCTTTCCCTTAATTCTCTGAAAACTTCTGGCACACAAATGGTTGTGTACCACACGAAATTGACTGCTTTAAATTTCTCTATAGATAAAGTTGCAACATTAACTCTGTTTCCGAAAAACAGACGCTCATTTGCTTTGACGTGCTTCCTCCGCGAATAACTTTTGTTGAATTAAACTCGTATTGGAACCCCCATACTACCGATTGCTGTTTCGTTTCTGGCTCATGTGCGTGGATTCAAAAGTCATCACCTCTTACGATAGACTTCCTTTGAACAACCGCGGCTGAATTTCTTCAACATTTCTTTACACCAATCGATATAAGTCCTTTCATGGGTAATTGTCAAATTTCAATGCACAAATCTTCTTGACCACCAAATGTTCATGCAATATTGAATGTATGCTGGTGCCACTAATGCACAAGGATGCCTCTAACTCCCGATATGTCAATAGAGATTTTGTATTATCAATTGACGCACTGCATCGACGCCAAAAAGCCGTTGCCTCGATAATTCACGACGGAAATCGTAATAAATCATCGCACTAAAATTTTCACGAGTAAATTTAATCTTTAGGGTGAGATGAATTTTACTCTTTTAATCACCAATTCTGACCGCTTCTGACTCATAAACCTAATTAAATCTGTTTATAGGATAATAAAGGTCCGAGTTGAGTTTTAGCCCGGATGGGAGTAGCTTTTAGTGGATGATTGCCTTACAATTCCACTAAATACACGGCAAAACTTTCTTGGCTGTCAATCCCACTTTGCCATCGTTTGGATCTTTAATACCCGTCCAATTTTATCGAAACGATATCTGTAGAAGACTTATTTTATATCTATGCTGATGGCACTTCAAACAACCATTCAGCTTGATCTTTTGATGACTCTCTTCCGGCAAGCGTACTTATCTTTAATAATAAATAAATAAGAAATCCATTAATTTACCTTCTGCTCAAATATGAACGAGACGTTATCAATAAAATGGTCCGCGAATGACATATGGCAAAAATAAATTTTTTGTTTTTTGGTAGGACTGTTATAAGCTTACATGGCAAATTCCAGCGTGATATGTCACATAGTTTGTTTTCTATGCTACTGTAAACAAGTCAAGCTCGAGTGTGTTCTTCCATCCAGTGATCTTAATCGTCTTGTTGCCAAACCCGAACATTTACAGAGAAAGTACTCAACCAACTACTTCTCTGAAAGGTCACCACAGCTTCTGCAAAGGGGATTAAATGGTAACCCTAGCTTTTCCGCGGTGTGCCGATCGTCCAGTGACCGGTAAACACAGCTACGCGTTTGGAAATTGAATGGCGAAGAGTCTTGAGGACTTTCTGAGTTCGCCGTATATTGTACTGGGGCCAAAGAGTTTTCGAAATAGCACATGAAGAAATAGAGCTCCATCTTTTCTGCGCTTACCTAAGAAATAATTTGTGCAGTTCCCCTTTAGCAACTGTTAGGGGGATGGCGATGCCCGGGTAGGAGATCTCTGAGGCCAATTCAGTCCCCTTCCTGAGAAGCTCATCAGCAATTGTATTTCCCTCTACGTTCCTATGTCCTGGAACCCAGAGTTGCGAAATTTTACTTGCACACCCAAGAGATTTGATCTCTTCTTACAGGAGTTAACTAGTTTCATTCTGCACCATGGCGCGGTCAGAGCCTTGATCGCGGCTTGACTATCGGAGGAAATGTTAATATCTCCCTCGCTCGCGCGTTCCCTAAGCATTTTGCGCAAAGGCTTTTGCTTGAAAAACACTAGCAGTATTCGGCAGTTTAAAGGATAAATTGGCTGATTTAGAGAAAACCCCTGCTCCGACTACCGATTCCATCTTGGAACCGTCAGTCAAGACAGAAGGGCAAACTTCGATGCAGATTTACCCCTCGATCCAATCCTTCCTATTTGCATTCAATTGTAGGTACACCCAGAAATTTTTTTTAATTCTTGTGAAAAAGTTGAAAATTTTGATGATTTTTTGAAAGATGTTGATACAAAGTTTCAAACTTTGCGTTATATGATTTTGTTGTTGTATGAACTACGGGCGGCCGCCGTAGCCGAATGCGTTGGTTCGAATCTCGGTGAAAGTAAAATTAATAAAAAAAAAAACATTTTTCTAATAGCGGTCGCCCCTCGGCAGGCAATGGCAAACCTCCGAGTGTATTTCTGCCATGAAAAAGCTCCTCATAAAAATATCTGCCGTTCGGAGTCGGCTTGAAACTGTAGGTCCCTCCATTTGTGGAACAACATCAAGACGCACACCACAAATAGGAGGAGGAGCTCGGCCAAACACCTAACAAAACACCTAACAGAAGTGTACGCGCCAATTATTATTATTATTATTATTATTATGAACTAAATTTTTATAAAAAACATAGTTGTGCGTTTTTAATTTTGCAACGGAGTGTAGTATATGAGAAGGAATTGTAGGTGTACGAATTAATAGTGGTTAGGGCAAGTATAATTCATGCATCAGGGTCTCAAAAGAAAATCCAAACACTTTCAGTCATTTTCTGATTACTCTCTTCCACCCAACAGCAATGACTTTGCATCCAAGCAGAATAGATACTTCGCACATCGGCTTGGGAGGTCTAATTGACAGCTGAAGCAGATTTTCTCTCTGGCCTAAGTTTGATGAAAGTTTTTGAAAGAATTCACATCAACACGAAACTTCACAGACAGTTCACTTACTTTCAGTTAATGCCCATAAATAAGTAAATAGAGGTAATTAAAGCACTTAAATTTCACTCTTTCTCTCAGCCCAGAAGCAGCTAACAACAGCGTACCAAGTATTTGCATTTAAAACACTTTATCGCCATTCAAGTAATTCAATAACTATACAAAGCAATTACTCACAAGCTAAAGCTGACGGCATAACGAACATAAACGAGTTTTAACTAATTGGAGCAATTTCATATTTCGATGAAATAAAAGCCATTAAAACTAGTTGCCATGCGCGGTGGTAAAAGCAAATTTGTAGCAAAAACAAATGAATGGAAATTTGCAGAAATCGCGTTATTAGACCACAAAATTAATTTAATTCTACTAAAAAAATAACAAATAAGTTTTTTCCCTCTAACAATGAAATTACTTTCGGTCAAAGCAAAAACAGCATATAAAAAAGGAAAAAAAGGATTGCACCACCGCAAAATCACCATGCAGAGATACAAAAAGTTTTGCAGTTTCAAGTATTTTAAATATATTGTAATTAATGGTAAAGAAAACCTTTTGAATCTGCAGTTGAGAGCATCAGCATACAAAATAGGAAAAGTTGCTAATTGATTGAGCAGCTATTAAAGCAGTGGTTGGCAAAAGCAGCAGATGGCCTATGCAGAAAAAGTGGAGAGTTATTCTATCCGACAGCCAAAGGGAAGGGTATGTACGCCATACGAATAATAAATTTCAATTAGCTCACGTCGGCGAGTGGACAAGGACAAATAAATGATGAACGTCAAAAAAAAAATTAATTTTTATTAGAAGAATTTTACTTGCATTGACAATAACAAAAACAGATGTAAAAAAATTTAATATTACCATACCATATTTACACTGTGCGACAAAAATAAACTTTTTTTGTTATTCAGAAAAAATTGCATGCGCACGTGAAACTGCAGATTTTATATGTGAAGTAATCAATTTTATTTGTCAAGTACTTCAAAGTTTACTTATTTCGCTAGGAGAAAAGTTCAACTATTATTTTTTTAAGTTTTCTAAAACTTAATTTTCACAAAAATTTATGACCATGTCGACATACAATCCGGTCACTTGACAAGAAATTGCTCATATTTTCTTTTAATTTTGAAAATATTTTTATTTTAAAGGAGGGCGGGGCTGTCAATTCACTAATTAAAATTCAAAAATATCAAAATTAAACACTTTTTAGACCAACATACGCGCGGCCTCGGTAGTCTAAGTGCACTAGCCTGCCATCCCAGAGGTTGTGGGTTCGAATTCTACGTAAAACACGGTCCCTGCACTTTTCCAAATTTACCTACTTTCCCTCTTTCTAAAAAAACAAAACAAAAAAAAATTCATTCCTCAACATCATCAGTGGTGCCAGCAAAAGGAAGCGGGCAATCGTGATAATAGCCCAGACACACTAAATTTAGCGAAGTCCTCAACCAGCTGTGCGATCCTTCTGCCATAAAAATGTGAAACACAGATGGCGCTCCTAGCAGTAAGAAGGCGTTGTTCCTAGGCAACGACAGGTGAGCATTTCCACTATTTAGGACTGGTAGTGGCAGGCTAATCACCTTCCCTGTCAGAAATCAAAATAGATTAACGAAGACTAAGTCTTGTCGAGGACCTATGCTCCCGAAAGGAGTGAACAAGAGGCCACTTGATTAGAGGCAATAATTTTTTTGGAAGAAAATGATTTTTGAACACGTCGCTTATATTTCTGACCTATTCCTTCGCCCAGTCGCTCTCTAAGTACACGATAATGTAATATTATCAGCGATCAATTCCCTGTACCACTTTCAAGAAGTAACCAGACAAAAAATATCAGTTACGGTATTTCGGAAACAATTGGTAAATAGACCGACACAGCGAGTGGATGAACAAATTCCACTCCGGGAAGCAAAAATTGTTCATAAATTACGGAAAAAGGAAGGAGACGTCCAAAAAGCTCGGAAATACTGTTCGTTCTGGTTGTTTTGATGAAAATTCAAGACTAGTTGGATCTAAGAAATTAACAAAAAAAAGTTGTTAAGTTTTGTGGCATGTGTAAATTTCAGACACACTTTTGCTTAGAATGCTTCAATAAAGCTCGCCTCTCCGACTTGAAGGCGAAACTTACCGCATTTGGTACAACAACGAGTTAGACACACTTATCAGGGGTGCAAATGTAATCAGGTACACCAAAGCGTAAAGGATTCGATGCTACGGTCACATTCTACGAATGAGCAACAATAGAGCTATAAAATAGATCTTCGAAATAAATCGACAATGCGACAAAAGAAGAGGCCGGTCGAGAAAATGATGGAGGGATGACATTGAAGGCGAGTTTGGAGCTACGCGCATATCTGATATCAAACGAAAAGCTGACGATCGAGTGGCGTGGAGGCGAATTGTAACGGAAGCAATGGGTCACCCCGTATACTATGATGTTACTAGACTCTCGTCAAATAATGTAGGTCACACACTGCAACGAACAACCCTGTGTTAACCAAAAAAGTGCTCGCAGGTTATTTATTTATCTATAGGAATGAATCTCCTCGAAAGTGTCCGGTCTACAACAGCCATGCGATTCCTACAACATTTAATTCCTACAAAATATTAATTTCACATCTTATGTGACCGGAAAATACTATTGCATTTGAACATTTGTTTTGCCGCGTACCGCAAATCACTTTAGTTTAAGATATTAAAATTTATAAAAATATGACTGCGCACAGTAAGTAAATTAAAAATTTAATAAAAATTTATCCACACTCAGTGGCATACGTGACATATATATTTCATTTCACTTTAACTGGAGTATCAATCACAATTAAATGACCAAATTAAGAAGATAATTCACCAACGCTGGTTGCCCTTGGTAATGGTAGAAGAACATATACTACCATAAATATACAACAAAAAGTATACCATAAACACCTCCTCCAGCCATCGAGAGTCTCTCTAGAATCCACATTTTAATTAGCTAACAAAAGCAAAGCACGCAAGGCGTGAAACAAAAACAAAAGAAACTAAAAGGAGATACGCAAGTAGATCCCTTAAGCTTCAGCTGGATTTGAAGTATCGTAGGTGCCAAAGTGTATTGTTAATGCTGTAAAGGAAAGGCTATACGACTGCGACTGTCTGACCCAGATCTCATTTGCATCCTGAAATGTGTGTTTGTATGTATGTCGGTAAGTGTGTTCAGGCCTGTATTTGCGGTTGTGTTGCAATGTTGTGGTTGCTGTCGGCTGGGCCACAAAAGGTCTAATTAAAAATTTTGTAATACAATCAGGCGGCGAGTTAATAGCGAAATAAGCAGTAGCGCCACAAAAAAAAAAGAATAAAAAGAAACCAGCCAACAAGCAAACAACAGAAAAGCCGGCGAAAATTCCGTGTTAAAGTAAAGACAGCTGGGGCGTATGAGCAACATTAGCAAGGCCAGTATGGTGAGCGTTGCGGGTCGACGCTTCATGTACACGCTCGCACACAAGTTAGACACCGTGTAAATTATGCTGAAAATTATAAAAATCAAACAAGGCGATTACGCGTGCGGCCAAAAGTGTGCAGAGCGAATTAGCGGGCGCAGTAGATGTTGGCAATGGGGAAAAATTGGGAACCGCTATTTTAAGCGCCTCGTCTGGAAAATTTTTTTCCCATCCCTTGACTAATCGGAATCGTCAATGGTAAAAACAACTTCAAACAGTATGAACTTAATGCTCGTAACTAAGAGATTTTTGAGACTGTTGCACTTATTTATATCGCGGCATTTGGTGAGAAAAAAGTTACGAAGGAAAATAATGAATGAAAGCACAAAATTATGAAGCAAAACGCTGACGAATACTGTAACAACGTAAAGGAAACGCGATAGCTGCTGATACACAAGTATGTATACCGAACGGTGTAAGATGATGAGAGTGAGAGTACAATCGGACTAACTCGAGTTAAAATTGAGATATCTGATCGAAACTTGACACATATGTTAGGTTAGGTTAGGCTAGCCAGGTTGCTCAGTGGCCCTAAGGCCTATTGTGATACCTCCACTTGATTTTCATCCCCTAACTAAGTTGCTTATGCCACTTGGAGCTTTTTAAGAAGGCAACTGTTGCCTCCAGTGAGACATTTAGCAAATTTCCCAGAACTTCGAAGAAATAATCGCCAAGATATTTGGCACGGCTCCTTTGAAGGGCAGGACATTCACATATGAGTTGCTCTACCGACTCAATTTCTTCTTTATCTCCACAACTCTGGCAGAAGGCATTGTGAGGTACACCCATTCTACTGGCTAGGGTGCCAATAGCACAGCGCCTCATTATAACACCTGTGCGTACCCTGGCAGTTGATCTGTTGAATTCGAGCAGACATTTTGTTCTTTAAGGATAATTATTTCGAGCACACTCCCGATCCAGTGCCATTGATCACCTTTGAGTCGTAAGTATAAATATGGTGACCACTATCGTCTGATATTTCTCTGGTCTGCCAGTCCTTCCTGTCATATGGCGCATATGTTAAATAGATTGGAACTGATCACTGATTGGAGCTAACCACTTTTATCTGCGATATAATTAAAAGAGATGCAGGCAATTCATAACCCTCCTTAAGGAGAATCTGAGAATGCGCACGGGAATTGCGCAGCCACCTGAATAGTCTTGAGATATGGCCCATTGACTTCTGTCGTTTTTGCGACCCACCCCCGGAAACTCCAATACAACTTCTTCAAAGAAACTCAAACAATTCATAGCCCTCTCAAACGACAATCTGAGTCTTAGAAGTCATATCCAGTCATATTAACCATTTGAGTTCGAACCCTACCTAGCATCGATCCATAGAAAACAAATGTTTTATGCGGTCTGAGATGAAGATAAAAGCGTACTACTGTTGAGCTTTGCTTCCACATAAAAATGTGTTTCATGTACTACATATTTAATGTCAATTACTTGCTGATTTGCGTTGAAAAAGCGAAAGCAATGCTTATTATAGCTTTGTTGTTATAGATTTGTTGTGCCGCACGCTTCAGGCAGCGTTCGTATGTATGCATGTATGTACCTATATTTCTACACATGCACGCATGCAAACAAATTCTTATCATTACCGTTTCTTCGATACTCCCTTAGTTACGTAGTTATTATCGCTTAGCGTCACTTATTCAGAAAAATTCTGTCCATTTGTGAGGCAATGCTAAACATTTACAGAAAATTTCTTTATCACGCCCAAGGCGGGCACATTGTAGCATCACTTTATCGAGATGGATATGGAGCTCAAGTTGCATGGTGACGAAAATACTAAAGAAAGTGAAAATGCCTTGCCCTATTGAGCAGCAGCTAACGAAAGCCAACAATAGGCTATCATTACAGGCCAGCTGTCGTGGACTTAACGACTCTGCATTTTTCTAGGTACACATCATTTGTTTGGATCTCTATGATTTTCCTGTTGCACGCCACTAAACTTTTGTCAAGCAGGCACCAACAAGAATTATTTACTTATTTATAAAATTGCAAATATGTAATTATATTATAACAGGGAAGTCGCCACTTACTACTACTGCCCGTGAATTCGATTTATTTAACTACCTTTCTTTATCTGTATGCTGAGTAAGAAAGGTGAGTGCATTTATTTCGGAGAAACAAGGCGTGTCCTATCACGTATATTGGGTTGGGGAAAAAGTAATGTCGTATTTTGTCAATTGGGTGTGCCATTTAAACATATATTGTGTTGTACTTATTGCATCGAGTCACATTAAACGGCGTTTTGAAGACGACAATCTGTACTACAAGTGTCTCTTTGACAGTGTTGTGATCGTACGTTTCAGTCTTAAGTTATAGCGCGTCAAAGATGGAGTCCACCAAGCAAGAAATTCGTCATATTTTACGTTTTTACTACCTTAGAGGTAAAAATGCAACGAAGGCGGCGGCAAAAATTTGTGAAGTTTATGGGTCTGATACTGTAACAATTCGCACAGAACAGCGTTGGTTCGATCGATTTCGATCTGGTGTAGTAGATGTCGAAGATGCCCCCCATACTGGTAGCCCAATCGTCGTAAAGACTGATAAAATCGTTGAAATTAACCAAAGAGACCGGCATGTGAGCATTCGCTCGATTAGTCAGGAACTAGATGTTGACCACAAAACCGTTTGGAACCATTTGCAGAAGATTGGATTCCAAAAAAAGCTGGATGTTTGGGTGCCACACGTGTTGACGCAAAAAAATCTCTTGGACCGAATCAACGCAGCGATTCTCTGCTAAAACGGAACGAACTTGACCCATTTTTAAAGCGGATGGTGACTGGCGATGAAAAGTGGATCACGTACGACAACGCCAAACGAAAAAGATCGTGGTCGAGAAGCGGCGAGCCGGCCCAAACCATCGCCAAGCCCGGATTGACCGCCAGGAAGGTTTTGCTGTGTGTTTGGTGGGATTGGAAGGGAATTAACCACTATGAGCTGCTCAACTATGGCCAGACCCTTAATTCGGTCCTCTACTATGAGCAACTCGACCGTTTGAAGCAGGTGATTGACCAGAAGCGGCCAGAATTGGTCAATAGGAATGGGGTTGTGTTCCACCAGGACAACGCTCGTCCTCACACATCTTTGATGACCCGCCAGAAGCTACGGGAGCTCGGATGGGAAGTCCTATCGCACCCACCATATAGTCCGGACCTGGCACCAAGTGACTTCCATCTCTTCCGGTCCCTTGGTGATACCAAATTGGCCTCAAAAGAGGCTTTCGAAAACAGGTTGTCTGAGTTTTTTTGCAAATAAGGAGGGGGGGGTTTTATAAAGGGCGATTATGAAGTTGCCTTCTAAATGGCAACCGGTTTGCGAACAAAACGGAGTATATTTGACTTCAATCGGATAACTCTAAGTACGCTAAATAAAGCATCAAATTTCGATCAAAAATACGACATTTCTTTTTCCCCAACCCAATATTACCAGGTTTGGCCATAGAAAGAATATTGCGAGCGGAACTTTGGCTACCACGCCATCGGGGACTTAGCAGCAGAATTCTGCTCGCTAATTTCGCACATTCGACTTTTGATTATTATTATTTTTTATGTTGGTACACTCGTCTCGAAGATATGTTCACGGTTTTAGCACTATAGCTTGTTTAGTTTCTTTGTGAGAGTCATAAAGAAGGCAAGCGTTCTGCGTGTTCGGCGATTTTCTGCTGGGTCAAAGAAGTTGCATCAAATTTTGTGTAAAAAATGGGATTAAGTGCTCAAAAAAACTTGAAATGTGGTGAAAACACTCTGAGTGAAAGTACTCTGAGTCAAAAAATAATTTTTTCACAGAAGGTCAAGAAGATGTGGATGACGACGCTCCCTCCGGACGCCCCCCAGCACATCAACAACCGATGAAAATGTTGAGAAAGTGAAGAAAATTGTTATAGAAAATCGTCGAATCACAATTAGAGAAGTTACTGAGGATGTCGGCATATCGGGCATGAAGCGTGTCGCAGCGAATTTCGTTCCAAAATTGCTGAATTTTGATCAGGCTATGACATCGAAACCAAAGCCCAATCGTCCCAATGGAAGAGTCCAGGAGAACCAAGCGTCGATAGCAGAAAATCGCCGAACGCGCAAAATACTTGCCTTATTTACCCTTCCCACAAACAAACCAAACCTGCTATATTGCTAAAACCATGAGCATATTTTCGAGACGATTGTACAAACATAAAAAATCAAAAATAATCGAAAGTCGAATATACGTAGCCTGCGAATTTTGAAAATTCACCTTACACTTACGCTTGTCCAGTCAGTCGTCGTTCAGACGGATTTTTTCGTATATCACCAACACAATCTCAGTTTTTTCGTAGACAAAGCGCCGCCACATCTCAAGTGGCGTTAGCAAATCAGCTGATTCGTTCAAATTCGCTGATAGCCGGTCTGCCAGTCTGCTGTTGGCTACACCTTCTGAATTTTTTTCACCAGGCTGTTCTATTGGGAGATAACAAAAACGATAGAGTGTACAATCTCTCACGGGTACCATAAAAATACAGCCACACAAACTGATAGCGTTTTACTCTCCACAATAAGCAGGGTGTTTTACTTAATTAAGTAGCTGTTTTTCCCACCGAATCACAAAATTCGGTGTACTTTAGGTGGAGAACGACCGAACATTGATTTTTTAGACCGAACCAAACTTTGGCCAATTTTAGCCGAAGCCGAAACGAACATTTGAAAGGAAAGAATAAACAAGAAGTGATAAAAAAAGTAATAAAGTAAAAGAGATACATAAGTCTCAATCACATTATTTTCTGTTCATAACATTTACTTATGTTAAATAAAAATAGCAAAAAAAAAAGAAACAAAAAACAAAAAAATTCCCAGCGGCACAGTCTATTAGCCAGGCGAATTGAATATCTACGGTGGCTTTTTTATGCGGAAGACGCCGTGGCAAGAAAGTATGTGTGTGCGCGTATAATTTCTTGTGTTTGGTTGCTTCCATTGTTTTCGCCTACTCTTCTTCTTCACAAACAAACAAGAAATTCCCCTTACTTTTGCTTGCTCATTCATGGACTCTTATCACCAGGCGAATTCAAAAGGCGCAATCTGTTTCTCTATCATTCTTTGGCTATTAGTATAGAGCACTGCACAATTGCTCACTAGCCACAGCCACACTCGTTGAAGGAGCAGCAGCTGATATGTCAGAGCAATTAAAAGAAATGTTGATATCAAATGCTTCAAAAATGTTAAAAAACAAAAATTTTATATAATTTTTAAACAAAAAATTTACCGTAACGAAGAAGAAAAAAGTTCGAACAAAGTTCGGTTCTTTTTTTGTCGAAGCTCAACTAAAATCGCACTAAAATTTTGTGGCTGCACAAAGCCGAAACTGAAGTCAAAGTTTGGTCGTTCTCCAATTTTATAAATTTCATTTAAATACGAGGGTTCTTTGAAAAGTCCGTGCAAAGTCAGAGAGATGGCACTACTTCGCGTATTGTGATTATGTTTAGTTAGTACCATCGCTTGGAAGAACGCACACCAAGTTTTAGCCAGATCGGTCCATTTCTTTGTGTTTGGCATTCGTTAGAATCGAGGATGTCGCATGGTTTTCCTTTTCCATTACGACAACGCACCAGCTCACACCTTAGCAGTTGTGGTGGCAAAATTAATGGAAACAGGGTTCCAACTCGCTTCACATCCCCCCTAGTCTCCAGACTTGAGTTCCCTCGGGCTACTATTTGTTCCCCAATTTGAGGAAATGGCTGACGGTAAAAAGATTTTATTTAATCGAGGAGGTGATTGCAGAAGTGAATGGCTGTTTTTCAGCCTTGAACCAATTCTATTATTCAAAAGGGATTAACAAATAGAACAGCGTTGGACGAAGTGTATAAGCCTAAAAGTAGACTATGTTGAAAAATATAAAAAAAGTTGACCCCAAACAATTAAGAAGTTTTTATTTTTGCTCGGACTTTGCAAACGAGCTTCGTATTTTGGCTCTACACAAAGTTATTCGTAAGCTAGACGGTGTTGAATTCGCAAATAAAAATCTCATTATTTTCTACATGCCAATTGAATTTGTAAAAACTTTGAACCAAGCGCTTTGAACCAAAATTTCTTGCACAAGTTTCAAATAAACAAAGTTGTTCATTATTTCTTCGATTAAAGTCAAATTCCCAAATCCATTTGATTACATGCATGCCCAAACCAAAACGTCGTCACCGGCTAGTTTTATAGTAGCTCGAAAATATTGGGGAACCTCGCGCCATCAGCCAAATCTGCCAGCTGGTCGAAATAAGTTTATTTTTACCTCGTCTGCAAAAATTAGGGCCTTCCAAAATGCTGCGGCCTTATTTACTGGGCCATAATAAAGGCCATAAATTTAGTTTGGAAAATTACTTTTATTCAATTCAAAGTAAAAAATGTGTGAAAACAATACAAAATTAAGAATCAATTTACTTTTGCTCGATATGAGCACCTTTTGCCTTGACTATGGCCTTGAGACGGTCCAGAAACGAATCTGCCTCCTGGCGGCCAATCGATGACTCAAATTTTCGTATGAATGGTCGGTCCAATTTTATCGCTTTAGCTCGATATGACCACCTTTTGCCTTGACTATAGCCTTCAAATGGTCAAAAAATGAGTTGCATGCTGCACGAATGTGATCTTGAGGTATTTTGGCCCATTCTCATATAATCGCTTTTTTCAGCGCATCCATACTGGCATATTTTTTAGTCCTCACCTTGCTCTCCAAAATGGACCAGATGGAATAGTCCATCGGATTTGCGTTTGGCGAATTCGAAAGCCATTGTGTGGATGAACTGAAGAGTGGAACATGATTTTGAAGCCATTCTTTGTTCACACGAGCTTTATGAGACGGTGCCGAGATCTGTTGGAACGTCCATGGTCTACGACTGAAATGTTTGCGTGTCCACGGCTCTAAAGCAGCTTCTAAAACATTTTCCCGATAATAAGTCGCATTCACTTTGACACCAGGCTCGATAAAGACGATTGGAGAGCGTCCATCAGCGATCACCGCGGCCCAAATCATTACTTGCGATGGGAAATTGCTTCGAGTGGCCATGCATAGGCTCAAATTCTCGTATGAGCGTTCGGTCAAGTAAACACGATCGTTTTGAGTTTTTATGAACTGCTTAATTGGCAAATTTCTTTCATCAGAAAACACAATGTTAGGAAATTCGCCCCGTTCGTGCATGCGCAACAACTCCTTTGCTCTTTGGCATCCAACTTTTTTTTTGTTGGGATGAAAGATCGTGTAATTTTTGGAACTTGTAAGCCTTGACCTTGAGCTCATTTTTCAATATGCGTGGAATGCTGTCTTGCAATATTTTCAGTTCTTTGGCCATTTTTCTTCTACTTCGACGCGGATTTCGTTCAAGTCGAGCCTTCACTTTCCGAACCATTTCTGGCGTTGTTGCGGTTTTTTTTTTTGGTCCCCCTCCATAGCTACCAGTATCATTGTAACGTTTTATAGTGCGATACACAAACATTTTATTCACTTTGAGGTGACTGAGCTCACGAACAATGGCTGGTTGTGATTTTCCAGCCAAATATAACGCAATCACATTATTACGTTTGAATTCCATCACAGAAAAAAAAATTCAACAAAACTGAGAGACAAATGCTTTTGATGGCTTATAAACAATATATTGAACTGTCATTAGAACAATTTTGACGTTGATGTCATGAGCTGTTTTACAGATACAAGCAGTGTGAAGTTGGTAACACTTCATATCGTTCACCCTGTATATTTCTTGTTCTTACGAAAGGTTTATTACGGCCTATTTTACTATTTAAATTTGCTTTCCTCAGTCTTTTTCGAACAGTTTCGGTATGGCAAGTCTTTTAATGGTAATGAAATATTTCACAGGATAAATCCAATGAATTAACTCGGATTTTTGCAGTATAGCTGAGTATAAATACGTTTTCTGCTCATCTGATTTTAGTGAACTTCAGTTTCGAATCATTCATTAGCATTGTAATGCAATTTGAAACTCAAAAGCACATGAATAATTGGAAGTTATGTTTTTAGTAAAAAAAATTTTATAGAATTTATGTTCCTCATCTATAAAAGTATTTTTACTGAATTAATTCTCAGAAATAAAGATAAAAAAATGCAGCTACTCACATTTCCAATTAATATTTAAAAAGGCGTGCATATGTACACAAGCTTATACACACATACATATGTACAGTGACCGACAAAAGTCTACATACACCCCCCATTTCCACTGGATTGAAAGTTCAAAAAGTGAAAGTTCAAATGTGTTTACACAGTTTTGTTTGAAAGCTTTTTCTAATCATTATAAACTTAAAAAAATCCATACATTAACATAAAATAGCAAAGCTACGGCAAAAAAAACCTAAAACCAACGTTGGCAAAAGTCTACATACAGTACACAAATATCTTAGTCCAGTGTGAAAAACTTCACTTAACTCTAAGTAATATTGCTTCTTACTATTTAGTTGGTCCACCATTAGCATCAATTACAGCTTGAAGCCGTCGGGGCATCGTGGTGACTAAATTTGTTAACTATGCAGAAATTATACTGTTCCAAGCTTCTATTAGACGTTCTTTGAGTACTGAAGCGCTTGAAATCGGATTTTTTCTAATTTTTCGATTAAAATTTCCCAGATGAGTTCAATAATATTATTGCCTTGGAGCATGGTAAATCAGCATTCATCGAAGATTTCAGATTGACTTCCAATAGTGATATGTATTTATAACGATCCATATTACCTTCAAAGCAGTATTTTTTTCCTCCACACTTTTGCTCTTCCAACGCTACCGAATATATTGCAAAAAATAACTTCGACTCATCTGTAAACAAAACTTTTTGCCAAAAATCCATCCTCTTTTCCCTGTGTGCTTTGGCGAACTCCAGGTGAAGTTTACGGTTTTTTTTCAGACATAAGAGGCTTTTTTCATGGTTTTCCACTATGAAAGCCGTTTTTGTGCAGAGCTCTTTGAATTGTTCTTGGATGAACCCACTTGTTGGATGAGCTTGCTATATCCTCGGCACAATTTCGGAGCAGAAATTTTTGGATTTTCGTCCACTTCTTTTAGAATCAAGCTGACGTCTCTGCGACATAGTTTGCTCGGGCGGCCACTGCGCGGCTTATTTTCGGTGGAACCACTGTTTTTAAAATGTTTACAATGGTCTGGAGTGTTGCACGACTTAAGTTTAAGATTTTTGAAATTTCGCCACATGATTTTTTTTTCTTTCCTGTGCTGAATAAATAAATTTCTAACGTTAACTGATATTTCTTTTCGAGGAGCCATTGTAGATGCTTAAGTATTCAAATTGCAACTAAAATCAATATTAGCAAAGCAACAAACATAAGAAAAGGAAAGAAATAAACAAACGGTATTTTACCGTTATCACAATATAGGATATCAGAGTACAAGCTAGGAAACCGGTTCTGTAAGTACACTTTTGTCAACGCTGTTTTTGCGTTTTTTTTAGTATAACTGTGTTCTTTTATGTTAAAGAATGGATTTTTTTTTAGTTAAATCGATTAGAAAAAGATTTAAAATGAAATTGCATAAACACATTTTTAAGCAAAGTGCTTGTACTTTGTAAACAACGAAAGGGAGGGGTGTATGTAGACTTCTGTCGGCCACTGTATATGTTTACACATGTCAATAATTTGTATTCACACTGAACCCAAATTTTTATAACAAATGCATTCAAGTGTGAAATTGTATTCCAATGTAGCAACTCGTGCTCGAATCATATATTCATTCATATGTATGCAAGTATCAAATGAATCAAATAAACATGCATATGTATGTATTTGCGCATGTTGTGTGTTCATTCAAGTCCACCAACAATATCCTTAAATGTGCAAAAATAAGGCAAAACCAATTAAATATAAACCAGAATATGTCCAGTTGTATGCAGATATATTTGTACAAATATGTATGCGCGTGTATGCATAAGCCACATTTCATACGCTGTGCGTGCCTTCCGGGCTCAATGTCGAATTCCTCTCCGAATACTTTTGTTTGCCACCCAAATAATTTATAGTACACGAGAGCGCGTGTGCATGTGTAGGTATGTGTATCAACATGCATTTCTAATTTTTTGCATGGATATGCAGAGAACAGTATGGAAATTTGACGCAACATTTCTAGCACGGACTAGTTCATTATTACCCACTTTATGACTGATACAAAAGAGTTGAAGGTCGCTTACGGTAATCGTGAAAAAAAAATGCAGAGCTTCAGAGATAATGAATGCATTACTGGATGAATGCCCATCTCAAAGACATTTAATGTAATTATATCTACTGATCCCATGTGTTTTTTTCAAATAAATGCAAATGAGTTTGGCGATTTTTTGAATGTCTCATTATTTTGAGCAATGAAGTTGAATTAAATATTGTTTGCAAAATGAAAAATCTGCTACACAAACTTCGATGGACAGACTCTACAAGTGGTATCAAGAATACCAAAAAGGCGGCGAAAATCATCAACTAATAAACCACTCGTCAGAGAAATCTAAATATTGGTATTCGTAGAGATGAATTCACGTCACTGTTGGCAGCTATGATTTCGAGGTTGTAAGGTCGTTTAGCTAGGAACGAGAATTAACACCGATAACAATGCCAGCCTTGATATCCAATGGAGAATCTCTCTTGCAGTGGAGTGCTACTTTGGACTAAGTAGGCAATTGACTACTACATTCATATAAATTAAGTATAAAGTCACTCTATAAGGCGTTCATCATGACCGTCCTAACGTATGGCGCAGAAGCGTGGACGATGACAATATCCGATGAAGCGTCCGTTGGATTGTTTGAGAGAAAGATTCTGCGGATTCTGAGATTTTTGGAAGTTTGCACGTTGACAACGGCGAATATCGCAGGCGATAGAACAAAGAGCTGTATGAACTGCGACATAGACATAGTGCAGCGAATAAAGATCCAGCGGCTTCGTTGGCTGGGCCATGTCGTCCGAATGGATACAAACAGAAAGTATTTGATGTGGCACCAGCTGGTAGTAGTAGATGAAGACTCCTCTGCTTTCGAAAGATCAGGTGGAGAAAGACTTGGTTTCACTTGGTGCGTCCAATTGGCGCCGGATAGCACGAGAAAGAAACGACGCGCTTTGTTAAACTCGGCGAAAATTGTGTAAGCGGTTATCGAGCCAAACAAGAAGAAGAAGAAGAAGAGATGGATTCAAACAATTTCGAAAGACCCTTAGACCAGATATCTGGTGAGGTAACTTGCGTTGCCTTTTTAGCCGTTGCACGTGACTTTCGCTGTTAGTGACCCTTTTGGTTCGACTGGCTGGTTCCAACGACAGTCGGTTCTAGGTTACCGGAACGGCCTGGATTTATATCCGGCCAAGAACTATCATTCAACAGTAATCAAACCAAATATTTATGGAGAAAGTGTATGAATTTAGAACAACCTCAACAACAACAGCAACCAATCTGGTTATAGAGGGTTTTTAATAAGAGGTGTTATTTGATATTCAAAGAAAAATCTATTTTTTAATACATATAAATGACCGGATGTTTATTTCATTATAAAGAGGAAGGTATGCCGTTAACAGTGGAAAATAACATCAGGCAAACCCCAAAGAAAAACGTCACAAGGTGTTAAATCAAAAGATCTCGGTAGCCAATTGTGATCACCTCTTCGAGAGATAACACGGTCCGGAAACTTTTAAAAGCAATACCATCCAATCCCGGCTATAAAAAATCTCTCGATAGCGCAATCCATTCACCTGTAACACCTGTTATTGGAAAACCCTTTACATTTCGATTTCATAAGGGGAATCCGTGCAAATCGATGTACAAGTTTGACACATCAAGTTTAACAACTGTCGCGAGTATTGGAAAAAACTTTTATCGTGTATGGATTTGTCCGAGTGTTACTACGAAAAAATAAAGATTGTAAAGTTAATAAAGCGAGTCAATTGTTCACAGTTTCAACTTAATTACAGTTGTATACACAGGATGAAAGAAAGTCTTCTTACAAACCCTTACAAAAATTTGAAAGTAGGATGCCATAAATTTGAGTGCTACTCAGCTATTCGATTGCTACGACAGAGCGAACTACAGAAAATCGCTTAAAACCTCACTGTTTGCATACTGGTCCCGAATGGAGTATGATAACCACCATTTCAAAACATCGATGCGTTATTCTGAAGGCAGTAAATTTACTGCAGGGTACTGCGTATTGTACATACATAAATTCCACAATAATTCTAGACATATTAGTTTTTCTATAGAAAACTTATACAGTAGGCACCAAAAAAGCAGACTATCTAGCACCAATGACAACAGCACTCAAAAGCAACATTTTAACAGCCAACAACAAGAACAGTAGCAAAAACCGGTCTGGCAATGCAATTCATACATACATACATATGTACACCAGTAGAAACAACAACGATGAAAATAACTATAACAGCCTTCTCTGCAATAGCCACTGTACGTATCATTGTTGATAAGCGGAAGGAAGTTAATTTTGCATACAAATAGTGAAAGGCTGTTGATAACAAACTAAAGGCTTTATCCGATTCTAATTGCTCTTGGCATTTCGGCGCTTCACTATACATTTTCATGTTCATAGATGCATACGAGTACGTGTTGTGCGCTTGTTTTTGTGTGTTTGTGGAAATTATTCCATGGAATAAAACAAATGGGAAGCAAAAGTGAAACCGAAATTGAGCTTTTTGTGTGCTGGGCTTGCTCTCTTTGCATAATAAATGACGCGTGAGGTTTAATCAGCATTGTTTGTGATATGCTGTCAAAATGGTTTAGGAAGAAGATAAAACTTGAAAGACATGTGAAAGAATGAAAAAGCAGATGTACATATGTATTTCAATGAAAGTATTTCGCGAAAAGAGTTGATACGAGTATATTTTTGGCAGATTTTTTAAACAAATGACTTGAATATTTATGTAGTAGCAATGCCTTGGTCACAGTAAGATTTGTTAAAGAATTAATGATCTCTTTTTTATCTCTATAAGGCATTTGTTTTTTAAAATATTTACATATGTATGTATGTATTTCACTAAAAGGTGCTTGAGGTATCTATTGCCATAATGAATATTTTCAGTTGATACATCCATGATTAATTTGACAGAATCGAACTGAACTTTTTGTAAACAAGCAAATTTACAAGAGCGGTTAAATACCTAAGTACCCCTCAAACAGATGACAGAGGGTGTTCCTGAGGGAAGTTGTCGTTAGCATCCTGTGCCGCCATCTATCAAACGACTACAAAACACATTTCAGACTGATTGATAGGTTAGTTTGGAGTTGGCAGCTATTCGAGTAAGACATGTTTCGTGATTTTCGCTAAGATGGAAAAAGGGCAGTATCGTTCGGTAATTCGCTTTTTGTTTTTGGATGGGAAAAAAGGCGAGAAGATAAAAGTAAAGTTGGATGCTGTCTATGGGTACGCTTCGCCATCTATGACCACAGTTAGATGTTGTTTCAACGAATTTAAACGTGGGCAAACATCCGTTTTTGCTGAGAAGCGACCAGGACGCTCGGCAGATGTGGTTACCGGAGAAAGGAGAAATCATTCGAAAATTTCACAAGATTCTCGCTGATCGACGAACGAAAGCGCGTGAAGTAACAGAGGGCATAGGTGTCTCAACCGGAACGGCAATTAATATTTTACATGATAAGTTGCGATGAAAAAATTGTCGGCCCGATCGGTGCCGCATTTGCTCACAAACAACAACAAGCGGATGTGGCTGTTAACTTCGAAGCAGTGCTTGGAGCAATTTAAGCGCGCTCTGAAGGAATTTTTGTGTCGAGTTGTCACCGTTGATGAAACCTGAATTCATCATTACACACCAGAAACTAAGCAACAATCAAAACAATGGATTTCTCCCGATAAATCTGCTCCAAAAAAGGCGAAAACAGTCCCATCGGCCAGAAAGGTTATGGCGACGATTTTTTGGGATGCAAACGGCGTCATCCCCGTGGATTTTTTAGAAAAAGGAAGAACGATCACTGGACAATGCTACAATGAGTTATTGGACCGCATTCACAAAAAATTGAAGGAGATACGGCTGCATTTGGCGAAAAAGAAGGTGCTGTTCCACCACGATAACCCACCAGGAGTTTCATCCGGAGTTGTCAACGCCAAAATGCGCGAACTGTGTCATGAATTGCTGCAGCATCCCCCGTATGCACCCGATCGGGCTCCCTGTAACTTTTTCTTGTTCTCTAACATGAAGAAATAACCCGTGCGAAAAAAATTTAGTTCAAACGAGGAAGTTATCGCCGAGACAGAGGCTTATTTTGAAGAGTTTGACAAATCCCATTTTCTGGAGGGGTTAAAAGATGGCCGGAGCGTTTGGAGAAATGTATCTTTCTAAAAGGTGACTATGTTGAAATTAAAAAATTTTTTGAAAAAATGGTTTCTTCATTTCTAACGCAGGTACTTATTGAACCACCCTCGTATATTTTGTAGGATCTGTATTTTGTCTACTTTTGCGCCCGTTTGCAATTTACAGTTTTTAGTCATAAACAATAAAATGGAAAATTTATCCACAAAAAACGTAATTGAACGTTAAATTAAACGTAAAAATTTGTTTGGACAATATGAAAATTTTTAAACATCTCGATATGACTTCATCTACCGGCTCACAGTGCGGCCGATTCCCGAAAAGCTGGCCAAAACTCAAAAAATTAAGTAATTGATTCAAAATTTCTTACTCGGGGGTTGTCGGGGTCGCTGATTACGAATTTGATCTTAAAATTTTGAAAATCCACCCCCTTCCACCCCTATTGGCCACCCCCTCACTTACTAACCTTCCGAAGATGATTCCATTTGGTTTTGTTCAATTTACTCCATTACAAAATCTTTCAAATGTGTAAAACTTTCACTATTCATCGACAGTAATACGATGCTCAAACGAAGGCCACGTTGCGACTGAAAATACAGAGGATACTTAGGGTACAGGACGTTGCTATGAACGGTTTTCACTACTCAAGGCATTACTGTAGCCAACCCAAAGACAAAAAAACTCTATCTAGAAACTTTTTTTTCGACTTTTGGCCAGCTTTTTGGGAATCGGCCGCACTGTGCGGCTGCTGCAAGTAAGTGAAGGTAAATTTTCCGTTCGTTAACTTTCTGCCATGAATAACATTCTTGCAGAATCGGTATTAGCACCACTGAGCGCAATCAAGAATGCAATCTTTTCAAAATATCCATGAATTGAGGCTTGTATGTGGAGGGATCAGACAACCTGCAAAGTCAGCAGAATGTAATGGCGCAACTAAGACCACATACAGCCTCACGGCAGTGATAGCTGACTTCTGGCCCATACAAGAGCAGGCAGCTCAAATGGACATCCCTGACAATACATATTTTCATAGTTGTAATCAACCGGAGAAAAATGAAACTATATTCCACTTACGCTGTGAATGCCCTACCCTATGAAAGACAAGAATGTTAAGCCTTGGCAAACCACTTTTTGAAAGCCTCGAAGAGCTGGCTCGCATCGACGTAAACAATCTTATAAGGTTCTCAACCGCACAAACTGGATATAGTATAGAGGATGTGGCAGCAAAAGCTTCCGCACCAATTGGATTGTTGATGAACAACCAGCCAACAAAAAAATTTGTGACTGTTAATTTTCTTATCAATCACAACAGTAGATACACGGCGGAAAGAATCAGAAGGCGTGGCCAATATCAGACCGTTAATTCATGGCTGAAAGAGTCCAACGTTTGACCATCAGAGGTAAAATTGTGAGATCGACTTCGGCTGCCACGTCATAGGGGATCTGGTAGCATAATTGTGTCCGCTCTTTTCACACGTATTCTCACTCTCTTTCAACCACTCCTTGTTCACACGGCAATGAAATAACATGAGTAGAGGCTGCATTGATTTTATTCTTATGTCACCAACAAAATTTCAGTTTACTCTCCCTGTTACGTCAGCAAATCAGCTGATCCCTTCAAAATCGCTGAGAGCCTTGTAACGGTCAAATGTTAGCCCCGCCTTCTGAATTCTCTCCACCACCACTTGTAGGTTCTCATCCTTGCTTCTATTCTATCGTCCTTGAGTTTCTAACTAAAATGAGGGAGAATAAAGCAATTCATGTGAGAAGAAAACATTGGCTCGGCAATATAAAAAACTTCGAGTATTTTAATTACTTCAACCTATGTCAGTAGATTTTTAGAAATAAAAAAAAAAATAAATAAATAATTGGCGCGTACACTTCTGTTAGGTGTTTGGCCGAGCTCCTCCTCCTATTTGTGGTGTGCGTGTTGATGTTGTTCCACAAATGGAGGGACCTACAGTTTCAAGCCGACTCCGAACGGCAGATATTTTTATGAGGAGCTTTTTTCATGGCAGAAATACACTCGGAGGTTTGCCATTGCCTGCCGAGGGGCGACCGCTATTAGAAAAATGTTTTTTATTAATTTTGCTTTCACCGAGATTCGAACCAACGACCTCTCTGTGAATTCCGAATGGTAATCACGCACCTACCCATTCGGCTACGGCGGCCGAAATAGAGAAACAAAAACTAATAATGAAGCAACATAGATCTTTATGTTAGCAATTCAAAATTACGTTCCCCTCATTTTAAAGTTAAAATTCACTTTTTTTTATTAAAATGCGTTTTAATCCTTTGCGGTTGATGTCGCTACAGTAGCGGCATTCGCAAGTCGTCGTAAATATCGGCAAGATATCATAAAAAGGTAAGGAAAGATTTCCGGTATCAGTAGAGCTAAGATCAGTAGAAAGTTATACTACTAAACACAATAAATCAGTTGCTTGGACTAGCTGGTACTCCTATCAGAGAAATTTGGCGATCACAAAGGGTTAGGCTTAAGTTACACCGATAGGTATAGAATTGTGTTTATTATAAAACACAATTTTAATCGTGAAAATCACTTTTTTAATTTGCCTAGGACTACGGTTGTGGTTGATAAATTGCGATGGTCGCCCATCTATTATAACTATTTCTCGGACTGTCGAAAGCTTCAAAGAACCTTAGAAAATTGTACTCGAAGGATAGTAGCCGATATTAATGCTTTACTCGGATCGATGTATGGCAGATTAGAGGAGTTAAGGCAATTAAGGCAAAAATCTTGTCGAAGGTGCGGCATTTTTTGTAAACACAACTAACTAAGAAGCATCGGAAGCACGATTCTCAGACGAGTCAAAACGCATCAAAAAACTAGAAAGTCGAACCCAAATCACGGGTTAGTTAACTGCTTCCTTTGATTGGGTTCGCTTAGAGCCCTTTCTCTCAGGCAAAACTGTACATAAAGAGTAATATATTGGCGCTTGAACCCATCTTAGACGTTTTGCCGAACTCTTCCTTTGATTTGTGATAAGCGTCTTGATGATTTTCCACAAATGAAGTGACCTACAGTTCAATGCCGCCTCCGAAAGGCAGATGATTTTTTTATGAGGCACGTGGCAACTTGAGGTTTCTTCGCTAAGAAAATGGACCGACTCACATATCTCATTTTTACCATTTACCCAAAAGCATCGCGGAAAATGTTGAAATTATTGTGGCGATAGAGGAGAAGTCGCACAAAGTATTAAATGAAATTTCAAAATCGGTCTGTAAAAAGTGTTGTGAATATGTAAAGATGTTTTTGTCAACTAACAAAAAATGTATACACAAATTATGTAAAGGGTGGTTAAATTTCAAGGGCCGGTGTTGAATGTGAACCACATCTCAACGTCAACGACACCGTTGGTCTTCTTTCTTTGGGGTTATTTGAAAGAAGAGGTGTACGTCGATAAGCTAGCAACAATTCAAGAGGTAAAGGATGAGATAATTCGGCACATTAACGGCATAGAACCTCAATTATGCCTCAGCGTCATCGAAAATTTGGACCATCGGATGGAGGTGTGCCGCGACGGCCATTTGGCCGATATTTTGTTCCATACGTAATTGAGCCTTATCAATATTATCTTAATAAAAACAAATGACAATAATTTTTTAAAAAAATTGTATTTTATTCAAAATCAACACCGGCCCTTGAAACTTAACCACCCTTTATATGAAATAAATATGAAAAACGTTCAATAAATATACTAGAAATCTAAATTAACAAATACTTTAAAAAGCTTGTATATTTTTAAAAGCTATTTAAGATCTAAACACAAAACAAAATTATTATATTAGCTTGGTGAAAAAGAATTCCCTTGTTTTCTCGGTAGATGACTGTAGGGATCGTTATCTCGTAAAGTATCGACCAAGGTGAATCTATTAAAGCTGGTATCGGTAAATCAGCTGACTTATTTTTTGAATGAAATGAAACAAGGCGAATTCATTATTTGTTTTCTACTTTGCCAATACTTGGCTTTGACAATAAAACGTACAAAACTTTGTTGTTGCTTTAGTGTCCCCACCTTTAATGAATACGCCTTGGTATCGACCAAACAATTTACAATTTCTACTCATTGTCAAGGTAACATTTCACACTAAAAAAATTAGTTCGCTGTTTTTTTTTTCTTTTTCTTCCATTCAGTTGTGAGTTACAGGGTGTTAACAATGGAAGTCAACAAAGAGAAAATTCGGTATATTTTACAGTTTTTCTTTGATAAAGACGAATATGCAAGCCAGGCCGCTTGAATGGTGTTTATGGTGCCGATGCTGCAACAGCTAATTATGAGCAATTTAGTTTTGTAGGTTATGTTCAGGCATTCAGAAAATGACGATAAAATCACTGAAATATTCCAAGTTGATCAGTATGTTAGGAGTCGTAGCATCGCCCAGGAGCCACACAGATCGACCATAACATAGTTTAGACCATTTGCGCAAAAATGTTACGCAAAAATAATGGATTTCTTTTTTCCCCAAACTAATATTTTTGCTCAAGTTTCAATGTTTTGGATCTATTTCGTCAGATATTTACTTACGTGCTTTATTAAAAACTGGCTTTAGAAACAACCTCGCTCTTACATATCGCACCCTAAATACAAAAGGGTCACAACTCAAAATGTACTTCTGCTCAAATATGAACGAAACGTTGTCAATAAAACGGTCCGCGGATAACATATGTATGTATGGCAAAAATAATTTTTTTGTTTTTTGGTAGGACTGTTATAAGCTTACATGGCAAATTTCAGCGTGATATGTCACATAGTTTGTTTTCTGTGCTACTGTAAACAAGTCAAGCTCGAGTGTAGAAAATTTTGAGTTGTGCCCCTTTTGTATTTAGGGTGCGATATGTATTTCAAATATAAAATTTGGTTACAAACGGTTGATAACCCAAGTGAAGAGATAATTACTAACTACTAACCAGCGCCTTGTCAACTGATTAGCCTACCTTTTATCAGTTATTTAATGAGCTGAAATAGATGTTCGGAAGAACAACTAGTGAACTGTGAATATGCAAGCAAATACATACATACGTACCTTTCTATGTATGAAAATAAACTAAGGCGAAAGAAAGGAACAAAAAATATTATTGAGAAATTTCGTATAAAAAGGAATCTCTTTGCTTACAGTTATCTGAAAATGCAAGGTTATTCGCAAGCAAAACAAGCATAATTCAATAGGTGTTTTTGTTTTTCCTTGAGAGCGGGCGCCATATAATCTGACTAGTCTGTTTTATAACAGAAAAAAATTAAGTATAAGAGTATTTATAACTCTGGTCATTCATATTGCTTTTGATATATGGTACTTACATATATACATATACATAGTTAGTGTAAAGATAACTCACCTGCGCCATTTGCGGTTTGCGATTAAAATCGCGCGGATCCATGCTATTACTATCCAAATAAATGACCAAATTGCAAAGCAAAACACCATCGCGTAGCGTCAAAGCAAGGACGCGTATTTCTGAGTCTGGCCAATTCGCTTTGTGATCGGGTGGTATGATTTTACAACGCGTCAGCCAAGCAACACACTCGCGCCACAAATCATTGTTGCCGCCAGCACTGCCACCGCCGGCAGCCCCTAAGACGCCGCCACTGACACCACCACCACTACTATTGCTGTTGCTTGCCATGGATACGTTGCTGGGTTCACTGCAGATTAAATTGAATAATGTTTGTAACTGTTTGCTCCACCACTACTTCCTGCACTGGCAGGCTGATAAACGCGTGCACTTTTTCTAAATTTTATTGCTGGGATTATAGATATGGTGGGTCTTTGTTCACAGATGCGCGCTGGAGTTTATAAAGATTTGCCACATACATATGTATGTATATATGTAGCTCAATATTCAACTATGGCGGATACTAAGGAGACTTTATATGGGAATATATTAGTATATATGGAAACACTTTAAATTCGTTCAACAAATATCGAAGTTATACAATTCTTATTTGCTTTTTAAACGCGCCAGCATTGACAGCCAGCCATATGAGCACATATGTATGTATTCATTACAAATAGTCATACATAAGTATGGACGCACAAAAATACACGCGGTTATACGTACACATGCACGAGTATATGTATGCTATGGAATTACTGCACGGTCTTGACTACTCTTTCAACAAATCATCACGTAAACAATTATTGCCTTTTCTCTATAGTAATAACACTATTTGCTCGCGGTCGCACATCATGCATTTGCACATTTCATTTAATTAATAATAATTTGAATGTGGTGTATTACCACTATATGCTCACATTTGTTGCTGCATACTTGAATATATTCTTGTTTTATACAATATTTCTGTTGTGTTTTGTTATTGTTTTTGGGCGTACTTCAACGTACGAGTCAATGAAATCAAAAACAGACACTAGAAAAGCGGCGGCGGCGGCGACGACGACTATTTCACCCACATCAGCCAATTTGATCTTTGAATTTCATTTAGGTTTGTCGCCAAGGATGGCCACGTTCGACGCAACAAATTCCAGATTCCCAAATACAAATAATATTTCACGAATTTTCCAAAACACGCACAGAAATTCTAGATCACAATGAAGTTCTTAATTTCCGCGTTAAAAAATTACACTGATTATTGCACTACGTTCCAATTGGATTTTAATTGCCCTCTGAATACGAAGGCCATTGTACAAAATCACAACGACTGCGACAGCAAACTCCTTGCGTCCTGTCAGCGCAAACAGCGAAGCAATCCAATTTGACAGTCAAACGAGGCACGGAATGTTGCCATACTTTTAGTGCAAGAAAGTGAGTGAAAACAGAATGGACGAAAAATATTGTAAAATAATTTATAATTTATTTACATAAAGCTTATGTATGTGAAATTAAGTACTCAAAAATTTAGTGTTTACATACTCCAATTGATTTTGATACGCTTGTTTCAAAATCTTTCAATTATTATAAAAACAAGGTACTGGCAATACAGGCAATGATGATAAATGAATGTCATGCAAGGCAATATAGCGATTGTGGCCACGTAGGGTTGCATTTTCATTATTTATTTACAACTTGAAAATTTAAAAACGAAAAGTTTTACTTATAAAAAACGCGAAAGGATTTTCATTTTATGCAAAGCAATATAGCGATTGGGTCCACACAGGGTTGCATTTTCATTATTTATTTACCACTTGAAAATTTAAAATAAAAAAACTTATAAAACAACGAAAGAATTTTCATGTAAGCCATGAACGAATTGTTGTCGTAACCCCTGAAATTCTACAGACCCAAGGATGACAGAAAAATCGTTTCACCATGCCACACACACGCACGGTAGGTTCTTCGTGAAAGGGGTTAGGGGTAGTCAGAGGCCCGAAAAAATTATGATTTTCAATATTTTTTTTTGCAAGTCATTTGCTTTATTTTACAAAAATAAAAACAAAGCTTTAATACATCATGTTTCGACTTGACTTTGGAAAAACTTCAACAAAATAAATCAATAATTGTAAAAGTTATAGCTGTTTGTGTGGAGGCCGTTTCTCCAGAAGTCCCTGCCGGTGATCATCACAAGCCTTTGGAGATTCATCTAAAATCAGTCGAACAAGAGAAATTAGTTTTATTAATAGATAATCTTGTGCCTGATCGAAGTTTTTTTTTTCAAAATTAATAATATGGCCTCCTCAGGAATTTTTGTCAGATTTTCGAGGAAAAAACCCACAATTAATTGTTTGAAAAAATCGAAATTTTTGAAAAAAAAAATCTTTCTCAGGCACGAGTTTTTTATGTTTTTCAAAAGCAGTATAAATTTTATTGAAACTACTAAGCGGTTTTTAAGTTACATTAATCACCAGTTCAAAAAACATAGTCTTGGGAAAAACGCATTTAAAGTTTTGCTATCGAGCGCCCTTTGTTAATTGTTGATTAACTCGAAAAGTATTTGTCGGATTCACTTCAATATTTTCTCACAATATTTTTAAGATATTATACTTTAAGAAAATGCCAAAAAAAAATTAAATTTTTTTTAATTCTGACTACCCCTAACCCCTTACCGTGAATTCCGAAAGGTAATACCAAAATTGTTGTGATAACAGAGTAGGCCGAGTACCTATAAAATCGTTTCCACGACAGTCGGTTCTACGCTACCGAAAAGACCCGGTTTTATATTCGGCCAAGGACTGTCCCTCCAGCAGCATTCCCCGTATGTAAGTATGGGAATGTTTATGCTGCTACAACAACAACAACAGCACTTATAAAATTCCTATGTTCCGTTACATGCAACAAACCTTTTTTTAATAGTTTTTACTCACCAGACTACAAATAATTGGTCAATCTTTTTTAGGAATGTTGCTAGAGTGAGAATAGTTCTTGGCCGGATATAAATCAAGACCGTTCCGGTAGCGTAAATCCCGACTGTACTGAGAACGTCATCATACCTAAGTAGTAAATATGAATATTTTCAGAAGTACGATAAACTTGTTTTGATTGTTTGTTTGTTAACAGTAAGAACAGCCCCGCCAGTGTCGGGCATATCACCGGTCATCTAAAGGTAGGCCCAGGAAACATGCTGTTTCGACGGGTTAGGTCCAGAGGGAGAGGAGTGTTAGATGAGTCGATTTAAGGGGGCATGTGAAAAGGTGGTTAGTGTCGTGCGGGGTGCCTTCACATGCCGGACATATCGCACCCTAAATACAAAAGGGTCACAACTCAAAATTTTCCACACTCGAGCTTGACTTGTTTACAGTAGCACAGAAAACAAACTATGTGACATATTACGCTGAAATTCGCCATGTAAGCTTATAACAGTCCTACCAAAAAACAAAAAATTTATTTTTGCCATATGTCATCCGCGGACCGTTTTATTGATAACGTCTCGTTCATATTTGAGCAGAAGTACGATAGGGTGCGATATGTTTGGTATGTCGGGGTCGATTCTGGATAAGTAGGAGTTTAACCTGCTACAATATCCAGAACGTAATTGTGCCAGTGTTACACGTGTCTCACGAGGAAGCTGGAGCTCTTTTTAGCTGCTATAGGTGGTGGTTGGACTCCGATTACGGCATTCACAGGACGGGAGCTTAAGAAGGTGGTGACGGACTCCCGGTGAATGTCGTTTATTGACTGTCTAAACACTGTCAGGTCCAGTAGATTACGGGCAGTTTTGTCCTGGATTTCGTCAGTGTAGTTTAAGAGATGTCTCCTGACGTGCCTGGGAGGCGGCTCAGGCTCAAGCAGGTGTCTGCTGGGGTGACATCCCAGCAGGAATTGCTTGCTGAGCAGTTTGTTATGCTCCATTACTGGAAGCATTTGTTCCTCGTTGTATAGGTGTTGAACCTGGGACATCAGGAGGCACCCGTTTGCTGTCCGAATGACAGTACTTTGGCATGTCTGTAGCTTTATCCACTGCGTGTTACTAGTTCCAGGCGACCAGACAGGCGGTGCATAGTTCAGAATCGGCCGACCAATTGACTTAAGCGTCGATAGCCACAGTTCTTTGTCTTTGCCCCAAGTGCTGCCGGCAACCGATTTGAGGCCTTGTTGCTGTTTTGGACTTAAGTGGCAATTGCGGTTGTGTGCGCTGAGAAGGAGAGCAAACTTTCGAAGGTTACACCCAAAATAATGGGGTTGTTTACCCTCTTTAGTGAACAGCGTACGATAAACTATTTATGTTCACTTTCCGAAAGGCAAAGTTCCTATTTAAAGCTGTTCCAAGGACCTCCGATATCGATTGAAAAAAGCAACGATCGTCTGCTAATGCCATTTAGCCGTGTTCAGCTTTACATTACATATTGTATAAATTTATTCACGTGTATGTAACTAATCATTTATTTTGCATTCTTTACACGAGTTTACTCGGATTTGTTTAAAGCAAAAAATAACGTGTCCTCAATAAGAACTAAAATTAAATATAATTCTAAGCGACCTCATTTTAAGCTTATAAATTATCTTGCCTTATTTTTTACATCGAAGTTCATTTGTTCTGACAAACATAAGAGATTATACATGATACATTTCTCACAGGAAACGAATAGACGAATAGTAAATACGAATGGGGATTGTTGCTCATAGTCACAGTATACTTAAAATCTATAAATAATTAAGTAATTAAGTAGGTAAGTTACATATTATTGCGTTATAATCCCTTACATACACACATATGGTCATTTATGCGCATACTATTAGCATGTATCAAATTTTATTAAAATTTAAGTTTCAGAATGTATTCAGTCGCGAAATCCGTTAATTTGCACTGCCATGCAAATGCGAAAGTAGCGATTCAATGTCGTCCATTTGCAGAACTTCTGTTTTACCAGCTGTACTATTTGCTGTTGTTTTTGTTGATAACGGCGTTGTGGAAGCCATAGTCAACGCTTTGCTGGAAGCAGCAGCGGTATTCATTGTTACTTTTCTGCAAATTAATTTGATAGAAAAAAGAAACAAGAGTGCAATGCGAATATTTCCACTTACGATATTAGCTTTTTGGATTCTTGTGTACTGCTGGTGGCTGGTGCAGAAGTGGGCGTGGAAGTCGCTACCGGTTTAGCCTCCCTTGAACCGGCATTGGCATTATTAGCACTGCGACTGCTGCTAACAGTTGTCATGCTCGCCGTCGTCGAGGTACTGGTACTTGCCAGCGTGGTTGTCGTGCTATGTACTACCCCCACAGTGGGTACATTATCCAGATCACTACCGCACGTATTTATACGCACCTTGCGTTTTTTTGGTATATTTCGTATTTGCTGCGTTGCAGGGGATGCGTGGAATAGCATTAGCTCATCTGTGATGCGCCAAATGTGTTTCTCATCTTCATCGAAAGCAACTACCATTTTGAAATTCGAAAAGTCTCGCCGTGGCAACGGATCCCGGGGTGGCCCATCAGGCCCAGCATAGGTTAGAGATATGTAGCGAACGGGATCTTCATCAGTAACACTGGTCAGCTCACAACCTTCTAAGGGATCGTCCTCTGAGCTTTCAGTTGTTTTAGTGCCCACATTTGTGGTTGTTGATGTTGGCGTTGCAGTATGTGTTGACGTGGTCCTTTCAGCAAGTTCCATTTTGCGTGCGTTCTCTTGCTGTTCGGGTTCTTTCTCTGTTGATTTTGCCTGAGCTTCAATTTTCTTTTCGCCAACTTTTTCATCATTCAACTTTGGTTTGTCAGCTGTTACAGTTTTTAGCATCCTCTGGCTTTCTGGTTCAGTTGGTTTATCCATTGGAATATCGGTAACGCTTTTGCCGCTCTCTGTGGCTCTAGTTTTGAGTCTGTGCATATCATCCTTTTTAACTGCAACAGTTTTTTCTACTTGATAAGAAATTTGTGTTTTCTCCGTTGCCGCTGTTATTTCTGTCGGCAAAGAAATTTGTGATTTAAGCAGCTTTACATCTTTTGCTTTTGTCGCTTCATTTCCTTCGGTAACTTCGTTAACTATTGGAACATCTGAAGGTTTATGCTGTTCTACATCTTTGGCCAAAGGCTCCCTGGACAATGTTTTGTGTGTTTTAACCACCTGTTTTTGCTTTTCTTCCTTAATTCTATCTGCGCCCTTTTTCTTTTGTAGTTTTTCCTCCTTAGCGTTCGCACTCTGCTCTTGCTTATGCGGCTTAGCCTCTTCAGCGTGCATTTTTTCTGGCACTGCATCTGTTTTCGTGTCTTCCACACTTGGGTCACTGGGTGTATCTTTTTCCGCAAGCTGAGCTTGCGCGTCGTCCAATCTAACTGATTTCGATTCATCTTTTCGTGTCGCGTTTTTGCCTTTCGTTATTCTTTTCCGCACAGGTGTGACTTTAATGCACGCAGCCAGCAGTTTCTTAGCAGTAGGTGCCCTCGTCTTCACAGTTTTCGTTGTTTTCAAAGGTTTAGTTTGAACTTCTTTATCATCGTCTAAGTCTTTGCTCTTTGCCTTTGCCTTTGCGTTTTTGTTACCTTGAAAGCGCGGCGAAACGCGTAGCTTACTGCCCGTAACGGTAGCCGTGCCAATTGGTGTTTTAATTTTTATTTTGGGCACCGGACTAATGCTGGCGTCCTTTTCACTTTCATTGTCTTCGTCTGTACTTTTCGTTGCCATTTTCAGTGGCGATTTCGCATCCTCGATCTGATCGACTTCCTCAACTACATCGGTCGCAAGTGTACCCTTGAAGCCAAGTGGCTTGCGCACAATTTTTTTGCGTCCAATGCAGGATGAACGCGAAGATTTTACAGCCGGCAACGCTTCAATTTGCACACATTGCCTTTGCTTGGCTTTCACTTTCGAAATAAATTTCTTTAACGGTAATCGCTCAGTTTTCTCGGTTATTTCAAACGTTGTCGCTGTGGGTTTTGTAGGGCTGGAGAAAAGCGTAGAGGTGGCGTTGTCATCAACAGCGCTCAATGGCGGCGTTGCAACAGCAGTAGCCCGAGTCTTGGACTCGTCTGCGGCGACCTGTTGAGGCTTTCTCGCGGACAACTCAAGCGCAGTCAGCATTTCAACTGTTCGCTTTTCCGCGACCACTGGCTTTGAGGTCTTTGGTTCCGATTTTGTTGCTACTGTCCCCGACGTAGATGCCTTTGTTGGTTGACACTTAGTTTTCTCGCGCATCGCTGCAATCTTCCGTGTTGCACTCAGCGCTGCTGTAATACCACTTGACGTTGTTGACGGCAGATTCAATTGCTTTCCTCGCTGCTGATTTGAGTCTTTCTTTAGTTTCTCCATCATACGTTCGCGCTTCTGCTGAAGATCATCCTCCAATCGATTCCGTTTCTCAGCAGATTTCAATGGAACGGTGACTTTAATTTTTGTCGCTATCGCTTGTTCTTGGGCGTCGGCAGCAGCCTGGTTGTCAACTTTACTGGGTGTCAGCCAACTGCGTACAGGATAGCGTACTTCACCATCATTGCTCACCAATTGTGAATTCTCTTCCTCTGTTACGGCCAGTTTCTGCCATTCCTCATCCTCCGTGCTGCTTATGGAAGAAAGATTATCCAGTGATAGTTTTAAGTCATCAGTCGTTTCCTTCTGCTCTTCGTCATTTTCTACACCGTCCCCATTATGTGATGCTGTATTCGAATTTGACGACGAGCTTGAGCTGGTTGATGAACTGTCCGATGACGACGAGGACGAACTGGAAAATGTGGTCGATGAGCTGGACGACTCCTCTTCGGCACATATTTCAGGCAACTCGGAAACGAGTGTGTAATGTGGATCGACATTTAAGGACGCTGCGCCGCCTTCGCCATTATCCGCATTTTCAGCACCAAATGATTTAACTCGCTTCAGTACTATCGGCTCCACTCTTAGCTTCTCAGCGGGTATTTCCACGCAAATGGCCGCTTCTTGTTGCGCCGTGTCCAGTTCCGGCGAGCGTCTTTGCTCTTCAAATAGTGCATTTTTAACCTCTGTTGCATTGGAGTGCTGTTCCAGTTTCTTTGCATTTTCCTCCTCTTCTTGCTTCTGCTTTTGCGCTGAATCTCGCAAAAGCTTATCAAATTTACGATCCAAGTCATCTGATTCATCAGGCTTGTAATACGAACCACCAGAAGAATAATCTGTAGCGGGGGCATTAGTGCGTGGTGTTACATCCGAACCGAATGGTGTGAAACGAAATCCTGGTGTTATAGCGCTTAATTGTGGAGTTTCTAGCTCACTTTTGGTCAAGGAACCAAACAGATATGACGTTGAAAGTGGCACATCTGCTAGCTTCGATGCAGGCGTGTCTAAGGAGAGCGCAGGAATTCCGGGTGTCGGTGGCACCTCACCCAACGTAGAAGGCACCTTAAAGGGTGTCTCTAGCAGACACGCAATATTGGCAGTGCGTCGATCCCGCTCATGTTCCAAGCGTTCCTTAGTCTCATGCTCATCTGCTCGCTTAATGGACGATTTGACTGTTGTATTATCGACTGCATCATTGGTTGAAGTTTTGGTCAAATTTGCCGTGGCGTGCTCCGAGCGATCGCTCTTCGTTTTCATTAAAGCTTCGCGCTTATCTTTTTGCGGTGTTGGAATTTTAATATTGAACTCCATTGATTTATCCTTACTCGCGCGCTTTTTTTCTTGGCCGTTCTTTAATTGTACGGCTTTTTCTTTCACTTTAATTTCGGGTTGAGCCACATGATCACCTTCATTACTTGTTTTTGTGCAGTCATCGTTGTCACTGGCAACCAAACTCTCTTCCTTGTTTTTCTCGAATTCCAACTTAGCAAGCGCCGCCTTTTTGCGCATACGTTTTGACAGAACATTTTTCTTGCGTCGCAAGCTACGCCTTTTTTCTGGCGTATTTTTCCTTCGGCGCGCTGTCCTGGGGATCGCGGCAAAGTGTTCGGCATTCAGTTGGCGCAAGCGAGAATCGAGATCACTGGTACTGGCTTTGCGCAAACGCACCCATTCCTCCATCATCTTATCTTCGTCAAATTTTGTTTGTCTCTGCTCTTCAGCTAAATGCTCTCCCTCAGTTACTTTCTCTTTTGTTTCATTTTCCTCTAATTGGATTATTGAATTTGGCTTGTCTTTGTCATCAGAGGCTTTTGAAAGTCGGCGCTTGCATGCCCTTACTGCCGTTCTACGTATCTGTTTGCGCTTTGGCGTGTCTGGATGATCATTGACCGTCGTGTTGGTATTAGTCTCAGTCTTTGACATGTTATCCATTACAGAAGCTCCTTTTAGGGACAATTCAGTTTTAATAATGGTTTGGTTGCTGCTCTCCTCGTTGACAAACAAAGGGGGCACACTACAGCTGTTGCTGCTCTCGCTAGCGCTCACATCGACTGAGCCCTCTAAACGGGGCAGTATTTCCACATTTTTTATTATGGGCTTCTCTGGTACTCTTGCAGCGTTAGTCAGTTCTTCTTCGTCCCCTGCGTTCGATTTAGGAAGTACAGTACCGCCTCGTAGCACATTGCGACGCAACGAACTAGAAAAATTTGTTTCTATTTTTGGTGAAAATGAAAGCGTGCGAACATGCGACGTACGCTTGCGCGGAGTCGAAAGGCTCTTAAACGCTTTCGTGTTAATTATACCACTGGTGGAAGGCGTCTCTCCGTCCGCATTTGAATGCACATTTGCCGAAGTGGGTGTTGGCCCTTCCTTGGGTTTCTTGCAGACAGTGCGCGACTGTTGTTCGGTTAGTAGGTGTTGCTCTTCAATGGCCGTTGCTTTCTGAGCACTTGTAACAATGACAGAGTTCGGTGGTAGCTGACCAGCTGAAACTACAATGGGCTCTGGTAAAGGAATTTCAATACGGGAGCTATCCAAATTGCAGATATTGTCCGATTGAAGCTGTTGCGTTACCGCCTCATTGTTACAAAGAAATGGAAAATTGGCCAGCAATCCCTCGTCGGTTAAGAATACCGGAATTGTTAACTGGCCAGTGTTGGTATCCAAAAAAACCTGTCCAAAATGTAGTAAAGTAATTTATGCACATTTAAATTTGTAATGAACATTTAAATACCGTTTCATCTGTCACCTCGACTCCACTATTCAATTGGCTAAGCAAATTATCAGCAGTGGTATTGCCAATGCCCTGGTCAGAAGGAGGTAGGTGCTTTTGGGCACTATCATTGGGATTTAAAACTATCAGCTTCGATATGGAAAAATTCGGATCGATCAACGAACCAAAAGCATTATTCGTCGCAAGCGAGGAAATCACTTGTGTTTCACCGGCACCGCTGCCAGCACTCAATGAGGAGTTAGCTGCTGCAACAGCAGTGCGTATAATAAGCGGCGTACGTGGAGCTGTAGTTGGACCTGCGATGTCATTCGATACAGCAGATAAACAGGGTATAGCCAGCTGTTGATGGTGTTGTTGCGGCTGCTGCTGCACAAGCGTAAACTGTTGTTGTTGTCCAACCATAGCAGTTTGTTGTTGTTGTCCAGTTGATGCTTGAAGTAGAGCTTGTGGCAGCGCATTGCTATCGATATTGCATTGTACACCTGCTGAAGCAATGCTCGGTTGCATGGATGCTGTAACACACACAATATTACACATAAGAATGTTGTGTTACATAAATTGATTTCGTGCTTACCACCAACAACATTTTCGACAATTGCATCAAAGGCGGGATCTTTCTCAGTGGCCTTCAATATGTCCTTTACCATTTGATCTAACATTTCATTGGAATTAATAATTTGTTGTTCCTCCGTTAAGGTAGCAGCGTTTGTTGCGCTAGCAGATGCGGCATTGATGTTGGCTAATACTGTTTGTGATTCATTGTTTGTAGAATTGTTGAGAGCTTGATTGATGTTATCCACCAATTTCATTCGGAAATGTGGATTATCCAGTATGGCTTGAGACAATTCCTATGAAAGCGTACAATAAAAATATAGTAACTTTTCAAACTGTATACGAGCATTTATGGATGTTACCGGAACAGATGGCGTTAGAAATTTTCCTTTGAACGAAAGTTGTTTTGGTGTTGATTCCTTGGTCGGGTTTTCTATTTGTGAAAGATCTGAGTCATTATCCAGCTGCTCATTGGCATCCTCATCCACGACTTCATTGCCCTCTTCATCGGAACTCTCTTCCTCGATTTCATCGTCCGTCTGTGTTTGCTCGTCTGCTGTTGAGGTTATATGAATAAGACGTTTTCTTTTCAAATTAAGCTGCTTCGCACTGAGGTAGCAAAAAGGTTCGAGAATACGGCGCTTTTTCACAGATTTGCTTGCCAATGCGACTGAACTTTTTTGCTCATCGGGTGAGTATACCATTGATGCACTAAATAAACAATAAAATTATACACTACTTGTAACATTGCTTGTTGTTTTAATACCAACCGTTTTCTTTTTCGTTTGATGTGCTTTTTAGCAGTATTCTCTTTATCCGAGTGTAAGCTAGTGGTGGCCACTGAACTATGCTTAGCATCGCTTTGTTTTAGTGTGGCATTTTCACTTTGATCGAATTTTAGAAATGATTCTAATGCGCGTTCCAGCAGAAATTTAACTTTTTCGGACAACTTGCTTTCAAACAACTGCAAGCGCAGACTGTCTGACAACGAAGTCACAACTCGATCGACTGCAACAAACAGCATTCAATAAATAAAAAATATTTATATGAATTTGTTAAGACTGTTCTTACCAGTGCGCGAAATATTTACATATTCGCATATAATATCTTCCAAGTCTGGACAGAAGCTGTGTGGTATAAAACCTTTTTTATACGCTGAAAATTCCTGCTTCAGATGTGGCGAAGTTTTACAAAACAATCGGGATGTGCGC
The DNA here is from genome assembly GCA_037575425.1 of Anastrepha fraterculus. Taxonomy (NCBI): domain Eukaryota; kingdom Metazoa; phylum Arthropoda; class Insecta; order Diptera; family Tephritidae; genus Anastrepha; species Anastrepha fraterculus. The sequence continues at coordinate 815,633 of JAYXIM010053180.1, forward strand.
TCCAAATTCTGTCGTTTCAAATAGCCTAGCACAGAATAAAGGGAAATAATTGTTTGCACTTTCTAAGCCGCCCAATTGACAATTCCATGAAACTTACCTAGCACAAGCCGTGCAATATCCGAGTGTAACACAACAGCGTCCATTTTGGTTGAATTTGTTTCTCTTCTCACACGCAAAGCATTTTTAGCAGATAAACGCCTGTAATTTATTCTTATTCAACCGGTTTTTCCTACGTTTTATAGTATTTATGCGGCTGAAAATATGTTGTTCTGAAATAAATATTTTCAAGAACGTAAAAAATACCCAAAACGCGTTAACTTATTGCAGAAAGGACGCACGCAGAATTATATTTTGATTGCAGTATTGCCAGACAGCTAGAAAAGTTGTTTGTCATTTTTTAAATCTTATGCGTCTGTGCGGTCGAATAGTGTTACGCGATTCTTTGCAGTACAATTATAGTTTTCAATTAAATTATATGTAAGTCCGTTTTGTGTTTTTAATGCAAAAAAAATTATTATTTTTTAAATGGAGAAAAACTTAACAAAATAATCGGTTAAATTAAAATACATATATATATAAAAGCAAAAATATTTGACGCGCACACTTCTGTTAAGTGTTAGACCGAGCTCCTTCTCCTATATGCGGCGTGCGTCTTGTTGTTGTTCCACAAACAGAGGGACCTACAGTTTTAATTTGACTCCGAACGGCAAATGATTTTTTACGATGTGATTTTTCATGCCAGAAATCCATTCGGAGGTTTGCCATTGCGTGCCGAGGAACGAACGCTATTAGAAAAAAACTTTAACAAATATATCATCAAAACAGTAAATGATTAGAAAATAAAAGATAACCGCTAGTACCAAGTAATGTCATTATCCTACATCTACGTCTGCTACTAAATTTGTTTTAATATATGTCAAATTTCTCTTTTGACTTCGTCCCGTTTTCTTATGCAGATACGTTACTCTTTTAATATTTAAATTTCAAAATGGCATCAAGCAAATCAGATCGCTGCATACGCGCCTGAAGTGACGCGGTAAATTAAAAATTTGGTGGTTAAGTAAAGAAACGTCAGTTGATGTTAAGACAGCGATGGCAAGAAATTCGGTAAGCCGGATATGTTTTAACAGTAAAATTCGCGGTGTACACTTGACGTTTTTGTCTTAACTTAACATCGCGATACTCAATTAGTCTTGTAATGTTTATCATGTCATCGTAATTTTGAAAATACCATCAAATGGGCCAACATATTGTGATTGTTTCAAATCATTGTTTGATGTTTACGATAAAGAGGAATGAAGGAAGCCGAGAAATTACCGGCTTAAAAATTATCAACTAAATTTGCTCCATTAATTTAAAATCTAATGTTTGCTGTAGTAATCTGAAAAATACTATTTATTTATATCCGATAATTATTGTAAATATTTCTATTTATTTCTATTTTTTTTGCTAAAAGAGGAATACAAGATGAAAAGATGTTTAGAGGTGTACTACCTAGCAGACCGTTATTCGGCTCTGTGCGAATTTGACAGATATGACGATGTCACTCGTTTTGTGTTTCACTAAGCTAAAGCTAAACAGCTAAATTTTGTGAAACACAAAACGTAAAACGTAGAATCTAAAGTTCCCCTCAAAAAAGTTTTTTTTCACCATACCTGACGAGCAAACCTAGTATCGTTTCCACGACAGTCGGTTCTAGGTTACCGAAACGACCCGGATTTATATCCGGCCAAGGATTGTCACTCCAGCAGCATTCACCGTATGTAAGCATGGGGAATGTTTACGCTGCTACAACAACAGCAAACCTGGTATCCATCATCCTTGATAGGTATTTGGTATACCTACATATTCCAACCGGTAATAATGACCTTTCTTTTACTGATATGAAAAATGAACGAAGCTAAAGATGGAAAAGCGACAAATTTGCTCTGATCTCAATCGTTTGGAATCCTGTCATTAAAAATTGTCCAAACTGCTATATGCCAGGACAAAATATGAATAATTATTTTCCACTAAAGCCAAATGCGAATTTCTCTGTATAAACAACATTTATTTTCAACAAGACGGCGCTACGTGCCACACAAGCAAGTAAACCATTGATCTTTTACAGGAAAAGTTACCGGACTGTCTTATTTCTCGAAGAGGTGACCACAATTGACCACCGAGATCTGGCGATTTAACACCTTGTTACTTTTTTCTTTGGGGCCACTTGAAAGAGAAGGTATACGCCAACAGCTCAGGATCGATTCAGGACCTCAAAGATGGAATTCGTGAGGCTATCGAGGACATAGGGCAGCCACTTTGCAATTCGGTTATGAAAAATTTCATGAAAAGGATATTGACCTGTAAGCGTGGTCGTGGCGATCATTTGCCTGATGTTATTTTCCACTATTGACGGCATACCTTCCTCCTTATAATGAAATAATCATCCAATCATTTATATTAAAAAATATCATTTTTCTTTGAATATCAAAATAACACCTCTTAGTCTAAGATCCGGCCATATAATGACCTTCACCCATCACGTTACGGGATGAAGCATATTTTTTTATAACATTTAATATGTCTCAAAATATATTTCGCAAAGGTTGCCTAGAAATTCCTGTGCAAAGTATAATTAATTAATAATTAAAAAATTAATTTTTTTTAAACTTTGCACCTATTCCGTTACGTATTAAAATGTATACTAGTCGTAAGTATGTAACTTGTGTAACATGCAGCCAGCGGGTTGCCTTATTTTTTCTTGTGTAGGTATAAGGTAGCCAGGTGTATACAGGTAAGTCGCAGTAGTAATTTGCACCCATCGAGTTACGCAATGAAATTTATGTCAAATTAAAGTTTTTTTATTTCAAATTTTATGGTATAGGGTTGACTGCGGAAAACTTGTGCAAAGTTCCGGTTGTCGATTTTTAAAAATCTAAATTTTTGTGTGACTGTGTATGCGATAAATTCGCGTGTTTCGAATTAGAACGAGTGCACATGCTCTTTTTACGTGAGTTTTTGCTGGTTATCACTGCAACAAAAAATTTTGCGAACGATATTTGTTAATTCCATGTGGCTTCATGCAACGGACCCTCAATGCCTAAAAATGCAGCCCGAAACATACGGCTGGTATGTTGACGAATATCTGAAACCAACAGGTTTCATTGGAGACCAAACACCTTTAACAGTACAAGATATTATGGAAATGACAGAGGAAGAAAATGATGACAAATCATCTGAATTTGAAGATCAACACTTTTCTCCCGATGAATCGGATTTTGAATAATTTATATGCAATGTAAAGTTATTAAATTCAAATAATTTTGTACTTTTAATAAATTAAATTTTAATACAAAACCTAAAAATCATGTTTCATAGTGTCATTGAATTTTATTTTTTGGAAAAATTGCCATTTTCTAGATTGTTTAATTTAATTCCGTCTCCTGATATAAGATTATTATTAATTTCATTAGACATTAGTCTCCTAATACAACATGAAAATTTTGAAGATAAGTATACTTAATATTATTTATTTGTTTATAAAAATTATGATATAGATATATATATTAATTTTATACAATAATACATATACATATAAATATATGTATACAAATCATATTTTTATTTATTTACTTATTTATTTACTCATTTATCGCGCAGTTAATTTCATTTAATTATTTATCAGTTAATTGAATAAAACATTGTCAGTTGCTCTGAAATAATGCATATACTATAGCTTGTCGCTATCTTTCTCAAATTCACGTAAAAAGAGCATGTGCACTCGTTCTAATTCGAAACACGCGAATTTATCGCATACACAGTCACACGAAAATTTAGATTTTTAAAAATCGACAACCGGAACTTTGCACAAGTTTTCCGCAGTCAACCCTATACCATAAAATTTGAAATAAAATTAACTTTAATTTGACATAAATTTCATTGCGTAACTCGATGGGTGCAAATTACTACTGCGACTTACCTGTATACACCTGGCTACCTTATACCTACACAAGAAAAAATAAGGCAACCCGGTGGCTGCATGTTACACAAGTTACATACTTACGACTAGTATACATTTTAATACGTAACGGAATAGGTGCAAAGTTAAAAAAAAAATTAATTTTTTAATTATTAATTAATTATACTTTGCACAGGAATTTCTAGGCAACCTTTGCGAAATATATTTTGAGACATATTAAATGTTATAAAAAAATATGCTTCATCCCGTAACGTGATGGGTGAAGGTCATTCTATGGCCGGATCTTCTACTATCTTATTTGAAAACCCTTTATATCACTGCATGAAACACCAGATGATAGAAAAAGTTCGCTTGCTCCTCTGCAGGCAATGGCAAACCTCCGAGTGAATTCCTACCATAAAAAGCCTCCTTATAATAATCATTTGCCGTTCGGAGTTGGCCTAAAACTGTAGGTCCCTCCTTTGTGGCACAACATCAAGACGCACACGTGAATGTATGTCACGAAGTATGATCGAATTTGACATTGCTGTCATAAGAAACATCAGCTCGTTTTGGAGGCATCCACTTCTGAGTGGCAAAAGTGCTTTGAAAATTGGTTCAAGTGAATGCCGACGTGTATTGACTTTCAAGAAAAATATTTTGAAAAACACTATCCCCACAAATAAAAGTCCATATGTTTGATATCACACGATCTTGGTGGCCAATCCACTGGTCCAAGACGTGAGATAAATTGCTCACCGAACCGACGACGCAGTAGCCATTGTTTCACCGTCTATGTGGAAAGTAACGCGGCCTTGTTGGAACCAAATGTTGTGGAGATCACGGGCTTCAATTTCCGCCATAAAAAAGTCGTTTATCAGGGCACGATAGCGTTCGCCATTCATTGTTACATTGGCGTTAGCCTCGTCTTTGAAGAAATATGTGGCCGATGATTTCTTCAGCCCATAGACCACACCAAACGGTTGCTTTACGGCTATTTTGCTTCTTGACGTAGCCGAAAATGGGCATCATCGCTGAACACCATAAGTTGGCCTGAACGCGCGATGAACACTTTTCACAAACCGTCGATTTTCGTAATACAATTGCACGATTTGTAAACGTTGTTGAGGCATAAGTCTTTCCATGATGAAATGACAATGAATACTAAAAAAAATTTTGTGCTGCTGTTAAACTACAGTAGCCACGCGGGATCTGTCAAAAAACCCCTTTTGGAAAAAGTACCACCAATCTGATCACCTTTTATTTTACAGTCTTCATTATTGGGCACAAAGTACCCTAGTATTAGTGGGCCACTTCTGCTAGAATCTATGCAGCATCTCGTAAGAAAGTTCGACTAAATTCGCCAAACGAGCGGTTCACTTAAAAATATCCAGAAATTGCTCTACTCAGTAAATCACAATGGAAGTTTGAGGGGTCCGAGAGCAGCTAGTTTTACTTCAATAAGGTATACAGGGTCCTGCCATCAATTTAGTTTGGAAAATTACTTTTAGTCTATTCAAAGTAAAAAATGTGTGAAAATAAAACAAAATTAAGAATGAATTTATTTTTGCTCGATATGCCCACCTTTTGCCTTGACTATGGGATTGAGACGATCCAGAAACGAATCACAAGCTTCCCGAATGTGACTTGCAGGTATTTTGACCCACTCGCGGACAATGGCTTTTTCAGCGCCTCGAGACTGGTGAATCTTTTAGTTCGAACCTTGTTCTCAAAAATGGCCCAAAGAGAAAAATTCATTGGATTCGCGTCTGGTGAAGTTGAGAGCCATTGCGTGGGCTTTATGAAGTTCAGAACGTTGTTTTTTAGCCTTTCTTGATTCACTCGAGCTTTGTAAGACGGTGTAGAGTCCTGTTCAAACGTCCATGGTCTGCCACCGAAATGTTTGTCTGCCCACGGCTTCAAAGCAACTTCCAGAATACTTTCCCGATAATATTTCGCATTTACCTTGACGCGATTGCAGCGGATTTATGCGGTTACAGCGGCCCAAACCTTTACCTGTGGCGGGTGCGGCCCCTGGTGGTCAATCAATGACTCAAATTTTCGTATTAACGGTCGGTCAAATAAACCCTATCGTTTTGGGAGTTTACCAATTGCTTAATTTAAAAAATTGTCTTGACAAAAAGCACAATTTTTGCAAATTGACTGTTTTCGGCCAAGCGAAGCAACGCCTTCGCTATCTCAAGTCTGACTTGTTGCTGCTTAGGTGTGAGAACATGCATGGATCATATTCCGGTATGCGACGTATGCTACGGTCAGCTATTTTCAGCTCCTTCGCCATTTGATTGACACTTCGTCGGGGATTTCGCTCAAGTCGCTTCTTCACTTTTGAACCATTTCACGCGACGTTGCAGTTTTTTGATGACCACCTCCATGACGTTTCGCGATGCTACCAGTATCATTGTAACGAGTAATGGTGCGATAAACAAAAACTTTATTTACTTTAAGGTACTCGAACTCACGAACAATCGCTGGCTCTGATTTTCTAGCCAAATATTATGCAATTACACTTTCACGTTTGAAATCCATTACTGATCTTCTCTTTTCGCGTTTACGTGCGCTTGTAAACAATACTCTGGACTGTCATTTAGACAACTAACAGACAGCTGATGGCTGCGCGAGCGGTTGGTTACACTTCGAGTGCCGGACCCTGTAAACCATTTTTTCCACATTCAAGCCTTTCCTTAAACTCAAGTTTAACATTTTTTAAAATTTTATTTCGTAAGTTATCCAACCGATATTTAAAATTTAGTACAAAATTCAATACCTATTCTATATGTTGAAAATTTTTACACGAGCTATCTTGGCAGTGTTACTATTCTTCCATTGATCTTATTTCAATTAGTCTTTTCTGGAAGAATGTCAAAGGACAAGGCAGTAAAGTACCAATAACATTTTCCTACTTTGACCTTTGACACACTGGCAAAAATCGGCTACATGTATGACTAGGTATAAGCCCTACAAAATCTGCCAAAAATTGCTCTACAATTTTACTGCAACAATTGGAAATTATATGTCTATACAAACACATACACACAAAAGCATAACATCACAACGAAAATTATTCAAAAATATATAGAGATGCTATAAAAAGAAAGAAAATTTCGCAAATGAAAAGCAACAGCCGTAGGTCTTAAATCTTTGTCTCGTTGTCCAGAAAATCCTGCACAAACTTTGAAACACCGATACTAAAATCCTTCTCGATTACTGCGATGATATCGTTAGAGAGTCTGTTGGCAAGTCTGCATAGAGAATAAAATATATACATTTTAATTATTTATATTTAAAAACATAGAGCATCTCAATATCTTAATGCCATTTCACATACTTCGAGAAGACGCTCCATGGCTGGTTGAAATTGGGATTCGCATAGAAACGATTTTTGCTGCACAGACTTAGGAAATGATCACGTTCGGCAATCAGCTCCTCAATATGCAGGTCTTTCTTTTGAGTGGTAGGCTCAGGATCGGCATTCCAGAGAGTACAGGGCGAAACGATCGGCTCAAAGTACTTAGAGTCCACTTTATTACGCTGTGTGACTGTTGGCGACTTATGGTTGGCATCATCTGCGTCTTGTTCATCTGCAGCAGAGATTTCCGCTATGCATTCGTCGAGTGTTTGTTCCTTTTCATATCCCAAACGTTTTTTCTTTTTCAGACGTGGCTGTGTTTTCTTAAGTTCCACTTTCTCATAGGGGGATTCGCCAGTGTACAGGGTGACGGGCCTAAAACGAAAAAAATCAAGAAAATAAAAAGATATTTCAGATCGAAAGAAGTATGCGATATAATTGAGTCGAAGACACGAGTACGAGAGGATAGGAAAAGGAAATAAAATTGCATGGAAAGGGAGGCTGGGATTAGTTGAAAACGATAAGATAGAATAGGGAAGTATAGACATGAAATAATAGGATAAGGAGCTCGGCCAAACACCCAAAAAGGGGGTTCGCGCCAATTTGCACTTGTTGGCAAGAGAGATAAACCGTTGGATTTCAAGGCTGACATTACTATCGATGTTAATGCTGGTTCCTAAATAAACGAAGTATTTTACAAGTTCGTAATCATAACTGTCAACAGTGACGTGGGTGACAATACGCGAGAGTGCCGTTTTTTCATGTTAGGGAACAAGAAAAAGTCGCAGGGGGCCAGACCGGGTGCATACGGAGGGTCATAATGAAATTCAGTTTGACGGTCACAACTCCAGATGAATGAGCTGGTGCATTATCGTGGTGGAACAGCACTTTCTTTTTCACCAAATGCGGCCGTGTCTTCTTCAATTTTTTGTGAATGCGGTCCAATAAATCACTGTCCAGTGATCGTTCGTCCTTTTTCTAAAAAAATCCATGAGTACGACGCCGGTCGCATCCCAAAAAATCGTCGGCATGACCTTTCCTGCTGATGGGACTGTCTCCGCCTTCTTTGAAGCAGATTCACTGGGAGCTTTGATTGTTGCTTCGTTTCTGGTGTATAATGATGAATACAGGTTTCATTAACGGTGACAACTCGACGCAAAAATTCCTTCGGATTTCGCTTAAATTGATCCAAACACTGCTGCGAAGTTAACAGCCCCACACCCGCTTATTGTTGCTTGTGAGAAAATGCGTCATCCATCGGGCCGACAATTTGGCCTTTGTTACTTTGCGCACTTTCGTTCGTCGATTAGCGAGAATCATGTCGTGGAATTTTGGAATGATTTCCTCGGTAGCCACGTCTGCCGGGCGTCTTGGTCGCTCCTCATTAAAAACGGATGTTCGCCCTCGTTTAAATTCGTTGACCCAATATCTAACTGTGATGACCACAGATTGCAAAGCGTCCCCATAGACAGCATCTAGATTTGATTTTATCTCCTCGCTTTTTTCTCATCCAAAAACAAAAAGGGAATTACCGAACGATACCACGAAACACGATGTACTCGAATAGCTGCCAAATCCAAGCTAACCTTTCAATCAGTCTGAAATTTGTTTCGTCGTCGTTAGATAGATGTCAGCATACGATGCTAATACCAACTTCCCTCATGAACGCCCTCTGTAATCAAACACGGGTACTTATTGAACCGTCCACGTACTATTCTCTCCATTACTTATGTTTTTGATTTGATAAGTGGGCCGATTTATTTCATGTTGCTACTCGAGAAAATCAATTTCAATATTACTTAACGAAGCTTACGAAATCATGATATTTTCTGGTTAGGGATGATTGGAACTAATTATGCTTCCCATGATCAGACTTCTAGAACATTGAGAGAATTTAATTCGCTTTCAAATCATATAGACCTAGATTTTTCTTCAAAAAAGTATCACTTCAAATGTTTACTAAATGAATTGTTGAACTAAATTCTAAGTATTATCAAATATTCTTTCTCTGTAAATTATAAGAAATGTTACATTTTATTTCGTTCATTACAATGAAACCAAAAATTATTAGCTGAATTTATTTTTGATTGAATTATTTAGCATCAATCTGTTTTCTTGGCGGCCGCCGTAGCCGAATGGGTTGGTGCATGACTACCATTCAGCATTTGGAGAACGTAGGTTCGAATCGCCGTGTAACACAAAAATGAAGAAAACGTTTTTTCTAATAGCGGTCGCCTCTCGGCAGGCAATGGCAAACATCGGAATGTATTTCTGCCATGAAAAAACTTCTCATAAACAAATATCTTTCGTTCGAAGTCGGCTTGAACTGTAGGTGTCCCTCCATTTGCGGAACAACATCAAGACGCTCGCCACAAATGGGAGGAGGAACTCGGCCAAACACTCAAAAAAGGGTATAATCGCCAATTAATTATATATATATATGTATATGTATATATAATCTGTTTTTCATAGTATGTAAGAAATACTGCATTTTTAGATTATTAAATGCATAAATACCTTGATTAGATTAACTTAGTCATTAGTCAAAATATTATATAACAGAAGTCTAATTGCAAGGAAACTCAATTACAAAAAGGAATAATGGGCACGTTTTCTCACTTCTACTCATTTCCAAATACATCCCAGCTTTTTACCCAAAAATGTTTTTATATATTTGTAAGAATTTTCCAGCTCAAAATAGAGTTGTTTGATCAATATTTATTGCATTTAATATTGTTGGGAATTTCTTCGCTGCACGTGCTGCCTCTGCTCCGCTACTTCACAGTTGAACTCTATTTTTCACATGCGAAGCTGAGTTGTTTATTCGTGATAGGCGAAAGTATTTTAAATGTGACCCTGATTTTTTGTGAACCCATTTAGTTACTGTCCTATCTACACACATTTATGTTGAATATGGGCTGGTGCCTTCTACATAAGTTGCTGGATGGCGCGTAAGACATCTGGCGGGCCGTAAAAGGTGGTAGAAGTGAGAAGTATGAAGGGATTGTTTGCTCTATATAATCTTGCATGGTACGCTTTTTGGATTGACTTAATGGATTGTGGTTCCATATATAAATTAGTGTACATGCATACATACACTTAAATTCACGCAATTAAATCATTTTATCTTTTTGTCATAATAATGCGAATATTTACTTTTCATGCAAAATATTTTCCCTTAATTTTTTATAAATATAGTTAATTCTATAACAAAAACCTTTCTGCCATATAAAGCACGTGTTCGTGGTGCAAAATTAGTCACCCCATCGGAAGATTTATAGTTTTTGCAAATGGCGTCAATAGTCAATCATACACCGCGCGAAAAAATTATAAGACCAAGATGATTATGATGATATCTACTAAAGCAATAATAAAAAAAAAATCCAATACCGTTTTGTAGATTGTATGTTTACAACGGTACATTCTTCTTCTTAGCTTCACAGTCGGTGGTGGATCATAGCTTCATGAACAATCTTCCTCCAGTTCATTCTCTCTCACTGCTACATTTTTCCAATTAGGACTGTTCATCACTTTCAAGTCTGTTTCGACGTCATCAAGCCATATCTTTTTTGGTCGGCTTTTTTCCTTCCTCCTATTGGACGTAAAGTAAACACTTTTTGTAATTCTTTCATTTAGCGAATCCATTTCCAATTTCGTTGTTGTAACGGATAAGAAACGTGCCGTCTTCAATGTGAATAGGACCGCAGAATTTGCTCATAATGCTTCTTCTTTCAAATCGTAATAACTGGTTTATATCATTAACTTTTAATGTCCAGATTTCAGCACCATAAGTAAGAATCGGACGTATCAAAGTTTTATTCATTTTGATTTTCTGCGTTCGTGGTAAAACCTTTGATCTGAACAATAATATAAATAATAAATAATTGAATTGCCTAACCTTGGCACAACTACGTTCTGGATACTATAGCAGGTTAAACTCCTACTTATCCAGAATCGACCCCGATATAGCTCTCATTTCCATTATGGCCGAAACGGTGACAGCAAATTATCTAAGCTGCGAAATTCTTCATTGACTCACCGACTCCAATCGGGCTTTAGCAAAGCGACTACGATCACTTATTGCTGATAGAAGTAGAAGTGGCTGGTAATTTTATAATCTCACCACAAATTTCTGTTTCAACTTTGATGACCCATTGGAATATTTCTACTGAATTTACTACTACCTAACCGCACCTTATGTCATCGCGCAAGTTGAACCATAAATCATCAACCTCTACAGTACCTACGTAGGTATGTATGTTCGTTCATAAGTATAGCTAATTAAAAAAAATTGTGAATATGCAAAAAGTTGATAAAAAAAATATTAAAAGGCATAACTTATGCTTGGTAGTCTCTAAAAGCTGCGTACTTATATTTATGTCAATATGTATTGTATTGTATATTTATAAATAGGTATGAAATCTGCGTGAAGTCCAATTGTACGGCCCTACTTGGAGCTCAGCTGAATCAGACTTGAACAAAAGGTGGGTAGATGAGCTTAAATAGTATATTTATATATGTACGTATGTATGTAATCAAGCAAGTGAACGCACTAAATCTACATAAATACATACATACATACATAAGTGAGAATCTAACTTAAAATTGTGCTGCTAGATACCCTCCATTACCACTGCGACCACTATTTGCACTCTACGCATAACATCAGCAGACGCACTAGCACTTAACGGCTGGAGTTAGCTCGCGCTGGAGGGGCAGATGTGTGTGCCTATGTCCAAACACTGAGCCGGCTAACACTGACTGACTGACGGACAGCAGTCAACAGCTATTCAATAGCTTTCAAATGAGCGATAAGCGACCGGTAGCAATGCTGCGGCATTGTGTGCTTGATGACATCATTTTCGGCGAGTGATGGCCGCTAAAAGGCGGAGTGCGTGCGGGCGGGCGATTTTTAGTTGGTGCAATGGCAATTCTCACTCACTCTGCTGTGTTCTCGCTTGTTGTGAGCGGCTCCCTCTGGGAGTATACCAGCTTGACATATCAGCGTTCGCATTTTCATAAAATTTGTTTTGTTTACTTATTTGTAACAATTTATTATTACCGAATCGGAGAGAAAAGACGAGTAGTCAAAGGGGGCGAAAAGTCAGGGTTGAAGGAAGGTAGAGGTTAGAAATGTGATGTGACTAATAGGCTTCATTCAACCTTCGGAAATGTTTTTTCACACACACATACGCACATATAAATACACACACACACATATAAATACATATGTACATATACGAGGGCTGGTTAATAAGTGCATGGAAATTGGAACAGATGGCGTTTGCGTTACAAGCCCGGCGTTTTTCTTGTCAAGAGGCATCTTTGAAAAGAACGCGACCTAATTTTTTAGTTCATCAATCAAAGAGTTTCGTTTGAGGTCTACCGGCATTTACGTAAAAATGAGAAAAAAAACAAAGAACTTCAATCAAGAACCAGTTTCTTGAAATTTGTTCATCAACCTAAAAAAAAAATGAGTCTCGGGACATGTTGTTGTTAAAGTTCGACCATTTTTATAATAAGTTTCAATAATTTTAACGCGTTGTCGTGTAATGTCATATGGCTACTTGACAAATTTCAAAGATGACATAAAAATGAGGTACAGTTTAGGGATTATTCACTACTGACATCCTAGCAACACTTTTGAAAGACCTTTTAACATCTTGTATGAACTCCCCATTGACTCAAGCAAACAAGGTTAGGTTAGGTGTAGTGGCTGTCCTACGACGCACCTAGGCCAGTTAGAGGCCCCTTGTGATACCACCGGAACTGTCCTATCCTACTCAACTTGGTCCTCTCTAAACCATTGTGTGGCCTTTAAAAAGCTAGCTATACTAGATAGTTTGAGATTTGCAACCTCTGTAATGCTGTCCAGAAATGGGAAACCGAGCAATCTCCACCGCCTACTACACAGAGCCATGCACCCGCATAGTAGGTGTTCGATTGTCTCTTCCTCCTCTATATCTTGACAGCTTCTACAGTAGTCATTAGATGGTGCCCCTAATCTACTGGCATGTCTTCCTATTAGACAGTGCCCAGATAGGACACCTACTACAATCCTTAAATCCCTCCTGCCTAACTTAAGTAGACTCTTAGTGCGACCCATGTTCCATTCGGGCCACGCTAGCCTACTTATAGCGCAGGTGTTTAACTGCCTCCAATTGGAGTTAGCAGCACTGATGGTGTATCTGTCTATCAAAAGTTTACATGTTGCCAAGGGCATGGGTATGTCAAGCCTGTCCTGACTAATTTGGAGCGAGGAGCCTAATCTAGCTAACTCATCTGCCTTACAGTTACCTATAATGTTAGTGTGTCCCGGCACCCAGAGTAGATTAATAGAAAAGTACTGTGCAAGTGTTGTTAATAATTTGTAACACTCCTTTACTGTCTTAGACGAGTGTTTGCTTGATAGAAGCGATTTCAGAGCTGCCTGACTATCGGAATAAATGAAGATATCTCTAACAGTGACTACGCTTTTATTTAGCATTAAAAGGCTTTCTGAGATTGCCAGGATTTCGGCCTGGAATACGCTACAATGATCAGGCAAGCGAAAGGATAAATTGGCGAAAATAGTTTCCGAATAAACACCACCTCCCACTTGATCATTGAGTTTTGAGCCATCCGTATATATACTAATCCCGTTTTCGTTGTTTGTTAACCCATTCACCCAGTCCTCTCTGGATGGAAAATGGACTGTATAAGGCCTGTCTAGGTATGTATTCACCGAGTCACAAAAGTCGGTGGTATTAGGAATACCTGGAAACATCTCAAGTATGCGCGAGTGTCCCCAATTGTTTGTCTTGAGCATCGATGATTCCCTCAAACAAACAAGCAAACAAAAGATTGGCAGGTATAGTTTGAAGCCTTCACCATCGATTGGAACCATCCACTACTCGATTAGTCAATTTTCTTACGGCCGTATCAGCAGCACAAATGTCTCCGAACGTTCCGGTTCCCGAACTGAGGTCATCACATTAGAAATGGTCAATAAAATCCATGGTATGATACTGGACAGTGGCGGTTTGGTGCGTGACTATGATTCGGTATTGCCCATATTCGAAACCTCGGAAAAGTTTTTTCAGAGCGGTTGTCCCTCGGTAGGTAATGAGCAACTCCGAGTATATTTCTGCGATGGAAAATCTCCTCATAACAAACCATCTGCCCTTCGGAGGTTGCATAGAACTGTAGGTCTCTCCTCATCTGTGGAAGAACATTAAGACGCGCACCACAATTAGAAGCGAGAGCTCTGTTAAAATACCCAACAAAGGGTGTAAGCGTCAGTTATACCTATATATCGTTTTTTTATGAGCTTGAGAACTTAAAATGATAATGGAAAACAGAAATATTGTTGGAATGGTTTTTTTATGAATGATTTTTTAATATGAGCCCATTCGATCAGTCCAATTTTTGACTACTTTCTCCAATAAATCTGGTCGTATGGCGCCTATGGTGGCTTGAATGTTGACTTTCAGTGCTTCAAGAGTTGCTGGTGTGTCGGCATAAGCCAATTACTAAACATAGCCCCATAAAAAGTAATCCGGAGGCTTAAATTGCACGAACGAGGACGCCAGTGAAAGGGATTGCTTCTGGAAAGAAAGTTGCCACCAAATTGATTTTGCAACAAATCGGTTAACAAGCGCGCTGCATGGTAAGTTGGTGGAACCAAAAGCGGTTGATGTTTAGCTGATCAGCATGACCGCTCGCCACTAACCGTAGCGGTAGCTCCTTCCCCATTTCAAAAGAAATATGACTAGAGCACTGGTATGGGGGCATGCTCTATGAACTTCGTGAACAGATTTATTTTTTTCAAAGCAAATTTCTACGATTTGGAAGCGTTGTTCGGGTATTAAACGATTGATGATGACTTGCTAAACGTTACTGAACACAAATATCAACACAGTTGGCCATTCTCAGCGGTCAAACTATAATGATCGCTATCGATAGTTCTCACGCAGCTAAAAAAACCCCCAACATTATATGGACTTTCGCTGAGTATTCTTAAATTGGATGTTAAGTTTTCTTACAATTGACAATAAACACGAACGTTAGACAACTTCAAAAGAGTGATCGGAGATATTCCGAATGGGGTTTCGCACCATCATTTCATCGAGACGCTTGGCAACGGTCGAGACAGTCTACTTCTCGTGGTGAATCGAAACTGAAGGGGCCTGAGGGAGGTACTAGTAAGTCTGTTGACTGACAAGGTCATGACAAAATGTTTCTTTAGTTGCTCGCGGTTTAAAATGGTTTAAATGATGACCGGCGCATTTCTGTTGAGCTGATGGATCGCTTTGTGGTAATTTTAAACAAAAATCCGAGCATTTGGCAGGAGAACGGTTGCAAAATTGGGGAGAAATCGCATAAATTGGGTTACGAATTGCTCTCTCACCCAGTAATAAATAGTACCGCTCAAATATTATCCATGTCAAGCATAAATGTATTTGTCGGGATAGCGCAAAATTGAACAGCCTTTCAGGCCTACTATTTTGGCCTAAAATGGATTTTTTTTAGAAACTGCCATGTTGTCAAAAAAATGTATTTTGCGTATTTCTTCGATTAATTACTAGATTTAACATCACTTTAACGAAATCTGTTTGGTTTTTTAATTTCAGAGAATCCAGTTGAGAGATACAGTGGTCACCACAAAACGTCTTTTTTGAGAGGAGCTCGCGGAGATCAGCTGTATCTCCTTTCCAAATAAATATTTTTACTAATACAAAGTCTCAAAATACAGTTATAAGATAATTAAATATGTGTAAAAACGTTTAGATCAATAAATTTAAAAGTTTTCTCAAAAAAAAATTCTGAAAAACTCGCTCTTTTCGGCCTTCTAACCTTAAGAAATGACTCGATGATAAAAGATTTGGTTCGGATGAAGAGATCGTCGAAGAAACAAACGCTTACTGAGAGCGCGTCTGGAGAAACTGTTGGATTTCGAGGGATTCAACAAATTGAAGAAGCGCTTCATTAAATGTATCGAGCCAAAAGGAGACTTTGTTGGAAAATAAAATGTGTTTTTTTTGGGTGACGAATAAAGTTTAAGTCTTTTCATTTTTCTGCGATTTATTGACCGACTCTCGTATGTGCATAAGTTTTTTATTGTAAATTTGAAACCTAAAATTAATTATAATAATATTAAAAATTTTATTGTCACTGCATTAATTAATTTTTTTTTTGTTACAGGTACAAATGCATTTAAATGTTCAGTTTGCATTTTATTTCTTATCGAAAAAAAAAAACAAAAACAATTACTACGCAATTCAGTAATTAGCATCGCTTCAGAGGTGACAAGGGACTAGCCCTTCAATGCTAATTACCAACACGGGTATTTACAGTTAATGAGTCAAAAAGCAAACTAGCCACTGATGCAGGGAAACACGAGAGCAGATGCATCTGAATAGGTATGGAAGCGAAAATTACAGTGTGTACAAATGTATGATACGGCGAATCAGTAACAGGCATAAAAAATGTATAATTTTGATGTTGGAACTACGATATATGTGGGATAAAATGCATCCCTGCGCAGCAACCCTAATAAGACGAACAAAGTGGAACCAGAAGTGGATATAACTTTTAGACTAGGCCTCTTCTATTCGGCACTTCTCTGCTCGCTATCTCTCTGTTCGACCAAGTTGACGAAAAATTTGCATGCGAAAGCAACAACAAAGTGATCGAGTAAGATTCGCCGCTAGCGAGTAAGGTTATACCTCGTTACACTGAAATAACTGCAATAGTTCAAGGAAAATTTTTGGTTTTAAATTTAACAAGGCTTTCATTTTCTTCAAAGACAGAAAGCAAATTTTATGGGAACCTTTCTAAAGATATAAAATAAGAGATTTCATTTATTTAGGATTCAGCACATCCTGTCTTTACGAACAATACTTCATAAGTCTTTGTTGTAGCAGTAATACAAGACCCGTCAGTGTAGGGTATATTACCGGTCGTCTTCGTCTGGCTTATCTAAAGGTAGGCCCAGGAAACTTACTGCTTCGACAGGTTGGGTCCAAAGGGAGAGGGGTGTTAGATGAGTACGTTTTAAGGGGCATGTGAAAAGGTGGTTAGTGTCTTCACATGCCGGACATGTGTTTGGTATGCCGGGGTCAATTCTGGGTAAGTTGGAGTTTAATCTGCTACAATATCCAGAACGTAATTCTCACGGGAGAAGCTGCAGCTCTGCATTTGCAGTAGGTGGTGGTTGGACTCCGATTACGGCATTCGGTGGTCAGGAGCTTAAGAAGGTGGTAACGGTCTCCCGGTGAATGTCGTTTAATATCTGTATACACACTGTCTGGCCCAATAGATGTCTGTTAGTTTTGTCCTGGATCTCGTCGGCATAGTTTAATATGAGTCTCCTGACGTGCCTGGGAGGCGGTTCTGGCTGCAGGGGTGAAATCTGCGGTAGCACCCTAGCAGGAACTGCTTGCTGAGCAGTTTATTGTGCTCCATTATAGGGAGCATTTGTGCCACATTGTGAAGGTGTTGAATAGGGGACATCAGCAACCGGTCGCTGTCCGAATGGCAGTATTTTCAGAAGGAGAGCAAACTGTCGAAGGTTACACCCAAAATTTTGGGATTGTTTACAGTTGGAATTGGTATGCCATCGAATTTTACCTTGAGAGGCAGTTTGACCTCCTTTGTGTCCAGGTGGTAAAGAGGGTCGCCGTGGACTTAGTGGGGGAAAGTTGGAGATTCCTCGCAGTGAAAAAGCCATCGATGCCATTGCCAGACGCCATTCTTGAGTTGTTGTTGTTATAGCAGCGCCCTTGGACTGCTTGAGAGAAAGATTCTGCTGAAAGCTTTTGAAACTTTGGCGACGGTGAGTATTGCAGGCGATTGAACAATGAGTTATATGAGATTTACGAATAAATAGTGCAGTCCCAATGGACACAAACGGTCTGGTTCTGAAAGTTTTCGATCTGGCACCAGCTGGTGGTTTCCAGAGGAAGAGGAAGCCTCCTCTGCGTTGGACAGATCAGGTGGAGAAGGACTTGGCTTCACTTGGGGTGTATCTAAGTGGTGTCAGATAGAAAGAAATGACTGGCGCGCTCTATTAAACGCGGCCAGAATAGCTTAAGCGGTTATCGCGCCAATCAAGAAGATTAAGATGAACCCAAAAAAAGAAATACGACGCAAGAAAAATCTGTTAAAATATACTGTGCCACACCAACTTTTGGCTAAATGCATTTATCATGGCATCTAAATAGCCGTCCATCCTTCTGATGTTACAGGCTTTAACTCTCATTGTCTATGAGCTGGTTTGTTACCTATTTTGTTTATTTACCTCATAAAAAGAGACATCATGAACTTGATCAATACATACAAATACATATTTTGATTAAAAAGTTTAAATAATACTCACGTTGATAAGTCTACTACAGGCATTCCCTCTCCAAGGTCTTTGCCTTCTTTCTCGCAAAATTTCTGGCCCATGGAGTTGTTGTAATTAAAAAGGCAATTGGTGAGCGCTTCAACTAGATCACGATTTGCTAAAGTCTCGGGCTTTTTCGTTTGCGACTTGGATTGGTTCTGCGGCTTCGCTAAGTGCTGTTCTTCGTTGTTGCCAATGTAAATTGCTTTCCCGTGCGGCGACATCATTTCAAAGAAATCTGACTTCAATTTTGAGCCCAGCTTCAGCATTTCCGAGTTTGAGCAATTTGATGGCATGGATGCGCCAGCATCACCACCAGCGGCCAGCATATCTATCTCTGTGAGTGATGCTCTAAGCGATGGCTCGCCGAGTCGGTCAGCGTTGCGTGGTGAGCGCGCCGAATTCGTAGGTGTGCCCGAAGGTGGCGGCGGTGGCGGGTTAAGTGGATTGCGACGTTTTTTCAATATCTTGACGCCTTTTTCGCCTTGCGTGGCCATTTGCTGACTGCTGGTAAGACAGTTTGGGCGCGCAGTCGCACGTCCGCGGCTTGTGTCGATTAGAGCAGATAGACGAGAGGAGGGTGGCAGGGAAGAGCTGGCGCGTGCACTGTGACGCGCAGCGTGCGCAACTCTCGCTGGCTGCAGTGCTTGCAATTGCAGCTGTTTTCGCGTTAGTGGCTTCGGTGTCGCCAACTGAGTTTGCTTTTGTTCGAATTGTTGCTGTTGTTGGTTTTGTATATGCTGCTCCTGCAGCATAAGTTGTTGCTTCTGCTCAAGCTTTCTATGAGACTGCAATTGATTTTGATGGAGGTGTTGTTGTTGTTGCTGTTGCTCGGCAATACACTGTTGGTGCACTTCCAGCTGCTGTTGCAGTTGTTTTTGTGGGTTGCGCGACTGTTTTAGAATCTGCTCGGTCTTTTGATTGTTGATAGCGTTGCCATTGCGCCTTTTCAGGTGTCGCTCTAACTTTTCCTGCTCGTATGCCTGCTGTAGCAACAGTTGCTGCTGTTGTTGGATGTGTGTATCGTAGTTTTCGGTGCGCTCGCGCAGACTCTTTTGATGTTGGCGCTCCTCTATTTGTTGTTGCTCTAGTTTGTTGGGCTTACCCTGCTTGTTCGCACTACTTTGCTCGTTCTGTTCAAATTTCTTCAATTGCTGCTGCTCTTTCTTGTGCTGTTGTTGTTCCTTTTTGTTGCCATAATACCTTACTTGCTGCTGGTCGTTCACTTTATTATTGTCCGGTTTTATTGCAATTCCAACATCAAAATTACTAGAGTTCTCCTCGAAGCTCACAAAATCTGAACCGCTCTCACTGGCTACATCACTGCCGCATTCGTAGCTCAATTTGAAGTTATCGAAAACAACAATATCACTGTTACTCGCTGTATTGTTGTTAGTGTTATTATTTCTCTTACCGGCACATTCATCGCGGAAGTAGCCGGTTAACTGGGTGGCTTTCATGGGCTCGATGATCACTCTTGGTTCAATGAGGTAGTTTGATGCGTCTCTAGCTTTGCCTATATCATCATCATTACCATCATCATCATCGGCACAATCGTCGACATAGTCGCCGTTCTCAAACTCATCGTCATCGTAATAATTATCATCATCATCGTCTACATCAATATCACAGATAACCGTTTCGAAGGCACTCGCCGTGGGCACTTCGTCCAAGAAAGCAGCAACAGCTTCGTGGCGTTTGGCCGATTCATTGCTTGAGTGGCGGTGCTGGTTATGCTGTTGTCGTTCAGTCTGCTTTGCCGCTTTCAACTCTATAGTCGCAATCGTATGTGAGTTCGCGTTCGCAATTCAATTAACGTTACGAGGAGTAGTAAATATAGTAAATTGAGCGGGTTTTGTGGCGTACATTCATTTCATTTGTATGTAGGTGTATATGCAAAAGAGTAACAAATAAAACAATTGCATATGAATAAATGACAACGCACCAACAAAAACAAAAATATTAGAAATTAAAAATGAAAAAATCAATTTGAATTGTATGTATTACGGGAAAATGCGTTTGGTCACTAAATATTTTTATAGCAACTAGTGTAATGAAGTGATTTTCATACATACATACATATGCATCAGTACATTGTATATGTATATGCGTATGCAAATGCGCGTAAATATGTATGTGCATATGTCAATAAAGAATATTTATTTATGTACTTAATTTCATCAAGAGGCATTGTGCACAAAGAGAAGAAAAAACGTATACAAATTTCAAATGATTTTTCGGTTAATTGCTTCAAATTGTGTGTTGATATGCGAGATCGAAACGAAGCAAACGAAAAATGTAGAAACTATTAATTTTTTAGCAAAATAATAGTTTTACTAAAAAAAAATATAAAAAAAAACAAAATGTGACAAAAATTAAAATGTAAATGTGAAGTTCAAAATAAGAATGCGAAACCTCAAACAATTTAAATAAAAACACAAAAAAAAAAATTTAACAAAAATGCAAATTTCAATGTGAAGCTCAAAATAAAAATGCGAAATCTCTGAAGATCTTAAACTAAAAAAAACAACAAATTGATTTTTAGAGATTTCTGGAGCCAATTTTAAAGGATAAAATAAAAAAATTTTGATGAATAATAAAACTTAAAAAATGTCACCCTTAAATGACCAATTTTTGATTTCTTAGCGCAAAAAATATATTTATTGTCTTATTTAACTTCTATGCAAAAATTATCTGACATTGAGTATCGGATAATTGAAATAGAATTTGTTTGGTTGTTAGTTGACTGCTGGTCGATTCAGCTGGCCTTTAAGCAAGAAATTCGTCTCGTATTTATATTGACATACATACATGAACTTGTCTCAAAATAATAGCAGCGCGACGAATTACCAAGTTTTACTTCGCTTCTACGACAGTCGGTTCGACGTTATCGAAACAACCCCGAGGACCAAGGACTGTCACTCCAGCAGCATTCCCCGTATGTAAATATGAGGAATGTTTATGCTGCTACCACAACAACAACGACAACACCAACAACAATAACAAAGTTTTTACTTATTTCTTTCGTGTTTATTTCTTGCAGTATTTATAAAAGAAAAATGCATTCTACAACTAAAACCATACAACCTAAAACTTTATACAAAATTCACAAAAATTTCACAAATTTAAAAATAATGCAAAAAAAATTCACTTTTTAATAAAAATTCTTAGAAAATTGCTTGCTATGCAGTTTTATAACTAATTCCATTTTAGTATAAAAAAATGTAAGTTTGAAATCACTCAAAAACTGCGCTGATTTTTTATGATTGTTTTTTGGATTCGATGTTGATACCAACATCGACCTTCTCCAAGTATTCTTTGGCGGACCGCAACCTCTGCTCCTTTGCGGGTTCCAGTCCAGTGCCACTCCCGCGATGCTATCTGGTGGTTTTCTAAGTTTGTGTCCTATTCATCCTATTGATTGTGCTTGACTCTCATAGCCTTCATCTCCACTCCACCAGTGGGTGCGAGTGCGACTAGTTTGTCCACCTTCGCTTGCATGTCGGTGAGTTTGTGGAAAGGAGGCAGATGCCATCGCCGAAGTTCAGGTCTCCATACGACGCCTCTTTCGTGCAGGGCCAATCTTGATATACTAAATTTAATGGGCTATAAAACTGCATACTCAGAATATTTCTAAAAACTCTTAACAAAATGATAGAAATTTTTATGTTTTTTTTTTTTTTAAACTTGCTAAAGTTTTGTGAATTTTGATCAAAGTTTGGGTTGGTTTATGGTTTGGGTTATATGAATTATATAGTTTTTGTTGTAGAACTATCTATACTATTTAACTATACAACATTTTATACAAAAAAATAATTAAAACTTGATAATTCGTCGTGGTCCTATTATTTTGAGCACAAGTGTATGTGTATAAGAAACAATATTTCTTGTTTGGGAAATGTTGCAATTCATTGGCTTAAAAAAAGATTAAAAAATACTAACACAAATTACTGCACTTCGCATTTGGGGAGGTGCAAATATAAAATCTATATGCAGATCGCACCCGATGAAGTTACAATGCGCTATTCGAAAATATTTTCCATGCATTTTGTTTCTATAAATTTCTCATGTACCAAAACAAAAAAAAAACAAAAATATTGCTGACGCCCTGGACAAATGCTTCGTATTTTATATGAGAATAGAACAAGAAAAATCAAATCCTTTCAAAGTTATAAGTAGAATAGAGTAAAATATATACAAGGTGGCGAAAAATTTAACATCCAATTTTGTCTTTCTTTTACTAACCAAAAAAATATTGAGTGCGGAAAGATCTTTATTTTGACCTTTACGCGCTCTAGTGCTTGTCTGTTTGCGTATTGCAGCTGTTTAGTTCAAATATGATTGACTTACAATGCCATTAGCAAAAACTAAAAAAAAGATGTTAAAAACAAAAATTTTTTTAAATAAAAAAAAATAATAAAAATAGGGGGAAAAAATAAAAAGAAAATAAAAAAAAATACAAAAAACAATATGTATGTAAAAAAAATGAAAATATTAAAAAAAAATAAAAAATACAAAACAAAAAAATATATAAAAAAAATACAAAAACAAAAATAAAATTAAAAAAAATAAAACAAAAAATAATACAAAGCTAAACCCAAAAAAATAAAAACAAATAAGTAAATAAGTAAAATAGAAAAAAAACTTAAATAAAAAAATAATAAAAAAATTAAAAATAAAAATAAAAAAGGAATAAAAATAAAATAAATAAAATAGAAAAAATAATAAAATAAAAAAGAACAAAAATAAAAAAAAATAAAATAAATAAATAAAATAAAAAAAAATTAAAAAAAACAATTGAAATAAAAAATTATAAATGAAAATAAAATTAAAAAGAATTAAATTATAAAAAATAAACTAAATAAAATTAAAAAAAAAATAAAAAATTAAAAACAAAAATTAAAAAATTAAGAATATAAATAAAAATATAGAAAATAAAAGTAGGAATTAAAATAAAAAAAATTAAATTAAAAAATAATGAAAAAAATTAAAAATAAAAATTAAAATAAAAAATAAAAACATTAAAAATAAAATCAAATCTATGAAACTCTGTTAGTTTCCTATTGTTTGATTTATTTCCTATTGGAAAAGTTTGTTTTTTTTCACTAAAAGGGAGTTGGTTTTTGTGCACTTTTGTGTGGAAGGAGAAAAAATGTAAACTTTTATAGTTGGTGCTTTGTATTTGCAAACAGAACAGATGGCATTGTTGTAGCGAGAAATGTTAATCGGTGTATGAACTGTCTGTTCACATACATACACTATGGAGCAAAAGTGAGCACTTTTTTAAAAAATCAGCAGAAATTTTAATACCGCTTTTAAGTTTTTAGCGTTATTTATTTTTTATATTACTATACTTAGGTGTAAGAACTTATTATTAATTAATAAAAACCAAAAAAGGACATGTGTTCAGTTTTGCACTCGCTTCGAAATTCAAATTTAAATATACATAGTTAAAATTTTAATAACTCGTTATTCCTCCTTTTGCCTTTATTGTTGCACTCACACGTTTCGGCATGCTTGCTATTAAGTTTTGACACGTTTCTACCGGTATTTCTTCCCAACTTATTTGAACTCTTTCCCACAGTTCATGAATGCTATTTGGGTCCTCATCAAAGTTACCTAACCGTCGTATCACTATAGACCACAAGTTTTCTATAGGATTGAGGTCAGGGCTTTGAGATGGCCACTCAATGGTCTCGTAATTCTGGGTTTTTAGAAAATTTCGGACGAGCTTTGAGGAATGCTTGGGGTCATTGTCCTGTTGGAAAATTACTTCATTCTCTGGAAATTCCATTTGACCCAAAGCTACCGGCATATTTTCGTACAGAATTTGATGATACACCTCTTTTGTCATGATTCCTCTAATAAGCTCTAACGGTCCTACTCCGAAATAGGAAAAACATCCCCAGGCCATCAGTGATCCGCCACCATGTTTAACCGTTTCTATTACCTGATGACTCTGGGTGGCTCTTCCTGTGTCAGACCAAAAACATCGTATGCCATCTGAGTTAATCCGATTAATTTTGCATTCATCAGGCCATATTACTCGTTTCCAGTCTTCTATAGTCCAATGCTGATGAGCTAAGGCAAATGACATTCGGCCCTTTCTGTTTTTGACAGAAAGTTTTGGCTTTTTGGCGGCAAAACATCCAACATCATTTAGTGCCCGATGCGCGGTCCAAGCAGTAGCCTTACTTCCTATGCTTTCAGCAGCTTTTTTTTGGTGTTTTGGTTTTTCCAGCCATTAAACTTCTGGCCATGTGCCTTGCATCTTGGTCAGATAGGATACAGGGGCGGCCATTTTTTGCACTTGGCCCTTTTTAAATTTAATTTAATTTTCATCACCATAGCTTCCGTAGCTCAGAAGCAATTTGTCTCGTTTATTTTGCCTTCTAAAATTAATTCCCCAGCTTTTACCACTTTTTCATTATTAATTTTTCGCATTTTTCACAAAATATAAATTTTACTCACGAAATGAACCTTAATGAATGAAAACCACAACGCAACAGAAAAATAAAGGAAGTAACGAATACAAATCTATCGAAATAAATAAACTTGTTGTTGGAAAATAACGGTTAACTTCCAAATCATAAGGGGAAATAGAGTGAGGGCAAAAGTGATTACATGTTGCTCTCAAAAGATCGCTGCTTGCAAATTCTTCTGTTATACTATAATTGTTGTTTTTGTTTCCGAGTATTTTGTAACACACTAATTCCAAAACAGGTGGTACCAGTTTTAATAAAAAAGCATGCATAGCGCTGAAATTGATTATAATACAGCTGAATTGTAATTTTGTGATCACTTTTGCTACATAGTGTATATAGGGTATTCAAAAATGTATTGTAAGTGTCGTTTTTTTGTATGCCAAAAACTTTAAACGGCTAAAAATATATTTCAGATGTTCGGAAGTTACCATAAAGGCATACATATAATGCATTTTCACACCATTAAAAAGTAGTTGGTTGTGGTTTGAAGTCCTGTAAATATTTACTTAACCGTTAAAAACTTTTGGACATATGACAATACGACATTTATGACAACTTGTGAATCACTTTACGTATGTAAGCAAACGTTATAAATGTAAAGTTACGGTCAATTATTTGCTTCAACCTCTAAAAAATAGTTCTTCGGCCTTTAGTAAACATTTTTAGGATCATTTCAAGATTCTGAGTATGCAGTTGTTTCTACTTCCTATCATTATTATTATTTTTAATTAAGTAGAATATACAAATTTAAAACTTAATATAAAGCAGAGTACGAGTACGGAGAGTATTTGGCATTTGTGAACTAGACAGCTGCAGTAAACAAAGATAGACGTAATGCAGCGCGTTAAGGTCACAAGAGAGATTTCTATCACTCAAAATCATTTTGAAAAACAAAATTGGATTATTAATTTTGCGCCAACTTGTAGTTAGTACTTGAAAAAGCGCAGAGCAGAAAGTTGAGAGCTAAAGTTGAAATATGGTATTTCTAAATTTAAAAAATTGGAATTTAAAGCGTCCAGTTCATTCATAATTTTTAAAGAAATCGGCATTGAATTCCACACATATTTTGATAACACTTACAAAAAGCAAAACGCACAGTGACCTCAAAAAGTAAAAAACAAAAAACGATTGCTTCCGATTACAAACTTTCAATGGTAACAAAATGTTGGTTTTTTTGTGTTTTTGTATGTAGATAGACAGTAGGCCGGGTCGATTTGTGGGGAGTTCCAGGGGGTGTGCCACTGGCATGGGTGGATTGGCCGTCCAAAATTAGTATGGGTCGGTCATACATTTGGACTCGATTGGAGCACTCTAATTGGGTCAAAGTGGGATTTTTCGTTCGACCCAAATTGGGGGACATCAGAATTCGTTTTAGAGGTATGGTTCCTTCGGCAAAGTTTCTTATTTTGATCCCTAGAATATGATTTTCACAGAGCAATGAGCGATTTTTAAATCGACCAGCCCTAATAGACAGTATTCAAAATTAAAAGTATATAGCACTTTTTTCACAAAAAGAATATACAAATATTTAAATGAATGTTTGACCAAAGTTCGACTCTCTTTTGCTGAAACCGCACTATTTTTTGGGGCAGAACATGGCTCAAAGCGAGGCCAAAGTTCTCTAGTTATACATAATATTTTAAAGTAGTCGTAAAAAAATGCTTGTAACTCACTGTACATATTGTATATTCTATGTAAAGGGTCTTTCATAAGACATGCCTAGAAGTTTTTTTAACTCTCCGTTAGGCATGCGGGTTTTTTTGACAATGGACGTGAATTTACCATGTTTCAGTTTCAGCTAACGACTTGAGCTTTCAGGTAGCTTCCTAAAATTTAATTTTCTATAGATTTATGGATATAACTTTTTAAAAAGAACAGGACGAAAAAAGACAAATCCGGGTGCCCAACGGAAGGTTTTAAAAAGGGTTTCATACGGAGTGTTAAAAAAAACTCGTAAAAAAATGTATATTCTTTTAGGTTTCACTATTTTTTATTCAAAAAACGGCTCTTAACAATTATATGTGAAAAATGGCAGCATTTAAATGTCCATCATGGGGACGTCTATTGGCAAAATCCGTCAATCAGCTGATTCATGAATGCCTAATATCGATATATCGATTTTGAAGGATTAAAAGTTTGTTCAGCAGCACTTTGCGCTACAGCAGCCATCAGCAATATTCTCAACAGAATGCCTAGTTTTTGGTTTGCCAGTTCTTTCTCGACAGAACCAGTTTCTTGAAATTTTTTCACCAATCCACTATGGGGATTTTTTTAATTTTTTTGGCATAAATCACAAATTTAAAGATTATGACTTAAATTTTTGCAGGTGAATCAAGTAGATTAAAGTAGAATTTCGGTTTTTGTTTATTTTTTCATTCGATTACGCCTACATCTCCACCCTGAACATGATCTCTAAAATAATTCGACAATTTATAGTAAATTTGTGTTTCGATATATTTCATTTATTTCGCGAATTTGTGCATTCTTAAACAAAAAGTATTTATTTAAAATTAATTAAATAATTTCTTTGTTTTTATATTAAATTTGTCTGGGTGGATAATTCCCTTCCAAAATAGCTTAGGTACATTTTTAAACTGCATATACCTATGTGTTCTAAGAAGAAAGAAAAATATTACGTAACTTACAAACAGCTTATTGAGACTACTTACTACCAATATAAACTTAGTTTTCTTCTATTTTAATATATTCTTCGTCAGAAGTAATCACATCAAGTTCAATATCTTCGTCATATTCTTCATCTTCGTTTTGATCTACATGATCTTCTTCATCTTCTTCTTGATAATCTTTGTCATTATTTGTTAAAATATTTAAAGATGGCGATTGAAGCAGCGCAAAAACTTCTTTTGGTATGTCTTTCTTTTCATTTTTGTTTTGTCGTTCTTTTAAAAAGATAGTGGACAAAAATGGGTCCGAAGTATCTAAGGCTCTGTTAAAAACATCTGTCACATTATCCAGCCGACTGCATTTTCTTGCATTCCCCCTTCTATCGCTCTTATAAAACTTATTTCGGGATTCGGATGCATGTTCCCCAAGACAGCCAACAGGAACCAAGGAGTTTTTTATTATTTGATGACCATGTACTAGTACCTTGTGAACAGTACGAGACATAGGATACCAAGGATAATTATAATTGTACAGTTCAAAAACCTTTCCACAAAACGTTTCAAACTTGCTTGAGTTAATTTCATGCTCACAGGAAATGCTCACTAAAATTATATAGAAGTTTTTCAGTAATTGTTCTTCAACATTTAAAATTGAGCCTAATAAGGCTGCGTCAGAAAATGCCCTCCTTGCTGTGTTGCCATCATTGGAGTTTCCGCTGCCGTTTGGAATAGGCTTGTCTACATTCAGGCCCATTTCCTTTAAAAGTGTCCTTTGTATTAATTGTTTTCGAGCTATTAATTGAGGTTTATCGCAATCTTTAACGTGCCACTTTTTCATCTCGACTCTATATGAAAGTTTCAACACAAACTCGAAAAAGCGGATCCAAGCATGCAAAGGGCTGATTCCATATTGAAGGGCATGTGTTTTGGCCTTGAAAACTTCTGAATTAATATCTTTAATATTAAGTAATTGTGTTGGCTTTGCTCCGCAGATGGGGCAAGACTGGCATGAGTTGCATCCCGACAATATATTTAAAACTTTCCCATCAATTAGGGGCATTTGTCCTAAATATTCCACAAATATCTTTTTACCATTATACCCGTACATATATGATTTCAGATTTCGAATCTCAGTATCCAAGTACTCTTTTTCTGTTAGAATGAGAGCATGACTTTCTTTGATGAATTCAATCTTCAATGGCCGACAAAACCGAACCGAATGGGGTGCTTTATTGACCCAAATAATTTGATCGGTCTCATTAATCAGTTTTAAAGGAATAATTGTTGTTACGAACAATGAATAATCAGACACATTACCATGGTCTTGAAAACGCTGCTTGTACATACTGTGCCCGGTCGAACCATCATATCCATAACTGAAAATTAACTTGCAATGTGTCACGTTTGGAAGTATACCTAGGACCTCATGTTGCATTTCAAGGATGCGGGTAGTTGTATGGTCCAAAAGTTGTTGTAAAGGAACTTGTGCCTTATCTTCAAAATATTGAATGCCGTCTGGTCTTAGTTTTAATTTGGAACTAGACAAATCCTTATAGGGCGGATATATATCATAACCATGTATTTTTGCATTTTGTTTTATATTATTATATTGCTCTTTTGTAAATCCGTTTTCTAACAAAAATGCTAAAGCACTGTCAGCTGACATTTGTTGGGGCTCAGACGAAAAAAGTTTCCTTTTCATTTTACAAATATCTTTGCTTTTTGCCGCAGCTTTTAAAACAGCAACCATATCTTTCTCTTCTGATTTTTTAGCTGAAACTGTAGCAGCATGTAAAAGCAAGGGCAACGAGTTTTCGTGTTCTTGCGAAATTTCTTTTGCAAACTTCCGTTTTAGTCGGGAGCTAGCATTCTCGTAGTCCACCTTTGGACGGCCAACTTTATTTTCGGATACATGATTAATTTCGGTGTTAATTACTAGGCTTTTATCAAGCCATTCTGAATGTTTTTTTCTAAATCTTGACATAACTCGATGACAATGGGGCCAGTTTGTTTCAAAATATTTGACAAAAGCTCGTACTTTTTTATTAATTTGGGCTACCTTAGATTCATTCAGACTTTCACCAATTTTTTTTAATATATGCTGCTTAACTGCGACCTCTGCCCGATTATTTTTGATATAAATATCTAGCAGCTCTACATTTCCGAACGTATATCCCTCTGTAAAAGGCGATTTTATCAAAAAGGGGCAAATTTGTGCAAACAAAGTTACTTACATATTATTGTGGACGTTTTAGTAAGTAACTCTACATTTAAAACTCTGTGCACTTCTGTGCGCCTTGGAAGTTCTATTATACGAAACGCACCTATACTTGTTAAGACTAATTTAAATAATACATATGAATAAAACACGATATACAAAATCTAAACCACACATAATTGAAAAAATGTTACTAAACTATAATCTTATATACCTGGACTATGACCTTCCATTATTTAAATTTGGATTCTTTGTTTTATTTGGATAACTCGAGCAATCAAACTTGTTTCAATGTATTCCACCAAACTGCGCACAAAGCGAACACGATAATCAGCTGACTTTGAAGGCGTACCGTTCAATCAGTGTGACCGTAAAAAATTTTAACGACTAATTTCTCAACTAATTAGGGTATGGTAAAAACAAAAATAAAGCTTATTTTAAAATACAGGATACTTTTTTTTTTTAATATATGCCAAAAAAAACGCCAAAATCCCCATAGTGCAATCTTTGAATTGCCGAACCATTCGGACCATTATTTCCATCAAAAGAATCAAGAATTTTGCGATGCGCTGTTCTTAAAGATCGACCATTTTCCTAATAACTGATAATCAAATTATCGCCTCTTTCTATCGCGTTAAATTACACATCTGGCTACTTGACAAATGTCAAAGATGACATAAAAAAGGTACCATCTTGGAATTATTCACTACTACCATCCAGGCGTCATTTTCGAAAGACCCTTTGCATGCATACATTTTGTTCAACCAAAAAAGGGAAAATTGTTTAACAAAAAAAAAAAAAAAGATCTAAATACTCTGTACAACTATCCGACATAGACAAGTGGGTTCGTGCGTATCTGATATTCTGTTTGTTTCCACTGTGGACAGAAAGCATCAAATAGCGGTCCGCACTTGACAGTCCACAGGCAATGGTAAGCTCTCAGAGTGCATGTCTGCAAAACCATTTGTTGTTTGCAGACTTAGGCCCCACAAATTGTGGACCACGATGTAGAGAATACAGAAACCGAAAAGCGCAACTTTATTTTTGGCGAATTTGACGATAGAGCGAAAAATAAACATACCTTTTGTAAGCAAATGTATGCACGTGCAGAGGTATGTGCGGACAATTCATTCTATATTCCACTCACTTTCCCTTATTCTTCCTCATATTTTTTGTTTTTTGTTATACTGTCGTCATGGCAATCTTGCATTCTATCATTCTTTACCGCGCAATTTGGATGACAAGCCTAAAAATAATAGCCGATAGCCGCTGCTGCTAGTTGCCTTATTTGTGTAATATAATCACTTATGACTATTTTTCATGTAAATAAATAAATAAAAATTTATTTTCTGTATTTATATGGTATTTATTTATAGTTTGATCATAGAAATCCATTTATTTTAAATATGAACTTCCACTACTTTTAAAATAACCAGCTCTTCGTATAAGCCAGGGATCGGCAATCTGAGGCTCGCGAGACACATGCGAGTATTTGCCGGATTCACTTCAAATTTTCACCCAATATTTTTAAGATATTATACTTTAAGAAAATGGAAAAAATCCAATTTTTTGAAAATTCTGACTCTACCCCTAACTCCTGTGTTCTTCTAGATTGCGACAGTGAGGCGATTTATTGCTGAAAGTACTATTTATTAATGGCTCTTTAAAAACTTTAAAATTTTGTAAATTGTAATTTTTGACACTTCCGACTCATAAGGTTGCCGACCCCTGAGAATGTTGTATGCCCATGTTTTTCGTTGGAAGAGGAAATGTTAAAAGTACATCTTTTTTTTAATTTTTTCAACTTCAATTTGCGGTCATTGTGTTCTATGCTACTCTTAATCACTTTTTTAAATTTTTTTAAATTTTATTGCGGTCTAGTCCAGAGCGCATCTATAAATTCTACACCTAAGTATATTCCTGTTCAAAGGTTCCGAAAATAGTGAAATCAGAATGGATTTGCTGACTTTTGTATATAGAACATTACTGTTATAAAGAAAAACTGTTACTGTTATAAATGATTGAGAAAAAGCACGTATTTGCCTAAAAAATCTTTAACAAGAAAAAAAGAAAAAAATTCAAAAATTCAAATTCAACTAAAAAAGTTTCGGTCTCATATTCTTAAACTAAAAATTAATCAATAAAGAAAAAATTCTTGGCGGTCTATAACTTTGCTCGTGAACAAACACGAAAACTGAAAATTATTTTTAAGAGCCTTCAAATCAATAATTCATTCATTGTTGTTACTCATAGTTGTTATTGTTTTCTTGCTATTGTTGTGTCAGCATTCATACAGTCGTAGTAATATTTGTATGCACACACATACATACGAATGTGTGTACGTAGCTGTTGTGCGTTCTTAGCGGGTGGCTTTTGCGGCTTTCGCGACATTGACTAGCTTTCTAATATTACCGACTAGTTTTTTTCTGCTATTCAAGTTCTTTGAAACGCAATTCGTACTACGCGACAGGGCACCGAGTGGGGTGGCAATCAAAGTGATATATGAGTATTTATATATGTAAAAGTAAATATGTGCATGGGCATTTACATATACATACATATGTAGCTAGTTTTATATGGTTACACATATGTAGATATGTATGCAGTAGTTACTTTAAACATCCCCTAAGAAACTTTATTCTATATAAACATTAAGAGTGCACTAACTTTTAGCAATTATGGAAATTTTAGTTGAATCGGTGGAAATTTTCTACCCAACCATTTCACGAGTAATTTGTAGCGCTATCTAAGAGAGGCATTTTGCATTGATTTGTTGCACGTACTCGAATATAACTCGAAAAGTTATGAGAAACTCTTTATGAAATTTGCGTGGATTACTGAACAAGTCTTAGCTATTAATAGAAAAATAAAGTAAAAAATGGCAAAAAGATTTTTTTCTCAAAAAATATGAAAATAGAATTTATAGTTGCGATCTGGTCTGGAGTTTTTCCGATTTTTTTTTAATGTTTGAGAATTTTATTTTTTGTTTTATAATTTTTGAAAAAACAATTTTTGCCATTTTTTTGAAATTTTTTTTCTTTAATTAAAAAATGATGAAGAAAAAAAAATTTGTAAAAATATTTAAACAAATCTGAAGATATTTCACCTTAAGAACTCCTGAACTTTTCAACATTGAATAAATCTCAAAACGAAATTTTTTAAGATATGTGGATCTCTCTGATTTTCCCAAAAAAGTTTTTTTTTTAATTTTTGAGAAATTTTTTTTGTTTTATAATTTTTGAACAAAATATATTTTTTTGCCATTTTTTTGCAATTCTTTTTCCCGAAAATTTGTTTTTGCTTCAATTAAGAAATGAATAAGAAAACAATTGTAAAAATATTTAAAAAATTCGAAAATATTTCACATTAAAAACTCCTATTCCAAAATTTTCAACACTGAATAAATCTGAAAACTAAAAATTTTTTTAAGATATGTGGATCTCTCTATGAAATTTGAAGGGATTACTGAGCATAGTGTCAGAAATTAATAAAAAACATAAAAATGGCAAACAACTTTTTTCTGAAAACCTTTGAACAAATTTTTTTTTCTCAAAAATAATAAGGATATTTCCGAAAAAGTGTTATTTTTTAATTTTATAAATTTTTTTTGGGTTTTTTTTTAATTTTTTTGTCATTTTCCATTTTTTCCCAAAATTTGGGTTTTTTTATTAAAAAATTAAGAAAAAAAATTAAAAAAAAATATGAAAAAAAAATTCAAAGATATTTCACTTTAAAAACTCCTATTCCAAGATTTTCAACACTGAATAAATCTGAAAACTAAAAATGTTTTTAAGATATGTGGATCTCTCTATGAAATTTGAAGGGATTACTGAGCATAGTGTCAGAAATTAATAAAAAACATAATAATGGCGAACAACTTTTTTCTTGAAACCTATGAACAATTTTTTTTTCTCAAAAATAATAATGATTTTTTCCGAAAAAGTGCATTTTTTTAGTTTTTGAAAATTTGTTTTTGTTTTATAATTTTTGAGAAACAGTTTTTTCCCAATTTTTTGCAATTTTTTTCCCCGAAAATTTGTTTTTTTTTATTAAAATATGAAGAAGAAAAATTTATAAAAATATTAGAAAAAATACAAAGATATTTCACTTTAAAACTCGTATTCGAAAATTTACAACACTGAAAAAATTTCAAAAACTAAATTTTTTTAAGATATATAGATCTCTATGAAATGCAGGGATTACTGAGCATAGTCTCCGCTAATAAAAAAATAAACAAAATAAAAAAAGTTTTTCTCAAAAACTATAAAAAAATTATAACATTTTTTTCTCAAAATTATTGTAAAAAAATAATGATTTTTTCCGAAAAAGTGTTTTTTTAATTAAAAAAATGAGAAATAAAAATTTATAAAAATTTTAACAAACTTAAAAAAATTGTATGCCAAGATTTTCAGCACTGAATAAATCTCAAAATTATACACTTTTTTGAGGTTTTCAATTTACTTCAAGCCTACAAATAAACCAATTTAAAAAAAATCGACGACAATGTCCTTGGATCACTTGACATGGAATAGCTCATAGGTGTATTCTGGCTAAAAATCCGTATGAGTATACAGTAGGGTTAGGTTAAATTAGGTTAAGATGGCGGCCGAAAATAGGTTCATGCTGCATTCCCTTAGGGGAGAATATATGTATGATATATGGCGAAAACTAGTGGTCTAAAGCTGCGTGATTTCAGCAATTTCCATCGGTGCCTCTGTTATCAACTCCTTAAAGTTACTCAAGGTAATATATAAAGTGAGAGACAGAGGCCTGAAGCTTTGACACACATAATCAAGGGAACTGAGAAGAATAAACTGAGGTGATTCGGTCTGATCTTGTCCCACACAAATCTCGCAGTAGGGGCTTGCAATTATGTTGACTTTAACCACGAAGTACAGCATACAAAGTTTGTGTTACGTCACACCTCTCTGATGGGCATAGTCTTGTATTCTATGATTCTTGCACTCTAACCCCATGAATTCATATGTGACGTAATTCCAGTTTGATCTGCACCACTGATTGCGGTCTGGTTAGTCTCAGAAAGTTTCTCATCGTCACTCATGGCTAGAAGGATCTTAAAACGATACTTGTCAAGGATATTCGCTTAACATTTCCTGAGCTGTCCAAAAGCGATCTAAATGTAACACTAAAGCGGTAAAATAACTCCTTTTTGCTGAGAAAAAAAACTTTTAAAGAGTCAGATCATTAGCCATGCAGTTTGTGTTCACTTACATCACTCGGATAACGAAATATCCAGATACTATCAAAAAGCATATCAGGCTTTCTCTGACTAATTTCGAGCGCACTATTAATGGGTCTAGGGTTCTCCTTCACCTTTTAAAGTGTTTTCTTACAACCCATTGATTGCTTTTTTGATGGAGGCTACCATCACTTGGGATACACTTAAGTAATTTTGAAGCATAAAACAAATGTAGACTCTTCTGCCTTCCGCCTCGCCTCATCTTTTGCAATTCATTTCGTAAATATTGTGCTGAGAAATTTTCGTTGTTAGCTTTTATTTTATTTGCCTAAATTCAATTCAGAAACTCACCCATTCTCATTCATCTCACTCTAATATTAAACGCTGAGGGTTAACTACCAAGGTTGTCCCCATGTACATATGTATGTATGGAAGTGTACCATTTACTTGTAAACTTGAACATTTGCATGCAGAGCCACAAAATGGAAAACCATTAGCACTCAGCCAATAATTTGTAGTCGCCACACTGGCGTTTCATTAGAAATTATTAAAACCTTCAGACACATTTAATAGTAGCACGCAGGAATAATATTCGACAAAACTAACATATCTACATATGTATGTATTTACAAATGGGAAATTTTACATACAGTGACTTACAAAAGCTATCGTTGCGAGAAACCAACGCGCAGTTGCTGACTGTACACTGGAGCTGATAACTAAAGCAAAGTTAGTCGGCCTTGAAGTTAATGTCGATAAAACAAAATACTTCGTTGGGTCTTTAAGTGCCGCACGTTATGGCAACCGGGAGGTCGGCCCATATATTTTTCACAAAGTGGAGAGACTCAAATAACTACTTGGGGGTAAACCTTAGCAGCGCAGCAGACCACCTAATCGGCGTGAATGATAGACTAGAAGTTGCTAATAGAAATTAGTTTGCGCACCAAAAACTTCTCAAAAATAAATTACTATCGAGGTCGTGTAAGCTACAAATCTACGGGACGCTAATAAGACCAGTAGCAACATATGGCTGCGAAGCATGGGTACTGACATACATATAACTTAAGGAACTACCTTCTCCGCTTTGAGCGTAAAATATTAAGAAATATATTTGAACCAGTAAGGAAAGCTGATTTTATAAATACGCCTTGGAATTACGCGTTCACGAAATATTTATTGCTAGCAAATATTTGCCTGAAGCCATGAAATCAACGACGAGTTTCTGCGGCTGAAAAAATTCTGGTTTCGCAAAAAAAATTATGAAAAACAAAAAATCTCACGAGCTTGGCGAGAATCGCAACGCCACTTAAAATTGAATCAATAAAAATTGTATTGCTTGATTGGATTGAAAAAATACGTCGAGACTCCCTGTTGACTTGTTGATCTTCGTTGATAAGCAAATGTATTTCAAAGCCACAATTCTCCAATAGAGTCATGCAATAGTTAAGAAGTTTAAGCACTAAAGTTCTGGAGAGAACAACCTGAAGTCGCGATTATTGTAGGCGTCTTCAATTCGCCATTTCTCTGCGCGCTCTGTTCAAAAAATTTGCATGAAACAGGATTCATCGCTAGCGAGTATCGTTATACCTCATAAAACTGGTTTAACTCACTATTTTCAATGCTGCCAACTAACTTTCAAGAGAGTTTCATAAATTTTTGGATTTCATCTTTTAGGTGAAAGATCCAAAACGTGAAATTTAGATTCATCTAAAAAAGTTTTATAGGACATTTTATAAGGCTCATTTTTCAAAAATCTCATCCACTGTATTTGCAGCCAAGAGACAGATGCGCCCACGGTATTTTTTATCGTGCTCACGCTCACTAACGTAACCGTACCCCCGTATCAGCTGACACGATTAAACGAATGAGAGCCCCATGTAAATTAATTCTCAACCGTTCCGTTCCGTAGTATCATAGATCGTTGTTTCATCGTGTCAGCTGATACGGGCGCACAGGCGTACGTTTACGTTGGTGAGTGTGAGCCCTATTACTCTTTTTGTGGTTGCGACTTCTAGTGATTTCGATCAAATAAAACCCGGCTTCGACTTTCATTTTATCGAAAATGTATTTCTTTTTCTACACTTTTCTATCTTTCATAGTAATGCCCAGGGTTCTATAAGTAATTTGCTTTTTCCTTTTCATTTTCAGTTTCATTTCTATCCACCCAAAATGAGAGTCATTCGGTAGAAGGGAATGTTTATTATTATTTGAATAAATAAAAAAAAAAATGCTTTTTAATTATGGAAATCTTTATTTTGACCTTTACGCACTCCATTGCTTGGCTGTTCATATACTGCAGCTGTTAAGTTCACTACTATCAAACTATTTACAAAAATTATAAATCTTCCGATAGGGTGATTAATTTTGCGCCACCTTGTAAAGGGTGTTTTTTAAGAGCCTGAGAACTTAAAATGAAAAAAAAACAGAAATATTGTGGAATAATTTTTTTTGTATTATAAGCTGGTAGATAGTTCCATAGCATTTATTTTTTGAAGTTTGTTATGAAATGGTTGACGTACCACTCCGGTACTCCTCAAGTAGCACTTGATGAAGTTTATTCATCTTTTGAAATAATTTGTAGCTGCCATGAGGCCAGGCCATTTTCATTTAAGTTGTTGTTGGTGCTGTTTTAACAGTAATAGAAACCCCGTCAGTGTAGGGTGTATCACACAGGTCGTCTTCGTCTGGCTCATCTAAAGGTAGGGCCAAGAAACATGCTGTTACGACAGGTTGGGTCCAGAGGGAGAGGGGTATTAGATGAGTAGGTTTTAAAGGGCATGTAAAAGGGTGGTTAGCGTCGGGCGGGGTGCCTTCACATGCAGGACATATGTTTGGTATTTTGATATTTTCACTTAATCCGTGAGTCGTGCTTTTGTGTAAACAGAAACGATCGGCTTGAAAGATGTAAATTTGCACGAATAGTTCGTAAGTCACTGTATACGGGTATGTGAGTAATGTCGTATTGCAGACAGAGGTTACCACCCGATAAATCGTTTTATAGGGCAAATAATTTTATGGGCTGCCTTTGTGCGCTGTTTACATGTATAGACTATACACATACTTATATACATACATATACATATACATATATGTATGTATGTATGTATGTACATTTTGGTATGTAAAAGCAAAGTATCTCTGCTGGTATTATTTCACCATTGATTCTTGATCATTTATATACTCACCTTCCTCCTCACGCACTTTGTCCCTGTTGGCACTGTATTTTTCGGTACTGGTTTTCTTTCCATTATCACCTTCTGCCAGAGAAATTAAATTTTTGTTGAAAGCATTGAGTAGTTCTTCAATCGTTTTAGAAGCATTCTATGAAAAAAAGTCAACAAAACAATTTCGTACTTCATTATAACGAAAAAAATAAAACTTAGAAATCTTAAATCTATACAAAAAAAAAAAACTAAAAATTCTTTTTACACGAAGAGCGTAAAAAATACAAATTTGCAATAGGAAACGCATCGAAATCGTCTGCAGTTAATTTCGAATGAAACTCACAACTTACCAATACAGCTGAGAAAGCAATAAAAAGCAACAATTTTGCATAACCATCAAAAACAACAACAACCGGCAGCATAAAGCAGGAATATTAGTAACGGCAACAAAAGCAACAAACAACGAAATACTCAACAAGTAATTCTTGCGCTGTAAGTTTGTGATACGCGAATACGCGAGTCGATAGGAGAGGAAAAACAAGAAAATTGTGCGTTGTGTGTAAAGGGGCAACAGCATATTAAAACAACAAAAAAAAAAAAAAAAAAACGAACAGGTCAAGATCATAAAAGAGTTTGCGTCAAAAGCTGCAGTCAACATAATTGAAGAAGAAATAAACAAATCAACGACCAAAATGGTGAGTAATAAATATATGGGTGAATATGTTTGCAATTTACAGTTATTTGTACAGTGGCGCGAAAGTTAATAGCTTAAGTAACTTTTCAACGGCACTCGGGGGAAGAAAAAATCAATGTGTTTTTCAAAGCAATCTCAATCTTTTGTTTTTGAAATCAAATTTCTTACAGTGTTGATATGGAAACAAGTTTATAGAAAGCATTTTTACTTCAATTAATTCAATTGTTAAACTTATGGTTTCTTTGCTAATTGTGAATTGTGTCTTGCTTTTGCTGACCTTTTGCGCTTTTTTTCGCAATTTGCATGTGAATAGACTTGCTGATTATTTGCTGAAATTTAGTGACTGAATTAATTTGATTTTTTTTTGCCAAAAAAAAAAAAGAAAAACAAAAAAGAAATTTATGAAACATCAAATACTTGCGTATACAGCAAAACAATCATTTTTAATGCGATTTTTTCACAAAACAGCTTAAGTCGACTTAGTGCTTTCTGCATGAAATGCGCTAAATTGTTGCGTATTAATGCAATATTTCATTTAGTATTTGTTAAATTTACACAAGAAAGCATGTCAACGCTTATATATTTTAAACTTTCGAACTTAGCACTTTTCTTCAAGGACACTCCAGTGTTCAAGGAAACGAATGAGCAATGGTCCGGTCTAGACCGCTGCAGAACTGGAAATGTGTTGTGACAAGTCCGAACAGAAAACTGTCAAACTTTCTACGCACACTTGGAAGGAAAGACGTTCGGTTGATGGTCGGTATTATTACAGGACACAACCCATGGGGTCAGCATATGACCACCATTAGAATCATTGAGGACCCAATGTGCCTGTCGTGCTTGGATGAGGCGGATAGCACTGAGCACTTTCTTTGTGAGTGTCCTGCCTTTGCTAGAACACGGCTACGAGTTTTGGGTTCCGATGTCGTGGGGAATGAGCAATATTCGTTCTCTAAAACTGGACGATATCTACAGATTTGCCAAAGAATCTGTAAAAATTCTCACAGGACTAACTATCTTTATCTCTGTTTATATTCTTTCCTATCTCTTTCTCTGATACTTTTCTCCTTCCCTCTATCCTTCCCTCTATCTACCCTCTTTCCCGAGCTTTAAATACAAAAGGCTTTTCAGCCTGAGTGTTGTAGGCGCCAACAAATCTTCTGGTGCTTCTTGGCTCGACCTTTTCAAATTTCAGTTTCAGTACTTTTCAACTTAAGTAAATACGGCAGTACTCCTTTACTTAATATCAATCGCTAATAAGCTGTTAAACTGCAAACATTGAGCGTCGGCTTCTTACTTTAGCGGGTATATCATTTTACAGCAGTCGTTCATAGCAAAAAAAGTTGTATAAAAATATTAAATTTTTCCGTAAAATATTAATATTATTAATACAAGGCCAAACCAGCTAAAGTTAGATAGGCTGATTTTTAAAAGTGCGCAGATAAGGCCAGCTGCATTAAAAATATGTGAAAATATTAATTCAAAAAAGATGGAAAGGCCATAGAAATCGTTTTCAGCTTTTTCCATATCCTTTTCTTCCCTTTTCTGTATGAAAAATTTCTAAAATAAGAACCAAAAGTTCAAGCATTGCTAAATAAAGGCTCTTTATTTAAGGTAAATAAACTTTTTTTCTGGGCATATATGTAGCGTGAGGAAAACAGCGAGAGGCCGGGTCGTATGAGTGATTTTTTGGAAAAGTGCAGTGAAAGTTGCTTATACGCCAAGAGGTTTCATGCAAGACGCCATTGACCAGCAATAAACTAATAAAGGGTGCTTATTTTTAAACGTATTGAATTTTCTACAGAAATATCTACCAAACCAGTCAGACTAAGTAAATGCATGTTTTTAACATTTTTCTGCAGTTTACTGTGCCAAATTACTGTGTAAAGGCTTATAGCCGAATTCTAATGTGCATTAACGGTAGTCTATAATTAACTAAAAAAAAATTGTTTAAAAATTAAATAAAAAAAATTTGTTTAGAAATTAAAGAAAAAAATTTGTCTAAGAATTTAAAAAATAATTTTGTTTAAAAATTAAAAAAAAATTTTTGTTTAAGAATTAAAAAAACAAATTTATTTAGGAATTTAAAAAAAAGTTTTTTTTTTAATTAAAAAAAATGTGTTTAAAAATTAAAAAAAAATTTTGTTTAAAAATTATAGAAAAAAAATTTGTTTAAAAATGTAAAAATTAATTTTGTTATTTGTTATTTTGTAATTAAAAAAAAAATTTTTGTTTAAGAATTAAACATACAAATTTATTTAGAAACTAAAAAAAAAATTTGGTTTAAAAATAAGAAATTCCCTTGAAATTTCCATTATAAAAAAACAAATTTATTTAGGAAATAAAAAAAAATATTTTTTTAAATTAAAAAAAAGTGTGCTTAAAAATTTAAAAAAAAAATTTTGTTTAAAAATTATAGAAAAAAAATTTGTTTAAAAATGTAAAAATTAAAAAAAAAATTTTTGTTTAAGAATTAAAAATACAAATTTATTTAGAAATTAAAAAAAAAAATTTGTTTAAAAATAAGAAATTCCCTTGAAATTTCCATTATTATCAAAGTATGTTAATTCACTTATGGAACTGAGTTAATGCATAACAGAAAATGTTATGTTAACAGTGATAGCCGTATTGTAAATGTAACCATTTTTACAAGATACTCAAGGCATAGCCAGAGGCGTAACTAGATGAATAAAAGGGTACTCGTTAAGATACCCAAGTTTTATAGCAAAACAGTTAACTCATTATCAACTTGATATGTACCTGAGATTTAGTTTATATGCATTCGAGGTAACATTCTGGACAATTTTGTGGAATAACACTAAAGTTGTGCACTAAAGGTTAGAGAGGAAGCTGTACTATAGTCGAGATTGAAGAGATGCATTTATATAGTCTATAATAATTTGGTGATGTACGTCTTTAGATTAATATTAGTAAGGTCAAGAATGAGCTTTCTTTTACAGAGCTTCAACTGCTATTACATTCTACGGGCTGAGAAAACGGGAAAGCTATTAGAGTTAGAAGAAATAAACACCTCTTGAAATATCACGATAAATCGGAGTCTTCTCTCGACCACGAGTTCCATAGCAATTTTTTTTTTGCGTTCTCATGACAGCTTTAGTGGCGCCACATGCTGTATATTTCCATAACAGCTCCTGCACTGGAGTGATAACAGCGATAGAGGTGTATACGTTCGCTTTAGTTGGTTCAACAATTCAAGTGCTTTATTCGTAACTCGTGAATGCTTTGGTTCTTGTGTCATTTCTTCCCTCTCTTGATAGGTGCGATAGTCGCTTACGCGATTTTGACCAAGTTTAACAAAGCGTGCCAGTCGTTTCTTTCTCCTTCTATTCGGCTGTAGTTGGAAACTCCAAGTGAAGCCAAGTTTATCTCCACCTGATCGTTGCAACGCAGAGGTGGTCTTCCGATTCCTCTCCTACCACCAGCTGGTACCGCATCGAATACTTTCTGAGCCGTGGCGCTTGTATTCATTTGGACGACATGGCCCAGCCAAG
This sequence comes from Anastrepha fraterculus, assembly GCA_037575425.1. NCBI lineage: Eukaryota > Metazoa > Arthropoda > Insecta > Diptera > Tephritidae > Anastrepha > Anastrepha fraterculus. The sequence continues at coordinate 858,205 of JAYXIM010053180.1, forward strand.
GAAGCCGCTGGATGCCTTTTCGCTGCACTGTGTCTGTGTCGTCGTAAAGTTCATACAGTTCATTCTTCCAAGATCCAAGCTTCTGCGCTACTTCATCAATTGTACGCTCTTATGAAAAATTGTGTCTGAGCGATTAAGCTTTGCGGCTCGCACAATATTTTCGAGCATCAGCTTAATGACACGACGGATAATCACAATGTCTGAAACCTCGTTAGGTATCAAACGGCTCGGAGAGATGCTTCCCAAATCTGACGGTAGTGCTGGTATTGAGTAACGTCACTTTGCATAGCCGTATTAGGTTGCGTCATTTCACTGGTAATATATACATACATATATATTTTCCTGCCGTTCCTAGATGAAGCATAGAGCTTCAATAAACAATTTGAAATTGGATTTATTTAGAGCTGGGAACTTCACTTGCCGTCAAGAGCATCCTGCTTGTAGCGCTTCTGCTTCAACTATTTACCTTCACGTGCTCGATGGTCTGCCACATCTGCGGCTTCCGCGTGGGCTCCAATCTAGAGCTGCTTTGGAGATGTCTTCATTGGGTTTCCGTAAAGTGTGGCCAATTAATTTCTACTTCCGATGCCAAAATTTTAGTTAGTTATTGGAAGGTCGTAAGCCGTAGGAGTAATTTCTCTTCAATGCCCACTCTGTGGTTTTTTTCTAACCAAACTGATCGGAGAGGACACACTACTGCCTGCCTTCTAACAATTCACTCACTTTCACATAAGAGTTTAGTTGCTACTCAGGAAAGATTCGACCAAAGGAAGTTTTAAGCTGTTTGAACTGATTGCTACGGACCTCTGGTAAGTTGCCTCATTCTGGATACTTTATTGAGGGCAGGTATTTGCGAAGAAAATAGTTCACGAAATATTGCTTTAGAAATGTGCTGCGTTAAAAAACTCATAAGAAATGCTTCAATCGGCCCTTTCTAAATCCTTTTCTGAAAGCCCTTTTGAGTTGTAATAAGCCCACAATTGATCAGCTGCTCCTTTCAAATACATTCAAACTAAGTCTTTTATGTGGTTCAATGATAGATTTTATCAGCTATAGCCCCTTCCAATTGAATTCAATATTTTTATTTTAACATAAATCTTTTTAAAGAAATCATGTTAAGTAGATTTTTCACGCCAATCCATTTATCTTTGACTGTCAACCGCTTGGCAACACAACGCAAAATCGCAATTTTGACCAATAGTTGATTATCGGCTTAAAGTGTTAAATAAATTAACACTCGAATGCCAATATGCAAACAAAGAAAAAGTTAAAGCAAAGAAAAAAATCACAAGCAAGAGAAAATAAATATTTAAATCACTTAATTTCAAGTTGAGCGGAATTTCTAAAATTGACCAATATTTGCGAAAAGTAGTGACGCAATTCGGTTAAAACAGCGAAAGGTATTTAGGTATGAAATTAAAAAAAAAGAACTAAAATTATTTCGAAAATTGCTGCTTTATTGATTTGTTTCAAATAGCAAATAAGAACAACTTTGCTGTTTTACGAAGAAGAAAATATTTGTTCAGTTTTTTGGGTGAACTAAGTACTTGGCGCGATTTGTACATTAATGCGGGCTTTTGCAGTTTTAATACACCTGCTCACTTGTGCGCTAAGGTTTTATAATTCTGTTAAAGAAAAGTGTTTTTTTTTTTGTTTTTTTTTTTAAGTTTTCATTCGAATCGATACAATTTTAATTTTACGCAAAAATAATGCATTTCTTTTCACCAATCTAATATGCATGAACAGTCAGCGTCAAAAGAGAGCATAGGTACATACATCTCGATGGAGAGGTTAGTGATGTGACGCCTAACGTGGTACCATTACTTTGCTCTCAGCCAGCTTGACAATATCAGCTGAGTTTCGTGACGTCAACCAGTGCAAGAAACCTTAGTGTGACCAGATTTCCATTAACTTAATTTAGAATTTTTTTGTTCTCTAGCGTCGGAGTTTTGCACGTTAGCAATGGCGAGTAGCGTAGGCGATAGAACAATGAGCTGTGTGAGCTTTACGACGACAAAGACATAGTGCAGCGAATTAAGATCCAGCGGCTTCCTTAAGTCGTCCGAATGGATACAAACGCTCCGGTTCTGAAAATATTCGATGCGGTACCAGCTGGTGGTAGTAGAGGAAGAGGAAAGCCTCCTCTTCGTTGGAAAGATCAGGTGGAGAAGGATTTGGCTTCACTTGTTGGGTCCAATTGGGGCCGGTTAGCACAAGAAAGAAACGACTGGCGCGCTTAAACTGTTAAACTTGGCCAAAATTGCGTAAGCGGTTATCGCGCCAATTAAGAAGAAGAATCGTCTGAATAAGTTGGCAATTGAAAGGTTGGGGGAAAAATGTCAAGAAATGGTTCTGTCGAGGATGGAAAAAGGCAGATAGACTAGCAGACTAAAAAAATGGACGCTTTATGCTGCTGTAGCGCAAAATGTTGCTGAAGAAGCTTTAATCTTCAACGCAGATATCTCGACGTTCTTAATAATTAGGTATTCAGGAATTCACTGTTTGACGCATTTTATCTGTAGGCATTTAAATGATGCCATTTTTCACATATAATTGTTAGAAGCTGTTTTTTGAATAAAAAATGTTAAATAAATAGCCCAAATTTTTACATATTTAATTTTAAAACAACATCTAGGCGCGTCTTTGTGCTTTCGTATAGTTCTCTGGTCATCTTATTTTAATTACAACTCAGTTAGAAGTAAGCTGAGATTCAGCTGATCTTTCTCATATACGTAATTTTAGAGCATTTTTCATTATGCGTCAAAAATTAATTTTTCTTAATAATTCAGTTTAACATTTTTCGATCTAAACAAGCGATTTTAGTTTTTAGTGATGTTTTGTTAATTGATGATAAACACGTTGCTGTATTTGTAGAGCAGCCAACGGTTGCATTTATTATTTTTATTTATGTTTCTTATCTTGAATTCTCACACTAAAAACCCCTACACACATTTGCATATACCTATGTACATATGTATGTATGTAGCGAAGTATTTAAAGGGTGCTTTTTATGTACCAGCTTAATTTTTTTTAGCTGTAATTTCGATTTCAATGACATTTGTACTCCTTTTGCATAGATTCAATCATTTTATTTAAATAATTTAGCCGTTGTGAGTTTCTTGGAATCTATTTATAATTAAATAAATTAATAATTTCATATGTGAAGAACTATTTTGAATAAAAATTTCCTTTGCTGGGAGTTAAAGTTAAGACTGATCGAGAATTGAACCAACGTATGCCATAAAAGTTGGCATTAACAGAGAAATGGTAAGCCATCTTTTATTGCAAGCACTGTGCGAGTTTTAAAATTTTTTTGAGGCAAAGGTTTTGATCATTTTATTTAATTGGCGACTAGTTACAAAATATATACATTTTTTTTTGGTGGGCTAGGTAGGGCTCAAAATGCCTTCGCACTTACAGCTACCGTCGTCTACTGCGTTGTTGTTGTTTTTGTAGCAGTATAAACATCCCCATTCATACATATATGAGGAATGTTGCTGAAGTGACAGTCCTTGGCCCGATATAAATCCGGGTTGGTCCGGTAACGTAGAACCGACTGTCCTGGAAACGACTGCGTCGTGTGGTGTGTCCACTAAAACGATCCCTCCTCTCCTTCTGGGGAGACACCCTCCCGAAACTGCTTTCTATATTACTTCGGGAGCGTCCAGAACGGCATCCATGAAGAACCAATTCTATTCACATTCCAATTCTATCCGCGTTACAGCTGTCCTCGCGTTCGAGCATTTTGCTGGGTATGCTGCTCGGTGCGATGTCGCCAATCTGTTCCCTCAGAGCATTTATTTCCGCGAGCCATCTGTTACAACTAAAAAACGTGTGTTCAGCGTCAACGCTCAGCGGTTCGCAGTATAGGCACTTGGAATCGGTTATCTTGCCCATGCGGTATAGGTATCTCCGGAAGTATCCGTGGCCTGAGAGTAACTGAGTGAAGAAGTAGTTCACTTCACACATTTGTCAATTGATGGAATAAGTTTTGCGGTTCATTTGCCACTCTGTTCAGTGTCCCATCGGCTTTACCACCGCAACATGGTTTGGCATCTCCATTCTGAGAAGTTAGTGATGACGTGTTTCTTCTTGGAGTCCCAGGCATTCATTCGCTTCCGGGCCATGAGGTCGCCGGTTATCTGCACGCTGATCACGAAAATTACAAAATTAGCGAGCAATTTCCAGTGAGTTTGTATACAAAAAAATTAGTATAGGGATACTCTTCTTAAATATCCACCATTTTGTTAGATTGGCTCCAGTTTTCGCAAAAATAGTATTTAAAAATTTCCCTTGGGGCCACTGAAAGCGCATTTAAAAACAATTTTACATACAAACACAAATTTTGATATAAATAAATGTTTAATATAGCGCCCAAATCAACTATCAAAATCTTTGCTCAAATTTTGAACTCGCAATGTAGAATTAGCGAAGTATTGAAAAATTTAAATTGAAAAAAATGTATACAAAACTCTATTTCATTTGAAAATCATTCAAAAAATGTAGATCTTGACCATAAAATACACCCTGTACATAAGCAACTTTATCTATAACATGCACATACATATCTAACATGTTAAATATCGGTGACGTACCGTAAATTGAATTCTGATCAATAAAATTTTATTCTGCGAATTTTGGCGAAAACGATAAGTGATTGTAGAAATAATCTGGTTATTGTTGTATTTGGTGGACGTAAAGAATTAATAAAGCGGCACACATACACATGCATACCCACCTACCTGCATACCTGCATACCTGCACTTAGTATTCGTTTGGGGAAAAATAAATCTATTATTTCCTCGGTAGATGACTGTTGTGATTGATATCTCGTAAAGTATCGATCAAACCATTTAGAATTTATGCTCGTGGTCAAGGTGACATTTCACACTAAACAAATTCTTTTGCTGCTTTTGATTTGTTCCATTCAGTTGTGTGTTACAGGGTGCTAACAATGGAAGTCAACAAAGAGAAAATGCGGTACATTTTACAGTTTTTCTTTGTCAAAGGCGAAAAGGCGCAAATGCAAGCCAGGCCGCTGAAATTGTGAATGGTGTTTATGGTGCCGATACTGTAACAGCTAATTACGTGCAATTTTGGTTTCCTCGATTTCATTCAGGCATTTTTGATGTTAAACAAAATGTCGATAAAATCACAAATTTTATTTAATGAGACAATTTGACATAGAAAAACCTTAATTTACAATATATATCTGATATTTGAGTACATTCAACCGTCCAAATAATTCAAAACTTCTAATGGCGATGAAAGCGATAAAGAAAATATCGAATATCAATTTTGAAACATTCAAAATTATTTTAAGGCCTTTCAAATTTTAAAATAAAAATTAAAAAAAAAGTAAAATTTTTTTGTCTTTTAAATTTTATAGACTAATAGCATGGAAAATAATTTTTAATGATAACTACGTTTGCATGCTCGCAAACACTGAAGATTTTTATTCAAAGTAAATTTCCATAAGTTGGAATCAGTTAAAATCCGATAAATCGATGTTTTGGAGATATTCAACTCCAATTCCATGAATTTTGATCACGATTTCAGTTCATTTCGATGGAGTTTTCGGTGATTACTGATTTTGGACTGTCCGTATATTCATTGTCATTTATGCCCTCACAACCATCTCTGAAACGTGCAAACCAGTCATGAACTCTGGCACGAGATAGACAACCATCGTCATAAACTTTTCCATCAATTCAAATGTTTCGGTAATCGTTGTACCGATTTTAAAACAAAATTTGATATTTGCTCTTTGTTCGAAACTCATTTTTGTATCGATGACACAAACATACTGACACTTTAGACGCAATAAATTCGCTTCCACTCAAGTCAGGTAGGGATGTAACTTCCACTGCACTAACTCATAAAAAAGATAGCGCGATCAAAAACATTCGGGGATGCTTGGCCGAGCTCCTCCTCCTTTTTGTGGCGTATGTCTTGATATTGTTCCACAAATGGAGGGGCCTACAGTTTTAAGCCGATTTCAAAGGGCAGAAGTTTTTTTTTTTAGGAGCTTTTTCATGGCAGAAATGCAATAGGAGGTTTGCCATTATTGCCATTGCCCATTTAGACTATGCTTTTTTTATCCTCTAATATTCATATTTTTTATATAAAAGTATAGCTCATTGTTTAAAAAAACCATATACATATGTACATAAATCCGATTTTAGATGTATTCCAAAAATTAAAAAAAAAATCCCACAAACTTCCCATCCCAATTCTACGGTTTGTATTTAGAATTTCTAAAAAGATTTTTGGCATGCAGTTTTATAGCTTATTAAATCTTACTGCAATAAAATGTAAGTTTAAAGTTGCTAAAAAATTCCCTAGATTTTTCATTTTTTTTCCTTGATGGTGTTGCGCAAAGGGGTGGGGTTGTGCACAGGTGCACAGATTAACTCCATAGTGACGGTGTGTCATTCTAACTGTCATTTTAAGATTTAGTACTTTAAAGCGATAAATACAAAATTAGCTTTCAATGCCAGCTATTGAATTGAGAAATAAAAATCTCATAAAATATTTCATTCGGATGATTTATAACAATTTCAGTCACTGTAAAGGGTACGCCAACTAGGTTAGTTACAATACTTTTTATTCATGTCTGAGTGTTTTACTGCTAATTATGTTGTCTACTTAGGCACCTCGATAGTTCATTCAAAAGTTAAATGAAAAAGTTTTTAAGATTTCGTGTGATGTTTTGTAGCTTTATTTCTAATTGTAGCTTTAATGTTGAAAATTCAATGGTGACGGCTGAGACTGGTTTGGCTTGCGTGGCGTCTGCGACAAGTTGAGTATGATTAGTAATATTTAGTAAAAATTAAGCTTTGTTCTTCTATTGACCCTTTATTTCGGAAAAATATTTGGATTTTAAAAATACATAAAAGTTTATGCCACCCAACATAGCTAATGGCGGGTTAGGTTGCAGTGTCAGCCGTTCTCTACGAGAGTGTAGAGAGGCACATCGGAGGAACTAAGCGTCCCATTGGTATGTCACTTGAGTGAACTCTAATTCCCTAATTCGGGTAACTTAAGTTTCACAAAAGATAAAACCATTGATTTTTTTAAGAAGCCCTGGATATATTCCGTAAGTTTGCTAAATAAACATTCAAGGAAAGACTCGTTAAAATAGAAATGTCGCGTCGTTGGCAGAGATAATACTGCTTGACGTTTTTGTCATAGTTGTTGTAGCAGCACACACATTTCAGCTTGGAGAGGTGAAATCAACAGTTGTCGTCGTTAAAATCATCTAAGAATAGGATCAGGAATTCCTTAAATTCTTCATTTCCACATCACCACTTTCTGGAGCAATTAAAAGCTTCCTCCGTCCTGGACAAAAGGCATCATCGTGAAGCTGCCCAAGAAAGGCGATCTGCGTGACTGCTGCAACTGGCGAGGAATAACCCTACTTAACACCATCTACAAAACTGTAGCCGTAATCATACAAAGCAAGCTCAAAGATATCGAACTACCTTAAGAGACGAGCAAGCTGGTTTTCGCCTTCACCAAAGCTGTGTTGATCAAGCCAACACACTTCGGATTATAGTAGAACAATAAGTTGAGTGGCAATCCCCGCTTTACATGCTGTTAGTAGACTTTAAGAAGGCGTTCGATACTATCAAACGAGACGCAATATGTCTGTCATTGAATAGGAAGGGAGTTCACGCCAAGATAATCTGGGGGAGTTCGCAAATCTAAACTACGAATATTCGGCTCATGCGTGATGTCCGTACTTTTGTAGGGAAGCGAAACATGGCTGGTCTCTAACACCATCACACTAAGGCTACAATCCTTTAACATCAAATGCCTCCGCATCATCTGCAGAATGTTCTGGCCAAAGATCATTAGTAACGACGCACTGTGGAGATTAACGAACGAGGAACTCATCCTAAGGCAAATCAAATGCAGAAAGTGGTGATGGATAGGTCACACATCGAAAAAACCACCAGATAGCATCACGAGAATCCGTAAGGGAACAGAGGTCGCGGTCGACCAAAAAACACTTGCAGAAGGTCGATGTTGCGCGAACTAGCAGATGCCGACATCTCATGGGACGATACAAAAACCACAGCACAAAACCGTGTACGATGGAAGAGTCTTGTCGATTCCCTATGCTCCCTGTAGGAGTGAGCAAGGAAAACAAAAAAAAAAAAATATAATGACCCATGAAATTTTAAGCGGCTAAAATTCGCTTGGATGTTATTAAAGCTGTTTTGAATTTTATTCCATGTAAAAATGAATTTTTTGGCGAAGGAAATGCGTGCGCACGTTATAAAAAAATATATGAAGAACCAAAGTGTTAATAAATAGCATTTATTATAGACAAAAAAAAAATATTTATTATAGACAAAAAAAAATCGTCATCGCAATGTTTTTTTTAATTAGCGCAATTCGTTGGTAAGCAATTTTTCTAAAAAAATCATATTAAAATGTGTAAAATTAAGATGAAATTAATTGAATTTTTTTAATTTTGTATAAAGTTCGAAAGTTTAATTTGTATAGCTTTGGATAAAAGGTGTTAAAACAATTCAACAAAAAAAACAAAAAAACATTAAAAAAAACAAAAAACATAAAAAAAAACGTTTGGCCCTTAAAACATTTTAAGTATGACAAAAAGAAAAATAGTAATAATTATGCATTCACTTATGCTCGCAACTGTACCTATGAAGAAGTATTTTTTAATGTTGTCCTGTATAGCATCAGAATGTCATCTTTCACTTCCAAATTTAAAACACTTGGCAGCACTTTTTCATATGACCACTTCGTTTCTGCGAACAATTCGAAAAATTTAGCATTTTGATTATCCCCTACTTTTTTCACGTTCGATTCTAAAATAAGTGTATACGGCGAGAAAATTCTGAGTTGAGTTCTAAAAGTGCTACTGTCAACCAAGGCAAAGGAGGCAAATTTTCTACCTTGAGACACTTTTTCAAGGGAGTTGGTTGCCCTGGAAATCAGCTGACTGTTTAAAAGCGTTCGTATTTAGAAATGCGTGTGCCAGTCAAAGATATACGAGTATACATACTATACATATTCGCGGTGTTTTGCGCTCTTTTTTGAACAGGCAAAAAAAAAAGCCTTTTTACAGGGTTGAGCTCAACATTGAACAATTTGTACACCGGCGAAGGGCAACATTTCTTCGTAGAAACGAAAACACCATTATTCTTCCCAAACCTGATTTCCTTAGAGCATCTTTCATATAACACCCTTCTTTTTCAGGCATGCGCGCGCTCTTTGTTGTTGTAATAGCAGAATAGTATCTAATAAAGGTTTGCGGAATGCTGCGGCAGCGAGAGTCCTTGGCCGAAAATAAATCCCATTTATTCCGGTAACGTGGAATCAACTATCGTGGGAGCGTTGCTCGTATTCCCCGTTGCCGCTGCTTGCGTAGATAACGTCATAAATTTATTTTAGCACACTACTGTAGTTCTCTATTACTCGTTATTTTTTTGATCTATTGTAGAATGTTATAAAAATTTACTCTTTTGTGTCTGCACCTACATTTCAACTCAAATTCGTAAATTTTTTTTCTTTTCATTTTGACTGATATCTACGATTAGCATGGAATGATCCATGTATTGGCACATGATTTATTCAATTCGACTTTCAACTTTATTGGAGCACTCAAATTGGTAGACCCACAAAACAAAAAAACAAAAAAAAAAAAAAAGCAGCAGACGCGCATTTAGAAAAAAGAAAATAAATTAAAACCACACTCGGACAGCACGGTTGTTGTTTTCTTTTCCAAAATTTGATTGCTAAGCAAAATTTCATAACCGGTGTTTGTTCATTTGGTTTATTTGTTTGTTGTCTTCCATTTACTCTTCTACGAGTCCATTTTTGTTTTATATTTCTTATTTTCTTTTAATTCTTATTTTATGTATATTACTTATACATCTATTTGCCTCTGTGTATGTTTCTTTGCTAACTCTGGCGATGATCTAACTGCAATAAAAATAAGGCAAAAAATAATAATAAATAAAATGTGCGATGATTGTGTACAACAGCATTTAGTAGAATAGTTTGAAAGTCATTGGGCGATGGCTGGGCGGGCAGCGTGAAGTGAAGAAATGTCTATAGCTTCTAAAGCTACAACCGCAATTTTGACATACCTACAACAGTGGATCCAAACCAAAGTGGAGCAGCTGAGAAGAAATATTTCAGGCGAAATTATTTATGTTGTATTTGAATTAAAGAAAGTTTATAAATACTTGAATAGTTCTTTAATGCATATGAAAGTGTTTCATTACACTTTCTGAAGCTATAAATAAATTAAAAAAAAATTCATTATAAGAAAATATTTATGCTATAGGTTGGTGAAAAAAGGCGACCTTCGGAAAAGCGGCAATTGTTCAACACTATTTATAAAATAGTCGCAACTATTGGACAGACTTCAACAGGTCGAAATGTTATTAGGCGATGAACAAGCAAAGCAGGCTTCCGTCCCAACCGAAGTTGCGTAGATCAAGCGAATACTCTGAGGATAAATAATTGAACAATCTTTTGAATGGAACACCTCACTTTATATGGCGTTCATTGATTTCCAGAAGGCTTTTCATCCCATCAAGCGCACTGTAACATGGTCTTCCCTAGAAAAAAAGGAGTTCCTACAAAAATTATGCAGATTATAAAGGCACTCTACTACTGTACTACAGAGCTAACAGTTCTCCACAACATTTAGAACATCATCCGTCGTGGAACAGGGCTGCCCACTGTTGCCATATCTTTTCGCGGTCACACTTGACGAAGTGCTGCGATATGTTGAAAAAAGGAGCCAAGGCATCACTTGGACGCTATCCTGCCAACTACATGGTCTCGACTACGCTTGCTTTCACACAGGCATTCCGACATGCAAGCAAAATTAGATTTTCTAGTCACCGCTACACGAAACGTTGGTCTGGAAATAAACAGCAAGAAAACGGTAGCAATGCGAATCAATATACAAATCCCCACAATATTGTAATCGAGGGAGAAGCGGTGCAGTATGTTGAAAGTTTCTGTTATCTCGGTAGCATAATTACAACGAATGGTGGAGTTGAAGAAGGCGCAGAAAACCGTCTGCGTAAAGCTAGGTCAGCCTTTGGACGGTTACAGCCTGAAAACTAAAAATCAACTCATGCGTAAAATCCATTTTATATGGCAGTGAAACGTGGCTGGTGTCGAGAAGCATTACGCCGAATCTATAAAGCTTCACAAATGTAATATGTAAAGTTTTTTGGCCGAACACTATCAGAAATACGGACTTGTGGCAGATCACCGAGCAAGATCCAATACAAAGGGTGATAAGTGGTCGTAAATGGCGATGGATCGGGCGCACTCTCAGAAAGGACAGGAAAAGCATTTGCAGAACAGCAATGGGAAGGAAACAGCGTTCTACCCTTCGTGAACTAGAAACCATTAACCAAACGTGAGATGTCGTAAAGAGAACAGCGGTTAATTCTTATTCTGGTGGAATAATAAGAATAAAAAAAACAAGTTCAATAAATTTTGCGGTTCGATAAGAAAAATACAATTTTATAGTTTCAAATGCACTTTATTATTCTGTACAGTCTCTCTGAACATTCCAACGAGCTTCCAATTTATCCATATTCCATTACTGAAGAATTTGGATGAGCTGCAAAATGCACTTCCACAGGTGTTATGACCGCATCATTTGATGGAAAACGCTTTCACGCAGGAATTTGTTTTGGTCTGGAAACAGATGAGAGTCAAATCTGGTGAATGCGGTGGATGCTCCAACAATTCGAACTTTAATTCATGCATTTTTGCCATTGTCAAAATGCTCTTGTTCTTGTTGTTGTTGTTGTTGTTGTTGTAGCAGCTTAAACAATCCCCATATATGTGTATACTGTGAATGCTGCTGGAGTGACAGTCCTTGGCCAGATATAAATCCGGGTCGTTCCGGTTACGTAGAACCGAATGTCGTGGGAACGACAAATGCTCTTGTGGCAGGGTGCATTGCCCTGAAGGCAAAGTAATTTTTTTTTTCTTTTGCAAACTGAGACTGTTTTTTACGAATTTTTTCCTTCAGCTTTTCAAAAAGGTTACAATACTATTCAGAATTTATTGTTTTACCAGTTTGCAAGTTATCCACAAAGAAAATTCTTTTCGCATTCCAAGAAACTGATGCTAACACCTTCTTGACCGATTTGTCCAGAAACTCGTTTCGGAGCTGAATAACCAGGTACACAGCACTCTTTAGCCTCTTGATTTGATTTAGAATCATGGTAATAGACCCAAATCTCATCCATAGTGTTGAATCCTCTTTATCCTCGCGAAAACGCTCGAAATGTTGCTGAGAAAGTCGCATACGAATATGTTTTTGTTCCACTGCTAGCGAATGCGGAATGCGGTACCCATTGTGCACACAGCTTTCTGAAACCCAATACTTCAGTCAAAATATTGGTTATACTATCCACTGAGGTGCCTAGGGTTGCTACTAAATTTCGTTCAGTCACTCGACGATTTTCCAATTCGATATGCGGTATTTTTTCTACGATTTCTGGTGTTGTTGCTGTTTTTGTACGTCCTTGACGTGGATAATCTTCAAGGCTTGAACGACCACATTTCAATTCAACAACCTATCTTTTTACTGTACTGACTGATGGCGAAAAGTGCTTATACACTTTCAATATCCAGTCATAAATTTCCATTCCTTTTACTCCTTCTAAAAATAAAAATTCAATCACTGTAGGATACTCGATTTTTTCCATTGTAGAAAGTACTGTGACACGTCGGTACTAAATGGCTTGTAAACAAAGAATGAATTTATAGATTGAAATGAAACTTCACATACTTTAATATTAAGAGCGTACCAATATAACAAAAAGAAAAGGCAACGCCTTCTCTTATTGGAAGCACTTAATGAGTATTAACAAGACTACGTTCCATAAAGTTGACCAATAAATTATTTTCTTAATATACCAAAGCTGAATTAAGTTGGGTTAGACGGGCTGATCTTGATAAGAGGTCACTTGCATGTATGGGCACCGAAGAGAAGAAACGGAAAGAGTGGTTGTTGTTGTTGTAGCAGCATACATATACGGGGATTCCGCAAACCTTATTAGTTTTTCAACTATCTTAATTTTTTGGCAAATCTCATTTCATCCCGATCGTCTCTATCGGGATTCTGCCCAAAACGGTTCATGAAGTCATGAAAATAGGTATACAAAATATTTTTTTTCACCCGAAGAACCAGTGTTTGAAGATGCTCTACTTTTCAACCAAGAAAAGGTCAATTTCCTTAACAATTCTTCTTTGATGATGCTGAAAACCTTTGCGAAGTTTTTATCCATACATTATATATGAAATTTTTATCTACTTTCCCAATTCACCTATTTTTTTAGCGAGGAAAAATATTTTCTGTGCTGTCCGACTTTGGGTTTAAGCTACTGTATGAACATAGAACACAGAGACGCACATGCATACGTTGGAAATGACTGCGTTGCTAGCAATAAAATACATATTTTTGCAAAAAAGAAAATTTTGTAGCACATTTGCACATTTTTTCTATAATAGCTAAGTGAGGTAAACAATATGTGGTGTGTATTAGATTGATTGCAGCAACCGGGTTTGCGAGTACTATTAGAGTATATACTTATAGATATGTACATATGCGTAAAGGAAGTGCACATATGCGTGTATATGATGATGATGTGCACAGTTTATTATTTAACTAACATATTAGTTAAAAGATAAAGTTAGAAGTTAAAGTTTGAAAGAAAATTAACACTCATTTTACTGCTCACTGCTAAGCACGAAGATGATGAAATGTTGGTTGACAGAAAATGTCCAAAAAAAAAGTTTGCTTCTAAGTAATTACTAGATGTTTTAAATGAGAATTTCAAGGCCGATACTAACGTACAAGCGTGCGGAGAGAGTTGGAGGGGAGATTTCTCCACACTGTTAAATGTATAATAATTCTAATACAATTTGAGTTAACGACGAATTAACCTCTCTCGTTCCAACATTAACGGAGTGGCTTTGAATCCGGCCAAAGGCTGTCACCTCAACAGCAATCAGCAAACATGTGTGGGTAATTTTTATGCTGTTACAACGACAACGCATTCACCCCAACAAATTTCGCACTGTTAAAATTAAATCACGCGTGTATTTATACGTATAGGTGAGGAATATGTGTGATATTGGAGACAACAGTGGAGGAAGACGAAATTCGACATTTAGTATTGCAGCTACAACAACAATAACAACGAAATTCGACCGAAATATTAGGTCACTGAAATATTAGGTTACTAATAATTTACTAAAAATTTGTTCAAGTGGATTTACCATATCAAAACAAACATTTTGCTTATCGAGAAGTATTTTCCGAAGAATACATCGTAATTTTTTAACTGCATACATATACTCGTATGAACGTGCAATCATTATACGAGAGTTGAGAGAGAAATTTTTCACGAGTTAATTCAGCTTTCGGGCGAAATAACTTTTTCGACTCATTGGAAAAAAAAAAAAATAAAGCAGGTATGTATAAAATACCAAACTTTTCTATCTAAAAATATCAAACTACAGCTTATCACATATAGGGTTGCCTTTGCAACTCGTTTAAATTTCGTGCTATGATTTATTACGACTTCCGACGTGGATTATCGATACAGGAGTGTACTGATTAACTTACTTCAGCTTTTGGCGTTGAAGCACCACACTTTGTCACTGTGAAATGCTGGTACAATGAGTTCGAACTGGGTCACCGCTCGCTGCAGGATGAACCTTGTGAAGGTCGCCCACAAATGGTTGTTATGTCAGAAAAAAGCGTTGTTGTACCTCAATTGATAACGCAAGATCTTCATGTGGCATATCGCGAGATAGGCGCATCTTTGTCCACCCGAAGAAGAAGATTTCTGTCCCAAGAAAAGACTCGTGTCGATTCGTGTTATTGTTGTAACTGTTGTAAAATTCAGCCACGGTAGTATAAGACACGTCTATGACATCATAACTGCTGACGAATCTGGGATCTATGCGTATGAGACAGAAACAAAGCAGCAAACAACAGTACAGGTGTTCTAAGACGATCTTAATCGAACAAAAGTTGTTCGCAGAAGAAGTATCTCAAAGCAAATGGTCAACTGTTTCCGAAAATCTTGCAAATGTATGTGCACTATCAGAGAAACTTGAAACATTCAGCCATTTGTTTGCCAGAAGTTTTCAGAGAATTAAGGAAAACCAACCACGGAAGTCCAATTGTCATTTCCAAGACAATGCAAGCTCTCACGTCTTGGCTCACAAAAGAGACTGTTTGATCCCTCAAAAGTTCGAATTAATGGGTTATCCGCCCTATGGCCCTGTTTCGACACCTAACGATTTCTTTTTGTTCCCAAAAATCACAAATAAAATGCGAGGTCATCGTTTTTCAATGCCTGAAAAAGCTGTTGAAGCCTTTAAAGATATCGTTTTAAAGGTTTCCACTTCTGAGTGGTAAAAGTGCTTTGAAAATTGGTTCAAGCGAATACAGAAGTATTGACATCCAAGAAGAATATTTTGAAAAAAAAAAATGAAATTATTTTCTTTAATATTGTACTGTGCTCTCAATGTGGGGCGCAATATGTAAAAGGCAACCCTCAAAAAATGTTTGAGGGAAAATTACCAAAAACTAAATGAAAGATTGAAAAATATTATGGGAACTCTTCACCATAAACTGGAACCATTCACCACTTATTTTCTCAATATTAGTGCGGTAATACTAGCGCTAGTGATGATGATTGTTCTGAGGGTGCTGTATGGTACACTAGGCAGGACTAGTTTACTGGGGCGACAGCTCTTGGTCGAGAAAAACCCGAGTCATTCCGGTAACGTAGGACCGGCTACCATGGGAATGTAAATTGATGGCCTGACATTGATGGCCTGACATTGATAGCCTGTGCCCAAAGTAAATGACTACCTTGCCTGCCTTTCTCGCTTCTTCCCCGAACCGAACCTTTTCATCACCTGGACAAAGGAGGTCGAACTGCAACTTAAAGTAAAAGCTGACGACACACCAATTCAGACTCTTAACAATCTCAAAATTTTGGGTGTAACCTTCGACAGTTTCCTCTCCTTCTCTACGCATACAACCGCTATTGCCTCTAAAGCCCAAACTCGCAACAAGGTTCTCAAATCGCTTGTCGGCAGCACTTGGGGCAAAGACAAAGAAATGTTGCTATCGATATTTAAGACAATTGGCCGATCGGTTCTAAACTATGCTGGTCCTATCTGGTCGCTTGGAACTAGTAATTTGCAGTGAACGAAGCTTCAGACTTGTCAAAACACGGCCATTCGGACTGCGACGGGATGTCTACTGATGTCTCCACTTAAACATCTACACGACAAGGCTCAGATGCTCCCCGTGAGGAAGCACAACAAACTGTTCAGCAAGCAGTTTCTGTTAGGGTGCTACCGTAGGTTCCACCCATACAGACACCTGCCTGAGCCTGAGCCGCCTTCCAGGTAAGTCAGGAGGCACCTCTTCAATTAACCCGACAAGATCCAGGACAAAACAGACCGACAATTACTGGACCAGACAGTGTACAGACAGGCAATAAACGACATTCATCGGGAGACACTTACCACCTTCTTAAGCTCCCGATCACCGAATGCCGCAATCAGCATCCAACCACCAGCTACAGCAGATGAAGAGCTCCAGATTCCCCGTGAGACCCGCGTAACACTGGCACAATTACGTTCTGGATACTGTAGCAGGTTAAACTCCTACTTATCCAGAATTCACCCCGACAGACTAAACAAATGTCCTGCATGTGAAGGCCCCCAGACCACACGACATTGACCACCTTTTCGCATGCCCCACTAAACCCACTCATCTAACACCCCTCTCCCTCTGGACCTAACCTGTCGAAACAGCAAGTTTCCTGGGCCTACTGTTAGATGATGATAGCCTAATTGTGGTCACCATACTACACCAGAAACATTCGATAAAATTTACGATATGTTATTGGATTGTCTCTGTGTGTAAATTTGAAAAGCCTACCAGTTTCTCATAAGTCGTCAGTGATTCCTGTTATGTACAACTAGGTATTTGAACGTGAACAAGCTAACCGTAAATGTTTCTCCCTCAATGCGCTTGAGTTTTTGTTCTGTTATGTAACTGTTGACTTAATAAGGTTCCTTACTATAGAGCACAGACGTTTATGCCAAAAAGGGACAGAAGCGCTATTTATTGGACCAACCCCATTTTTTAGCTTTCACAAAAAAAAAATATAAAACAGGAAACCCAAAAATGGATCCAAAAAAAATCAAGGAACACTGGCACAAGCGGCCTTAATGACTCCAAAAAGATTTTGAACTTCAATGCAAAATCTGCTCTAATTCTAGACAAAAAGGGCCTCAGATTACTCTGTGGCGCACTTACAGGTCACAATAGGGTTATCTAGTACAATATCATGCAGTTTTTGCTATGATGAAGAGGAGTCTATGGAGCACTTAATCACCAATTGTAAGGCATTAGGCCATAAAAGACACAGAATCCTGGGTTCCTACTAGACGAGGAAGACCTACAATTGCTCCCTCCTAAGGAGCTGGTTAGATTCCTCGATATACTAAATAATTATAATTAATTAGGGGCACACAATAGATCAATCTGGTCGCAGTGCATAAAGGCCTTAGCCTAACCCGTACAACCATTACCATTACTATAGAGCAGGTACCAAAGAACAGTCAATACAGTCGTTCAAAGTTATGACAACCGGTTTTAGGGATATGTATGCAGTTGTTCTAATCTATTGTCTTGAAAAAATGAAGATCTTTGGATCAGTTTCGTACTGTTTTGAAGCAAAAATTGCCGTATTTGTGAAAGAAAAGAGTTCTCTTCTAATACTATTTAGATTTAGACTTTCCGACTCTTCCCAGTTTCCAGATATGAATGGTTTTGGGTCGAAAGATGGCAAAGTTGCATATTTTAAAGGCCTTGAAAATCGTACTATTAAGACGCCATCAAAAAAGTTGGAGAAACGTTGAATGGAGAGTATCGAGCCAAAAGAGAAAAATGCTAAAAATTAAAGGTTGGTTTTTGCCAAATAAAGTTTTGCTTCTCTACATTTTGATGGACTAATTGATCCACACTCGTATATTCTTACCTACTCGTATATACATACATACCTACTCATGTTATTTGTGCTTCTAAATGGTAAGCGATTAACATATATTCTATAGATATGTAAATCGCATAGTGAAGATGTCAGTGTCAGCATTTACTTGTGTCTTTAATTTGATATGTAAGTGTGTGTTTGCTGCCGCACAAGTGGATTAAGCAAGTGGATATTTTGTCATTCATCATTCAATTTGTTAGTAATTTGTTTTGTGCCTTTGTTTTTTTTTTGCATTTTGTTAGAACCAGATTTGATTAGACTATTGAATCGGTTATGAATATGGATTTTAATTTATTTCTTTCTGAAAAGCCAGTTCACCTTCGGGTCATTTTAGTTTTTTCGCAAAATAACAGGTTCCGCCAACGGATTTTCTGAAGTGGCTCAATAAATAATGTCTGTCAAATGCCGTTTTTCATGTTTAAGTCTGATTTTTTTAGGGGGGTTCGTGGGTCAAAGTTTACTTAGGGCAAGGATGAAATCACAATGATAAATCCCTGCATTTGAAGTTTGAAGTAAGCTTAACAGTTTTAAGTGGCTTAGGTTAAGTTAAATGTCTATCCATATAGACATAGAGCCCACATAGGCAAAGAATCAAAAGAATCAATCCCTTGTGATGCCATACAGCGAAAAACAGAGCGAGGAGAACAGAACAGATTGGAAAAAGGAAGAGTGGGATTAGGATTAGAGGAGGATGACTATCAAATGGTGTTCAATTAAAATAGCGTTAGGCGCTTCAAGATACTGATGAAATTCAGTAGGTGTATGATACCTAAGCCTGTTATGTACGCAGTTTTAGCAAAGAAGTGACAGCCCAGATGACTGAATCTTATCCCAGCGAGAGCAAAACAGCTGAAGAGAAGGTGCTGAGATGATTAAACCTCACCCTCCAGAGAGCTGCTGTAGAAGGTACTTGAAACAATATCAAGTCTCGCCACATGGATACCTAACGGACATTGTCCGGTAAGGATGCCCACAAAAGTCAAGAGCTGCAGCTTTGTTAGCCTTAGAAGTTCTTTCAAGCGGTCCTAATTAACACATAACCAGAAGAATTTTGAAAGTTTGCACGTTTCTGCACTAGCCCATCTTTCCAGAAGTAAACAACAGGCTTTCAAGAGAACCCTAATCCTCTCATTTTGCGGCGAAAACGTTTCTAGGATCCCCTGTCTAGTTGGGTCATCAGTCCAGCAGTTTCCCTCTATGCCACTGTCACCGGGAACCCAAGTGAGCCTAATATCCAAGTATTCTTATGCAGTCGAGAGAGAAGTCAGGCATTTCCCTACTAATTCCGAACGCACCAACAACGAGTATAGGGCGCTAATTGTCGCTTGGCTGTCGAAGTAAATGCCTAGCTCTCTCTCAGTAGTTCCCATTCGATCGCAGGTACGTAAGTTCGTGAGTAAGCAACCAATCCACTTCATCTTTGATTGCACTTACTTCCGCTTAGAAAACACTACAGCAATCCGGTAGCCTGAATTTGAACTTCATGGGGAGCTCCACGCAGAATACTCTTCAACTTTTGTGACCAATTGCAGCAGGTTCTAAGTTACTGGAATGACTCGGGGTTTTTCCCGACCAAGGGCTGCCGCCTCAGTAAACTAGCTCTATCTAGTGAACAGTATATCACCCCACCTCTTACGTCACAGGCGAAACTCCTCACAACAATCTTGCTCCAAATACTCCTCCTCGGGGCTGGTGTTGAATCCAACCCTGGGCCAGATGTATTCTATTGCTGCGTATGCCATAAACGGCCCCACCTGAACTCCACCTCGGTTAGGTGTAATAAGTGCATCGGGTGGAGCTACCTGAAGACCTGTTCAGGATTTAAGTCTCATAGGGAATAGTCCTCACGGTATGTGGCCACGTGTTGCTCCCGCCAACAGGCGTCTGATGCCTCAACGGCTACTGCCTCCCTGATAGGCCCGCACTACCAACCGCCACCCCAACCCATACCAGCACGGTAAGGAGCCTATCGGAGCAACACAACTCACCCACCACCGTTCTCTCGCCCTGTCGAATGAACCGTAAACTAAACCGCCCTTCCCCCAAATGCTGCACACGGCTCACTCCTGCCTTGAGGGGGGAACCTGGTTTATAAGGTAAAAAAAAATCAATTTTTTTTTTCGTTTTAAGCGATTCCTAATATATTTCAGAATATTCACACAAAGTTACAGAGCCTAATTCTCAATATTTCCGTAGATACAAAGCCAAATGTAGGCGAGCGTTAGGTAGTTACGCTGTGACCGGACAGCTATAGTATAATACAAACTTTATCTTCTTTTCTCGACTTTTTATTTTTATGATTTCTTTGAATTGGCGTACATGAATGAAAAAAACTAATGAACCTTTTGAAATGAATCCAAGCTATGATTCCCTTCAGTATTAAATTCTCTTCTATTTAAACTAACAAAATATGTAAAAAAACCTCCTCCTCTTTAAAACCTCCAAAAAGTTGAAATTTTGGAATTTCTCTCAGTTTTCTTAGTTCATCTAGAATAAAAAATTATGATAATTAGAAATCCATTTGAATTTTTTGCTTTAGATAATAATTACGAACTGAATCTTGAACACCAGTTGGAAACTCCAGCGTTGCAGCGCTCTACTAATTTCTATGTTAAACATTTTTTTCAACTTATTTTAACCAGTACAAAAATTTTGTATACTTTTTAAATGTTGATTAAAAGATAGAAAATTAATTTTTTCCTTAAAGAAAAAATCGCAAAGAGATGCAATTTTTAGACCTCATAAACCAGGCTCCCCCCTTGAGGGAATGTAAATGGATACGTGAATAAAACATTTTTTGATACCTTACGGAAGTTTTGGATACTGCTCTCTTTCGTTAACCTATAAGTCAACTTTTCAAT
Source organism: Anastrepha fraterculus (assembly GCA_037575425.1). Lineage (NCBI taxonomy): Eukaryota > Metazoa > Arthropoda > Insecta > Diptera > Tephritidae > Anastrepha > Anastrepha fraterculus. Next base: position 879,176 of record JAYXIM010053180.1, read on the forward strand.
AAAAATAAAAATAAAATATCTAGCATTTCAATGAGCAGAAAATCACGTTCAGTGCCACAGTCACTAAGGATTCTCGGAATCACTTTTATGGAATGCAACGATATAAATCACAAATAAAACGACAGCATTTGAAATATGCCTTAATTTTCAAGCAGTTAAATAAAAAAATGTGTTATTGTTCTAACAGTGGCGCCCCACTTCCCGTTGCCAGCTTGCCGGTTGCTTGGGTTGCTTGGGTGGCTTTGTTCTTTGCTATTTTTATATATGTATACAATACGAAATTATTTTTTTTACGGATATTTTTTTATCAATGCGTCACCGTTGTATGATTTTAGATGGAATTTTGTCGCCACAGCGATAAGGTTATACATTTGTAACTGTAATGCACACCGATATTGATTTTAACAGAACGTTGTTTTTTTTGCGTGCACCGTTCGTATGTCTGTGTGTGTGCGTGTATGCCTTTGTTTATCTGTTTGCCAATTATTTGTTTGTTAGTTGATTAAAAGTATATCTTTTTTGCATTATGGTTGGCTGATATGTAGCTACCAGTTGATTGAAAACAAATAACGTCATCGCATTGATGGTGTAATCGGTGTAGGGGATGATGTGCCTCACTTTTCGATCTTTCTTATGTAATTTAATGTTCTCTGTTTCCTTGTTTAAAGCAATGACAATGAGTCCTAATTGATAGTCAGCGCATGTGGAGAAATGCAGATGCAAAAATTTACATTTACATGCATACATACAGCTGCGGTCAAAATCTTAGTAGTGGAATGGGTTAAAAAAGTGCGTGTAATCGCTTTTATAAAAAATGTTATTTTTTCCCTCAAATCCCAAAAACAAAAATCCAACCTTTATCTTATTTCAGTAAGGTAAAATTATATTTAGAAAAATGCAGCGAATTTTGAGCGGTCAAAAACTTAGTAGTGTAACAAATTGTAAGAAAAATTTTGACAAACCTTTTATATGATGGTGATTTTATTTTTATGTTTATATTGGGTTTTGTTTCGTATTTAAATTAGTATTTTGTTGCATGACCCTTATTCTTTAGAATTGCAGCACAACGGCGTTGCATTGAGTCAACAAGTTTTTGGCATCTTTCAATCGAAATCGATGCCCATGCGCTCTTTACAGCTTCCCATAGTTGCGTATTAGATGCATTGGGCTACTGCCTCCTTGACTTCAACCCACAAAATTTCAATCTTTTAGCAACTTTGCACGTGTGTTTGGGGTCGTTGCCTTGCTGGAACGTCCGACATTTCGTCTCTGGCATATGGCAGCATGATGTCCTTGAGTATATCAACATATGAAGCGCCAGTCATCATTTTCTTAACCCAATGAATGGGTCCCACGCCTAGCCAAGAAAATCATGCTCAGACCATAATTGTAGAACCACTATGCTTAACTGTTTTTGTTGTATACTTTGGGTGGTATTCGTTGTTAGGCGGTCGTCTTACATATTGGCGCGATCCCTTTCCACCATACAAGACAATCTTCGACTAGTCCGTCCATGAAATTTTGCGCCATTTGGTCGAAGGCCAATTTATATGTTCTTTTGCGAATCGAAGTCTCTTCTCTACATACGTTTCTGTCAACAACGGTACTTTTCTTGGACTGTGGGCACCCAGGTCGTGCTCACGCAAACACCGACAAACAGTCTCAACGCTCGAAGACACTTTTAAGGCATCTTTTATCTCAGTAGCAGCCGCAAATGGAAACTGCTTTGAGTATCTGACGATAGACTTAACTTCTCTTACCGACATTGCTAGTTTTTTTCCATGCGTTTTGCCACTTGTTTTGTACTTAATGGCAGTACGTACCATTGTTGGTGAGCAACCAATGTTATTTTGCACTTCCACATAAGTGCTTCAATCAGCAATCAATTTTTTTATGAGGTCGCGTTTCTGGGGTGTGCAATTTTTCTTTCTGGACATTACTGAATGAGGAATAATAAAAATTTGGCCATTAGCTTATCTCACCGGTTTTTTTTAACTTTCACAAAGATAGTCGCGATAATATTAATTTTTCACACACTTTTCCACGCACTACTAACATTATGACGTTGCAACTAAAATTTCATGCAAAATTAACGAAACCAACAGCTTAAGTTTAACAAGTTATTGCATAACTAAGATTCTGACCGCTACTGTATGTACATACAGTCAACGTCCAAAGAAAGTGTACAGCTATTTTGACAAGTTTTTAAAAAATTAAAAATAAATAAATAATTGGCGCGTACACTTCTGTTAGGTGTTTGGCCGAGCTCCTCCTCCTATTTGTGATGTGCGTCTTGATGTTGTTCCACGAATGGAGGGACCTACAGTTTCAAGCCGACTCGGCCAAACACCCAGAAAAGGAGTACGCGCCAATTATATATATATGTATATATATATAACAAACAAATAAACTATGAAAAAGTCTTTGTCCTATAATTATGAAACGCACTGTACCATATATGAATTCATATTTACCCCACATCTACACCTTCTACTAAATACGTTTGTGTATACACCCCACCCACTAACCCACTTCGACATATCAATTTTCTTGTTCTGCCATTGTGCGGCTTATCACTTTATTGTTTTTTGTTTTAATTAATGGGTTTTGACTTTCTTTGCAACTTTGTGAAGTCCAAAAGTGTTGGTAGGTTGGCAGCTGGAATGATAAATTACTCAATATTTAGTTAGCAGATAAGAAGTGTTGTTGCCTCCGTTCGGGAGGCACCTTTTAGTTGCACATTCCTTTGAAGTGCCAAAATTTATCGTAATGTTTTTTATCAATTTCTAAATAAATTTTCCTTTCAACTGTCATTCATTCGAATGCATACCAATGCAGAAGTGCCTTACTCGCCAACTAACCAAGTTGAGAATGGGGTGCTGAGATGATTCCACCTCAGCCGCCAGACCAGACAGCTACTGCATAAAGGACTTGAAGCAATTCCAAGTCTCACCGCGTGGACACCTAATGGACAGTGTCCGGTAATGATACCTAACAAATTCGAGAGCTGCAGCTTTGTTAGCCTTAGAAGTCGCCTCGGGCGCCCCCAATCTACCCGTGGCCAGAAGAATCTCGCTGAATTTGCACGTTTGTGCACTAACCCAGCGTTTTCTGAGTTAAAGCGAGTTCCCTTTTTCCTGGAGTAGACCACAGGCTCTCAATGGAGTCCAAGTCCTCTCGTTTTGTGAAGAAACCGTCTCCAGGGTCCACTGTCTAGCCAGCTCATCAGCCCAATAGTTTCACTCTATGACGCTGTAACCGGGAACCCAGATGAACCTAATATCAAGGTATTCGGATGCAGTCGAGAGAGAAGTCAGGCATTTTCCGACTTATTTTGAACGCACAAGTAACGATGCCAAGACCCTAATTGTTGCTGTCCGCGTTGATATTTACGCCATTTACAGTAATTACAGAAGTAAGCAACCAATCCACTGATTCTACGATTGCGGCTAACTCCGCTTGGGAAATACTATAGCGGTCCAGTAGGCTGAATTTAAACTTGATGAGGAGATAAAAAAGGTGCGTTGGGTTTGAATCACTCAAAATTAAAAAAAAAACGCCCTGGAAATGGGACAGGGTAAAGTGATTCGAAAATTGTTTCAAACGAAAGCAAAAATTTATTGATCGTCATGAAAATATTTTGAAAAGCAATAAAAGGGCTTCCAATATTCAATTTCCCATTGCTAGACCAGATATACAAACAGTAATGCTAACTCTTTCTAAGATGTTTGACTTCCAAGCCAGTTTCCTATCTATGTTTAGTCCCAAGTACTTGGTTTCTTCCGAAATCACAAGAGCTTTCCCCTTGAGCATAATTGGACTTAGTTGAGGGATTCTGTGTTTCCTGGTGAACAATATGACTTGTGTTTTGTCTGGGTTGACTCCTAGAGCATTTTGTATTAGGTCTCTTAATGTAGATACACATTTACCGGAGACAGCGACAACAACATCATCGGCATAAGCTATCACCTTACAGCCCACCGATTCCAGTATTAACAAAAGTTTATTTACAACTGCGTTCCATAAAAACGGTGAGAGGACTCCACCTTGCGGTATACCTCTACTTCCCAATCTCCTGAGCACCGATTCTCCTAGTTTCGCTTCAATGATTTTGCTTTTTAGCATTTTGCCCATGAAGCCTACCAAGCCCGGTTCTACCCTAATATCAGTGAGTGCTGCAGTAATATCAAGAAAAGCGGCTAAAGTAAATTCCTGTTTGTGCAGTGAACTCTCTGCCGTGTAAATAAGGTTATGTAGACCTGCCTCTACCGATTTCCCTTTCGTGTAGGCAAGTTGTGACGTAGAGATAAGATTTCTATCTATAGTTAGGTTTAAGTGCAATTCTATCAACCTCTCTAAAGATTTCAGGGGTATGAGAGTTTCTACCAGCTTTTGGAATGAAAACAATTTTGACTTCTATCCACTTAAGAGGTATATGGCCGTAAAGAAAGCAACCTTTGAATATTGCTAGTAGCCAGTGGGTTAGATATCCGCCGGCCTTTTGCAGTTCCACCTGGTAAATACCATCTGGACCCGGTGATTTAAAAGGTTTGAAACTTTCAATCGCCCGTAAGAGCCGATTCTCAGATATACCGTCTATTCTGACTTCACGACCGTGTACCGTATTTTCCATGTCATGCCCAGTAATGTCTGAGCAGCCTGGAAAATGAGTGTCGAGTAAAAGTTCTAGAGACTCTTTACTGGTGGTAGTGAAAGTACCATCACTTTTCTGTAGCAGTTCCCAATTTTGAGGACTTACCGCTAAAATTTTACGAAGTCTGGAGGTCTAAGTTGCCCCCTCAACCTCTTCACAAAAGGATTTCCAAGACTGCATTTGGGCCTTTCTGATTTACTTCTTGTAGATTCTCAGAGCATCTTTATAGCCTTTCCAATCTTCTGCGAGACGTGTTTTTTTTGCCTCATTAAAAGCGCTTCTGCTTGTTTTTTGAAGCTTGCTTAGTTCAACCGTCCACCACTTAGGCTTGGGTTTACCCCTCAGTCTTCTTGTGGGACAGGCTTCCGCTAAGGCAGCTAAGTATGTCGGGGTCGATTCTGGATAGGTAGGAGTTCAACCTGCTACCGGGGGAGCTGGAGCTCTTCGTCTTCAATGGGTGGCGGTTGGACTCCGATTACGGTATTCGGGTGTTGGGAGCTTAAGGGGGTCTTCTGGTCTCGAGGCCCTGAAATGAAGGGTTTTTTTGGGGATTGATTGTGACAAATCCTGTGAATATTTAAAAAAAATTTTTTTTTTTTAAAGGTGCATGTCTTGGCTTTTAAAAAATGGTTTTGACTTTGAAAAAAATTAACACCCGCGACCTTGAAATGGCGCTGAAGACGTCCACCTCCAAACGAAACAGGTCTCCATTTTGGTCACGGTTTTTCCACCTGGGTAATCAGAAAGCAAAAATTAGATATGCGTTGTCTTCAGAGTTGCCCTGGTTAAGTTTTCCCGTGACAGATTTTTTTTTTTTTAATTTTTTCAAAAGTTATGCAACAATTTGCAAAAAAAAATTTTTTTTGCTCATTTTTTGAACTTTAAAAGGTTATAAAAATGGAATGAAAAAAAATTTCAAAAATCGTACACGGGGAAACTTAGCGGTAAGTTTTCCGAACCTTTTAAGACCAAAACCATTGAAATCGGAGTATAACTACTATGAAAAGTGTGACCAAAATGCTTAAAAAACACGATTTTCGGGGAAACGCGTTTAAAGATAAAGTTTATGATAAAACGGCCGGAGGAGGGTACACTTCGGTGCCCAGAAAAATGTGAAAAAATGCGATTTTCAAAAAATCCTTTCTGTGGCGTATTCTCGCATACACATACAACAAAATTATGCAAAAAAAAAAAATCGATTTTTTTTTCGCTGGAGACCAGAAGACCCCCTTAAGAAGATGGTAAGAGTCTCCCGTTGAATGCCGTTTATTGTCTGTCTGCACACTGTCCGATTCAGTAGTACTTTTTGTGCAAGACATAACAGTGCAGTGTACAGATCCGGCTGCCGTAGTACTTGTTGTTGTAGCAGCATAAACATTCCCCATACTTACATACGGATTTATATCGGGTTGTTTCGGTAGCGTAGAACCGACTGTCGTGGAATTGCTTTGCTGCGTAGTCTAATGGGTTAGTGCATTTGGTTGAGTACCGGTTCAAAACCCTGGACGTGAAACACCATATGATAGAAGCAGTTTATTATTCTAATAGCGGTCGCCCTTCGGCAGACAATGGCATGAAAAAACTCCTCATAAAAAACTATTTGCCGTTCGGAGGCGGCAAAAAACTATAACCAAGCCAATTATTATTATTATTAGCTAGTCGACCTTCACTGCGTGGGAAATAACTTTGTGCCTTCAAATATGTTTTTGGAAATCAATAAATATTTAAAATTAGTCGAAGTAAAATGTTTTCAATATTACAGAATAAGCTTACGAATATTAAGTATTTATAGGTATGTCCCAGTATGTGAAAATATGTCAATACGAGTGTAAGTGGTGTGACGTCATCATAAAAAATGCACAACTTGATGACAGGCCCCCCATGTAGGGTAGCAAAAAATATTGACAAAACAATAATTTATTTATATGTCTACAGTTGTATGTGTGTATGCACACAAAAACATACAAACATAAATACCAGCGCCGATTATTTTACGATGGCAATGATAGTTACGAATAATGAGAAGCATTTATGTATTTTTTAAGAACGTAGTCGTAATTCAAATGAGTCTAATTTTGAGTCTTGTTTATAGCTGCTTGACTAAAACTGTACACTACATATACTGTAGGAATAGAAGTGGGGGGCGAAAATGGCAGCACACTGATGTCACACTCAAAGTGTTACCAACAATTGTAATAAAAAAAAAATTAATGGCGATTGTTAAGAGCCAAAATTCAGACACTTAAAATTTGTTTTACAAAAAATTAATTACTACATAGACCGTACGTGGCGTACATACATAATAGCGGCCGCCCATCATACTTTATAGCCCAACGAAGCATTCATTCCCCTAAATGGCAGACTAATTGACGCATTGACATAATTCGTGCAAAACTTCGATTTTGACTAACTATGCGACGATGGAGCAAAGTTTGTAACAGAAAATATTGATGAACAAATTTACAATTTCACAAACATTCATACATACATATGTATGTGTGCGTATTTATAGTCGTATGAAAATAAATCAATACAGAACAGAGGCAATAAAGAATTTTTGCTATAAATTTTAAAAATAAAAATGATGGAATGCCACTTCAAACAATAAAAATATATACATACATGCATGTCTATATGTACCCAAATGCACATACGCCTGCACATTTTAATTAATATACATAATTCAATAAATTCATATCGAATGCCGTGTCATACTTACAATCAGTTGACGTGCTTCTTATACTTAATTCGCTTGGTTGGACGTAGATGGTTCGGTTGGTTTTTTATGGACTTGTCCTTTGCCGTTGTATGGCAATTAAAAATTCATTACACAAAGGAAAAGCACAAATAGAAATGCAAATAAAAACAAAGAATTATCATATTCGCATACATACATACACGCATACATACATATGTATGTATTACGTGTGTGAAGAGACACAGTTTTCAAGATCATTTTTCGTTATCACTTTCAATATTACGAGTACTATTTTTCAATTGTTTTTGTAACCTTTCATCTTCATTGATATTTGTGTTTTCGCTCTACATTTCTTTTCAGTCGGAATCGGTTTGTCACAAATGCAACGAAGTTATTACAAAGCGCATCATAACAGCGCTCGGTAAGACCTGGCATCCAGAGCACTTTGCTTGCAAGGATTGCAACACACCCATCGAGGAGGCCACATTCAATATACAAGACGGCGAACCGGTTTGTTCTAAATGCTTTCTGAAAAACTACTCAGGCACATGTCATGGCTGTAAGCAACCCATATTGGAGGTAAGTAAAAAAACGCAAGGAAACTGAACTTCTATAGAAAGAAGAGCATAATTAACTAGGCCCCATTTTAGCGACCTTTTTCATCTTTTGCACATTCGTGTGGTAAAGCGGCATGGAAAACTATGTGATACCTACATTTTAGAGATATGACGTGTTCAGCAGTTTTATGTAAAAAATAAGGGGGAACAATTTTGTGGAACATTTTACCTCTCTAACTCTTCGTTAAAACGGTATTTTTGTCTTTTTTTTGAGATAGGGTAAAAAATACTCAGAATAGACGGATACATTGGGCTAAAATGCACCGCGAAAATATTTTTTATAAAATTCGACTGTAAAATGGAAAATGTGTGCTATAACTTACATACACTGCGTTAAAACCTATAGTAATATGAACTTAGGCGGTCACCGTAGCTGAATGCGTTGGTGCGTGACTAAAATTTGGTAGTAGGTTCGAATCTCCGTGCATGCAACAGTTAAATGTATTTAGAAGAAGTTTGTTTTCTAGGTCGCCCCTTGGCAGGAAATGGCAAACCTCCGAGTACATTTCTGCCATGAAAAATCTCATCATAAAAGACCATTTACCATTCGGAATCGGCTCAAAACTGTAGATGCCTGGATTTTGTGGGAAAATATCAAGACGCGCGCCACAAATAGGAGGAGGAACTCGGCCAAACACCTAACAGAAGTGTACGCACAATTATATATTTTTTATAGCGACTTTGTTTAGATTAGATTTAATTTGAGGTTTGCACTTCGACCTCATGGTCTTGTATGCCCTCTACTCATCACAGTATCTCATCCAAACCCTGTTTCCTTACTAAACTTAAGATAGAGCTGGGTTGAACTGAGCGTATGTGCTTTTCTTCTGACTGCAATCGGCAGAGATGTCTCAAGCTTCTCCGCTCTACAGCGCTACACTCAAGGAAAAGGTGTATTGGAAACTCTGGGGATTGGTCGCATAAGCAACAAGAGTCAGTGGACCATATCCCAATACTGTGCAGATGACTGCGCAATCTGCAATGGCCTGTGCGAATGTCCGTGAGCATTTCCAGTTTATCTTTAGTTTTATGATTTCTCAGGGACTTATTGCCATGTTTGGGCGCTTTGTTTGTTTCTCATTTAGTTGCAATAATTTTTTTATGAAAATATAGTTCATTCTCTTACAAAAACCATATAAATTAAAGTTTCAAAATTTGTACAAACTATAAAAAAATCACCAAAGAAAATCGTTAGGAAACATATCAGGCGATTTCGATGGCTGTTGGATGGTATTCATTTCGTTCTTGGCCAAACATTTACGGATAATAACGGCACTGTGACCGTACATTATCGTGATGCAAAGTACATGAGTTTTTTCCCCACAAATCCTTTCTTATTTGGCGAATGGCCCACAACGCCCAAGGTCTGATACTCAAACTGTCTGACCTTCTGCCAAAAATTCCTAGTCTACAATATCGTTGTAATCCATAAAACTCGTGAGCAATGATTTTTTTTTACGGAAAACGACGGGGTTTTGTGATCATGGTTCATTCCGAGGTCTCCACTCACTCGCCTGATGTCTGATGATGTTTGGATTGCGTGTCATACTCTCAAACTCACGCCTCGTCTGCAGCCCCCAATAATGATGCTTTTGTAGAATTTTGTGTCGGATTTTGAAATCATGCCTTTGGCCTTTGAAATTATGTCTTTGGCGATGCCAAAGCGGTCCCTTTTTCCATGGAATTTAGCTCCTTTGAGACTAGCTTTGCAGCAACACGGCGAAAACCCAAATCACGCCCACTACAACGTCCTGAATGGATCCGAAAGCAATGTTCAAATGTGCGAATCCTCTGCCAGCTATTTGATGGTTAATTTGCGGTTATTGATCATCTTTCCTTTCTCTCTTTCTATTGATGTTTTCATCAGTTTTCGATGTCGACGACTTGTCACTACGTTCGTTGATGGACTCACGATATGTTATCAAGCGTTCGTGCCACTCGTAAACGGCTGGTTTCTTTAAAGTATCATCACCGAAACAGTTTTCCAATATTTCTAATAAATAAGGTTTTCGTTGAGTCCATTTTCAACGCAAATTTTAATACAAATGTTGCAAATTCCAATCCTTTTTTGAAACTGTATGAAATCGAAAAAACGAGCAAAGGTAGATTTACCCAAGAATGGTTGGAATGTTAAACACAGATGTGGCAACCTAACAAAAAAACAAAAAAAAAAAAAAACAGAACTTAAATCAGTTGACTTAGAGCATCACCTTATTTTGTTCCAGTAACGTTTAGATCAAGCATTAAGAACTCGGACATTCTCAGTCATATAACGTGGGGGGCACACTTTTTTAGCACAGTTGTTTTTCAGTTTCATCATTTAGAGAATTTACCATTTTTATCTTCCAATAACTCAATAATGGATGAAAAATTTGGTAGTATTCAGTGTTTGTTAGAATTATTGCGCTGAGTGCAGTTAAAGTGGGAACAGTGAAGAAGCTTATTGAGATTTTTTTCTAAATCTTTATAAATTGAAATATGCAGAGCATATGCATATAAATATATTACATAAACTGGTTTTTTGCTTTATATTCAATTAGTCAATTAATTAACCAATTTGCTTCACTTAAAATCTAGATTCACATTCTGCTTACCGCTCACCTTTTGACCTTAATTACCTCAACGTTGATGAGTTCACAGAATAATTTCGTTCACTGCTTCATGGCGAAACAGCGAAACAAAGCGCAAGCCAAAGGTTTTAAGTAAAAATTCTTCAAGTTAATTTGTTATGGAAAAGTTCAAATTAAATAAGTGCTCGCACTGCACGATTTGTGAGATTAAGCGCTTCAATCACACAATTAAGTTTATTAGACCGAGTGGCATGCGGCTTTACGCAAGTTTGACTCATTGTTTTGTAAAGGGTTTTTCATTAAGCGTGATACTATTTCCTTTGTGGAAATTTTAATAATTTTTAAGCAAATTTAGAGGTTTTTTGATCAATGTGAAAAAAATTGCTAGAATTAAGTTTTGAATGCAACATAATTCAAAAAGCCTTCACGGCTCGAATTGCAGGAACGAATCCTATTTTCAATAGCTTTTCTACTAAATGTGGTGTATGTCATGAAAAACGAGTTAAATATAAGCTTTTGAAGCATGAAGAGAGTCTGGGTTACTCATAATGACTTGAAATAACCACACAAGTCTACAGGGTCCGGCACTTCAAGTGTAACTAACTTCAGACCGCTCGCGCAGCTGATGCACGGCCATCAGCTGTCTGTTAGCTGGCTAAATTACAGTCCAGAGTGTTGTTTACAAGCGCGCGAAATATTTTGCCGAGAGTAAACGGGAAAAGAGAAAATCTGTAAAGGATTTAAAACGTAATAATGCGATTGCATTATATTTGGCTAGAAAATCACAACCAGCGATTGTTCGTGAGCTCGAGCACCTTAAAGTAAATAAAGTTTTTGTTTATCACACCATTACTCGTTACAATGGTACTGGTAGGATCACAAAACGTGTAAAGGTGTACGTTGATAAGCCAGCAACAAATCAAGAGCTGAAGGATGAGATAATTCGGCACATTAACGGCATATAACCTCAATTACGCCTCAGCGCCATCGAAAATTTGGACCATCGGATGGAGGCGTGCCGTCGAGGACGCGGCAGCCATTTTCTTCCGTGCGTAATTGAGCCATACCAATATTATCATAATAAAGAGAAATATCGATTATTTCTTTAAAAAAATTGTATTTTATTCAAAATCAACATCGGCCCTTCAAACTTAACCACCCTTTATTTCAAAATATTTACCTTGATTTCTCAGGTTTTACTTAACCGATTTATTTGAAAGTTGGTGTGAGCCTTCTCAATGTATAGTATGTATATCAGGCCAATCCATAACTTCGTACGTATTTTACCTATAAATACACTTTTGTACGATTTTTGCATACAAAAAACTATTCGCGGACTATAACGGAACTATTTGTATTTTCTTTGATATATTGTGCATTCAACAAGTGATTTTTATCGCGGACAGAAGCACGTGTTGTTAAAAAATAAAATGAAATCTTCGAACGCGTATAAGAGACATATTTTATATTTTTTTATAAAAGTGATAAAAATGCAACAACTGCTGCTGCAGAAATAAACACTGTTCACGGAGAGGATACCGTGAGTGTAAGGACTGCGCAAAAGTGGTTTTCAAAATTCCGAAGTGGTAACTGCGACGTGGAGGATGCTTCGCGCGCTGGTCGTCCTGAAGTCTTTAACTCCGACGCCTTGTTCGAACTCGTGGAAGTTGAGCCAAATTTGACAGTCGATATGAAAGCTCGGAGGTTAAATTCATCGCATGGAACAGTTAACAGGCACCTGGTTCAGTTGTGAAAGGTTTGATAGGTTCCGCATAGACTTTCCGTCTCCAACCTTCAGCAGAGAGTGAATGTGTGTTCTCAGCTGCTTCAACGGCTTGAAAATGAAAGTTTTTTTGAACTGTATCGTTCCTGGTGATGAAAACTGGGTCCTTTACAATAATCCGATTCGCAAATGCCAACGGTTAGATAAAGATGAACCACCAGAACCGACCCCTAGAGATGGCCTTCCGCCCAAGAAGATTCTCCTGTCTATTTGGTGAGATATGACCGGTATTGTTTATTATGAACTTCTGGAACCAAACCAGACGATAACTGCTGATTATTATTCCTATCAGCTATCAAACCTGAATGAGGCACTTAAAACAGTCGACCGCCTTTAGTGAATAGACGCAAAGTTTTGTTTCACCACGACAACGCAAGACCTCATCCCGCAAGGCAAACATCAGGCAAGCTGAACGAGCTCGGATATTGCACCTTGTGATTATAACCTTTTCCATGGACTTCAATCCCATATGAGTAACAAGAACTACTCTTCAAAAGCAGCTATAAAAAGGGATATCGAAGCGTATTTTGGCTGTAAGGACAAACAATTTTTTAACAGGGAATTAAAAATTTGCCTAAACGTGGGCAAGACATTGTAAATAATGAAGGAAAATATATTATTGATTAATAAATACTTTAAACATCTTTTTATTAATTTTAAAACCACCTTGAAAAAACGCACGAACTTGTGGACTGACCTGATATACTTTACCCAAGTTATGAAATTCCCTACTGTAGGCAAAAGGTTTTATAAGCCTTTTGGCTTGACGGAGTTCTTGTGTGACTTCCCAATGGGTAATTAATTGAGTATTCTGAGTATTCTCGCAACTTTTCAACTTTATAGCATCATTAATCTCAAATTGGTCTCTAATACAATCAACGGAGTATAAAAATAAATATTTAGCCATATTCGAAGCATATTTGTCAACGTGATTTGCTAAGCTCCTATACATAGGTACATGCATACATACATACCATGCATTATAGTGGGCGTAAATTAATGCCCTAGAATGGAGAAAAAATTTGTTTTTACAGATTTAAAAAACAAAAAAAATATTTCCTTATTAGTTATTTCGTGTGACTGTAACACTTCTCTTTGTCTCTTTTTTTATTAAAAAAATCACGCGTGTTTAACAAAAATTCCCAATAATATAACATCTTTTAAGCCCACGTTATATGCAAAATATGCTCCTACCACTTTTTCTTGTACAACACTTGAGAAGAAAGTAAATTTGATGAGAAATGACTTCGAAAGGCCAAACGGTACCAACAAAATGTGGTGCTCATAGAGACTAAATAAACAAGTTGCGCATGCGCACAAGTGCCATCATCCACGAAGTGCCATAAAATTACTTGAATACTTATAAGTAAAGCAAATGGAATGACCAAATAAATAATAATACGAAAATATGAAATTTGAAAAATAAATAAAAGTCTTAACATGCAAACATGAGCACTTTGCACCTACTACAAAATATACAAATACATAAATACATATGTGTGTATGTGTGTATGCATGTATGGCGGAGCAGTGGTGGACCTGAGTTACAAACACACACACTCATGCACTTTCATGATAGGCAACTCCTTTCTCATAGCAGCTGCATATAGCGGTTTTAGGTATAAGTCTTAATGTCAAAAATCCATGCATACATATTTACAAGGTGTGCCAATTAAATTCGGCTATTTGTCAACAAAAGCCAAGCAAATAAAGTTACGCTCACAAAATTTGAGTATCCACCTTCACAATAATCTCGCGCAAACTCTACACGACGATTCCAATGCCGCTTCAATGATTGTAGACACATTCACGGTCAGCCCGCTTGCCATGTTGACCTCTCTTGAAGTACGACCTCAGCGTGGGGCATAAGAGGCATTCGTAGCGAGCGATATCGTCGAGGCTATAGGGTGGAGATGGTGACAGTTAGGGTAGAGTGCCTTTCTTCGCCACAAACTCTTTCACAATGAACGAGCAATGGGTAGGTCAAAAAATGCTTATAAAAAAGTAAGTCATATGAAGTGATGCTAAAATCGTAGCTGTCACTGCAGGTACATATTATACATACCTACATAAACAGTATTTGTTAAATATTTTAAGGCGTAAAATCAAAGATAGAAAACATAAGTGTGCAAGATTTAATAAAAATTATAAATAAATATTTATGTATGTATGAATATATGGACGTATTCATATACATTTACAAATAAAATCGAAAGACAAACTGTCTGACGCAACGCAGTTAAGCAAGAAAAATAAAACAAACAAAAGGCAAACAGCTAAGAAACTTAATTATGAAGTTATGCGATTAATAAGATTTAAGTGAATTGAAGTGGAATGACAGCAGTGAAGAGTTTCGAATGAAGCTGAAGTGAAGCTTGAAAGACAATAAATTGAAATTGAAAGTTACTTTATTGACGAAGGGGTGCGTAAAGCAGAAAAGGGCAATGAAGATTTGGCTGAAGTGTGAAAGAAAAAAGAAGTAAAAATAGAAACAAAATTGGTTAAAAAGTATCGCTTGAGTTGCTAGAAACTTCGACACTCTATTTTTTTTCTGCTTAATAAACTCAAGAAGAAGTGGTTTCAATGAAATATATGCATAGCAGAGTGCTTAAAACGTAATGTAAAATACATATTTGAAGAGGTAATAGTGTGGACCCTGTGATCAGGAAACACCAAAATGGAAGAAAATGTTTCTTCTATTTGCGATCACCCATAAGCAGATGGTTTTTTTTTTGGCGGTGAGGTTGGGTTAAAAATGCCTTCCCACCATATACATAGTAACCGTCACTACTACGTGTGTAGTGGTGATTCCACTAAAAATATCCTTCCTCTTCTCTTGGATTTTCCCTCCACCCCGGGACTGCTTCCGCATTGCTTCGAGGTAGAGGGCCAAGACGGCGTCCTACGAAGGACACTTACTTACTCACCCTGCGTCTAGGGTCGCCTGATATGAGAAACCTATGCTCAATGCTCTTCAGCATAACTTTCCATTTCAGGTTTCTTTTTTCGTATAATATCCTCCACAAAATTTGCGACGACATTCCATTTTCCTTCGTATATTATCATTTTCCCGATTATTTCTTTAGGTGTAAATACACCAATAGCTCGTTGCAGACCTGTTCTGTCTATGCTCCACCTCTCGCATTTAAAGAGGGTGTGCTCCGCATCTTCATACTCAGTAGATCTATATATGCAGTTTGGTAGGCTAACTTTTCCCATTCGCCACAAATATAATACTTGCGAAAGAACCCTTGTCCGGACAAAAACTGCTTGAGGTAATAGTTAACCTCACCGTGCTTTCTTTCTACCCATTTTTTTAGAACGGGTATTAGTCTCACTGTCCATCTACCGTACCGTTCAGAGTTCCATCTTGCCTACCAAAATGTGAGCGTTTGAACTCTGATATCGGAAAAGGGTGGTACTGAAATTTGTTTTCCTCCCATCTCCGTTTTCGCTCTTGTGCTAGAATATCTATAGGGATGTTTCCGCTGATAACTAAAACCGCTGCTTCATATACTGTTCTGTATGAAGAAGCCACTCTGAGAGTGCAGGTGCATTGCACGGATTGCAGAATTTTCCGCCGGCATTGCACCCTTAGCGAATCTGTCCGAATCGAGTTCCTCGTGTCCATTAAAAGTTTTCGCTTGTTCTGTGTTGGATCTCCAAGGTTTGCTATGAGCTTACTTAACATGCCGCTTACTTTGTCAGCTCTAGTGACAGCATGATTTATGTGCGCCCAGTAAATTAGCCTTGTATCTAATTACATTCCTAGGTATTTGACCACGCTTTTTGTCGATAAAGTGGCATCGAGTACTTGTATATATACTTCTGGTTGGTTAGAAGCTCTGTTTTCTCTGTGGCCAGCTTTAATCCATGGTCTTCTAGCCATGTCATAAGCAGGCGATGGCAATCCTCTTAGCGTATTTCTGCCATGATATTGGAGGAGAAGCTCAGCCAAAAACAAAAAACCAACAAAAAATATAAGCGCCAATCACAAAGGGCAACAGGATTCAACGTTTGTGATGAAACCAAAAGCAAATTACAGCTTACACTTCTCACAATAAAAACCCAAAAGAAGTTATGGTCTATGGAACTTGTTTTATTTTCTATACGTAAAATTGCTTTTTTACCCTGCATAAGCGCGTTCTATTTAAATGGATGATGCAATTGGCATAAATAAACCTATGTTGGCAGCATTGGAAAGGAGTTGGCTGGTGGCAAATTCTGCTCGATAGCTTTGTAGATGCTTTCACATGCAATTTTTTTCCTAAGTGAGCAGCGCCCAAACATGACGAACAGAGAAGTGACGAATCGAAGGCCAGTTATGATACCTAACTGTTTTTAGTGTTGAGGAAATCAATTTTGATTTTTTATTTTGTTTTTACCTTAAATCTACGATAGCTGGCGGTGTCATGCAATTTTTGCGTTTGCTATGGTTTAAGAGAAAGAATTCTGTTCCATTGAACTGGAGTAATAGAAAGAAAAATTTTATTGATTGAAGAATATGATCCTGAGCGTGTTCATTTCCCGAGGGCCAACGGATGCCAATGCTCCCACGCAGACGAGTTACGCCAACTTTTTAATTTTTTCAGAGCTAAAGAGTCGTTATTCTGCATTTTTTTCGAAAAGTTTAAAATATATTTATTTTTGTATGAGTAGTAAATTAAAATTGAGTAAATGCTAATATTTAAAGGCAGAAATAAAGAACAAACACTTTTTCGCTGCGAAAAATAAAAAAATAAAATAAATTCGGTAGAACTTTTGTGATTTTTAAAATGAGTGAAGCTCATCTTCATGGATAGTGAATAGTAAAATTTTTGTGCAATGTTCGTCTGCGGCGCTTTTTCTTTTTAAAATATACTTTCAGTGGGCCAATTTAATTCTCAATTGAATTATTTTTAAATAAAATTTGAAAAAAAAAAAAAATATTTTTTCATTAGATAGAAGTTATAATCCGGCTCAATTTGCGCCCATTTTTCCTTTCTTTCAGTTTCCTGGGAGAAGAAACTGGTCTCTGTCGTACACCCACAAGTCTTCTATAGGGCTTAGATCAGTTGATTGGGGAGTGGTAGCAATAACATTTGACCAATTATAGAGCTTAGGGATTATCTTGGCACAGTTTAAAGCGGAGCATAATGCTCATTTTCTCTGCTAACACTTCTGCTTTAATATATTCAAATATATTTCCTGGGCGGTAAAACGCCCTGCAGCATAAATATTCCCCATACATATATGGGGAATGGTGCTGAAGTGACAGTCCTTGATGTAAATTCGGGTCGTTCCGGTAGCGTAGAATCGACTGTCATGGGAACGGGTACAACACCCTCTCCCTCTTCGCCTAACATCCAAATAAGAAAGTGTAGTCAAGATCTTCAATCTGATTTTTTTTTAATTTCGATTATGCAGTTTTAAAGCACTTTGAATTTAGAAGCAATAAAGTACAAGCTTCTTCAAGTTGCTCAAAAATCGCGTTGATTTTTCACAACTATTTTTTTTGCATAGGGCATTTGCTCCTTATAAAAAGAGTCGAGCACTCGTTATATTGAAGAAAATTCATTATATGAAGGAAGTATCGTCAACAAAAAAAATTATCAAAAATCGTCCCGAATTTTGACTACTAAACAATTTTATAAAATTTTATAAAATTAAAAATAAAAATTTTTTTTATAAAATTTATTAAAAAAAAAAATTATTCTAAATAAAAACTTTTATAAAATTTATTTAAAAAAAAAATTTATAAAATTTATTTTAAAAAAAAGTTATAAAATTTATTTAAAAAACAACTTTTATAAAATTTATTTAAAAAAATTGCTTATAAAATTTATTTTTATTAAATTTATAAAAAAAAGAAAAATAAAAAATTCTGAGCATGTAGCTTTGTAGCTTATTCAATTTTATAAAACTAAAAATAAAAAATGGTTTTAATAAAAATTCTAACTTAAAGCTTGAAATTTGTGCAATTGTTTGATTTTTCGCTGATTTATAAAATTTATTTAAAAAAACTTTTATAAAATTTATTTAAAAAAATTGCTTATAAAATTTATTTTTATTAAATATATAAAAAAAAAAAAAATTAAAAATTCTGAGCATGTAGTTTTGTAGCCGATTTAATTTTATAAAAATAAAAAATTTAATAAAAATTCTAACTTAAAGCTTGAAATTTGTATAATTGTTTTGTTTTTCGCTGATTTTTTTTTTTTGAATTTTATAAAATATTTTATAAAAATTTGAAACTTTGCGTTATGTGGTTTTTGAGGTAGTAAAAATTAAATTAATAAATCGTAAATTTTTGCTGCCATTAACCTGGACCTATGTTTATTAATATTAAAGCAAATTAAGAGTTGTGAAAATATGTGCATATGTGAGGTCATACTTGACTCAACTTCCTTAAAAGACGAACAATTTGTTTTGTGGGCACTCACATATTGCTGGAGCGGTGGGAATGTTTTTTTTTTTTTTTTTTTTTTTGTTTTTTTTTTAATTTAAGTCATTATTACTATAAATAAAATATTTTCTAACATATTTATTAAAATAAAAATATTCCGGTTTACTCCGGAATACACCTGATATATTTGAAATGCTCACTTATACAGTTAGCTGCGTGGGCCGTATAAAAATCTCATTGCGTTGCTGACGACATACATACAACATACATACGTACATACATACAATGCAAGTTGAGACATGGCATCAACCATACAACCATATGTATGTTGTAAGTTATTACAGTTGGTTGGATGCGAATATAAAAATAATGAGCTCGTTAGAATTTTCTTTTGTTGTATTTTATGGAGATTTACAAACAAGTCTGTCTTAATTTGTGTACGTTTTTTCTACTTATTTACTCGATGAGTGGGCAGTGCCAATAGTGGTGACCTTTACAATAAAATCATAAGGCTTAAGAATTTATGTATTGACGTAAGAACGTACATATGTAAAAATGTATGTAGAGGTTTTTATATGTCAAGAAAAATCTAACTCAAAACAATTTTTGTAATAAATTTTAAAGCCCTTTCGAGACGTAAGTATTAAGTGCTAATTTTAAATGATTGGTTGAGAAAAAAGGGTTTGCAAACTGAAAATGTCAACAAGGTATAGGCATAAACTGTTACGATGAAAACTTTATTATTTTTGCATTAACCATTTCCTAAAAGTTCTTGTTCACCTGTGCGCTAGCAATTTAATTAAATTTAATTTTTATTTTATTTTATATTAATTTATTTTATTTTATTTTATTTGAGCTTAATCCATCTCGGCTATTGCCGGAGATTACACATCCCGGATAAAATTTTCAAGGGATTGTGCTCTGGTGGAGCGTAGTCCAAGTTCTACGCCCATGTGATTACTATTGCTTAAATATTTAAAAATCTACGAACTATTGCACATGTGTCCAGTATGGTCGACTTCTGCATGTCTTCTAAGAGATGTTGGCAGTCATACTTCTTCAAGTTTTTTATTAAATGCTTAGGCACTAATCCAGTGGACGATATAATTATTGGAATTATATTCACTTCCCTCGCTTTGTACATCCGTTTCAGTTCTATGGCCAAAGTTGCATACTTCGATACTTTGGTGGAGTATGTGCTTTGGATGTTGCGATTAAGGGGCACCGCTATATCGATTACTTCGATTGCTTCATTTATCTTGTCGAACAAGATGATGTCAGGTTTGTTGGCAGCTGCGGTTTGATCTGTGGAAATAAATCTGTCCCAGTACAGTTTAAAATTTGCATTTTCCAATATTGCCTTTGGTTCATATTCAAAATACAAGACTTCTGCTTGTAAGGGACCGTGTTTTATCGCAAGTTGTTGGTGGAGGATCTTTGCTATATTGTTATGTCTCATGACATATTCACGGGAGGCAAGTACGCTACATTATTTTATTTTATTGTATTGTATTTTATTTTATTTTATTTTATTTTATTTTATTTTATTTTATTTTATTTTATTTTATTTTATTTTATTTTATTTTATTTTATTTTATTTTATTTTATTTTATTTTATTTTATTTTATTTTATTTTATTTTATTTTATTTTATTTTATTTTATTTTATTTTATTTTATTTTATTTTATTTTATTTTATTTTATTTTATTTTATAGTGAATTAAAAAGAAGAAACATTTTTTATATCAGGTTAATTTATGTCAATACAGTTGTTTAATACCCTAATAGTTTCTGGCTTTATCTAACTGATGCCTCAAAATGAATATTCCACTCCAATTAGAATACATTTTTGAATAATACTGACTTCCCCTAATACCGTTTTTGGCTGCTATTTTCAACTACAATCAACATTTAAGCAATTGGGGCTATTTGCTTATTATTTCACTCGCCTAGCACGAATACCTGCAATTCTCAACCAAATTATGAAATACTTTATTTTCAATTAATTGTATGAACAGACTCTTTCTGCTAGCAGCCTGAGCTTCCTTTATATACCGATCGCTAGCCATTAAGAAGAGCTCCGCAGTAGTTATATGTACGTCCAGAGCCATTAAGCTCAAATTTTTTGACTGAGTTATATGTATGTACACTTGAGCTATAGCTCCATTGGCCGTTCTACACAATCAAATTGATGAAACTCGCGTGAGCGAAGGGAAGTATTCACTAAGTATCTTTGAAAGAATTCCAAAGTATCTTAGCGATTTTGAAAGCACTGATTCTTGATAGTTAGCGAATGGGTGGAAATCTGTTGGCGATAAGTCCAGGAAATACAAGTGCTGCATTCGATTCATCACTTCTCTGTTGGCCAAGTGAAACATTTTAGAGATGATTACGCGACGACGAAGCTACTGGTGGAATCCCTTTTAGAAGCTTAGTGTATTTATAATATACATACATATGTATACGTGCTCTGAAATAAAATATCTGTGACTGGTGGTATAAAATTTGCATAAGTATATTCGCTATGACTTTTCTAGATTAATCAAAGAGTTAATTATCGAATAGGACTTTCGCTTAGACTTTAATTTCTTTTGTCTCATTGAAACATGAATTATGAGTTCAAGCAACGCAGTTAACGCTAAATTGTAAATTAATTCGCCTACAAATGCATTTATAAATAATTTTATTTACTCTACAAAGCTTCGACTAAAGTTTTGCGCAATAAAAATTTACAGGCTTCGAGCGGAGCAGCAAGTGAAGTAGTGACTCACACACCGGCAAAACAATGGGAAAAATGCACGTATTTGAGAAGTACATACAATGAAAAAAATATAATAAGAATATACAAATATTCTGCGCTTTAATGTGTTTAAGTTTAATTAGAATTTATTATTGAGGCATAGCCAAACAGCAGTCAAGAACGTGCAGAATGCGAGTTAACCTCCATTGAAAATGTAAACACATACAGATATTTCGCAGCTACCCAGCAGAGAAAATTTATATTATTATATTATATTATTTTTACTACATATATACAATTTTTTTATAAAAAAAGAAAATTACAATACGCTTAAAAAATAGGCACTCAATGCTAGAATGAGTGTGTGGTGCTTCGTTAGTTCTGCTATATTTCCTATTCGACATGTGTGGGGGGGGCATATAGGATGCGTGAAGAATAAAAATGTCGAAATTTAAAAATCTTAAATACCTTGAGATCATATATCACCCAAGCGAAAAATGTCGTAATCGTATACAGCCGAAATAAAAAGGTCAACAAAAATGCAAAATGGCGAAAAAAACTAAGCATAATTTCTCGAAAAAAAAATGGTATTAAGATGTGGCAATATTATTTATTCATTTAGTAAATCTAGAAATACAAGCTTTCGCATAGGTTACACAGAACTATTAAAAAAACTAGTTGAGTGATAATTTGAAATTATATTTGAATAGAGATAAATCAAAAGCCAATGCACTTGAAATCTGGTTAAGCTCCGTCAATCTACTGGCTGCATATGCGTACAAGATAGTGATTGCTAACACGGACAAATGAAGAGAGGATGTTGAGGAAACTTTAAAACACCTTCTGTGCATTTGTCTGGCATTATTGAAAACGCGTTTAAAATTCCTGGGAGGGTCTGGAGGACGTTCCAAAAGCGGATCTCCCAGCTCTGCTTAGATTCGCCGAAAACGTTGACATCCTACACGATGTCTACTTTCAGTATTCATAGAGGTCGGTCTCCATCTGGTATCACTAGGGTCCAAAAGGTCTATGTCTGGCTTAATGCCAACCAGGCTAACCTAACCTAGCCTTTCTAATAAAAGGTGCATTCGAGGCATAACCAGAACTAATCCGCTCTAGGAAGAATAAATCATTACTCCGCAGATTTTTTTAAGGTTTGTGAAAATGAATGCGCTGTAAGAGTAATAGCGAGTCAAATGTCCCATTTCTAATATCGAAAACACAGCAGAGTGTTATTTTGCAGAGATTTTAAATTTAGTAATGGACACCTTGCGTTGTGTGAAGGAATCGGATCCGCGAAGTTTAAAGATCTGAGTGCAAAAGGAAGAAGCGCTGAAGTCCATTGATCTGTGGCACTGATGATACGAACTCCAAATAAACATGGCATAATCCAGCCTAGACTGTGCGAGTAAATTGTGACTTTAAAGTGCATGGTTCCGTAAAATCGGAGGCAACACGTGGAATGAAGGGCAGTGTAGAATACGATTTGGCAATGACAAAATACAAATGCCTAAGAAACCGAAAAGTGGAATCAAAGATTACTCAGAAATTTCTTAAAGACTATTTAGAGGCGAGTTCTTTGTAAAATATGAGGTAGAGATTAAATGCTTATGGTTGAAGAAGATTCTTATCACATCATGCCTCTTGGATATCATTCTGTGTGTTTGGCAGCCCCGGAACCGTTTTTAATAGCCAGACCTCGTATTATTTGTTGAAAGAAACTTCACTTCAGTTAAAAACTACTTCAAAAAACCGGATTTAATGTGTGGAAAACCTGCAAGGCACATTCATTAAAGGTGGTGGCACTAGACCAAAAACAATTTTTGGTACGTTTGATTGTCAAAGCAAAATATTATCAAAGTAGAAAACAAAGCAAATTATTGGTAAAGTAGGCTGACACCCACATGAACACGGCGAAAGAAAAAAAAAAAACACAAATCAGCTGATTTACCGATACCACACAAGAATGATAGAATAACTATTGCGCCTTCCGTGTCGTAAGAGCGGATGAATAAACAAGCAAAAGGAAGGGGAACTACTTGTTTGTGAAGAGGAAGAGTAGGTGAATGAAATGGAAACTACCAAACACAAGAAATTATACACACACGTACACACTTTCCTGCCACGGTATCTTCCGCATAAGAATGCGAAAAAACTACATCACAAATTACAAAACTACCAAGCTATTCGCTGAATTTTCACAAACACGAAATTTTTCCTACTTTTGTTTGTTTTGTGTTGCGAACTGAGCTGACGCCAGACTTGTCGAAATCCCGAAAAATAAAGTAACTGTTTTTTAATGGCGTCACCGTGGATACTCAATTCGCTTGGGATATCACCTTTAACAGATTTGCCTAGAAAATCTATCATCAGAATGATATAAAAAGCGTATGAAATTTAGCATTTTCTTTCCTGCAGGCCATACACTTCCATTGAGGAATACAAAGTAGTACGAAACGAATAATTCTTTATGGACTCGTACACGTATGTATGCATGTATGTATGTATGTATGTAGTTTGCAACGCATTCGACGACTCATGCGAAGTGACGCAGTTGCGGTTCGCATATCGCACCACGTCGCGCCACAGCAAACAACCGCCGGCCTCCTGCAGATTCGCTGCCTATTTCGTAATGATTTCAATACAGCCGATCAAGGGCAGCATCTTCCATATCAAATTCTTTACTCAAATGCTGATTTCGCAGCGGTTTGGGTTGCGTTTGTCATCAGCGCTGTTGTTTCGTGTCCGTTGATGTGCGCGCGTAATCATGCAAATATTTGAAATGGAATAGCAAAGAACAAATACAAACAGAAAGAAAAAAATAGAATAAAAAGTGTCACTTGAGGCATAGTTTGCGATCAATACATACCGAGTATACAAGGTGGCGCCAATTAATCATACTATCGGAAGATATATAATTTTGGCAAATGGCGTCGTACGTCAATCATATGACTTAGACACTCACCTAACACTCCTCTCCCTCTGCACCCTGTCGAAACAGCACGCTTCTTGGGCCTACCGTGAGATGAGTTAGTCGATGACGATCGGTGTCTACATCGCACTGGCAGCGCCCAGTGAACCGGTACAAGAACCACAACAGTTTCTGACAAAGTTCCGTAGGAATCATGAATTGGATAAGCGATTATGTATGCAATTTACATACACATTACACAGAGCGATGGTCCGGCCTAGAACGCTGCAGAACTGCAAAGTGTTTCGTAACAAGTCCGAACAGAAAACTGTAAAACTTTCTACTAAAAATCGGAAGGATTTCATCAATTCGGTTGATGGTCGGTATTATTACAGGACACAACCCATGGGGTCAGCATATGACCAACATTGAAATCATTGAGGAGCCGATGTGCCTGTCTTGCTTGGAGGAGGCGGATAGCACTGAGTACTTTCTTTGTGAGTGTTCTGCCTTTACTAGAGCAAGGCTACGAGAATGAGTAATATTCGTTCTCTAAAACAGATTTACCAAAGAATTCTATTTACAGATTTAACAAAGAATCTGGAAAATTTTCACAAGACTCACTACCTCTGTCTTTGTCTCTGTCTCTATTCTTTCCTATCTGTTTCTGTGATACTTTTCTCCTTTCCTCCTTTATTGTCTATCCTCTTTCCAGGGCTCTAAATACAATGGGCTTTTTAGCCTGAGTGTTTTAGGAGCCACCAAATCTCCTGGTGTTCCTTGGCTCGACCTATTCAAATTGCAATTTCAAAACAAACAACCAATGTGCTCCATTGTAGAGGCCAGAATAAAGATGAGTAAAAAAGTTATTAAAAATCAAGCTTCGCGCCACCTTGTGGGTAGTCATACATTCGGACACACATACATACGTACATATACAAATTTCCATATTCGCTGATTTCGCGCAGACTCACTGCAATGACCACATGGCCAGCAGCACGCGCTCATGCGCCACAGGCATACAAATAATTCGTTTGAGTGCCTACATAGGCGAAGTGGTTGTGTAGGCGGAAGATTCGGTTATATTTACGTGGGCGCGCTAGTCTCGCACGAACGTAAACGTAATTTAAAAGATTGAATTGTCAGTTGTTGGCTGAAGGGGGGGTTTCATTTACCTACTATCGAAATCAAAGCTGAGTAAGCGCGTGATTTACGTCAACGCGGCTTTAATTGATGGCTGAGGGAGTAGGTCCGATATAATACATACACATACATACATTTATATCCATAAATACATACATACATACACACATTCCAATGTGTGCCATTCAATTAGCATTTGTTAACCGATAGTAGTGTAAGTTTGTTTTCTGTTCTGTTTTTTTGTAAGCTCAGCTGAGTGGTGATGCAAGCCCGTTGAAATGCCAAACAACTCGGGTAGCAATTGCATAGAGCGGGGAAATTTTTCAGAAAAATTTTGAAATAGTTTTGTGTAGCGATCACTTTCATCATGAAATAAAAGAAATATGAGGAGGAAAGAACTTTCCTGTACGATGATTGACACGACAGCCGTTTCTTCTTCGACTATAAAGAGGTGGGTGGAGAAACGCCATGATGAAAGCTGATAAGAGAAATCTGCTTAGCTTAGAGAGGGAAAAGTAAAGTTCATTTCATGACATTTTTGTGTTTTATTTATACATTTTATTTTAAATGTTTTGGTTTTTTTTAATTTTTGTTCAAAATTTTTGGGGAAGCATTGCGCTTTTTCCTTTAATTTTTGTAAAACACTCCAGTCAGTGTTTTTAATATTTTTTCCATTAATAACTGATACTTATGAACTTATGCTTACAATTCCTTCTCATGCCTGATAGTTTCATACTAGGATTCCCATAACTTTTCGAGTTACCCTATGATCAAAAAGTACCGGGAATGTTTAATTTAATGTTTTCTTCGCTTGACAAGGCGTAGTGCACCATGAGTACCTTCCATTGGGCCAGACAGTCAATAAAGAATATTAAATATCCGTTTAGAAGCGTTTGAGATGTGCTGTACGTCGCAAACGGCCGCAAATGTGGACAAATAATTCTTGGATTTTGCATAATGATAACGCGCCATCGCAACGAGCCCAAATTGTGCTGGATTATTTGACCAAACACCAAGTAAATACCATCGTGCAAGCACCGTATTCACCTGATATCGCCCCGTGCGACTTCCTTTTGCTTGCGCAAGTTGAAATTACCACTTCGTGGAAGGAGATTTCAATCGATAGAGGAGATCAAAGAGAGTACGAGGAAGGAGCTGAATGCCATCCCTTCGTCGGCCTACCAGGGGTGCATAGAGGACTGGGTTAAACGTTGGCACAGATGGGCCATATTTTGAAGGAGATAAAATATATTTACCTGAATTTTAACTCTGTTTTATTTAATTTAAATATTCCCGGTACTTTCTGATCATAAGGTATATTCAAATACCTATAGTGAACCAGTGAGAGTACCGAGTAAGCAGATAGGAATGCACGTAGCAACGCTTTGATCGATTTACTGCTTTGCTAGGGTAGTATTTTTCAGGGAACTTTCAAAAGTCTCATCAGCAAATCAGAGTTAGAAATATAAAGAACCTTGCGTACTGGTAAGAACCGCGTGCCCTCATTTTTTGATGGTAAAGCCAGATCTATTTTGAAATGAAGTGATAGTTGCAAGCTTTTTCTCTAGGTGTACTAGCTATTTTTTTTTCTTTCGCCGAATGTCAGCATAAAATGAAATTATGAAAAGTCGTTCCAATCGCATAGTCGCATAATGCAAAGAATAATGAGATGGCACCTATCGTGGTCCCGTTACTTTGCGCTCAGCGAATTTGACTATGAGTTACGTGGTTTTAGCACCAGTATGGCCAGATTACCATTTTCGTAACTTGATTTAGCATTTTTTTGTTATTTAGTCTCGGCGTTTTAGTTCTTTCTTCATGACATTTTTCTAGTCTGTTCTATTGTAATTAAAGTGTAATCTTTATAAATTTGTAAAATATACATTTTCTTAAAATTAGTTCAACAATTCACTCAGTTTTATTTAGTTTTACTTTTTTTTAACATCGGGTCGCATTGCCCGCGATTGCAGTTGTTGTTGGTGTTCTTCTTCTTTCAGCAGTCAAATCTGTGTCGCGCTACTGCAGTGTTGCCTAGCTTTGGATATAAAAACGCACTAAAGTGCCCATTTCAAGAAAATAAAATACCAACTTTTTATTGAATTACTTAAAGAATTTTGTATGCGTGACAAATTTTCTTTAAAATGTGCGTTTTGTTTTAAATAAATGTGTTATGGTTATGTAAATTTAATTTATGAGTTTTTTGTTAAGAGAAACTCTTATGTTAAGAGAACGACATTTTTGCTATATTTGAGGTTATGTAACAAAATAAAGTACTCTTTTTGTAAAAATGTCGTTATGGTTTTTTCAGTATTTTCTGGTATTGCTTAGTTTTACTACGATTACATCTCTTGATGCCCTATGTCCCACAAAGGATTGAAGACCGGAAGAAACGATTACACCTCTATGGCTTTAATTCGCATCCAGAAAATTCAAACGCTTTGTAAAATGTTTAAAAAGGTTTTATATGTTAAGAAGAGTTGAGAGAGGGACATTTAATATTCTTGCATTACCTTAGAAGGAGCAAAAAATAATTTGCACTTCAACCAACAAATTTCCATTTACACTAAAATCTTCCCAGCGAGACCTATTTAAACATTATTTTGTTTAATAACACATTTTTTTTAATTTACAGTTTCGGTAGCTTTATTGAAAAAAAGAAACAAACAACAAACTTAAAAATTTTCGCATTTTAGGCAAAAAAAGCACTAAATTTATTGCGAAGCGCAAATGGTTGGTAATACTGCACAACTCAGCTAATGCGACGTCACGCACTCTCTGATGGGCACAATATTGTTTCTATAATTCTTGGTCACGTCGTCGTATGCTTTTAGCTTCAACTGCATTTCGCTGTGCAACTTAGTTCGTACTTTCCTTTTTCTTTTCTACTTTCTTTTTTCGTAACATTGCAATGTACAAAACGTTGTTGTTGGTCTAGTGCCACCACCTTTAATGTGTGTGCCTTGGAATTATTGAGGCTCATGTAGCTACATAGTGACAGAGCTTTCTGAGATGTGCAAGACCTGTGGTAGCAACTTCTCCATTAAATACATATTTCCGTGAAAAACAAATTTGCTAATTTTACCAAGAACATAAAAAAGGAGTAGGGAAAATAGAATCCAACGATATCAAATCAAAGATTTATATAAATAACTGATAAAATAATATCCTTATTTTCTTTTCAGCGCACAATTAAGGCGCTCGGCCAAACTTGGCATGAGGATTGCTTTGTGTGTGGCGGACCGTGCCAGAAGCCCCTAGTGGGCACCTCCTTCTACGAGCGCGACGGACGCGCCTACTGTAAAACGGACTTTGAGGAATTGTTTGCAGCTCGTTGCGCAGGCTGCGCCAAACCGATCACAGAAAATGCCATTGTGGCGTTAGATGCCAAATGGCATCGGGACTGCTTCAAATGCAAGGTGAGCGCGATCACTTCGAAAGAAGAGCCATTCAAGAGCCAAATATTTTTCTAATTCACTATTTGTTTTTCGCATTACAGAAATGCGCCAATCCAATCACAGCGAGTATATTCGCAGTTGAAGAGAACAAACCAGTGTGCACGGAGTGCTCAGCCTAGAAAGAAACAAGCAAGCAAGCAAGGAAGCTGAAGTAATAAGTAATGTGAATGCGATGAACAATGGATATGCGAGCAGAGGGGAGCGCAGCGAATAATTACCTGAAAATTTAGTTATAAAAGGCAACTCAAATAACAAAAAGGGATACAAGTTAAATAATACCTTTTACAAAGCAAGCAAAGCAAATAATTTGAGCAGCTAAAAAGTACTTCTAATTCTTCGTAATTGCAAAAATGTTGACTTAGTCGAAAATAATTCTAAATTTTACAAATACTTTTCGGCTAATTGTGTTCGCTATTGCGCCACTAACCGTGAAAAAAAAAACAACAAGAAAGCTGAGAAAGACCATCGCAGATTTACACAATAGAGTTATTCAGATAATCAACATTTTTTAATATTCAGACACGATCCACACAATCCACACTCCACACACCCTATAGTCCATATACGCCGACACACAAATCACCTCACTGAACGTTGTACACGCCTGACTGACGACTAGCTGCCGGACAGACTAAAAAGCTGCTGTGTGTCATTTTGGAGTAGTCTCGGTGTAGTTTTGGTCTTCTTTGCTGCTCTTAAAACCCTCAAGCAAAAGCGATCGACCGTTAACGTACTGACATTTTTTTTTAATTACTGCAGGCAAATTTATTATTTAAGATTCTATTTGCGTTTGTTTCGTTTAAAGAATTTTTATCCTTCTATTTTGCTTCGTTTCTTCGATAAAGAAAAAAATTAAGCTTAATTGTTTTTTATTACTTCGATTATTTTTTCTACAAAATATGCATTAAAAATTATGTAAATTTCAATGGTTTAATCTGCTAAGTAACACAATTTTTTATTTTGCATTTTCTCGATTTTCATTTTCTTCTCGACTATCTGCTACTAACAAAAAACAAAAAAAAAAATGAAGTAAAAATTTAATGTATAATGTTTTGATAAAGAAAAAAAAATGTGTCCTTTGGTAGACTCTCCTTCTCGCTTTTTGAATGCAAATTAAAATTTTGAATTAAAATTTTGAAAATTTGCCGACAGAAAGTAAATGTACATAAATCCGAAAGAGTCAAATTGGGATATCCGGAAAAAATTGACAACTAAAATCCACTACACAAATTACAAAACGCAGAAAAAACACTACAGCCTTACTGATAACCTGAAAACTCAAAGTAGGAAATCGATATAGAAAATATTTTGCAAGCTGTCTTCAAGAACGCCTTTGGCATCTTCACCTGGTTTTATAAGTTTTCGTAAAATATTACGAAAGCTTATGAAACTATTGCGCTGGTCAAATGCTTTTGGAAAACAATTGCGAATGCCGAAGTCTATGACACACATACAATACGCACATGCATGTGTGTGTGTGTGTGTGTGTGTACGTCGCCTGTGAACAATATTTCCTAACATTCCAAAATTAATGTAATTAAAACTTTTAATGTATACTTATAAATTATTTTTGAAAATGTAAAATGTATTTCTATATAAAGAATTAATAATAATAATATAAAAATAATAAAACCAACAACATAATACAATAGCAATTTTAAGTTCGAACAAATTTTTACGCTTTCATCATACAAATAAATTACAAAGTAGCATTTGCAGAATAATTTTAAATTGAAAGAACAAATAAATGTTTACGTAATTTTTTTAAATCAAAACCACAGAAATGAAGGATACAAATTTTTTCGTTTGTTGGAAATATTTTGATTGCGGTAAAAAAAAAAATGCATTACATTTCAGCAGCCGGATCAACTCGACTGATTTATTGGCGCTCAAGAGCGGTTACTCCAGCAGCATTTCGCATTCTCGAGCATGCAGCTAAAATATTAAGAAAATAACGAAGCTGTGGGTATACGTTATTCAATTTCAGCCGAAAGCAGGGCAGCAGACGACATCATTTCACACCGCCGACTCCCTAACAACTATCGCACAGGGATCTGCTTAAGAAGACTCTGCTCATTGCAGCGCGTTGTAACGTCGTTAGTCTAAGAAGTTCCTTCAATCGGCGTGCAATCATTAACTCCCTTTAGGACATTACATGGCTAGAAAAATCACCAGGCGCTCACTAAGCTTACTTGAAGCCAGCAGGACAAAACTGTGTTTCAAGCGGAGGTGTATGCTGTTCAAGAAGCGATGGACTTTGTTGTGGAAACAGATGAAGAGGCAGACCTATATATGCGTGCAGCGACAGCCAAGCTGCGCTTATGGCCTTAGACAGCTCCCAACCACATCAGAGGTAGTCGAGTCCTGTAAATCCAGGCTGAATTATGAGACATAATAGGGGTAGACATAACAGCCTGATGCTAACATGGCTCCCGGGACACGCGGGTATCGTGGCTAACGAGAATACTGATTCCTTAGCTAGGATGGACTCTGAGGCCAACTTCTTTGGCCCAGAGCTCGTTTTGCCACTCCCTTCTGCAGCCATCAAAGCCACGGTTAGCAAATAGGTTAATACAACCCACAAGCGAGCTTGGCAGGCTGAGAGGGGCTGCAGATGGACTAAACTGATGTTGCCTGTCATGTCCGATCGACTGAAGCAAATCCTCCTGTCATTAAGCAGAAGGGAGTGCAGACGGCTGGTTGGATTGGTGACGGGCCACTTTCTGTGGGCGAAGCACATAGAAAAAGTGGACATTTCAGACAGCGCACTCTGCCCAGCTTGGGAAGAGGAGGATGAGACGGCTGATCACTAACTGTGCGGTCTGTTGAGGTCTTTGGCACTGATGTGTTAAGAAGCGATCGCCTTGGCTTCTTGGCACCACAAGATCCACTCAGATTTCTTCGGAGATCGGGTAGATTTAAAGCAAATTAATGTCTGAGTGCTGCACTTGCTAGTTGTTCCGACAAAAAAAAAAAAAACACAAGCTTACTTGGCTTATAAATGGATTTTAAAATGAAATGGAACAACGAAAATTCAAATTGATTGAGTAATCTTTATTATTTTTGATCAGAACTATTCCTATTTTTAAGATAATCCCTTTCAAATGTTAGCCACAACTGCGCCGAAATTCGGCGATCCGTAAACACCGATTTTGAATGACACGCAACTCACTGGAGGACTTCGGTTGGTGTCTCGTGAATAACTTTGGTAATGTAGGCTTCCAATGCCGCAATCGAAGCTGGTTTATCCACAAAGACTTTACAAAACATCGCAAATAAAAGTCCGAAGGTGTGATATTACACGATTTTGGTGGCCAATCCACTGGCGAGAGATAAATTGCTCTTCCAAACGACGACGAAGTAAATCCGTTTTGCTGGAACTAAATGTGCAGATCACGGGCTTCAATTTGCGGCATCGAAGAGTCGTTGATCATGGCCGATAGCGTTCGCCATTGTTACATTAGCGCCAGCCTCGTCTTTGGAGAAATATGTGACCGATGATTCCTTCAGCCTATAGGCCGCACCAAACGATTGTTTTCAATGGATGTTGTGGCTGTTCCTGAATGGCTTCGGATTGTTCTTCAGCTCAAATATGGCAATTTTGCTTATAGATGTAGCCATTAAGTCAAAATGGGCCTCGTCGCTGAACGGTTATGTCCACCATAAGTTGGCCTGAGCGCGCGATGAACACTTTTCACAGAGTGTCGATTTTCGTAATACCAGTGTACGATTTGTAAACCATGTTGATGACAATGTCAGCCTGGAAATCCAACGTAGAATTTCTCTTGCCAACAAGTGCTACTTTGGACTAAGAAGGCAACTGAGTAGTAAAGTCCTCTCTCGACGAACAAAACTAACACTCTACAAGGCTCTCATCATGCCCGTTCTAACGTATGGCGCAGAAGCGTGGACGATGACAACATTCTATGAAGCGAGGCTTGGAGTGTTTGAGAGAAGGATTCTGCTAATAGTTTGGAAATTGAAAAGCGAGGAATACCCAGCACTTTAAGTACTTTTTAAGAAAGAAATTGTGCAGTTTCCCTTCAACAACGGTCAGCTGAAAGCCTATTTAGCTGCACTTCAATTTTTTTATAA
This sequence comes from Anastrepha fraterculus, assembly GCA_037575425.1. Taxonomy (NCBI): domain Eukaryota; kingdom Metazoa; phylum Arthropoda; class Insecta; order Diptera; family Tephritidae; genus Anastrepha; species Anastrepha fraterculus. The sequence goes on from JAYXIM010053180.1 coordinate 912,226, forward strand.
CGGAACTCTAAGCTTGAGTACTAAGTACTTATAGATATGTATGCCCAACTGATTTTAAGAAAAACTTGTTTGCATCAATCCCTCAGTCGACTACTGGACATCGTTATTATATGCAGTTTTCTTTCACCCTTCCGCATGATTTCGATTGTTTAGTCCCGATTTACACACAGAGACATCGGTCACACGGGCAACATTCAAATACGAATAAGAAGTACAAAGCGTGACGAGTATTCAAAACCCCTCTCTCTTTCCTTGTACGTCCTACTCCCACGAACAAAATGTTTCCCTATGTAAATCGGGACTTATACGCAAATGCATGCAAATGATGTTTTTGTACTACCGATGTCACCTTATATGAATTCTCCTTGACCCTCGTATTCGCCTCTTAAAGTGTTGATTTAAATTATATTTCAAAAAATTACTTTTGACACATTCGACTTCGTTTATTTTGACATTTCCTAATTTTTTTTAGATATTTAAGCAAAACAAAAACAACACTCAAGACTGGCCTATATGTAAACGGGATAACAACAACCCTTTGCTACATAATTTTACAATAAACTGCTACAGCAACCGTTTTCCAAGCCAATTTTTATGCAACGATTCACTCTCCACCATATAGGGTAGTCGATCTCACTAACGCCGTTTTTTATATTTGTTAAATATCACTTTTTGGATTTTTTTTCTAAAAATTTTGATACCTCACTTGAATTACTTTGCAATTTTTTCACATTTTTATAATTTTGCTTCTGTTTTTTTTTTTTGTTTGGTTACTACAATTCAGTTTCCGTTACTTATTTCTCTGCTGTGGCGCTTGAATGATTCAACTCAAATGTATATTTCACAGTTGTTGTTGGAGATGATGGGCGTGGCATTAAGCGCTCTAGTTTAAATTTCTAGAATAGAGGAGGAGTTCACGTGGAGTTTGTGCGGCAACACAACTAACTACTTAGGAGGGGAATGGCCCAGGAGCGTAGCATCGTCATTTGATTTTGTGCACTTACCTTCTTCTCGAGCACCGATCCCAGCGTCTGCATGATGGGCTGAAGCACTTGACGTATTTGTTCCTTGGTAACAGTTCGCAAAGCCTCGACGAGCGCCTTGTTCAAGTGGGGCAATTCTTCAGTATCCACACTAGGCTCCGCAGGTGGTGCTGCTTCGTCGGCCATACTATGGATGAGAACCTTGGTGGTGGAGGGAAGATGCACGAAATTTAGCGAAAAGTTAGTGAACTTAGCAGGCAAAGACAATTTACCGAGCTGCTAGCCAATTCTTTGATATGCGTAGAAATTTGATCACCATCCGGTTTTGTGATGACCATGTGTGATGTCTTAGGAGTGACAGCGGTTTCCTTGCTAAGCTTCGCCTTCAAATTGGTTGCGCTGGGTTTGAGTACGCGACGCTGTTTCGGCTTACGACGATAATTGTAGTGATTCTTCGGCACCAGTTTCGGCTCGTACATATTCAGGTCGTTCATAAACATTTTCAGGCTGTAATTGGAGGCGGTCTGGAAGTTGTGTGTGTGGGAGTATGGAGTGAAATACATTATTTAAGTAAATATTAACTCATATTTCATTAATTGTCATTTGAGAAAGTTTGGCTTAAAACACCTTTTCAAAGCTTGCTTTACGATAATTATCGCGTGCGGTGAGAAATCGCTGCTCATGCATGTCCTCCAGAAAGCCCAAAAACTTTGTGCACCGATCTTGCAAACACTCAATAATCGCATCATTCCGATCGAAAATTTGCTTCTCCAGACAAATGTTGACTGTTGTGGCTGCCAGCTCAATGAGCGTATTCAATTTTTGTGGCACCTGATCGAGCAAAAAGTAACGCAGCTGCTTATAGTAAGTCTGTAGTGACTGGTGGATGAGCGAAAAAATGTTGAGCACACGTTGTGTGGACTCATTTGATGAGGCACTGCACAATTGTTCCACCGACACCAAACGAAGGTCTTCGATCTGCGAATAAATAACAAAAAGAATATTGAGGGGAAAAATGGAAATAAGAAAAAGACTAAATGGCTTACCATTCCTTTCAAGGGATACAGAAAATTGCGTGAGAATCTTACGGAAAACTCGAAGGCATTCTTCTGACGTCTGGTCTTATCGTAGTGACTATCCGGCACATAGAGCTCAAGTAAACTTATACTGGAAAAAGATAAAACGGAAATAGAAGTTGGCAATATAAACGCTCTGTATGATCACTTGGCTATACAGAAAACAAATAGACACAATAAGAAAGATTCGATACGAATAATGCCATCTTATCCTCGTGTTAACCCTACGAGCTTTGGGATATCTTTATTAGGTACTCTTTGTCTATGTTTGTTATTGAGCGGCGGCAGCTCTGTGTCGGTAGAGATTGACAAATTTCTTACTTCTTATTTGTTTATTTGAAAAGTTGCAGAAAAATGTGTGCCAGAATTTTCTTGTAATTTTTAGGCGTATTTTTCTGAACTTCGTACAGATCTCTCTATACGCAAACTGGAGTTTGTGGATCGCGCCATGACAATCTTTCCAAGTAGGCAGGATTGGAACTCGCGGAAAATCTGCAACGAAGCTGGTACCTCGGCCTTCATTGACGGCTCCAAGACGGAATCGGGAGTCGGAGCCGGGGTTTTCTCTAAATCCGCCAATTTGTCTATTTCCATTAATTTGCCGAATACTGCTACTGTTTTTCAGGCAGAAGTCTTTGCCAGCCTGCAGGCATGCAAAATACTTAGGAAACGTGAGAGCGAAGGAGATATTAATATTTTCTCCGCTAGTCAAGCCACAATCAAGGCTCTGTCGACGTCATAGTGCAGATTCAAAGTAGTCAACTCTTGTAAGGAGGAGATAAAATCTTTTGGTTGTGTAGGTAACATTTCTCTGATCTGGGTTCCAGGACATAGGCACATAGAGGGAAAGAAATTGCTGATGCGCTTGCCAGGAAAGGGGCTAAATTGATCTCGAAGACCTCTTACCCTCGGCATCTCAATGACTGTTGTTAAAGGAGAATTGCGCAATTTATTTGGATGGAGCTCCGTTTCTTCGTATGCTACTTGGCTTCAATGCAGTAAATGGAGGCCTTATAAAGTCCTGGGTACTCCAAACCGTTCAATTTCGAAACTCGCAGCTGTGTTTACCGGTCATTGGACGATCGGCATACACGCGGAAAAGCTAGGTTTACCATTTAACCCCTTTTGCAGAAGCTGTGACGACCTTTCAGAGAAGGAGACTGCTGAGTACTTTCTCTGTAAATATTTGGGCTTGGCAGCTAGACGATTAAGGTCACCAGTGGCTCCTTCCTTCAACAGCCTGGGGCAGTGCGTCAACCTAAATCCTATCAGCCTTCTCTAATACATCCACAGCTTTGGCTGGCTGTAGATATCTCCCTGTTGGAGGTCTCTTAATGGTATCAAAACGGGCCTTTCGTGCTACTTGAGGAGTGCCAGAGTGGTACTTAAACCATTTGGCCTACCTACCTTCCTTTCTTGTAACCAAAAATGGCAAAGTTCTTTTGTAACACAACACACATTGCACACGCTGGCAATGGGCGATTGTGATGAAGTGGCTTGGAATTTGAATTCTTTTGCAGCTAGCGTCAAGGCGTAACAATTTCCATGGAATATATGTATGTTCATTTATCAAAAGTAAGCTTTTCCATCGTCTTATAATGATTTAGGTAAATATGCGACAAATTCAATTATTTTCTCAGTGTTTTTTTTATTTTTTGAGGTTAGGGTCAACGCGACACATTTTCTTTCGAATGAAACATAAGATTTATGTTCATTGATCGAAATTTTATAAAAACAAGTTATCTCTTTATCTTGTTATGATTACAATAAATGTAAAAGTAGATAAAGGTTTTTCTAGGCGTTTTGTTTTTTGAGGTTGAGGTCAACGCACAACATTTTCTTTCGAACGAAATATTGGATTCAACTTTACCGATTGAAATTACACAAAAATAAGCTGTGCTCATGGGTCCCACTTTCAACCCTTCTAGCGTAGAGACATTAGATAACATGGTCAATAGACTGACTAATTGCTGCAACCAAGCCCTGTATAAGGCTTGTCCAGTAGCTAAGTATAGAGGGAAGAATAAGCCACCCTGGTGGTCACCCGAACTGAAAAAGAATTGCAAGAAACAATTTAACAGGGCCAAACTCTCTCAAAGCGAAAACGAATGGGACCTGTATTATGTTAAACTAAAAATACAGTAGATTCTGTTTTTATGCGGGTTTCTTTATGCGGTTTTGAAATAGTGCGGTTTTTAAAAAAAATTAAAAAATGCATGTCGACCTATCGGGAATTGTATAAATAAGATTCTAAACCAGCCAAGCAAAAACTCATCACAGATTACATCAGAAATGCTAACCCTACAAGTATGGAACAGCCTGCATCACCATCTAAATCAGACGTGTACATTTCCTCAAGTGACGGAAGTGATTTTACGCCAAATCCTCAACGAATGCGCAACATGTGGGTATTGTCTGATTCTATTTCTGACGATGTAAATTTATTTTTCGATTCTGACGTTTCTTAAATAAAGATATAATTTTCAAAAATACAATTTTTTGTTTATGCGATTTTATTTAATTATTTCAGATTCATGCGGTCTATGGAACGTATCTATAGTTATAATATGGGACTAGTACCTTTTTTTATGCGATTTTATTAAATTATTTCAGATTTATGCGGTTCTTAGCACTTTTGAAACGTATCTATAGTTTTACTATAGAACTGGTAGCTTTTTTATGCTTTTTTTTATGCTGATTCTTGCGGAACGTATGTACATACATATGTACCGCCTAAAAACAGAATCTACTGTATATAAAAAAGGAATAAGGAAAGCAAAAAGGTCTTCATGGAGAACTTTTTGTGGGGAGATCGAGACTACGGTAGAGGCATGACTGACTGAGAAAAATCCTTACCAAGCCTGCTCAACCCATAGGGTTACACTTCCCAGGTAATTCAGAGGAAGCGATAACCGCCAATATTCCAACTTCGGATGCGGTACTAGGTTCCGACATCCTCAACATTGTCACAAAAGCCAAGATCACTTGGGTTGTAGAAAATTTCCAATTATATACCATAAAACACCGGGAACAGATGGGATAATCCCTTCGCAACTAAAACAAACAGTGGGCAACATTATAACATGGCTGATAACCATATTCAGAGCAACATTACGACTAAATTACGCCCCCTAAGGTGGAGGGAAGTCAGGGTGGTTTTCATACCAATGGCTGGTAGGAGCTCTCATACGAAACCTGTATCGAGTGGTCTTGGTGTAAATCCCAACAAAACTAATCATGTTCACCAGAAAACAAAAGATGCCGCTTCTAACCCCCCCTACTCTTGAGGGAATCACACTGTCAACTGGGGAAGAGGCGAGATAGCTAGGGCTAGTATTAGATAGTATTAGCTCTCGTAGAAACAACCGATTAATGATAGAGTAATAAAAGCAGCCACATCACACTATATACATGCAAAAGAACTGTGTGGGCAAAATGGGGCCTACCCCAAAAAATAGTACAATGGCTATAACAGCAGTGGTACGGCCTATCATGACATACGGTGTCTTAGTCTGGTGGCCAACACTTGAGAAAAGAACGACAGTAAAACGCCTAGAAAGTATTGAAAGGGGTGCTAGTTTCTGCATAAGCGGGCACTAAAGACTACGCCCACGGCAGCGATGAATCCTGCACTTATTACCGATTGAGGCCTACAGCAAACAGCTGGCGGCGATATCGGCACTTAGGTTAAGATAATCTTCTAACTTAGCCACTAACAGAAGAGGTCACGCAAGAACACTAGACGAATTCCTACATCAAACGACAGACTTTTGTAGCTCAGTAGAGTTGCATTTAAACACATCCTTTACCACAACTTTCCCAACGAGAGCACATTGGGACAATGGGGTAATGGACAATAGAAGCGGAATGAGCATCTATGCTGATGGTTCCAAGCTAAATGATCAAGAAGGCGGAGGTCTTCATACTGAAGGAATGAATGCCAACATCTCATATCCGGTTATCGGATCACTGCAGTGTATTTCAAGCCGAAATTCTGGCTATCAGGGAAGGCCTGCTAGCCCTAAATAAAGGTGTCCTCACCACAAGAGATATAAACATATATTCAGATAGCTTTAAAATCGGCTAATATTAAGTCGAAGACAGTAAAAGAATGTGTCGACGTTTTGACAGGACTATCACAGTACTTCGTAATAAAACTGCTTTCGGTGCCGGGTCATAGAGACATAGAAGGCAACTGCAAAGCAAATGAACTATCGAGATTGGGTACCATATTACCGATCCAACCAGACAAAGCGAACATATCTATACCTTTAGCAACTTGTAAGCTGCTTATAGACAAACACACTATCAGGCTATGGCCTCGGTCCCTGACCTGTGCAACTAATAGAACGACGTGGCCGGAATGGAACATGGGCCGCATAAGCCGACTGTTAAAACTAAACAAGAAAAATATAAGAAATCTTATATGTTTTTTGTTTTTTGTTTTGAGATTAGGGTTAAGGACAACATTTTCTATCGAATGAAATATAAGATTCGTCTTTACCGACCGAAATTGCATGAAAATAAGCCTTGCTCGTCGTATTATGAAGATTTGGTTAAATTTACGATGATATATTGCAATAGATTAATATTTTTCGGTGTGGTTTATGGTTCAACGGACAACATTTTCCATCGAATAAAATATCAGATTTATGTTCATTGACCGGAATTATAATAAAATTAGTTTTTTTCCCGCCAACTTCTGATGATTTGTTTAAATGTACAACAATATAAATTTATTTTTTGGGTGTGCTTTTTGAGGTCAATATCAACGACTAACATTTCTTATCCTAAAGTAGTACTAGATTCATTTTCACCGATTGTGTTTACAATAAGAAAGGTGTTCCTGACTTCTTATGATGACTTGAGCAAAAACGCGTGCTTAAAACCACTACTCTCTTCGGAGAGAAGGCCGCTAATGGCCATCTGTGTTATTGGTCTACTGTCATACCTTTTAAAAAACGTTTATATGAATTTTGAATGCAGATATTAAGCTTTAAGTTTCACCCACACAAGATCAGAAATACCCTAGTCTCGCCGAACTAACATTCTTCTATGTTTCGTCAAACCTTACCGCAACTTGTCCAATGTTTCGATGATGCGTTCCTGCATACTAGTCATTTTCGCAAATATTGCCATCTTTTCCATTTTCAGATCCTCAATTGATTTGGTTAGTATAATATTTTTCATAGCGCGCAACTCGTTGGAATTGAGAGTTTGACGGCTGCGATCTTTGGGTTGTTTTGGGGTTATCGATGCTGATCGTCTGCCGCTTAATCGTGGCGTACGTGGCGTACGTGGCGACTTTTCGGTCACTGGCGAGGAATCAACAACCCGGGCTGACGAATTTTTGCGTGGACTTGGTTTCGGCTCATTGATCGACTTCTTCCTTGATTGTATGATTTTTTTCTTTGCTTCCTTTTTGTCCGAAGCAACGACCTCTTTAACTGGCGGTGGGGAAGCAGATTTAATGGCGCGTTTCTTGATGTACACTTTCATCTGAAAGGAAAGAACGAAAAATACATGCATAGGTAAATTGTTTGAAGCATCAATTAATTTTCATAATTTTTCTCACTGGTTGATTTAATTCGGTGGTTCTATCCTCCTCTCGCTCATCGGTCAAGTCGGAGTAACGTATTGGAGAAACGTTCTTCAGAAAACTTAAATTGGTGCAGGGAGATTCCTTCTATAAAAAATATCGATAAAATTTTTCAAAATTATAGAGTTTAGTATCTTTGATCTATGTCGGTTTAGGTAATATACTTCGCCTTCGACTTCGACAAACTCCGCCAGGCCTCCGCTATTATTCGAATTATATGTCAACTCCTCGGTTCTTGGACGTGGACCGCATAGTTTTGTATATTCCGCGCGTCCAATCATCTCATACTCGAGATCACTGTCCTCCACCACATCGTACGTCGGTGGGTTGTCTTCGTAGCTGCTTTGCCCATAGGTGAGTGCTACGGCTGGCAAACTAGGCGGTGGCGGTTGGTTTGGCAGCATCATTTCCGGCGCGCTGATCTGAAGCGGCAACTGTAACTTAAGTGAATGCCTTGTATAGGTGACATTGGTTGGTAAACGCTCGTTATTTTCGGAGGTGGACTGTTGCTGTGCTAGCTTATCAGTTTCGGTGTCCAGCGGTGTTTTGATTTCACCCACCTCAATGGTCTCCTTTGCCACTGTCTCACAAACTTCCACCCATCTGGGTTGCGGTTGCCGAAACTCCTCAACGATAATCGGCATTACTGTTTTCGATGAGAATATTTCATCTTCCTCTGGCACATCGGGCAGCTTGCTGTGAAGTTCACGTCGCACATGTGGCAAATGCATGGTGTGTGTTTCAAATAGCGACTCATGTGGCATATCGAATGGATTAGAGGGTGTTTGATCCTCGGAGGTGGAATCCGTACCCAACATTTCTCCATCACAACTGTTTTCATCCTCAAAGCTGCAATCGTCCATGCGAATTGCGCCCGCGCAAGCATTATAAGTGTCGCTAGTGTCACCGCCAAAAGGAAATCCGTAAATCTTTGGCCGCAATAAGCCTTTCGATATCGATGTCGACCTCATTGTCTTTATAGGATCCTTACTGCTTGCACAGGTATCGGTCAAAGTATGCTTACGTAGGTCACCGTAACTCTTTACTTTAGTGATCAGCTGGTTGATTTCATTGTCACTCAAATTGCGCACACGCCCAGCCGCATCAGAGCGTGAAACATGTGTCTCGACATCAGGGTCGCGTCGGTATGGTGTACTCACCTCGGTGTTCGTTGTTATTTTCTTTGCCCTAGACAGCCGATTGAATAAGTCCTTCTTGCGATGCCGTTCATGCTCCGGTTCGCTGTGTTGCACCTTCTGTATGACGCGCTCTAAATGTTCAGCGCGTGTATACTGAGCGGAAGTAGTTTGAAAAACAGAAGTGCAATTATGATTTATGACGCATGTGAAAAATAAAAAGGGAATCATTAGCGCGTATTCGTTGTGACTTTTCTAACCTAAAATTAACTTCGGAGGAGTTTACCTTGAATTCAAAATTTCTTGTTGTCGTACTCAGCACTGGATCATTGCGCAGCGAGAATCCATAGAATTTCTTACCATCGAATTCACTCATTTCTCTATTTCTTCTTCGTCGTGGCTCGTTAATTGTTCAGTCCGTTTGTCGATTTGGGTTCTGTTGTTCTTGTTGACTGCTATCAGTTGTTCGTGCTTTACAGACGCCTTGCAAATCGTAAAAAAAATTTCAATTTCTAAATTGCAAAAACCAATTATAGGAAATATAGACTAAAAAACTTTTTTGTAAACGTAAAATTAATAAAAATATATTTATTCACAACCGAACTGTTTTTCCTTTTTCCAATTCTGAAGTTACTTACAAAGCTGCCTGAGCAAACGAAATGGTGAATTTATTACTTCAAGCGTGCAACGAAAACGAAAATATTCAAATTGCCCTGTCGGGGGAAATTCTAAATATGGCAGAGAGCGTTGCTTGTGTTCTCCCGGCCAAGTTGGCGTTTCGATTATTTCACACGCACGCGTAATGTGAGTGCGTAGCGCAGGTGGTGAAATTACGAAACGGGGCGACAGTTGGCCAAGTGAAATGATATTTAGGACTGCATCTAAATAAAATATCGTTTTGATATCGAGTTGAGAGGGGTTGAATGCTTCATAATGCATACATACATAAATGATATCTCTTCAATGCGCAATTTAAGGGTGGCTGAGAGAGGAGTACTTAACAGCAGAGGAAACTTAAAGTAATATAAAAAATATAAAGTAAAAAATTTGAATTACAATAAATTAAAGAAAAGCAAGAAAAAAGGTATGGAAATAAAATAAAATAAACAAAATGAATTTAAATAAAATACTATAAAATAAAATAATATGCACTAAAATATAATAACGTATTACACAAAAAAAAAAAAAACAAATTAAAATGAGATAAAGTAAAAGAAATAAAGAAAGTAAAATATGACAAAATGAAAAAAAATAACCGAATGTAATAAAAAATAAAATTAAATAAAAGAAAGTGAAATAAAACCATATAAAAAAATTTAAGAAAATTCAATTAAATACAATACAATAAAGTATATTGAAATTAAATAAAATAAAATTACAAAATATAATAAAAATAAAACTATAAAATAAATTAAGTAAAATAAAGTACATAAAAGCATATAACAAAAAATGAAGTAAGAGAAAATATGATAATATAAAATTAAATAAAACAATGTATAATAGAAAAAAAATGATTTAAAAAATAAAATAAAATTACTTGAAATTAAATAAAAAAAATAAAAAAATGAAAAAATTAAGTTAAATAAAGCAAACTGAAATAAAAAATTAATATTAAGTAAAATAAAATAATATGTAAATAAATAAAAATAAAATAAAATAATTGAAATTGAATAAAATAAAACAAAATAAAATGAAACAAAAAATAGAAGAAAATGATACTAAAGAAAAAATCAAAATAAAATAAAATTAAGTGAAATAAAATAAACGAAAATAACAATATGGGATAAAAGAAGACAGAAATGAAAATAAGATAGAATAAAATAAAATAAATAATAAATAAATAAAATGATATCAAAGGCAAAATAGAAATAAAATAAAGTAAAATACGAAAAAAATAAAAATAAAATAAAATGCGAAAAAAATAAAATAAAAAAAATAAAAATAAAATAAAATAAGAAGACTGCTCATTGATCGAGAATTTCACAGCATTGCTGATCGAAGGTGGCGAGTGGAAACTACTTGCGTTACGACCAGACAAATCTGGCCATCCTGCAATCTGAAACAGACAAAAACCCTTATAAGTCTTTCGAAACACGAACTAAGGCATATAATATCTCTTATCACCGGCCACTGCCTTTTGGCACTCACGCACGTCGGCTCGGGGTTCCTCAAAACGACCTGTGCAGATACTGCGAGGACGAAGATGACGAAGTATCGAACAGACATTTGCTGTGCAGTTGTCCCGGTCTAGCCAGAAGTCGACTCGCTCTTCTTGGCTCTCCAACAATTGACAATCTTTCAGTACTCTCGGACCTGAAAATCGAATCTCTCATCAAATTCTCGAAACGAATTAATATCTTTGACCAAAATCTACAATAAAAATCTCGGTGGGGAAATCATATAACATAATGAGCTCTAGGGCAACACAACGGACCCAACGTGCGGTCTATGTGGCCCTCCGATGCGGGGTCACCCTTAAACCAACCAACCAACCAAATAAGAAGACATGCAGAAATCGGCCATACTGGACGCATGGTCGTAGAACTTCGACTGCGCTCCACCAGAGCACAATCCCTTGACAATTTTAACCGGGACGTGTAATCTCCGGCTCTGATGGCTTAAACTCAAATAAAAAAAAAATAGCAAATTATAATAAAAAATAAAAAAAATAAAATGAAATAAAAGAAAATATAATAAAAAAAAATGTGTTCAAATAAAATAAAACCTTGTAAAATGAAGTAAAAAAAAGTAAAATGTAATATAATAAAAAAATTTAAATCAAATGAAAAAACAGAAAAGAATTAAAACCAAAACATGCATATCCTTTCAAAACTTTAAGGCTTCGCGTCGCTTGCTATATACAAAATTAAATAGACAAGTTTCTGTCTACTGACTTTTTGAAATGAAATTTCAAAAGTAACTGTTATTTTTAGCCTGTATACATGACATTCAGTTTCTTAGAAGTGTACAATTTTTTGGCGGCTCGATATGCGAACGAAACACAAAATTAACTCCTTGGATACACTCGACTTTTTTTTTGCTTAAAAATCATGCTCATGAATAGATTTTTACCCAAGTTCCAAGAATTACTTTTCAAAGCTAGCTACGCTGTGGTCAATTAGTATGCTGAGATCGCCTGCTAGATCAGCTGTTTTGAATTTTGAAAAAAAGGTAGTGAGCAGCTCAACAGTTACGACATTTTTAGTTCACTAAAGAGTGCATATGGAGAGGTTATGTATGGAATACCCGATAATTGGGCGGCTCGTGACTAATATTCGAAGTCGTTTCGGTGAAATGTTGACTTATTGCAGTTGGAATTGCACTTTCAAAAAGCAGAGCGCCAACAAAACAAATTCACAGAAAAGTAACGGTATTACTTAAGCTATCATTCAGCTGAAGAGCATTCTAGTAGAGAAATTTGGTCGGCTACAGAGCGCCGAAAATTGCGTGATTTAGTGAAACGATTTGTTTTCACTATTTTTCGCTTATTTGAATAAAACCATTCATAAAAATAAATTATAAAAGAGATAAGATTAACAAAAGTAGAAGCTCGTACAAAAAAAATCTGGGTTTGGAAGAAAATATGCCCTATAAAGCAACAAAGTTCGAACTAAATGAAAAAAATTAATTTTCAGTCGATCAACAAAATCGTATCGTAAATATGCCAATAAGGGCTGTCGCCCGCGTACATTATCAATTCAGAGTTTCACTACTGTCTCGGGAACTTCGATATATGCAGCAGAGTGAACTCGAAATCCTTGTTTAAAGAAGAGTAATGGCACGATATGACCCGTCTTACACCATAACAGTGGCTGGAAACTTCTTGTGCATGATCTGAATATAGCCATCTGGCACTTCTGCGGTTGGTCTTTTGTTATTCGTTAATAATTTTCCCGATAGAGAAAAACCATAACATCTCAGGCGTTTTATATTCTTTAGAAGGCGTATTGACCGGAAGACCACTCATTGATTTTGAAGGGTTCTCGTCATTGACCGTTTCGACTTCATTAATTAATTCTGCAGATCGGACAGTGTCCCCACGTTCCGCGTGTTTTTTGCCTTTTGTAACAGAATCTATATGAATCGGTATGATTTGCACATCTAGTGATGTTAGGTAGGTCTAGTTAGGTAAGGTTGAAGCATTTGTCCACTGTGGGTGTGTCCCAGGCTCATGACCCATTGTAATCTCTTGTGGGATTACCTGCCCTTATCCCTCCTAAAACAGATGTGTACTTTTCAAAAATTTTGTAATATCCTTAATTTCGACAGGGCAGAGATCTTCCAATTCATTAAGGGATTGTATACCCAAAATGGCGAGGTGCGGGATCCTCTCTTCCTCCTCCCCGTCTAGATAACTTCTGCAGAAGTCATGTGTTTGCACACCCATTCTCTGGGCGTACCAACCGATTATACAGTACCCGGTTATAACTGAAATCAGTGTCTTAAGACTGCGCTTATCTCTTCTTAGTAGAAGTTTCGTGCGTTTAGCATTGAGAGTCGGTCACAGTTCACGGGCGATTTTGCTAGTCGCTTCATTACGCCATATTTCATTCGTTACTCTAACAATTTCCGATACGTAGTTTACACGTTTGCAAGGGTATACCTATATCATTGTCTATGTACTCATCAGTCAATTTGGTACCGTATTTTGCTAGTTCATCGGCTTTGCAGTTCCCTTCAATGTCACAATGGCCAGGAACCCATATTATCCTTAAGCGAAATGACTCAGCTATCTCGTTAAGAGATGCACGGCATTTCATGGCCACCTTTGAGGTTGTGAACTACTTTGTGATGGATTTTATCGCTGCCTGGCTATCAGTGATAATGCAGATATCATCTCCAGGTATCGCATCACACTGTACCAGTGTCACGGCTTTCATTATTGCCATCAGTTCAGCCTGAAATACACTACAGTAGTGGGGAAGCCGAAAACTAAAGGAGATCCCCAGATACTCGGTATACATGGATGGACTCGCCCTGTCTTATATAGCGATGATAAGTGTATATGACTTTATTTATTGAGTTAAGTTTTAGTCCGTCAGGTCTTATCTGAAAAATAGCGTAAAGAAAAATAAAGATTTCGGGAAGTTATCGTCACATACGTCCTCAACTAGCGCCTGCATCTTGTTTTGGTTTTTAGGTGGTACCAAATTCGGACATCGCAGCATATAGGCCAAAATTCTGACTAGAAGTTTGAAAACGAGGTAATTCAGATATTATTTCATGGATTTCTTTAGAATATTCCGTACTTGTTGTTTATTTTTGATATTGTAGAGTGTTATGCATGACGCGTGACGTCGCTCCACTATCAAATACGCCAAAATTAAAGTAGCGGCTTTCGGAAGGCGGCTCCCTCTGTATTCGCTATAAATTATAAAATATTTATTTCATAACAAAAGGATTTACAATAATCGTGTAAGTTTAGCAAAGCTAGCAGTCGTAGTCATCTCCCAGCTGGTCCATTTGAAAAGAACTCCCACTAACCAATTCTAATCGGATGAAGGTGAACTTCACACCTAATTGCTCTTTACTGTTAACTGCTCTGTTCGCTTTCACAGCAGTCGACTCCCACTTGCATAGCAACTGCGAACGATGAGTATGAGTACTTGCATTGTAATTACATTGGATGCTTTAGAGTCGGATGTGTATGATGTTCGCTAGTTGGACAGCAGAGAGCATGTTCGTTTACGTAGGTGACCAGCAGTTATTTCTGCTTAACCTACAGTTAGTAACAGAAGTAAGTATACACCGGACACGATTTCAATTTTACCCCAATCGATTCCTTTAAACAACCTTAGTTATAATAAAATTTTATGAATAAAATACAAAAATCATATTTAATCCAAATAATGACAAAGTTTAAAAAAAGAACAAAATTATAGCTTTTTATATTAAACTTTATAAAAACTCATATCTCAAAAGTAAGTATACAGTTCATCATACTAATAATTTGTGAAATCAAAAACATAATTAAAATCAAATCCTAGTATTTAGTATGATAACCATTGGACTTTAAAGTCACTTAAGGTCGTGATGGCATTGATTCCTTATTCCTAATGGGGTGTTTGCCGCTTTAAATGTTCCCATAAATGTTCGATTAGGTTGGTATCTGGGGACTGTGGCTGTGTTTTCAGCTGTTTTCGCACATTGTATAACCGCCACTCTCGTACAATGTTGGATGTGTGCTTGGGGTCATTATCCTGCTGGAAGATAAACGTTCCTGCAAGGCCCAATTTCGTAGCGCTTTCTTTTAAAATATTTTTCAAAATATTTAAATAACCATATCGGTCCACAATATTTTCGATAAATACCAAGTTTCCAACCCCGTTCGCCGCCATACATCCCCAAACCATCACAGAGCTCCCTCCATTCTTCACAGTGCCGGTCATATTGTTTGGATCCAATTCCGTGTTAACTTTTCTCCAAACTTTTTCACGGCCATCAGATTCACAGATACTGAGCTTACTCTCATCAGAAAATATGACTTGGTTTCAAAACGTTTGGTTATATTTTTTATGATCTTTTGCGAATGAAATCCGTTTACTCCCATTGACACTACTCACGAAGGACTTTTTCCTAACACTGCGCCCATGATAACCAGCACTATGCAAAACCCGGCGAATAGTTTGGGTGCTAAATTGTTTTCCAGTCTCATTTTCAACTTCAGATTTCAATTAGGGGGCACTTATTTTGGGGTTTGTCCTGATTTTCCGTACGACTAAGCTTTTTTCTCTGGGACTTAAGAGCGGCGGACGAAGCAAATGCATCTACAACGAGGCACTGTTCGGTGCGGTTTTTAGTCTGGCGGAATCATCGGGCCATTTTTTTCAAAAATGAGCGAGGAGCCACGGTTACAGTAAATGGCGAGCGTTACCGTGACATGCTCAACGAGTTGTTTCCAAAAACTGAAGAGGATGATATGGACGACATTTGGTTTCAACAGGACGGTGCAACTTGTCACACTGCCAAAGTTACACTCGAACTTTTGGCTACCGTTTTTGAAAACCGAATAATCAGCCTAAATTCCGATATCAATTGGCCGCCTCCGAGCTGTGATTTATGCCCGTTGGACTATTTTTTGTGGGGAGCTGTTAAGGACAAATGCTATGCGAACCATCCAGAGACGATTAATGTTTTAAAACACGAAATCGAAGTTGCCATTCATGAAATTGGAGCGCAAACAATCGAAAATGTGCTTAAAAATTGGGTTGATCGAATCGCCTACTGTAAAGCCAGTCGGGGCAGTCATTTGAACGATATTATTTTTCATTCATAAATGACAATGTTCAATCTTCAAAATAAAACAAAAAGTTTGAAAAAATATTGATTAGTTTTTTTTTATAGCCGATTCAAAAAGCTAATTTTACATGGTGTTTCCCGCACTTTTATATTTATTCACAATCTTTTGAACTGTAGCAAAACTCCTATCTATCAAACGACCGATTTCTCGCAATGATTTATGTTCCTTGTGATATTTTATAATCAGTTTTTTTAAATCATCAGAAAGCTCTTTTCCTCTTGGAGCCATTAATAAAAATGTCGCAAAAATTAATACAAAACGTACTTCCCTAAATTTTTATACTCACTTTGATTGTTTCCTTTTAATAGCTTTAACTTTTTTAATCATTGCGTAAAAAAAAATGTTATGCTAACAGAACAATCGTTTGCTGTATACTCACTTTTGTGGCATAAATTTCGCTGGCATCACAGACAAAGCAAAGCGTGGATAACGGTACCAAAAATTACAATTTGAAAGCTTATACCAGTACACAAATAAATAATATTGTAAAATATTTTGATTACAGTTTAAGGAAAGCGTTAGCGTCAAACAATTCTATAAATCAGGCTCCTGTATACTTATTTACGTTACTAACTGTGGCCGCCATAGCCGAATGGGTTGGTGCGTGATTACCATTCGGAATTCACAGAGAGGTCGTTGGTTCGAATCTCAGTGAAAGCAAAATTAATAAAAACATTTTTCTAATAGCGGCCGCCCTTGGGCAGGCAATGGCAAACCTCCGAGTGTATTTCTGCCATGAAAAAGCTCCTCATAAAAATATCTGCCGTTCGGAGTCGGCTTGAAACTGTAGGTCCCTCCATTTGTGGAACAACATCAAGACTCACACCACAAACAGAAGTTTACGCGCCAATTATTTTTTTTTTTTTAACTGTATACAGGGTTGCCAATATTCGACGGGCAACCCTGTATCTTTTGACAGAGACGTAAGATCGCTTAATGACATACCGCGTTGGAAGCGTCAGTCCAAGTAGATTTTTACCATGGAACAGTACACGCCACGCGAGCGCTCCCAAATTGTTGAAATTTACATTCAACAAAAGAAGTCAACCCAACGTGCGTATAAAAAATTAAATAATGTGAAAAGTGCGCCTTCTAAGAACACCATTAAACGTTCCTACCAAAGGTTTTCGATTGGTGATGCTCTTTCTAATCCAAAGAGGCCAAATCAAAACCGACCAAGGCGATCGGATGAGATCGCTAAGGACATCCCAAAATCGCCGTTCTCAGCAGTTGGGCATTGCTCGGACCACTTTACAACGAATTATGCGCATTGATTTGCATTTATTCCCGTATAAGATTCAATTGACGCAAAGCTTGTTGCCTGCGGACAAGCCTCGTCGATTGGAATGGGCCCAAAGAGTCATCGAGTCCGTCGAATATGGGCAACCCTATATACTGATTCTAGACCTAATTTTCCTTCTGGGCACCAGTTGTTTAAGGTTGTCTGAGTAAAAGAAAAGGTCAAAAGCAAACATCTCTTTTTTTTAATAAATAAAAATTGTCACTTTATTATTCGGAATATCTGTTAATACTTTTTATAAAACTACATATTTATGTAAAATAACAACAATGAATTGAAAGTAGTTCATAATTCCTACAAATGGTAGAGATGTACGAAAAATCTTGTCACTAAACTAATATTAAATCTTTTAAACGCTATGTGCTGGATGGTGCTGGATGCAATAAATATAAATATAATGCTTTGAAATTCAGTTATTGTCGCTTATAAGTACATAAATACGCACACTACTAAAATAAGAATTTCCAGCTCGCATAAATTGTTCTTGCTCATACTTGTAATTTTGAAATTTAGTCGAACGGCTTTCAAACTATTTAATAATACATACATACATACATATGCATGTCCATATGTATCAACTCCATTTCATGAAAATATTATTAGCTCCTTTGAACAAGTGAATTATAGTATGTACGTTAGAACGCAGGTAACCTTATTTATTCTTTACACTTTATGTAGGCAGTGTTTTTTTTATCGCCGTTTATTCTCACAATTTGTACGCTACTACTACCCCTATAAGTTATAGACTGCTCACGCCGCCGCATCTCTTTCGTATTTTTCTCTCTTTGCGCCTCTTATACGGCCAACACACATTTTGGTCAGTCGAAATCCGCACGGCTAGCAATATGAATGATGGTGATAATGATGAAGAACGTCAACAACAGAAAAGCCAATTTCATATCGATGAAGAGAGCAAGTCAAGAGAGCAAAGATCAGCCGAAAATATTTGAGTACAAACTGTTAAGGCCATTGCTGATGGTGGAGAAAATGCCACTGTCACTGTATGTGGGGCTAGCGGGACGATAGTGTTGCTGTGGTATCGGCAGAGGGCGATAGAACGGTAAGCTGGTGCCTTCGATGCGCTGTGAAGAGGTGAAGAGGGTGAAAATCATTCGTTACTTAGGTGGATAAAACAAGCTTAGTGGCAGATGAAATGTGTGTGTGATGGATATTGGATGACTTGAGTCGTGCTGTGTGCGCTGGCGCCCCAAGGTATGCAATACTTAGCTTAGCGCTCAAATGTACACGGTGAAAAATGATTGCTTAGTTTTATGAGCGTTGGTGAAATTAGTATTTTTACTGTTATCTTAAGTTAATAAAATTTTAAGTAAAATAACATTTTTATGAAAAATAAAAAAAAATTGCTCTAAAACATTTGCATAAAAGCATTTACGATATCTAGTGCAAATTTTGTATACCAATACCCGGTTTCGCAATACAAATTTAAAATTTTATCTGCTGTTAAAAAAACACAAAAAACAAAGTCTCGTATTGAAATTTTACAACTTTAAGCTAATAAATTTTAAAATTGATTGGTGAAACCGGGCTTAATCTATAGTGCACTCTCTCCTAACGGACACCTCTCATAAGCGAGCACTTTCTTCAGTACCAAAAAACCCTTAAGAATTTTTAAAAGTATTTTTCTGTTCAGCGGACAACCCTCCAACTCCCTTAACATATTATTAACTTTTTTTACACTTTTCTCATAAACGGACACGTCCCAAAAGTGAACCAAATTTTCAGTCCCTTAGCTGCCCGCTTAAGAGAGAGTACACTGTAATTAAATTGTGAAGTTTTAAGTTTTTGGACTTTTTTTAGTATGTAGCATAAATGCAGGTGTAAAATATATGTATGCTTAGTCGTGTTAATAAAAATGCTAGATATTAAGAAGAAAAGGTTATTCAATGATTATGAAAATTCTTTAAAAAATGTTCAGTTAAATTGAAAAAAGTAAACTATTCAAAGAATAAATTGATTATTCGCATAAATTATATTTCTACAATACTTACTCATAAGTACTACATTTGCAAACGAGTATTTTGAGGGGGGCGTGTTCAAGCAGTATATCCAGTACCAGCGTAGGGCAAACAAAATTCGTTTAACAGTGGTTTTTGTTTACAAAAAAAGTTAAATTTAATCTCAGGCAGAGAATGTTAATGAAATTGTACTAAAAATACTTAACAGTAACATTTTGCGCCTACTCATTTCATGAACATTCTCTGCTTATACTTATAACTAAAAGCATTTTGATATGAGGGGAGTTCGAAATTTTTTGAAAAATCAAAATTAAAAAAAAATTAAAAAAAAAACTAAAATAAAATCAAGTTAAATAAAATAAAATAAAGGAATTTAAAAAAATATTTAAAATAAAATAATAATAAAAAAGATAAAATAAGGAAAAAAAAAATTTTTTTAATATAATAAAGTAAGTCAAACTAATCAAACCCAACTTGATACTAAGTTGATCTCTGAGGCACAACATGCCTACACTAAAGGGAAATCGACTGAAACGGCACTTCATTCACTGGTGCAAACAGTGGAAACTTCCCTTCACAATAAGGAGTACTCTCTTGTCGCATTTATGGACATAGAAGGTGCTTTCAATAATATTGAACCCAACGCTATTTTGTCTGAAATTGCCAAATTGGGTATTAATTACTCCATCCGAAAGATGATCGAACAAATGCTCCAAAATAGAATAATCACTTCAGAGCTTGGGTTATGCCGCATGAGAATGTACGCCGTCACAGGCACTCCTCAAGGCGGAGTACTTTCACCCCTTCTCTGGAATCTCGCTGTAAACAGTTTGCTTCGAAATCTTGAAAAAGCAGGCTGCAAGTAGCCTATGCAGATGATATTGCTCTCGGCGTGTCAGGCAAACACCTGAATACCCTCACTGAGCTCATGCAACGCTCAATCAATATTCTGTCAAAATGGTGCACCGAATGCGCAATAAATGCGAATCCAGCAAAGACAGATCTTGTCCTCTTCAATAGGAATCGATCCTGTCGCTTATCTCTTAACGATATAAGTGTTCAGAATTCTGTCCAAGTTATCTGGATTCCGGGTCACAGTGGATTCGAAGGTAACTGCAAAGCTGATGAGCTCGCAAGAGCTGGAGCTGCGCAATCAAATGTTAGTAACTTACCCACAATCCACATTCCGCTCTCAACATGTAAAATGCTCATTGATCGAGAATTTCACAGCATTGCTGATCGGAGGTGGCGAGTGGAAACTACTAGCGTTACGACCAGACAAATCTGGCCATCCTACAATCTTAAACAGATAAAAACCCTTATAAGTCTTTCGAAACACGAACTAAGGCATATAACATCTCTTATCACCGGCCACTGCCTTTTGGGCACTCACGCACGTCGGCTCGGGGTTCCTCAAAACGACCTGTGCAGATACTGCGAGGACGAAGATGAGGAAGTATCGAGTAGACATTTGCTGTGCAGTTGTCCTGGTCTAGCCAGAAGTCGACTCGCTCTTCTAGGCTCTCCAACAATTGACAATCTTTCAGTACTCTCGGACCTGAAAATCGAATCTCTCATCAAATTTTCGAAACGAATTAATATCTTTGACCAAAATCTATAATAAAAATCTCGGTTAGGTGGGGAAATCATATAACATAATGAGCTCTAGGGCAACACAACGGTCCCAACTTGCGGTCTATGTGGCATTCCGATGCGGGGTCACCATTAAACCAACCAACCAACCATTATGTATGAAACCAAACAAATAAAATATAATAAAATTCAACATAAAAAAATTTTATCAAATAAAGTGCAATAAGGTAAAATAAAGCACGGATTAGGACTCTGAACAGTCACAAGCAAGAAATATACCTACTATTCTACTCCTAGACTCACCTTCGACAAGCTCTTCAAGACAAGTATACCGTCAAGAAGGTAGTGGTAGACACCAAGGCCATGGAGAAGGGGGGAATTAAATTTTTATACAGATGGTTCAAAGCTAGTCGATAATGTTGGTTATGGAGTATTTTCGAAAGAATAAGGACTTGAACTATCCATTCGACTACCAGACTACTGCAGCGTTTATCAGGCAGAGGTTCTAGCCATTAAAGAAGTGGTCACATACCTAAATATGCATGCCGTAACAAAAACGACTATAAATATATTCTCGGACAGCCAAGCGGCCATTAAATCAATGAATGCGGCTATACTAAGATCAAAAGTTGCACAGGAATGCCGAGCAGCCCTAAATGGTATTAGCGTCGTATTCAAGGTCAGCCTTATTTGGGTTCCGGGACACAGAGATATTGAGGGAAACTGTAGAGCTGATGAGCTAGCCAGACAAGGTACTGCTCTTCAACTGTTCTGTGATAAAAGTACCATTGGAATACCTCTGGCCACGAGCGGGGTCACCCTTAAACCAACCAACCAACCATAATAAAATTGAACAAAGAAAGAAGTAAATTAAATTATAAATAATAAAATAAAAATAAGTGAAAAAAATTTAATTAAATAAAGTACCGTTCCAAATTATTTAATAAATCAGTAAATAAAATATAAAAAAAGCCGTAAACTATAATAAAATGCAAGAAAAAAATAAAGTAGATCAAAATAAAATAAAATAAAAATAAATGAAAAAAAATACAAAAAAGAATTACCCTACAAAATATATATGTATAAGCTAAACAAAAAAACAAAGAACACAAAAAAAAAAACAAATAAATAAAATTGAAAAAAAATTTAATAAAAACATCGAATGAAAACAAAAACAAACAGAAAATATAATAAAACTCAACAAAAAAAAATGTTTTAGCCTAAATTTAAGGTATTGAAAATTTTTTATTTAAAAGTCTCTGATCATCAGTATGAAGCTTCAAACCCTTAGAGATTAAGATAATTGACATGCAAAATGTTCAATACAGGTCTTCTTTTTTTGATTAGGATTCAAAAGAATTTTGTACATAAAAGTGTTTGCCGATAAGTTTAATAAGTCTTTTTTTTATTATTTTTTACTAAAAATAGGAGAGAATTTTGTTCGTTATAAAGAGGCATTTACGCATGTAGATGTGTCTTCGATCATAAAATTTACAACTTAAAAGTTTACATATTCGGTGAAGTACAAAGCTTTGGGATTGGTTGATTAGGGGGACCCGGTGGTCTAGAAATTTCTAGAAAAATCGATTTTTTGTTTTTTCGATATTTCGAAGGTATGATGTAGTATCTCAAGAATATACTGAGAAATTTTCATGCGGAAATTCAATAATATTCTAGCTTCTACAGCCCACTAACTAGGTATGGAGCGCCAGCGTGCTCCTGTACCTCGAATTTTCATGAAATATTAAAATCAATGGCTATCGCCCGTACTAGATTCATATTATTATTTCAATTACTTCGCATTTTTGAAAAAACTGAAAAAACCGATTTTTAAATCAAAATCGCGCCATTTTATAAATTTTTTTTTTTTTTTTTTGTTTTTTGTACGGGACATAGCTACAGTCATACTAATTAATAATTTTTTTGGTTTTTGTGTTTCAGATAAATAAAAGAGTCAAAATGGACAACACCGTCGTGGTCCAATTTTTCAGGAGGGTCAGCTTAAGTGCTATTTTTTAAATTATAAAAATTATAAAAAATTTTGTAATATATTAGTTTGAAGTTAATATACATAAATAAAAAGCCTAAAATATTTAAATATTGTTTTTCATTTTTTTTATTGTAAAAAAAAATCCTAAAAATACCCTAAATTTTCGAGCTCTAGACCACCGGGACCCCTTAAGGGGTTCCATACCTTGTGTTGGACTAAAAAATCGAAAAAATTTGTATGGCATATTCTAAAAGTACATCATCTTAAAAATATAAATTCAAAAAATCATAAAGGTCGGAGAACTAGAACGAACGTTACAGACCGTAGAAGCGCGCGACTTTTCTTGGAACGAGAAGAGCACGCGGAACTTTAGACGCGATTATCTCAAAGTCGTGTTTTTTGAAAATTAACGTCGCGGTGATCATTATTTATCAAAAACTATTTGACCGATTTGCATAAACTTTTTTTTTAATTATTCGAAGTTACAACTTCGTGAATCTGAACGGTTCACTTTTTATAAATATTTGCATAGTTCGCTGGAATTCATTTCATTTTTTTTACTTTTCAACCCCTCAAAAATCGTTTTTTGGTGCAAAGCGGTTTTCATATCGAGAAAAATTTTTTTGTGTGTACATAAAGATTCACTAAAAAACATTTTTCTACAATAATCATTTAATTTTTTTGATTTCAGTTGAGCTGCTCATGCGTTTCCGTAATCACCGCAAGCCTCTTCTAAAAAACGGCGTTTCGGGGGAGGGGCGATATTAACAATAAATAATAACATTTTTTTAAATAAAAAAATCAAAATATATTCATCGATAGTTACCCTTCAGTATGACATATGCCTCATTTGAATAAAAGTTCTGGAACATATTTAAAAAAATTATGACAATCGTCCATTTTTTCGGGCTCACAAGATATATAACCCCTTAAGTTAAATATAAAATAAAAGAGCTTTTGAGCTTAATGATATGTACATATATACATATATATTTACACTTATAACTTTTAGGCAAGAAATAGCTTATGTACAGCTACTACTTAAGAAAAAAATTAAGTAGCGTTTTTTGATTATTTTCTAATTTTAGTAACTGATGATTTTTGGAAATTTGTCTAATGTTAAAAGCAATTAGTTACTAGGGAAAATTATCCTATCATTTCCAATCCTGTGGTTGCTCTCAACTGTTGTTATTTTACTTGTTGTGGTTGTTGTAATTGTTGTTGGTGCAACAAGCAGCTGAAATCGCAATATATATACACACAAATATAGTAGAAAATCCAACAAAAACGTAAAAAAAAAAAATAAATATTGGTAAAAGATTAAACCAGTGACGAAGAAATAGAGAAATTTGCATACAAAAGAAATATAATAAATATATAAGAAGAGAAGAATATAAAAGAATAAAAGTGTGTGCTTGATAAAGAGTAGACAATTGAGGTAAGATATTTAGTTTTTTGTGTCTATTACTCAAGTGCAGCATGCGGCTATTTTTCTTTTGTTGTTGCGGAATATATATTTACAAAGCGTAAAAGGGTTCTTTGACATTTAAAAGAGACGATAAAAATGAAAGCGATTTAGTTACCAACCTTTGATGGCGTCAATGTGACATTTAGCAGCGTTGGATGCTGCTCGACGACAATGAATTCCACTTCACGTGGAGCAAAGCTTTCGGCGAATACCTGAAATGTAAAATAAAAAATTATTAAAATTTCTACAGCAATAAGTAAAGTAAAAAAAAAATAAATAAATAAATAAAATGAAAAAACTTAAATCAAATCAAATAAAATGAAGTAATATGAAATAAAAAAAAAAAAAAATAATAATAATACAAAAATTAAGAAAAAAAAAACGATACAAAAAAGAAGTAAAATTAAATCAAATAAAATAAAAGCAAATAAAATATAATAAAACGTAAAACAAAATTAAACCAAATCAGTAAAATAAAATGAAAACATAAATACGATATAAAAACGTAAAAAAAAAATAAAATAAACGAAATAAATAAAATACAATAAAAATCAAGAAAACCAAAAACAGAAAGTAAATCAAAATAAAATAAAATAAAACTAAATGAAAAAATACAAAAATAAATTACTCTAGAAAAAAAAAATTATAATTACAACAATAATTTTTCGACAAACATTTGTTCTAACTTTACTCTTCTGGCGGATTTTTTAATAAAAAGTATAAATAATAATAAAATAAGTGATAACACAAAAAAACAAAAAAAAAATGCGAAACATAATATATACACTCTTTTTTGGATGTTTGGCCGACCTCCTCCTTCTATTTGTGGCGTGCGTCTTGATGTTGTTCCACAAATGGAATGACCTATAGTTTCATGTCGACTCCGAATGGTAGATATTTTTATGAGGAGCTTTTTCATGGCAGACATACAATCGGAAGCTTGCCATTGCCTGGCGCTATTAGAAAAATGTTTTCCTTAATTTTGGTGTTACACCGAGATTCGAACCTATGTTCTCTGTGAATTCCGAATGGTAGTCACGCACCAACCCATTCGGCTACGCCGGCCGCAATATAATAACAGAGGAAAATAACTCGCCACCTTAATTATGTCAGGAAATCGAATTGCAGAAACCCAAGTTAGCTCGAAGGGATCCTCCGACGGAATCCGAATTTTAGAAGGCCAGATTTGCCCTTCGGTAAATATCGGAATGGCGTACTGAAATGGTTTTAATATTGAAATCCAGTCAATCTTTTCAGAGCTAATCTAAGGATAATTAAAAACAAAGTTAGCGGGAAAACATTTAACCCGTCGCATGTCTGAGGAACACAAATATAAAGTTAGATGCGACAACCTTCGTAAGTTAGAAGCCCACTTGAAATAATCCGAAAGAATTCTAGTGACACTTACGTAGCCATATTTCATAATTTATTTATTTTTATACGAGCAACCGCCGAAAGGTTCGCTAAGTGAGTTCTTCTCACAAACCGTAATCCGTCTATTAACCGATATTTCCATGAAAAGCTTCTCTGGATGATGTATTTGAATTTTCAGCATTTTGATCGGCTCTCATATCCAGAAATTACAGCATAAGAAATGCCATCTTGATCAAAAAGTACCCGGAACATATTCGAAAAATTCAAATACAAGTTTATTCCTCAAAGGTGAATAATCTTCAAAGGCAATAATCTTCAGTTGCAACGCACTTGTGCCAGCGTTTGATCCAGTTCTACAAACATTTCTGGAACTCTATCTGCGGTATAGCCATTAGCAGAGACGTCTTCGATTTTCACATTACTTACTTTTAGCAGTTGAAATGCGTTCTTTGTAGTGTTTTTTGACTCAATGAAACAGAAAAGGCTCGCAAGGAGCGTGCGACGGTTATTGTATGGTATAGGGTGGGCCATGTAAAATTTGCTTTTTGAATCGGCTATAAAAAAAAACCGAATCAATATCTTTTCAAACTTTTTTTTTTATTTTGAAGATTGAACATTGTCATTTATGAATGAAGAATAATATCGTTCGTAGGCCATTCGATCAACCCAATTTTTAAGCACATTTTCGATTGTTTGGGCTCCAATTTCATGAATGACAACTTCGATTTCGTGTTTTAAAGCATCAATCGTCTCTGGATGGTTCGCATAGCATTTGTCCTTAACGGCTCCCCACAAAAAATAGTCCAACGGGCTTAAATCATAGCTCCGAGGTGGCCAATTGATATCGGAATTCAAAAACGGTCAAGTGTAACTTTGGCAGTGTGACAAGTTGCACCGTCCTGTTGAAACCAAATGTCGTCCATATCATCCTCTTCAGTTTTTGAAAACAAAAACTCGTTGAGCATGTCACGGTAATGCTCGCCATTTACTGTAACCGCGGAAGAAGACTCAAACAGAACAAAAACTAACAAAACTCAAATGAGTTTACTTGGAGCATCTCCTGGCGGTTATTCCGACAACTTTTTGATCAAGGTGTTATGTTCTTTAACTAATGAAAAAAAAAACGCAATTCACATATCAATTTTATGCATTTTCGGTTACGTCAGATGGTCTACTGGCCATATCTAAGCAAATTACATTATTAGTTATAAGTTTCGCTTCGAAAAAGGCACTTTAGAGCTACCAGCATAAGGAAAAATTTGATTACATTTGAGAAAGTTTGCTTTAATAACACCGGCACACAAAAAAAAAAGTGGGGAGTACTTTTGACTAGACCCATATATCCCTATGTATTTTGACGCGCTGAATCCGAATTCGGTGTCCGTTTTGCCCGTACACCCCCAAAATTTTAAGTAAATAGCGAAAAACCGTGAAACCCCATGAAAAATCGCTGAAAATCGCATTTATAGACGTTTGTCAATTTTAAAAACTTTTCTTATGAGTGTATTATACCTGATTTCAGTGTATTTTGACGCACTGAATCCGAATCCGGGGTTTGTTTTGCCCGTACACCCCCAAAATTTTGATCAAATAGGCTAAAACCGGAAAAAACCGTGAAAAATCGCTGAAAATCGCATTTGTAGACATTGGTAAATGTTCGAAAGTTTTCTTGTGAGTGTATTATACATGATTTTAGTTCATTTTAATGTGCCTAATACGAGTTAGGTGTTCGTTTTGCTTTTAACTACAGATTTTGCATAAACTGTACATATGCGACTGTGATTGCATAAAGAAAATGATAATTTTTTTTCATTTATTTTTCATTGAGTGCTTATGATAGAGATGGAAAAATATGTGAGAAATGCTGCTCTTACACCGTTCTTCTTCTTTTGTAACGTACTCTTTTTTCTTCAAACGATCTATGTAATGGATTTCTATTTCTCTTCTTGTTCTTCTTTTTTTCGTCTCTCTGTAACATCCAGCAAAAATCCGCCATCATGTTGACATCCCATCTTCCCTGATACCGATTCTCCATTTCACTTATGTCTTGATGGAATCGTTCACCTTGTTCTTCACTGTAATCTCCTAGATTTTCAGGAAAGTAGTCGAGGTGAGAGTGTAAGAAGTGCAATTTTAAGTTCATTAAACAACCCAAGTTTTTGTAATTTTCTAGTAACCCGTCAACTATATTCTCGAAATCCTTACTTTTCGAATTTCCTAAAAAGTTTTGAGAAACATTTTTCAAACTGCGCCAAGCTGCTTCTTCAGTGTTGTCCATGCTTTTAATAAAATTGGCATCTTCAAAAAGTCGGCGAATTTGTGGACCATCAAAAATACCCTCTTTCAACTTATCATCACTTATTGCGGGAAACTTTTCTTGCAAGTATCGAAAACAGTCTTTCTCTTTATACAAAGCTTTAACATACTGTTTCATAAGTCCTCGTTTAATATGCAGTGGTGGTAGCAGATATTTTGAAGGTTCTATCAATGGTTTGTGTAGAATGTTCTTCGATCCCGGAATAAAGTTAGTTCTCTTTTCCCATTCTTGTAAGAGCAGCATTTCTCACATATTTTTCCATCTCTATCATAAGCACTCAATGAAAAATAAATGAAAAAAATTATCATTTTCTTCATGCAATCACAGTCGCATATGTACAGTTTATGCAAAATCTGTAGTTAAAAGCAAAACGAACACCTAACTCGTATTAGGCACATTAAAATGAACTAAAATCATATATAATACACTCACAAGAAAACTTTCGAACATTTACCAATGTCTACAAATGCGATTTTCAGCAATTTTTCACGGGTTTTCGCGGTTTTTCGCTATTTAATCAAATCTTTGGGGGTGTACGGGCAAAACAAACACCGGATTCGGATTCAGTGCGTCAAAACACACTGAAATCAGGTATAATACACTCGTAAGAAAACTTTTTAACATTTACCAACGTATAAAAGGCGATTTTCAGCGATTTTTCATGGGGTTTCACGGTTTTTCGCTATTTACTTAAAATTTTGGGGGTGTACGGGCAAAACGGACACCGAATTCGGATTCAGCGCGCCAAAATACATAGGGATATATGGGTCTAGTCAAAAGTACTCCCCACTTTTTTTTTTTGTGTGCCGGTGTAATGGGTCATCCTCATGCATTAAATGATTACACAATTACTTTCTCATTTTGTTTACTCACCTCCAGTTTGTAGTATCCCGGCAGCAGTATTCTCCAGAACTCACCATGCTTCGTCGTCTGAAAACCAACATCACGTCCCTTGATTTTCAGTGAAGCGCGCTCAATTGGTGCGCCGGTGGGATCCAGCACGAAACCTTGTACGCCACGATGAGCCTCGGCCAAGAATTTAATCATGGACTGAAGAGTAGACGAAAAAGTTTATTTTTTAGCAAAATCTGAAATTATTAATTTGCAGCTCTCCACTCACCAATTGATTATCCTCCCAATACTTTTTCAATTCATAGGCGGGCGGATATTTGCAACATGAAATTTCTAGCGTCACTTCCATGCAGCCATACCAAACGTAATTGTAATCTTGCATTCCACCGGTGAGTGGATACCAGGCAGCGCCATTCGTAATGCCGTTCTCGAAAGCGGGCGTCGCCGATTTGCAAGCTACGCCACGTGACATCTTCGCATGATTTTTCGCGTAAACGAGTGACAAATGCTTGAAGACGTCATCGTCGGGCGTGAGCGAAGGAGCGGCCGAATAGGTTTGGAACACTGCGCCCAAGGGACATGTTGGCGGCAAAAAAAGGGGGGACAGAAGAAAAAAGAGTTGAAAATGTGTGTACGTATTGGTGTTTATGTGAATAAATTGCTGTGTTTGTAGGAATGGTAAGGCGCCTGCAAATCAGCACCGCTGCAAAAGCTACTCACTCGCGCATAAAGCCGATGATCTACATATTCCTTTGAGCAGCCATGTTGTCGGTAGGAAATGGGAAAGGAAGTCGGTAATACAAGCTTATAGATCGGCTAGTTTTGTACAATAACAGCAATACGATGAGAATGTGTGGGTGACTTTAGGAGTGTATGTGTGAATATAATGAAATGAGAGCGCCATTGGGGCATATGGCATATGATGTCGGTTGACAAAAGGATGTTGTAATGACCGCGACTTTTATTTGATGAAAGACGATCTTTGATGCCTTTTCATGGTATTTAAGGTTTTTCATGAGTTTGTGTTACCTTTTTATATATACTTACTAGAGTTGGGCGTATTGTCGTAAGGATAACTAGCCACCAAGGCGCCACCATGCAGACTGCCGCTCAACACAAACTGTATTTTCGATATCCAATCCTTGACGGCATCTGTTTCGGGTTGTCCGCGCTTGTTGTTCTGCTTAAAGTAGTCTGGGAAATTGCGATTCAAATCGAAACCGCGTGCGTTGTATCTGCAAAGTGTGCCAAAAAAAGTATGAGTATAATTATGAGAACTTAATTGACGCTTTTCTCACCTGCCCTGCCCACCATCACAGGCGCCTTCTTTGGACACCGCATAGCCATCCGGATTCATTGATGGCATAATGTGTATACGTGTATTGTCCAACAACCATTTGACATATTGATCGCTATTGTAGCTAGTCACGAAGTACTGTATCAGATGTAGCAGCAGTTCACGACCCACCGGCTCATTACCATGTATGTTTCCCACATACTTGACATCCGGCTTACCAACCATATGTTCGTACGGGGATGACGAGACTACCATGACCCAAAGATCGCGTCCTTGTATGGATTTGCCAATGGAGTAAAGCGCTGTTAGGTTGGGGTAACGTGCGCTGGTCGATCTGGAACAAGGATAGAAGTTGAAAGGAGGTGTACTAAAAAGAATATAAGGTATTGACGGTAGTGGGTATTTTCCTGCATGCCCATGTATGACTATTTTTCAGCCACTTAAAATTTGCATATCTAGAAAATATGTAGAAATTTGCTTCAAAAGTTGAAAGTTGTGCAGGAATTTTGCAAAATTTTTTACAAAGGTTGAAGTTATGCGTTATATAGACTTTGTTGCAGTATCTACTATATTTTTATAAGAAAATAGTGGTGTGCTTATAATTTTCTAACAGGGTGCATACGATGTTTGTTTAAAAAAAGAGGTAAATTTTCAAATTTTGCGGGCTACGTTAAGCGTTTTTCAGTAAGAGCGCTTCAACTTTTTTTTTTAATAAAACACAAACGGTTTGACTTTTTTAACTAATTTTTTTTTTATTATCGAGTTTGAACATATAAATTTAAGTATGAAATTCGACTTCTTTTGCATGACCACCGCGTGCACGTTTTACGAAGTCCAATCGTTGAACCCAATTTTCGACCACTCTTTTGCATAAATCGGCCGAAATTCTAGCAATTTCGCGTTCAATATTGGCTCTGAGCTCACAAATCGTCGCCGACTTTTTACTGTAGACCAATGACTTCACATAAACCCAAAGAAAATAGTCTAGGAGGGTCAAATCACACGAGCGCGGCGGCCATTCGACCGGTCCATTTCTGGAAATAATGCGCTCATCGAACTTACTCTTCATCAAATCAATTGTAGCGTGTGGTGTGTGGCTTGTGACCCCGTCCTGTTGAAACTACATGTCGTCTAAGTCCATACCATTCAATTGCGGCCAAAAATAATCGTTTATCATGTCGCTTTATCGATTTCCATTCACAGTAACGTGGCGATCGTTCTCGTCAACGAAAAAATATGGGCCAATTACGCCGCCGGCATGTAAACCGCACCAAACAGTGATTTTTTCGGGATGCAACGGTGCCTCATGAATCACTTGTGGATCGCTTTCTGCCCAGTAACGCATATTTTGCTTGTTGACAAAGCCATTGAGCCAAAAGTGAGCTTCATCACTGAAGATGATTTTTTGGAAAAAATCTGGATCATTATTTTTTTTTCTGGACGATTATTTTCATAAAAAATTTGCACGATTTGCAATCGTTGCTCAAGTGTGTAGCGTTCCATGATGAAATGTTTACTAATGAAGTTTACAAATGACAAGCGAAAAATAAAAAATATTGCGTCGTTCGCCCTCCCTATCGGAAAAAAGTTGAAGCGCACCTATTGAAAAACGCTATACATTCGACTTTCGATTATTATTGCTTTAGGTTGGCACCTTCGTCTCGAAAATATGCTCACAGTTTTAGCAATATAGAAGGTTTAGTTTGTTTGTGAGAGGAATAAATAAGACGAGAGTTTTGCGTATTTGGCGATTTTCTGCTATCGACTCTTGACTCTCCTGAACTCTTCCATTCGGACCATTGGGCTTTGGTTTCACTGTCGTAACCATATACCCGTGATTCGTCAACAGTTATGACCCTTTTAAGTAAATCTGGATCATCGTTGACGTCATTCAACAATTCCTAAGCGATGCTCATGCGACGTTGTTTTTGGTCAAAATTCAGCAATTTTGGAACGAATTTCGCTGCCACGCTTCATGCCCAAAATTGCCGAAAAGATTGCATGGAACTTCTCTGACTTCAGTAACTTCTCTAATTGTGATTCGACGATTCTGCATAACAATTTTCATCGATTGTTGAAGTGCTGCGGCGTGCAAAGCGAGCGTTATCCTTCACATCATCTCGACCTTCTGTGAAAAGCTTGTACCTCTTTTAAACATTTTTTTGGCTCAAGTACTCTCACCGTATGCCACGGTCAACATTTCAAGTGTTGTTTAGCATTTCATTCCATTTTTTACACAAAATTTGATGTAACTTCTTTGATCCATTTTTTTCGATACTCGTCTTATTTATGCCTCTCGCAAACAAACTAAACAGGATATATTTCTAAAACTGTGAACATATTTTCGAGACAAATGTACCCACATAAAAGAAAAAATAATCAAAAGTCGCATCAGCGTAGCCCGCGAAATTTGCAAATTTACCTTATTTTTTCTTTTATGAGAAGAAATCGAAACCCCAAGCGTTCAGGGGGAGGATAGCCTATTTTAGAACTATTTAATTTTTGAATTATTTGAATTCTACTTCTTATTTGAGTAAAAGATATTTATATTATATTGTTTATATATATTTTGCCCGCCTATGAGAAGCTCGCAGTAGTCGAGTGGGTTGGTGCGTGACTACCATTCGGAATTCAGAGAGAATGTAGGTTCGAATCTCGGTGAAACACCAAATTGAAGAAAAAGTTTTTTCTAAGAGTGGTCGCCAATCGGCAGGCAATGGCAAACCACCGAGTGCATTTCTACTATGAAAAAGCTCCTCATAAAAAAAATATCTGCCGTTCGGAGTCGGCTTGAAACTGAAGGTACCCCCATATGTGTAACAACATCAAGACGCATGCCACAAATAGGAGGAGGAGAGAGACATTCAGTTGAGAAGTTCGCGTCCGCTCAACAGAGGGTTTTGTTTGATTTATTATGAAAATCTAAGCGTCTTCTGATAAGAAACTGGCGTTCGCTCAATAGAGGTTTTTGTGTTAATTTTATGAAAAATAATTGTTCGCGTTGGACCAAGACAGTGTCCACTTTAGAGGGAGAGTAATTTGTTCTGAAATTTTTATAAGTACTTAAAACTTGGTATACGAAAAAATGTCCGCCCAAGGGAGATGTCCGTCTAATAGAGGTGTCCCTTAGGAGAGGTTTCACAGCATATTTGTATGTATGTATTAGGTAAGGTGAGTTTTGTTGAGATGAGGTGACTTGGGGTGAGGTGTGACGTTTCGAGTTCTTAGATCTGTCTAATTTTTATTTCTGAGGGAAAAAATAATGCGCGAGAAATGAGTTTTATTTGCGATTATTATTATTTCTTATCAAAAAAACAAATCCCAAAAATCACATTAAATAACCCTCGAAAATGAAGTCTTATTTCTGATGAAAAAAATATAAAAAGATACCTGTTTGTATTTTCTGGGCGACTAATATTTTTTTGATATTGTAGATTTTTTTCCCCTGTCCACTCCTCTCGGGAGCACAAGGCCTTTGTTTTGAGTTGGTTACGTTAATCTACTTGATTTCTAACTGGTGATTAGCCAGCCGCTATATTGTAGATATCGCTCAAAAATGTTTCAATCGCAAAAGTTTAATAAAAATCATAAAAAATAAGGACATCTATTCGAAACCGTTTTAAGATATTCGGAGCTTTTTGATTTTTTTCATTGAACATTTGAAAAGAATGATGGTTTCCGGTCTCTCGTAAAAATACCCTTCCATTCCTATTGGGGGCGATTGCTATTAGAAATCACGCGAAGTTTCTTATTCAAATGAAATCCGGGGTCGATTGTATCATATCTTATGTTTATAATGCGCGCTTGTGCACAAGGGTATTCTAATTTTTTCTCAAAACTGTTTTTGTTGTTGTTTGTGATAGCATAAAGGAATCGAGGTACTACACTAAGCAGTTAGTAAAAATGTTAATTTTAGCAATGAGTTTTTTCTTCTAGTCCCAAAAATAATAAATGTTTCCCAAATCTGCCTGAATGGCTCTCTATGCGCTTGATCTAAGTTTAGTTCGAAAGTTTTCTAATCCCGAAGTTTCTTGTTGGATGAGATTCTGTGGCATCCTACGAACACTTTTCTGTCAAAATCCAAATCGGTGAAGGTCCCATTGCGAGAAAATTTAATTTTATTATCGGTGACGTATTGCATATGGTCGATATTCTTTCGAACAATCAAGCTGGCCAAAAATTCGCGGTTAGAAAGCTTTCAAATTAAACTTGGTTTCGGCAGACTATGGGATGGCGTGTCAAAGTAGCGCCCGTATTAGCGTGAAAGATTATTATACAGACCACAGGTTTTCTAACAGTTCAGATAAGGATTTACTGCAGGCAAACCCAGAGACTAAATTGTTTTTGCTACTAAAACTTATTTAGTGTCCCTAGAAACATAAATTACTGCATTATCTACATTCGTGCAGAAATATCTACTCTGAACTTCAGAGTTCGTTGTATTTTATGTTATCAAGCGCTGCCGGGTGAGTCACCGATGGTTATCGCCAATCTCATCTAACAGGAGGCACAAACAAATTATATTGGACACTTTCCACAAATCACAAAAGCTGCGAAATTCATTAAAGAGCTGCTTTAAAAATCCTGGTATGCCGGGTCTCTGCGTCAGATGTTTGGCCGAGCTTCCCCTATAATTTGTGTTGAGCCTATTGATGTTGTCTTACAAATGGAAGCGCCTTAGTATAGTTTTATGTCGCCTCCGAATGGCAGACGTTTTTTTATGAGGAGGCTTTTCATGACAAAAAATACACGCGGAGAGTTTTGCCATTCACAGGGGCGTTATTTGACTTTTTTTTTCGATAATTTGGTGCTTCATACTATCACAATGGGCTTCTCTCTCGGAGTATAGCAAACAATAACTAACACACGTGGAATAATAGCAACAATTTTAATAATTGATTCATGGAGAGGTATTTCTTGCTCTTTTTCTTGATATGGCTAAGCAAATGTGGCTAAGTATACTCGTATGATGCCATTCGCGCGTGTTAAGCCGAAGAATTTTCCATACACAGACAATTTTTAATATAGGGTGGTTAAATTTTAAGGGCCGATTTGGAATGTGAACCACACCTAAACGTCAAGTTTTTTCTTTCATTTGACATTTTTCAATTTCAGACTAACTCAATTTGAACCATGGAAAGATTTATAATTGAGCAACGCGTTAAAGTTATTCAGGCTTATTATGAAAACAGGCGTTGAAATCAAAATGCATATCGCGCAATTTTCTAAGAAAATCATCTTCAGTGATGAGGCACATTTTCACCTCAGTGGATTCGTCAATAAGCAGAATTGCCGCATTTGGGCGAATGATAATCCAAGAGGGATTGCCCACAAAGAGTGACTGTTTGGTGCGGTTTATGGGCCGGCGGCATTATTGGGCCATATTTTTTCCAATGAGGCCGGTCAGGCAGTTACTGTGAATAATGTTCGCTATCATGAGATGATAACGAACTTTTTATGGCCCGAATTGGAAGATATGGATGTGGACGATATGTGGTTTCAACAGGACGGTGGCACTTGTCACACAGCTAACGAAACAATGCCTCTTTTGCGCGAAAAATTTGATGGCCGAATAATCTCACGTCGCGGGCGCCAAGATCATGTGATAATCTCACTATCAATTGGGCGCCAAGATCATGTGATTTGACACCGTTGGACTTCTTTGTTTGGGATTATTTGAAAGAAAAGGTGTACGTCGATAAGCCAGCAACAATTCAAGAGCTAAAGAATGAGATAATTCGGCACATTAACGGCATAGAACCTCAATTATGCCACAGCGTCATCGCGGCGGCCTTTTGGCCGATATTTTATTCTATACGTAATTGAGCCATACCAATATTATCATAATAAAGATAAATCACAATATTTTCCTAGAAAAATTGTATTTGATTAAAAATCAACACCGGCCCTTGAAACTTAACCAGCCTTTATTTGCCATAGCCACGGGCGAGTCAATCGACATCTGATTCCATATCTAAGTTTCAGTATGAACACTACATATTTTCGATTTATTGTTGTAATAAAAACAATTTCTTACTGTTACTCACTCACTCACTTTCACTAATACATAACTTACCTCAGAAATCTTGTCAATTCATCATGGTCGTGATAAACAAAGTCCAGAAACTGTGAATCAGGTATATAAGCACGTGGTTCTGGCAGTGCTGCATCGAGTTCATTGGTCGACTGAGCGAGGCAATGATAAGTGTACAGCAGGAAAACTGAAATGAATGCGGTTCGCAGAATCATGTTGAGTATTATAACGTTATTTTCCCAATGTTGTCGAGAAGTGCTCTTGAGTAGTCGCTCTCACTGATTAATGAATGGGTGCTGCAAAAGAAATGGAAATTTATGTTTGGTTTTATTTAGAAAATTGTCCATATACGAGTGCCATCTACTAATCTCAATACGAACACGTAAAACACAGTGCAACAACCGTGAAAGATCAATTTTGTTATATAAACAAGGCAAGCAAGCGATCGCAACCACAATCAACGTAACAACTTGGCTTTGTGGCTTCATAATTTTCTAATTTATTTGCAGCCATTGATTGGAAAATGACTTTTGTTAAGCTTAAGACGTGATCCAATTGCGATTTTCCTCTACTTAGTGTGAAGAAAGCAAACCATAAATGATAATTATTAGCCAATGTATTAAAAAAAAGGAAAAAAAAATCGAAAATCTAAAAATGAAAAATGCAAAGACTGCAATTTATAATAGTACAAAACATGAAAACATAGCGGGACATTGCACTTTACAAGCAGTTAAAAATAATTTTAATTAGTGAAAATTTTCGACTTACTCGCGCAAGTAAAAATATAGAAAGAATAAAAATATATGGAAGGAGGATGGGATTAGTATAGTTTAGTGGATGATGAACGATGGCTGTGTTGCGGTTGCACTAATAGCTTTATGCTGCTGATGAAGTTCAACAGATTTTTAGTATCAAGGCCTGCTATATCAGCAGGATTAGCAAAGAAGTAAGAGGCAAGATGTCTAAATCTTAGCCCCGCGAGAACAGAGCAGCTAAGAAGCAGTTGCTGAGATGATTCCACCTCATCTTTCATACAGCTGACGCAAAAAGGACTCGCGTAATTCCAATTCTCTCACCATGTACACCTCGCGGATAGTGTCTTGTGAGAACACCCACCAAGTTCGAAAGCTGAGATTTGTCAATCTCAGATTATCACTCGAACGCCTCCGAGCCACACGTGACCAGAAGGATTTCGCATCCTTACAAGTTTGTGAACTTGTCATCCAGAAGCAGACCGCAGGTGATCAAAGGGATGCCAATCCTCGTCATTCTGTTGAAACTGTTGCTTCTCCGTAGTTGTACTGTATGAGTTTATTTTTCGATTACATATCGAAGGATAAGACTTTCGAATAGCAAAAATTAAATTCTGCGCATGAAAATAAAAATTATTAGTATTTTATCAACACATCAGCCCCATTTGATATTTCTTTAGACTTAATGTATCGTGAAGTACACTTCCGCCTTCTCTATTTATGTACGAAGAAAATATTTTAGACCAATAATCTAAACTCGCGAGGTCTCTTATTTTCTGAAAGTCATATTCAGAATCGTGCAAGTTTCGTTGCAATGAAACTTACATACCCTATGAACAAAAATTACCGGGAATGTGACTCGTCTGAAGCAACACACATGTGCCAATGTTTAACCCAGTCCTCCATGCACCCCTTTTAGGCCAACGAAGGGATGGCCTTCAGCTTCTTTGTCGCATTCTCTTTGATCTCCTCTATCAACTGAAATCTTCTTCCACTAAGTGATAACTTTAACTTGGGAAACAAAAAGAAGTCGCACGGGGCCATATCAGATGAATACGGTACTTGCACGATGGTATTTACTTGGTGTTTGGTCAAATAATCTGGAACAATTTAGGCTCGATGCGATGGTGCGTTCTCATCATACAAAATCCAAGAATTATTTGCCCACATTTCCGGCCCTTTGCGACGTACAGCATCTCTCAAACTCTTCAAAACGGATAAATAGTGACAGATGTGTGCCTTATACTCGTACTCCTACCAACTTAAGAGAAAAATATGGACCGGTTATAATGGACTAGCAACCCTGGCCATGCTTCGCAGCGCCTCAATCTACTACTATTAAAGGAAAATAAAGTACGAGGGTTAGAAGGTAGGGCTTGGGCGAGTATCAATGCGACTTCAGACCAGCAGGATTTGTAATATATGAAGTTTTTCCTCAAACAAAATCTAGGGAAATGCTATGAATACGATATGGAGGTTCATATGCTGTTTTGGATTTCAAGCCAGCTTTTGACAGTTTCGTTTGAGAAAAAATCCCACAGGTATTTACTGCACTTGGGGTCAACAGAAAGTTTGCTAGACTTGCAACAACGTTCGTAACGGAAACAAAAGCAAAAGCCACAATTCAGCTGGAATGCAGCTAAATATTCCGCATTAGCACCGGAGTGAGGCAGGGAGATCGCTTATCCGCAGTAATCTTTAACTTGCGTCTGCACCATGCAATTAAAAACTTCACCACATCCGGAAACGTACTCCATCGGTCAGATCTAATAATTCCCTATGTGGACGACGATTTATTCGAAAACATAGAGACAACAGCAGGGAGCTGTTAACTGAGCCCAACGGTCAACCGACAAAAAGCTAAGTATTTGGTGTTATCTAGAAGCAATGAGAGAAGAAGGTCCATGACAGTACGGGAAGAAGAGTCTCTCAGAATCCTTGAGAGAAATATACTTGGGAGGATATATGGTCTCAGGCTAAGCGAGAGAGGCCAGATTACATAGTACGAACAAGCGAAGAGTTACTCCAATTTATGCATGGCGAGGACATTGTTAAATTTTTCAAAGCACAAAGGCTAAGGTGGATTGAAAATGTTCTAAGAATAGAAGATACGCGTGCACAAAAGCTAATAATGCAGCACAAACCTTTGATAATGAGAAGTAAAGGTCACCCACGTAGGTGACTAATGGACCGCATAGAAGAAAACCTACGAACGCGCGAAGTAATGAACTGGAAATATCTAGCGAGAGACAGAGAGGGCTGGACGAATGTCGAATAGAAGGCTAAAACCAACCTCGGGTTGTAATGCTAAATGATAATGATGATGAAGTACGAGGATTGCTATAGATTTTTCTAAACTTGGGTACTTCTAGTTTGGTCAGGAGCCATCTGCCGTTTCTTTTGGAAAGTTGAGCATATTTTATTAAAAACGCACTCAGAACATTTTGATGTATGAACTCATCTCGGTAAAAAAAAGGAATTAAATCGCGAACATTTTTCCGCGATTATTTTCCACAATTTTCGACTTGGATTAACACCACAAGAATGCATTGATGAACTAAAATCATTATGCGGCCAGCAAGCACCATTCTTTAGCACCATAAAAAACTGATACAATTAATTTTCTCGTGGTCGCTGTTCGCTCAACAACAAATTCCAGTAAGGTAGTCTAAGATCACTTGCCTCACGAGAAAATATCGATGTTGTACGTAAACTGAATGAAATCGTCAAATCCCATACGGACATTTGTAAGTTTGTGAAGTGCACCAAAAAAATTTTGCCTAATTTTCTTGTAGTAAAATAGTGCGTTCGCGCTACAACCCACACAATTAAAAAAACGCCATGGAAACGAAAAAACCGTCTTTCAAAAATTGTTTCAAAAGAATGGGCAAATGCATTGATCATCTCGGAGAATATTTTGAAAGACAACAGAAAACAAAAATAGCAACACTCGTAAAAGCATTCCAGTTCATAAATTCGTCAAGAAAACCTTGTTATTGATGTTGTAACAGCATAAAATAGCCCCCATAATCTTAGGGAGTAATACTGGTTTGACAGTTCCTCCTGGATATAAATCCGATTCGTTCAGGTGGTGCACAAGAAAATAATATTTTTCTGTTTTGTAAAAAGAAAAATCTATCCAAAATAAAATAAAAAGCTCCCCGCAAACCTTTAATCAGGGGCTGAAAAAGGAAAACGAAAATGAAGCACTAAGTTCAACTGTGTCTTTCATTTCATTTCCCAATGAAATGCTTCACATAAAA
The DNA here is from genome assembly GCA_037575425.1 of Anastrepha fraterculus. Taxonomy (NCBI): domain Eukaryota; kingdom Metazoa; phylum Arthropoda; class Insecta; order Diptera; family Tephritidae; genus Anastrepha; species Anastrepha fraterculus. The sequence continues at coordinate 952,536 of JAYXIM010053180.1, forward strand.
ATATTTTTCTTTTATTGTAAAGCTATAGTTTCAATAAATTTTCTGTTTGCTCGTTTTTGGAATAATATGAAATACGGAAATTCGGAATTCGTTTTGAAATTGAATAAAATCGGACCATAAATACGAATTTTAGAGTTTTCTCGACCATAGCGCCATCTGAAAATATAGCAATTTTCTTCTAACTCTCTTGACAGCAAACATGTCCTCTGATTTTGAGCTCAAACGACTGGCTACTTTTTCGGTTTAGCGGTCATAACCAACGCGGAAAGTTGGCTAACATTTTGGAATTTAAGTTTTTACGACCAGTTTTTCAAATTTTACAGTAAACCATAAAAATATTTTAAAGTAACTTTCTTCGAGTACTTATTTTGCATGTTTCGCGTATTTCAAGTTAAAATAATTCCAAAAGACCACAGCGTTGATGAAAAGTATTTCGGACCGAGTAAAGTTGTTTATTGCTGAGCAGAAACGATTAGAAATAAAACTGGTAGTTCGATATTTTAGAAAATGATGCCCTTTTTTTTGCTTGCTTCTACATAGTACTGAATTGGGGAAATTCTACCCCACCCTCCATATTCTCCAGATATTGCGCCGTCCGATTATCATCTGTTCCGATCGATGGCTCATAGTCTAGTTGACCATCATGAAGACATAAAAAAATCGCTTGATCCGTGGATAGCCTCAAAAGATGCACAGTTTTACTACGACGGTATACGAGATCTACAGAAAGATGGGAAAAAGTAGTAGCTAGGGATGGGCAATACTTTCAATGATTCACTTGTAATCATTTTTTCAGAATAAAGTTGTATTTTCATCAAAAAAACAGCGAGAACTTAGTTGCGCACCTAATAAAAACAGTTTTTTCTAATAGTGGTCGCCCCTCGGAAGGCAATCGCAAACCTCCAAATTTCTACCATGAAAAAGCTCCTCTTAAAAAATCATTCGCCGTTCAGAGTCATTCAGAGTCGGTTCAAAATTGTAGGTCCCTCCATTTGTGGAAAAACATCAAGACGCACGCCACAAATAGGAGGGAAAGCTCGGTCAAATATATTAATAATTTATTTATTTATATTAGTCGACCAGATCACCAGACTTTTTCTTTTGAGGGCTTGCTGGAATTTCGCACAATAAGCCACAAATTTTGTAAGTTGCTGATCTTCAAAGCCAACATTGAAGAAGAAATCATCAACTCACAGCCTATAAATTTGCCTACATACGAGTATTTTTGCTTTATTCTCAAAGATATAACACAAATTTTTAGAGGTCAATCAATTCTTGTACTTGAAGTTGCTATCACCCCATGGAGTTTTAAAAAAGCATTTATACATTTATTTTTTCATTTGCTCTTTTTTTTTAGTTTACATAATCTTTCTCCCACTATTTTATGCACCAATATAAGATCTGATCCAATCGCGATGATAGGCCACTTTAGCATACCCGTCTGGATAAGTGCTTCCACAACCATTCACCACAAAACCGGCTACACCCACCAATTTACCCTCGTAGGTGGCTGGGCCGCCAGAGTCACCATTGCAAGCGCCGTTGTCAGCTTGATGGGCTAGACAAATTATAGAATCATGTCCCATCTGAATTGATGCGTCGCATTCCTCGGTATTCAACGCTTTCAGTGTGTTAAATTGCAGACGATGTGGAATTGGGCCGCCAGTGTATAAACGTCCCCAACCCGAGATACCAACATCTTCACCAGAGGGCACTTCCTCACTGGCCATTTCGATAGCTTTTATATTGTCGGTGAAGACCAATGGTTGCTCCAGTTCCAAAAGTGCTACGTCATTCAAGAAATTGCCGTATGTCTTGTTGACGATGATGCGCTTCAATTGTAATAATTTGCCACCGGCTGTACGTTGAATGCTGCCGACGCGCACTTGGAAGTACCTGGCGGGGTAACTGCATGTGAATGTATAGAGAAAATATCCATTTAAATATATGCATATGAATTTGTGCATTGTGACATGTCTTTTAGCCACTTACGGTTCAATGCCATTACCAACAACAACACAATGAGCTGCTGTTAGAATGAAATTTTCGCTTATGATAGAACCGCCGCAGGTGTGTGATCCATCTTCACGTTGCAGGGAGACCTGATGGGGAAATTGGCCTATATTGGCATCCGTGCCACCAACAATGCGTCCATTCGGAGCTGCACTGCCGCTGCTAATAGAAGACAGAGTCAGGAAGGCAAAAATTAGAACGAGGCGCGCCAACATTATTCTTACGACATTCGGTATCGGGTAAAAACTGAACTGACTGAAATTGCTACTTAGATTATGGGGTGGTTTTATAGCCCAAATTTTATATGGCTATATAGGTATGTGCGTATGTGCATATGTTGGTACTTGAATAGTTTTATTATAAATTAAGCGATTTACAATAGTAATGATATGGTGACCTCCACAATCGAGTGGATTTGTGTGTGAGCACAATTCGCTTGGTGCCGAGTTCGATGCCCATTTCGAGCATGAAACACAAAATGATTGAAAGAGTATTTTTTAATGGCACTTGGTCTGCGTCAGGTAATGTAAATCCACCAAGTGTATTTCCGCAATGAATAAACTTCTCAAGAAAACCATCTGCCATTCGTAATCGGCATAAGATTCTAGGTCCCTTCATTCCAACAATAGGTATATGTAAAACCACACCCCACAAATTGGAGTAGAAGCACGGCCCATGATCTAATAAGGAAGGGATGCGTCGATTATAGGCATATAGGTATGTAGCTGATAACAGCTCGGCCATATTTAACCTCTTCTGCGTGATACACCGGTTAAGATTAGTGTTGGGAAATTTATGGGAACAAGAAATTTGTAAAGAACTACTGATTATTGCAGAGATAAGAGCGTTAACTTATAGTTAGAGGACCCTTGTGTACGAAAAAAAAATAAAAAATATTTAGGAGCAGCCGGACCTTTATTTTTCCAAATGAGCCGCACAGAAGTATACTGAAGTTATTATATTTAGTTCGATTTATTCAACTATCGTTTGTCCTTTTCGTTTAAATGAATAATTATTTGGAGAAGTTCGAGTTACGGGCAGTAACTTTGACAGCATATAAAGGTGTACCGCGGAAGTCGTTCTACGGACATAAAAAATTCTGATTTATAATTTTTGATTAGATAATTTCTGAATAATTGGACATATATTAAATGACACGACCTCATCGTTTTCGAGATATTCGATTTTAAAGATTATTTAAAAAAATATGTTTTAATTTTGCTGTAGGTGCACTATTTTTGAAAGCTAATTGAAGGGTTCGTGTAAAGGAACTTTCAGAGAAGAAGACTGTTGGGTTCGGAATATCTTTATCTGGCTTTGGCATATCGACGATTAAGGTCACTGGACCCTTCTTTCATCGACAGTCTGGGGCAGTGCTCCAACCTAAATACCATCAACCTTGTCCACTACATCAACAGCTCTGGTTGGCTGCAGATATCTGCCCGTTAGAGGTCTCATAATGGTATCAAAACGGAGCTTTAGTGCTACTTGGGGAGTGCCAGAGACGTACTTTAACCATTTCACCTGCCTGAAGGCTTCAACTCCTATTCTGTCTGTATGTCAACTAGTAAAAATCAGCAATCAAATTTGAACCAGACCTCGACAGTTAAAAATAGCTGCTTATTAAAGTTTGGAACTTCTGATTTTTCACAAGTATTTCATACTTAAAAAAAATTTGGATGGAAACTGTAAACTGAAACTATAAAGTATTAAAAATTTGGTATGTTTATTAGTATGGTATGTTTTTTTGCTATTCAAAACAGTTTAGTACTCGTACTCTAAGAATACTGTAATTGAATAAACCCAGCGGCTTGCCCAACGTAACGAAACATTGATTCCAAACACGTCCTGCTTGGTACCTGGCATAATTTAGATCCTGTATGTATGCCGTTCGGAGTCGGCTTGAAACTGTAGGTCCCTCCATTTGTGGAACAACATCAACACGCACACCACAAATAGGAGGAGGAGCTCGGCCAAACACCTAACAGAAGTGTACGCGCCAATTATTTATTTTATTTATTTTTATGTATGCGCGCGTTAGTGTGTTTTTGTGCTCTGTGGCGCCTAAAGTCATCATCATCATCATCATTCCTTGGTCTCCGTCGCGGAGCATAGGGCCAAAGTAAAATTTTTCTATTTTGTCCGATTCCCGGATATATTTATCACTTGCTGCCAGGTCATTGTTTTGTCCACGGCTTTGTATTCCTCTTCGATGCAGCGTCGCCAAGCGCTCCTAGGTTTGCCCCCTCCTTGGGGGTTCCAGTCCAGCGCTTGCCTGCTGATTTTAGTGCCATCTTTCCGTAGGGTATGGTCAAGCCATCTCCATTTACGTTCTCTTACTTCAGTTGCGATTGGTTTTTGATGGCATCGTCGATGCAATTCGGTGTTAGATATTCAGTTGTCTGGCCATCAGATACGTAGAATGCGTCTCAAGCAGCGGTTCACGAACACTTGAAGCTTCTGTACAATTTCCGCAGGCAGACACCATGTTTAACAGGCGTAGAGCAGCACTGATTTAACATTCGAGTTGAAAATCCGTATTTTTGTTGAAATGTGCATTTGTTTGGACAAAATGGTAAGAGTAACTTCGTGTCTGCCACGTCATCGGGTACTCGGTAGCAGGATTCTGTCCACACATTTCACACGAATTCTCACACTCGTCCAATCAGTCGTTGTTCAGACGACTACGAAGCAATATGAGCGGAGCCGGTGTTAATTCTTTTTGTATATCACTAACACAATCTTAGTTTTTTCGAAAACAAACCTATATAATATTCTTTCAATTTCGCTGAGAGCTAATTAACATTATAACGCTGACCATAACACCGTATTCTGTACATCGTGGGGGAAATCATGGATCTTGTAAAATTTTTGAAAATTTAACACTGGTTTTAGGAGAAATAAGGATTATCTCCCCAAGAAACATCACAATTAGCTATGAGCCTGAATGTGTCCCGTAGTGGACAACTGCTACTCGTACAACCTAACTTAGCCTCACCGAACGATGGGAGGCCGTCGGCCCAATTAAGCAAACGCAATGTGATTTTGGTATATATTTCTTTTTAATTCATTTTAAAAAATTTTTTATCAATTTTTGGTATATTTATTTTTAAATTGGTGACCTCAATATAAGTGACCTGTAAGAAACAACTGCTGTTGAAAGGTGTGATAAAGGACATTGCGAAGGAAGACGAATAAACACGAAATACCCGAAACAATGTGAAATCTAACACGAAATACCTCTCATTAAATATCTTGCAGCTTGCATACGGTTCTGAAGAGATTAGAAGAACTGGTCGATTCAGTCGGGTGTAACTATGTTACAAAAACAATTGGATCTACATCTGCTCAACGACCGACATTTTAAAAACCTTCCACTAAAGTTTGTTGAAAATGTTATCATTTTGGATCTACTTGTTCGCATTTTGAATTTACTTCTTCGCATTTTGAATTTACTTTTTAGCATTTTGAATTTACTTCTTTGCATTTTGAATTTACTTTTTTCAGTTTTAATTTACTTTTTCTAATTTTGAACTCACCTTTTCTCATTCTGAATTCACCTTTTGTCATTTTGAATTTACTTTTTCTCATTTTGAATTTACTTTTGCTAATTTTGAATTCACCTTTTATCATTTTGAATCTACACATCTCAATACTAACTTATATATTCCCAATACAATTTCAAACGTTCTTATTTTGCTTTATATTTTCTCATTATGAATTTACAGTTCTCAATTTAAATTTACATATTCTCATTTACATTTGCACATTCATAATATAAACTTACATTTTCTCATTATGTACTTGAAAAGGTGTAATGCTCTTGGTAAGCACTTTTCAACAAAGATCTCACGACACAGTCAATCCGTTGCAAGTCTATCACTTTTGCTTTCTGATATAATTTGCCCATTTATCAATAAGATGGCTCTCGTGAACTATGGCAGCACAAATTCCGCCTTTGCCGTGGCGCTACTAAAGAAGTAATTCAATTTCATAGTATAGGACAAAATAGCTTTTCTAAAGCAAATTCCGCGATACAACAGAAGGAAAGCAAACAGCTAACGTTCGAAAAGCGCCAAAAATTCAAGCTGAATTTAGACTGCCTGAAGAAAATTCAAAATGCTAGAGGCTAAGTTATGATATCTGAGATCTGTAGCAGTAATTTGTCAGAATAGTGGCAGTGGTGAGAACCAAAGAGAATACGAAGAGCCTAACTACCAAGCAGGATCGAGTTCACTTTATTCGATTATAATGAAGCGCGATGAGGCGAAGAGCGACTAAAGAACAACAGCAAAAACGGATAGACTGCTGCACAGTCCATGACCGCCATGTACGAACAGTGCATTTCATGACTAAAGCACCACAGCTTAGTGGAAAGTTTTGACAATTTTTTTTTATATATGATTTAAAATATTTTTAATGCAAAAATAGTTCATAAAGGTTTTCCAATAAGAGGTGTTATTTTGGTAAAAGATCAATGGCTTCGTTGCTTGTGTGGCACATAGCGCCGTCTTGTCGAAAATAAACGTTGTCCAGATCAATACCATACAATTCCGGCCATAAAAAATCAAGAATAATCTCTCGATAGCGCAATCCATTCACCGTAACTGTTGCTCCAGCTTCATTTTCCAAAAAGTAAGGTCCAATGACTCCGTCGGACCATAAACTGCACCAAACAGTCACACGTTGAGAATAGAAAGGCTTTTTAACAATAACTCTTGGATTTTCTTAGCCCCAGATCCGCCTATATTGCTTGTCTCATCACTCAAGATGATTCTTCGATGAAATTCCGGATCATTTTCATGCATTTTTACGACCCAATCAGCAAAGACACGACGTTGTTGATGATCGGTCGGCTTGAGTTTTTGTGTAAACGGGACTTTATAAGCCTTAAGACCCAAATCTTTATGCAAAATACGGTGTAATAACGTTTGTGGAATGTCTAATTCCAAAGAACAATGAGGAATGGACAAACCTGGGTTTTCTTCAACACTTTCGGATACAACAGCTATATTTTCGGCTGTTCTTGAGTGACGTGCACGGGTTTTATTCTTCACATCACTAACTTGTCCCAACAGCTCGAGTTTTTTCACCAATTTCTGTATTGCGATCCGACAAGGTGCTTCACGATGACCCAAAAATGTTCGAGTGTTACGAACAAATTTTCCCCATTTTTATAGTGAATTTTAATAATTTCAATGCGTTGCTTAAGCGCGTATCGTTCCATTTTTATTAATGGCGTAGTTTCTACTTGTCAAATATCAAAAAATTATAGCTTCAAAGGTGACTTCTACCGAAATAGCGGGCTGTTAAAAATAACACCTGTTATTGGAAAACCCTTTACTACAAAAACTATATAAATCCAAGTTTCAAACTATGTGATTAAAATTTCAGACTTTTTAATAATATTTTTCAAATAAATATCGAGTATGCAGTTGTATTTTGTTTGGTCTAACCTAAATGCAAGTAAGAAATGGGTTGAAAATCGCGTTGACCATGCGTCAACCCTTCCATTTTCTCCATACAACGACGTTTTTCACATTTATTAAAGAATCAACTATATTTTTGAGCAACTTCAACTTTATTGTATTGTACTAAAGTTCAATTTTTTATAGCCCTGCATATTCTGAATTTGCACTAAGTTTGTAATGTGGATTTATAAGACTTTTATAGCAAAATAAACTATATTTATATGATATAAACAAAATTCTTAATGAAATGAGAAACAAATAAATTGCCAAAACTTGTCAATAAGTCCCTTGCTACAGTTATTAAGGGGTCAGTCTACTTTGGAGACTCGAAAAAAAGGCTATATTCGTGATTTTTTTTTTGAGAAAACTATAAATGATAGTAATATAAAATTTGTTTGATTTATTAAATAAAGTCTTAAAATTCAGAAATAAATTTTTTTTTATTCAATTTTATAGTATTTTTAGTAAAAAAATAGCAGTGAAGCGTAACGTCTCAAACATGGGTTGGTGAGGCAGCTCCATCAGAACTCAAGAACGGCTTGTCTGAAACAAAAAAATCAAAATGTTTCAGATTCAGTAAGATACTGGCTACAAAATGACCCTCGGATATTAGGTTTTAATGAAGACAAAAAAAATGGCTGATAAAAACGGAAAATTTTTGATAGAACGGTTTTTTTTTTCGCATATTTAAAAAAAATATATAGTAAAAATTTAAAATTTCAAAACCCCCGAGCGTCAATTTGGTGCAAATTATGTCTAGAATAGGTGATCCAAATTTTATGAAAATCGGTTGATTAGTTTTTGAGATACAGTGGAGCTAGATTTTGAAAACGTTGTTTTGAGAAAAACGCGTTTAAAGTTTTTAATGCACGCTATACGCGCAGGTAGACGAAATAAGGTACTGATGTTCAGGTAAAAAAAAAATAGTTAGAGTGCTCGGATTTTCTTAAAATTTTTACACAATATTTCTGGATATATATACTTTCAAATTATGCAAAAAAAAAAAATTGAAAAATTTTAAAGTGACAAAGTAGACTAACCCCTTAAACGGACTCCAGAAGTGGTCGGAAAGTGATGAAATTTGAGCAAGTTGGAAGCCTCACAATTTTCAAAGAAATTTTTATAACTAAAAAAAAAAATTGCCAAAAATAGATTTGTATAACAAAACTAATGGATAAGGAAGTCGGGTTTCAAAACTTATTGAACTCGAGAGCGATGAGGTTATAAACACAAAATTAATCATCCAATGTTGCTTTTTTACTAAATAAATGATTTTGTTTGATGAAAATCTTTATTTTGGCCTTTACGCGTCCCATTGCTTGTCTCTTTCTATGCAGCAGCTGTTTAGTTCACAAGTGAGAAATATTATTGACTCCATTTGAAAAATTATGCAACTTTCGATAAGGAAGGCTTAGACATTGAAGAGTCATTGCACTTAAAACATTGTCGTCAATTCTTTCAAAAATTGGTTTGTTTGCAGGCTGCAGTATAATAAGAGGTAAATTGACAAAGCTTAGATAATTTTTAAATTATTTTTAGATTTATTCAATGTTGAAAGTTTTTATATAGTTTTTTAAAGGGAAATATTTGAATAATTTTGTTTGCAAATTGGTTTATTTATAAGCTGAATTATTATAGGAATCAAACTGAAAAAAAATTGTTGAAAATATTTGAAATTTTTGAAATTTATTCAGTGGCGAAAGGTTTGGTATAGCCTTTTTCAAAGTGAAGTATTTTAATAGCGCGAATCCCAAAATTTTTCTGAAAACTGGTTTGTTTGCAGGCTTGAATACAATAAGAGCTAAATTGAAAAAAAAAATACAAAATTTAAGTTATTTTGAGATTTGTTCAAAAGCTTTCCCAACTTATCAAACGAGCTTTACTTTCCTGTTTAGCTATGTTTTATAGGTTGATAGTTGCAGCATGAAAAGCTCCACTCAACTCAAGACACTGTTCTTTCATCGCTTTGGCAATACATAATTCCCACAGGGTGCCAAAAGAGGTGAGTATAGCAAATGGCGCAAAATGCTTTTTTGCAAGGAATTCACTCACAACTATTGAATGATCGATTAATTTTTTTGTCTTTGGTCAGTTTGAATGGAAAATACCTTGAATTGAGCTTAGGAAGACCAGAAGTCTTGGTCGAAAATGTTATATGTAGTTGCCTGAGGAGACATAGAGACGACATAGACATAGCGCGGCGTTAAAGATCCAGCGGCTCTGAAAGTCTTCGATGTGGCACCAGCTGGTGGTAGCAGGGGATGAGGAAGGCCTTCTCTACGTCAGAAAGATCAGTTGGTGATGGACTTGGCTTCACTTGGAGTGTCCTACTAGCGCTGGTTAGCACGAGAAAGAAACAATCAAGACGCGTCAATCAAGAAGAAGAAGAAGTTGTCTGAGGAGTCTCCAATAAAGCTTAAAAGTTTTGCATACAAAACTTAAAAATTTTGTTAACGAAATCAAAGTAATTAAATTTTTCAAGCAATTTTTCATTTTGGGATTGATTTGATAGAATTAAGGGGGAATAATGCAAACATTTTCGCTACAGCAGCCGTAGCCGAATGGGTTGGTGCGTGACTACTATTTAGGAGTGCGTAGGTACGAGTCTCAGTGCATAAAACCGCAAAATGGTAGAAAAAGTTTTTTCTCCTCATAAAAACAGTCGGTTTAAAACTGTAGGTTTCTCCATTTGTGGAACAACATCAAGACGCAAGCCACCAATAGGAGGAGCAGCTCGGCCAAACACTTAACAGAAGTGTTTGCGCAAATTTTGTTTTATTTCCTTTTGTAATGTACAGTTAAAAAAATGGTACCGACTGCCAGTTTTTTCATATAAACTATCCCAATAAATGCAGATGTTTAGCTTTACTGACCTTATTATTTTTCACTCAACTGTACATACGTACATAGCGCCTGGTCTAGCAATAAACGATAAGACTAATAACGAAGTTTTATGGCCCGTTACTCCACACGCCTCCAGCCCGATTGATTAGTTAGCGGCTAAGAAAAAGTGTGGAATTTCATCTAATCAAGCGAACTTGACTTTATTTCCTACCGAACGTAGGTATCAGCAGCAATATTCAGATATTATATTTTCACCATCTGCGACGTTCTGATAAGTGAGTTTTATGTTTTTGGCTTCAACTTTGTAGTTGAAATAATAAATTCATTAGTTTCTTGAAGACGTCAGTTCTTCTGTCGTGGACAGTAATAATTTCGTCGTCATGGCATTTACACGCATCAGCGCTCTAGCCACTATTTTGGTCATCTTCCACGTTTGTGCCACTGCTGCCTCACCCAGCGGGCGCATTCTGAACGGTGATGATACTGCAACCGGTCAATTACCTTGGGTAGCCTCGGTGCGTGTGGACAACGCTCACATTGCTGTGGGCAACATCATCAGCTCAAACAGTGTTCTAACCTCAGCACATGGCCTTTCCGCATTGGCCACTACAGCGTGAGTAAATCGAGAGTATACTCGCCCCATATGTGAGATAGCTTAGTAACTAAATACGACTAATTTTGCTTTTCACTCCTCTCTTGTGCAATTAGTATTGATGCTTCGCGTGTGTCGGTGCGTGTGGGCAGCATTAATCAATATGCCGGCGGTCAAATTGTCAGCGTCAAATCCATCTTAATTCACCCATCGTTTGGCAATTTCCTCCACGACATCGCCATCATCACTTTAGAGCAGTCATTGAGTTTCACCGACAAAATTGCAGCGATTACTTTGGCCACTAGCGAAATAGATGGAAATTTAACCGTGGGCACAAATGTTTCGCTGGCCGGTTGGGGTCTACAGCAATCGGGTGCATCGCCCTACAAATTACAACAGACTACATTGCAAGTGTTGAGCCCGAGTCTATGTGAATATGAGGCTGGTTATGGCTACGATTCGGTCTTGTGCCTGCAACATCCGGTCAATCAGGGCATCTCGCGAGGTGATGACGGTGCTGGTGTAGTGGCTAACAACACATTGGTGGGCGTGGCAAGCTTTTTCTTTGGCGCCGGTGGCACCAAATTCCCCGATGTGAGCAGCAGAGTGGCTTACTATAGCGAATGGATCGCGGCCAATACTGCCACATCGAGCGCATAAGAAAATAAAAAGAGTTTTTGAATATTGTAATATAAGACAAATGTGTGAGATAAGCAAATAAATGCATTAACTTGGTAACTGAGTTTTATAATTATAAAACCGCTAGAATGGCAACCTCGCACTATGACTCATATAGGAGCTGTAGAGATGAGGTAGAAATAGAGTTTATTCAACACTTTCTGTATGAATATCTAGCACTACAAAGAACCAAGGTACCATTTTTCAACAATCACTTCTTCATCAATTTCATCAGTTTAGATGACAGTTTTTGGAGGAGCTATACTATTTTTTAAGAACACATTTTTCATGAATCTTGGAAACGTAGATATAATATAATTCTGCTTGAGTTCTTAAGGGGGCAGCTCCTCCAGGCAGCGAGTTTTTCAATCATATTTTGCGCAAAACTAAGAGTATTTATTATCTTAAATTAAAGTACATAATTCATAAATTCATGCTTATGTGAATATACAAAAAATGTTTGAAAAAAATAGTGGTTGTTCAAACATGGATCCTTTAATTTGCGCCGTGGAACGTACAGCCTCTTGCAATCAACTGAAATCAACCTGACAAATTTTTTCATTAAAATAAAGTATTCCGCTATGCACTTACTTATTTTTAACAAAAAAAATTAAAATTTGACAAAAATTACACTTTTCTTTAAAAACAAATTGATCAAAACCATATTTTTAGTGATAATTAGTAGAAAATTTTAGGTACATTCAAAGGCCAATGTGATAAAGAATATTCCTGCAAAACTTTAACTTGGTAACTTGATTACTTTTTGAGTTATATTCGACAGCGCGAAAAAAACAGATTTCGAGAAAAATGCGATTCAAGTTTTCGTTCTTATTCATCTTTCGTTCGGCGCTCATCACGTCACTGACGTTAAAAGAACTTTTTAGACTTCCTATTAAGTTTAAAACATTGAAAAGATATTCTTTAGATTGTAAGAGATTTTTTAAAGCAAAAAAAAGGAAAATATTTAAGTGCTGGAGGAGCTACCCCCCTTAAGAGCGTAATAGTGTTCCTTTTTTAAACGCATTGCAGTGGACTTTTATGTTCATTGAATCCCCAATTTTTCGAAGAGTTGAAAAGCTTTAGATATGCCATCTTTCGGGTGCTTAGTGTCGTAGACCTTACAGGATTTGCCAAAAATCGAGGTGATTTTGAGGTGCATAAGGTTAGGGTTGTTCACGTCGTTATGATTTCGAGGTTGTAAGAGACTTCGTTTATCCAGGAACCAGCATTAACACCGATAAAAATGTCAGCCTGGAAATCCAACGGAGAATCTGAGAATTGCCAACAAATACTATTTCAGACTGAGTAGGCAATTGAGTAGTAAATAAAGTACTCTCTCCACGAACAAAAATAACACTCTACAAGACTCTCATCATGCCCGTCCTAATGTATGGCGCAGAAACTTGAACGATAGCAATATCCGTTGAAAAGGAAAGGAACGCCTCTTGGAGTGTTTGAGAGAAAGATTATGCGCAAGATTTTTGGCAAGATTTTTGATGGAACAATGAGATGTATGAGCTTTACGGCGATATAGACGTAGTGCAGCGAATAAAGGTTCAGCGGCTGCGTTGGACTCAGACACGTCGGACCTCAGTATTGAATGCGTTACCAGCATAAGAAGAGCTAGGTGAAGAAGAACTTGTCTTCATCGGGTGTATCCAACTAGCGCCGGTTAGCACGAGCAAGAAACGACTGGCCAAAATCGCGTAAGTGGTTATTGCGTCAATCAAGAAGAAGAAGATTAGGGTTGCGAAAATTATACTTCCTGGGCATCCAAAAGGGGTTTCGAGTGAATTTTGAAGAATAGCTCACCTAAACTTACTCAAGAGGTGTAAACGGCGACCGTAACCGACTAGAATTGTACGTGGTTGCCATTCGGTTGGTATACGGTCTCGATTACCACTCTGGATGTGGAAGTTTAAACGACATTAAACACTTTTTTGGCCGCCGTATCCGAATGTGTTTGTGGTGACTACTATTCGGCAGGGCTAGGTTTCGAAATACACTGTGGACATGAAGTACAACATTTTTTTTTCTAATATCAGTCACGCTTCGGCCGCCGTAGCCAAATGGTAGGTTCGAGATCCGTGCATGAACACTAAATGATAGAAAACGTTTTTTCTAATAGCAGTCGCCGCCCCTAGGCAGGCAATGTCAACCCACCGAGTGTATTTCTGCCATGAATAAGCCATCTGCTATTTGGAGGCAGCATTAAATTAACCCTCTGTTGGAGACCTTTTTTTTTAAATTTCCGTTGGGCGCACTGGTCTGATTTTTTTCGTGCTGTTCGATTATATTTTTTAAAAGGTTATATCCATAAAGCAATAGAAAATTAAATTTAAGGAAGCTACCGGGAAGCTCAAGTCGTTAGCTATATTAAAAATATGTTATATTCGAAAAAGTCCGGCCAAATCCGGGTGCGGAGCGTTATGATGCCAACCAAAAATTGGAGGAGAAGCTCGGCCAAACACACAAATAAACACCTTTTCTAATATCGTTTGCTCCTCGATAAAGAATCGTAAGCCTGTGAAGAAATTTGTCCTATTAGAGAAAGCTTCTCATGAAAGTTGGCTGCTCTTCAGAGAGACAAAAAATTGTAAGATCTTTCATTTGAGGGGCAACATTATAAATTAGAGAAGAAGTTGGTTTAGGCCAATAACCTTAAAAAGAGCTACGAATATAAAGAAAAAAATGTATATATTAAAATATTCTTAGTATGTTAATTTGTTTGCTCTCAAAAAGTTGCAAATTTTCAATCCAAAATAATTTGTAATTTGTTTCACATTCAATGCGTAAATCTACACCTCATTTTCTTGGAAAGTCATACAAATATTTATGTCACAATCGTCGATGTGAGTAATTAAAATTGAATTCTTATCCTTGATACTTTTTTTTAATTACCGTACTTTATCATGCAGCAACCTTTAGCTACCATACACGTATACGATAAGATTAGTCAGTCGGCGAAAATATTCACATTCTCCATAAAAAGTAAGCACCAATATATGTATGTATGTATGTAAACACGTACGTATGCACGTAAGAAAACAATAAGCGATTATTCGATACTACTGTTCGACCATGCCTGTACTTCCATAAAAGTGGGCCATAAATTCACCACTTCAACGATTCAAAAACAAATTCACCGTGATCTCAATACCAGTACGCATCGATATTCATATCAGCCTGGATTTCAAGTGCGAGTATACAATTTAATTCAGTTCACACAGTTCATTTCAGTATTAGCGCAAACGCAATGCATTCAACAGTTATTTTTGTGTTCCTCGCTATTGTCGTTGGCACCAGCCGCGCCATGCCGCCTTCCGGGCGCATTTTGGGCGGCGAGGATGCTGTGTCTGGTCAGTTTACTTTCGCCGCTTCAGTGCGTGTGGATCACACGCATATTTGTGGTGGCAGCATTATAGGCAAGCAGCAGATATTAACTGCAGCGCACTGCGTCGTCGATGACAACAACAAAGTGTGAGTAAGATAAAAAGTGAAATACTTTTACTGCTTAAAAATGGTAATTACTTTCTTTTACCTATACAAATACCCGCTTATAAACAAAAAAAATAAATGTGAAACACTTTTACTGCTTTTTACTTAAATTCACTCTCTTTCTTTCTCTTTCTCTCTTTCTCCTCTTAATTTCGTTTGTTTTTTAGTGTCTCAAGTGATAAAGTCTCTGTGCGTGTTGGCAGCATCAATCAGTTTGCCGGCGGTAAGATCGTTTCTGTCTCCGCCATTGCGGTACATCCCTCCTACGAATACATTCTCAATGATGTTGCTGTGTTGACGCTACAGAGTGAGCTTGAAGTGAGCGATAAACTCTCTATAATTGAGCTGGCGAGTAGTGCTGCGCAGCAACCAGCGGTTGGCACCAATGTCACAGTTGCCGGCTGGGGTGAACAATCATCTGGTGCCACACCCTATAAATTGCAATCGACGACTTTTACTGTGGCCAGCGATGCGGTGTGCACCAATGGCTATGCCAATCATGACGAGTCGACATTCTGCCTGGCGCATAGCCTCAAGCAGGGCAGCTGCACTGGTGATGCCGGAAATGGCGCTGTCTACAATGATGTTTTGGTTGGCATCAGCAGTTTTGTAGTGGGCGCTTGCGGATCGCGTTATCCAGATGTATTTGTGAATGTCACACACTTTGCGTCATGGATTGAGAACCAATTTTGAGTTGGAGAAGTGGAAGTGGAAAATAAAAAGCAAGTTGATCAAGGAGTATATGTTTTTCTTAATCAATTATTACGGCATAATGAAAAAACTCAATAAAGGTGGTAGGGTTGTCGAATAAATTGGGCAAGCGTTTTTAATAAATGTATAAACAAGGTGGCGCAAAAAGAATCGCCCAATTTTGTTTTAACTTCTTTACTAAACAAAAAACAGGACTTTGAGCGTGAGATTTTGAGTTAAATATGATTGACGCCACCTTGTATATATACTGAATCATTAAATTTTGCTTTAATTTTTTACTAAACAAAAAAAAAAAAAGACTTAGAGTGTGAGACTTTGAGTTAAATATGATTGACGCCACCTTGTATATATGCATACTGAATCATTAAATTTTGCTTTAATTTTTTTACTAAACAAAAAAAAAAATGACTTTGAGTGTAAGATTTTGAGTTAAATATGATTGACGCCACCTTGTATATATGTACCTATGTATACTGAATCAATAAATTTTGCTTTAATTTTTTTACTAAATAAAAAAAAATGTTTTGAGTGTGAAATTTTGAGTTAAATATGATTTGACGCCACCTTGTATCTTTGCTGATACTTGTATATTTGTAGGTATGTATGCATACTCCAAGAAGTAGGGCACACCGATGGGCATAAGCCATAGGTATATATATTTATATATAGTTGGCGCGTATACCCTTTTTGGGTGTTTGGCAGAGCTCCTCCTATTAATTGTGGCGTGCGTCTTGACATTGTTCCCCAAATGGAGGGACCTAAAGTTTCAAGTCGACTCCGAACGGCAGATATTTTTTAAGAGCAGCTTTTTCATAGCAGAAAAACACTCGGAGGTTCGCCATTGGGGCGACCGCTATTAGAAAAAACTTTTTCTTCATTTTTGGACTTTTGCCGAGACTTGAACCTACTTTCTCTTTGAATTCCGAATGGTAGTCACACACCAACTCATTCGGCTATGGCGGCCGCCAAGGGCATAGTCGAATGAAATTTTGGCGTAGTGTCGTCATACCACTCGTATTTTTTGTTGATGGGGTGCATAAAAGTTGGCTAATGCAAGAAAATGTGATGATAGAACGGCAGATTAGGTGCATGAGAAAACATAATACCCTAGCATACTTAGAAAAAAATGTGTTTTTCTTGATACTGATTGGTTGCAGAGATCTCCCACGCGGTCGTCGGCAACACCCTGACTGTTGTTATAGGGGAATTGTATTATTTCTCACGAAAGCACCGATGAGATAGCGCTCCATTTTTTCGTGTGGTCTTTCGGAAGTGCTATGGCCCCAGTACAATAGACGAAGGACGCAGATAGTGCAGGGGACTCCAAGCCTTCAATTTCCAAACTTGCAGCTGTGCTAGGTTGGTGGTCCAGTGGCTTGAATGACCTCAAGCGTTTACTGAACCTTTCATTTTATTGCCAATGAAATTTCGAAAAATACCTGCCTTAACCTCTATTAATTCGTACCCCTACGAGTTCTTCTCACATACCTATACCCCATCGCAAAATTATAAACACACCTTACGTTTTTTTATAAAACTATAGTTCATGCTACAAAAAAAGCCATATAACGCAAAGTTTAGGAAAACATTTTTAAAAACTTCGATACTTCAAAACTTTCAACTGTATAACCAGAATTTTTCGAGGTATGCAATTTCAGTAGTGCCAGTTTAAGGTAGATATCTAAGAAATACTGTTAATTTGTGGCAGTTTTTTTAAAATATTCGAGCATGTACACGGGGTCCGGTGGCAGAATTGGCAATTAAAAGCTAATTTCAAAAAAGAGATACTGTTTATTTTTTAACTTGTTTGCTCTAAGTGCTGACCGTTACTCAGGATACACTCTTAGAATTTGGCCGCCGTACTCCGTGCCAGTCGCTGAGGAAGTGATGTCGGAATTACATGAACTTTTTCTTTTCTTTTAACGCTGAGATGATCGCCGGGTTTGTTTCATAGACTTTACTTTCGATGTACCACCACAGAAAAAAGTCCATATTGGCAAGATCGGGAAACCTGGGTTGGCCAGGATATGTCATCGAAACGGCGGATCAGTTTGTTAGGGAAGAAATTACGCAGTATCGCCACGGTCTCTTTGGCCGTTTGCCACGTGGCTGAAACAATGTGTGTGTACTGAAAGAAGGCTGTTCTCTCATATTTTCAGAAAATAATCGTTCAGCATACACCGTTAAGGGACACCGTACACAGATTTTCAAAAACATTTGGTCCAATTATTTCCCTGCTTGACAATGCGCATAAATCGTAGGTTCTGTCCTTTAGGTGACCAATGGCGCAAATTTTGGTTATTTCCACTTGCATTTATATGAAAATGGTGCTCTTGTGATTTCGAAAGAAGCTAAGTACCTGGGACTAACCATAGATAGGAAATTGACTTGGAAGTCAAACATCATGGAAAGAGTTAGGAAAGCGAGCCTACCCTTTTATGCCTGTAAGAGAGCTTTAGGTAAGACCTGGGGAATTAAACCTAAGGTTGCTCATTGCATTTATACTGCTGTCGTCAGACTCAAAAAACCTATTATAATTTATTAAATAAGCTGCAGAGTTCAGCGGAATTTGCAATATATAGTGTTATTAAAACCACGCCATCCATGGCTTTGGGCATAATATTACATCTGCCTTCCCTGGATCACTTCTGCAAATACTTAGCGGCATGTTCCGCTTTAAGGCTCAGAGCGAGCTCACAATGGAAGATTGTTGGACATGGACATTCAACCACCTTATATCCTATACGGATATACCCAGTGATTGTGATAATCACCCTCCCATTCTCTGTTCTGAAAGGAATTTCTCAATGAAAATCCCTTCTAGACTGGAATGGCTTCAAGAAGATTCATCACCCAACACACTCGTTAAGATCTACTAGAACGGATCTAAAATGGATACCGGAGTAGGATTAGGGTTATATTGCGAAGAGCTTTTTATCAGTGAATCCTTTACACCACCGGATGACTGTAGTGTTTTTCAAGCGGAAATAAACGCTATCCATGAGGTCTCAAGATGGTTAGAGATAAACAGAATATCATCAACAGATATCTGCATTCTATCAGCCAAACTGCCCTACGGGCTCTGGATGAATTCCAAATAACATTAAGGAGCGTCTTATATTGTCGCTAATCTCTTAATGAGATGGCCAAACAATATCGTATTATCTTATGCTGGGTTCCAGGCCACAGAGATATACCAAGAAACTGTAGGGCTGACCAACTTGCAAGAGAAGGTACCTGTCATGCCAAATATAAGTAATTTTATGGGGGTACCTCGCACTAATCAATTCTGTAAATCAAAGATGGATTAGTGCCAATGCCTGTGAAATTGCTACGCAATGATGGCCAAGGCTAAATCTACGTCTGTCCAAGAATATTATAAAATGAGTAGACTTCAAATTAGGACCTTAGTAGAGGCTCTCATAGGACATTATCTTATAGGAAAGCACGCAAAGAGATTAGGCCTCTACATGCATGATTTCTGTCGCAGCTTTTTTGCACTTGCCCGGCTCTAGCCAGTAGCAGGAACCAATATTTAAGATCATTCTTTTTAATGGATATAGATAATACACTTTAAGCTTTACTTTTACGCTTTAACCAAAGCTCAGGATAGTTCAATACGGAAGGGGAAATGCAGTCCAGCTCCTGCGGCTCACAACGGACAAATTTTGTGGTTTAAGTGGCATCGCTGTGTCTATGTGCGATGCGGCTGCCAAACCTTACTTAACCTATTGTCCGGAGGGTAAAGACCTTATTTGTTTTGACATCTTTGGTGCGGTTATAGATTTGGCAACTTTACTACCTACCTGATACTGAATATAAGCGAAACTCTAGAAAGGCACGTGGAAGGTAATTTCGTCTTTAATCGCTATGTTTGCGTATTATATGGTCGCTACACGTAACCGGCAGTGGAGTGATACAAGTTTAGTCATAAGGGGAAGAATGTCGCTGAAGAGTCGCTTTAATTTTTCATTGACAGTAGTCGCAAATCTTACTGAGTTAGATAAGCAAATACTACAAAGATTAGCAAAAACTAAGTAAACCCAACAACTTGCCAATTCCGATTATCCTTATACTGATTGATTTATATCATTGATAAAGTTGGCCAAATCTACCAAAGTCACTTTGAATATAAAATTATGAAATCCATCGCCATTAGCTTTATTCTCCTTTGGTTACCCGTCTTGGCACGTGCTCAGTGATGGCTTGCTTCTATTTTTTGGCATTTTTCGCAGTCGCTTTGGTGACTGTCACGGCAAATCCTACAGGTCGTGTGGTGGGTGGCTATGACGCTGTACCAGCAGAATTTCCGCATCAAATTTCACTGCGCATGGAGCACCGACATATTTGCGGCGGTTCGATCATTAAATCCAATTACATATTAACAGCAGCGCATTGTGTGGTGGAGACGGGCACAACACCGTGAGTACTTATCAAGAAGTTAAAATATTATATTTTGCATTATTTATACTTATATTAAAAACGTATCCTTCATTTTACACTACACTGCAGTTATGCCGCTGAGTATTTCACTATTCGCGCTGGCACACACAATCGCATCGCCGGCGGTGTAATCATCCAGGTGAAGCGTGTTGTGGTCCACCAAGGCTATAGTTCCGTCGCAAACGATTTGGCTGTGTTGGAATTAGCGGAACATTTGACTTTCTCTGCAAAAATTCAACCTATTCCGTTGGCGTCTGCGGAAGTGCCTGCCGGCTCCGAAGTTACCATTTCCGGCTGGGGTCTCCTCAAAACTAACGGTGACACTTTACCTATTATATTGCAATGGAACCGCGTAAAGGCGCTTAGCAAGAGCCAATGTTTCCGTAAGATTTTAGTATCTTCAGATGCTTTGATTTGCTTAGACCACCCCAGTGGTGCTGGTGCATGTAATGGCGACTCAGGTGGCCCGGCAACATACAATGGCGAGCTAGTAGGCGTTGCTGGATTTGTAGTGATTGGCTGTGGAACTTCGCGTCCCGATGGTTATGCTAAAGTATTCTATAACCTCGACTGGATTCAGGAGAACATGGTATGAAGCGTATAAGTATGTGCGAAATCGGCAGAAAATTAATGTTTCAACTAACAAAACAAAAAAAAAAACAATCAATAAATGAAAGCAAAAAAAAATCTTGTACATCGAGAATTTAATTTGAATGAAGGAAAGATATAAGTCTAGATTGTTGATACTGTTAACCTGTACTTGAGTTAGTCGCCTAGCGATAGCACCAAAGCGCCGTGGGAATCCGGCTTGAAGGAGAATGATGTGCACAGTGAGAGTTGGGCATCCAGGTAGAGAGGAGAGAGAGAGAGAGAGACATAGAGTGTGGTGATTTGAGTACAGAAGGTTGCGTCTTCCCAGAGCAATTACTTTATTTTTTGCAGTTTTTATAAGTCTGACATCAGGTCCCTTACCAACACAAAACAAACGAACTAAACAAGCAAAAGGAGGACCGACTACATGTTTGTGAAAATTGTGAGTCTTAAACTAAACAAACTAATGACAACGAAGTGCTGCGTGTTAAATTGTGAAAGCACAAATTAATATAAGGCCTCGAAATGCAGTTTTTTCGCGTTTTTATGCTGAAGACGCCGTGGCAAGATAGTGTGTGTATGTGTGCGTATAATTTCTTGTGTTTGTTTCTTTCCATTGCTTTCGCCCACTCTCCGTCTTCACAAACAAAAATTCCTCTTCTTTTTGTTCGTTAACTCATGACCACTGACGACACAGGGAATTCGGAAGACGCAACCTTGTATTAGGTTGAAGTATAGGAGTTATCGTATGATGCGCATTACTTGCTTACTCATTTTAAATTTAAAGTTTGAGATGCCTGTTAGCACACATAGCGGATAGAATACAGAAGGTGACAACATCTGCGAGCTGTTCTCCTGCTCTCTCAGCGAATTTGACAGAATCAGCTGATTTAATGACGTAATAATTGAATAATTGTTTTCATTCTATTGCTGTTAATAAGTAAATTTCCTCCCCAACTCCGTTCCCTTTATAGTTTATTCAATAGCTCAAAATACTCTTGCGGAGGTCACAAACTTGTAATTTATCATTCTTGGTTAGCGCGGTCTAATTTGGTGCCGCCAACTAACATATCTCGAATGTCTTGGAGGGCTCTCGAGAAGAGTCTTTTTCTTATGGGGCTGAGCGTGAAGTGTAATGTATAGCTTATGGGTTCGACAGGAAATTGCGCCGCTGTGCCCCACGTACTAGCCTACGGCAGCCCTTGAGTAAACTCCAAATATATATATATACTTGGCGCTTACACCCTTTTTGGGTGCTTGGCCGAGCTCCTCTTCCTATTTGTGGCGTGCGTCTTGATGTTATTCTACAAATGAAGGAACCTATAGTTTCAAGCCGACTCCGAACGGCAGATATTTTTTTTAGGAGGATCTTTTTCATGGTAAAAGTTCACTCGGAGGTTTGCCTGCCGCTATTAGAAAGAACTTTTTCTTCACTTTCGCGATTCGAACTCACGTTCTCCGAATGCCGAATTGTAGTCACACACCAACTCATTCAGCTACGGTGGCCGCCTAGTGAGCTGTAATAAAGTTAGTGTCGAGAAAGCAGCAGCAATTCGAACTGTTTTTCGTTTTATATTATATTTGAATTAGGACGGATTTACAGTTTCCCAGATTTAAAATTCAAAAAATAGTTCATGAAACTTTTAGAAGCGCATGTGGATTTTGGAGAAAAGTTGTGATGCTATAATTAAATAATGGAAACTCCATATCATTGGCAAAATTGTAAAGAATTGTGTTTAGCTTAGGTCAAGCTGAGGTGACTTTTATGTATGCAAACACCTTAAAGGAATCGTGGCAGATCGCTAGGAAATTGAAATCATGAGACTGGATGTTTAAAACGGCAAACGGTAAAGAAGTCATGTAATAAGAGGCAAAGTTAAAAAGTTTGCGGAATGAAGAGAGAGAGAGAGAGAGAGAGAGAGAGAGAGAGAAAGAGAGAGAGAGAGGGAAAGAGAGAGAGAAAGAGAGAGAGAGTTGTGAAATTTGATATGATTCGATTTTCCCTTTTCTATATGCTTACAGGATAAGCTTGACATACTTCTTCAGAACTTCATTTATACCGTCTGAAATTTTTTTCTACAAAAAAGTAGGTAAAAATAGCCAATTTCATTGCATCACATAGTTTAAACCATTTCTGTGTCCCAAAACACCGCAGTTGGTTGAGGGCGGGAAGTATTTAGGTGGTGGCAGTGCGTAGACTCTTGTTTTGACTCTGAATAGATGCATAGCATTGAATCTATCTTTCACCCCCAGGAAGGGATTCATGCCATAAATGTAACTTGTACTCGGTACACAGGCATGAATATTCGTTCCGCTGTTGCTTCTAAGCCGGGCATCAGTTGATCTTAAATATAGCAAGATGGCCGTGGATGATATCCAATAGTCAACGATAATCCAAACGTTCGTCCAACAAATTTTTTTACCCAGGTGGATCATTCAGAACAAATTCTTCGATCTATGTAACCTCAGAGATTGCCTGTCTGCCTAATCTGACAGCTAATCCAGGCAAAAAGTACCGCAATAGGTCGCAACTCTTCTTTAATGATCTGTACAGGTTTTTGCTTAGTAAGAAACTTAATCGGGTCACGAAACTCAGGTTTATCATAGTTGATATTTTCTTCTCGACTGACTGATATATCTTCGGCATAATCCTAAAGGTTAATCGATTTCTATGATACCTAGTATTTTCAGTTGCACTGGGTCATCAACTGTACTAAGTGCTGTGTTAAGAGAGAAAAAACTCATCTTACCCTCTACTACCTACCTTCAATTCGACAAGCTTTTACAGATTCCCTCGTATTTTTCACAATGAAACCCCGTTAATATCTAGAACTGAAAGTAACACTGTGTCTAAACACTTCGTTGCTTTTTGAGTTAAAAGATGCGATAAGTTTGTTTCCAGTTGAGTTACCCTTATAAACATATAATCTTCATTCAATGAAGGACCAAAAAGGTCTTACAAGATGAAGCTAGGAGGCTTTTAAATATGTTCTACAAAAACAAAAGGATGAAAGGAATAAATGTATGCACAATATATCAAAAAAAAAAAAAAATGGAGAAAGAGTCCGATTATTTAGGATTTTTTTCTTATACTTCTGATCAGATATTTATTTATTCCTTCAATAAAAAGGTCTAAAAAATATAGTCTAAAAACACAGTATTTCTTACAGACTACTTACAGAAAAACAGATTAATGCTAAATAAATTAATCGAAGTAGAATTACACTTATAATTAACTGGTTTCAATTGTAAAGAGTGAAAGAAAAAGACAAAATTTCTTATAATTTACATAGGAAGATTATTATATAACAAAAAGAATTTAGTTTAACAATTCGTTTAGAACCGATTTGAAGTGATTATTTGTTGAACTAAAATCTAGGCCAATATGATTTGAAAGCGAATTAAAATCTCCCAGAGTTCTAGAAATCAGAGCATTGGGAACAAAATTAGTTCTTACCATCACTAACCAGAAAAAATCATGATTCCGTAAAGTGCGCTGAGGAATATTGAAATTGACTTTCTCAAGTAGCAATGGGGAGCCAATAACCCCGTTTATTAAATCGAAAAGGAAAGTAGTGATAGTAGTAATGTCTAGCAATTTTAGATTTATGAGCAAGCACCGACTTTTATAAGATGGAATTGGATCAGTGAAATTTAAAGAACGCAAACCATAACGCTTTCTGGACACGTTTGAGCCTAAAAATATGACAAGCATAATTGGGTCTTCAAATGAAGACGTCGTGTTCCAACTTCGAACGCACCAGAGACGTACATAGCAACTTTAGAGTATATGGATCAACAGGGTCCGAACTAAAACGTCGAATACATACGCAAGTACGGAAAAGGACTTTGAAATGGTGTAATTTAAATGCTTTTGAAAAGAGAATTTATAATCAAATACCACACCAAGATCAATAATTTCACTTCGATTGGATAAACTAGAACCACAAATCAAAATCACTTGCTTCTATTTAAATCTAACTTATTTCTATTACACCAAGCAAGATCGTTACCTAACTCAGATTAAAGGTTTGAAGAGTCCAATGTTTTTGCTATCCCCGAGTATCTCTTTAAATCATCGGCAAACAAGGGATTTATGTAAATGATAATATTGGGTAGTCGAAAAAGTTCTTTCGTATTTTGTCAATAGATGTCGTTGGAGTCATCTATCTCCAGTGCTACCAATCACATTGTGTCATTTCATATGGTGTTAGAAAGTTGACATTTTAAGCTTCATTTAACCAAAAAAAATTAAATTCGGAGAAGTTGAAAAAAAGTTATAGCTGTTCAAAAATGTGTGAAAATAATAAAGAAATTCGCTATATTTTGAAATTTTTGTATAAAAAAGGGAAGAATGCCACGCAAGCCACCAATGAAATTTGTGAAGTTTACGGAGACGATGCTGTATCAGTTCGTGTAGCACAACAATGGTTCGCTCGCTTCCGTTCTGAAATTTCGATGTGAAAGATGTACCTCGCCCCAGTCGACCTATTGTTGAAAAAGTCGATGAAATTATGGAAAAGATTGACCAGGATCATCACATAAGCTGCCATGACATCGCCATTGAACCATTTAAAAAAGGCTGGTTACAAAAAGAAGCTCAATGTTTGGGAACCACATGAATTGTCTGTGAAAAATTTAATGGACCGAATTAACATCTGAGATTCTTTGCTGAAACGAAATGAAATCGAACCATTTCTGAAGCGAATGGTAACAGGAGACGAAAAGTGGATCAAATACGACAATAATGTGCGAAAAAGATCATGGTGCAAGGGTGATGAAGCTCAACAAATGGTCGCAAAGCCAGGATTGACGCCTCGAAAGGTTATGCTGTGTGTTTGGTGGGATTGGAAAGGAATCATCCACTATGAGCTGCTCCAGCCTGCTCGAATGATTGATTCTACACTTTACTGTCAACAACTGATGAGATTGAAGCAAGCAATCGAAAAAAAACGCCCAGAACTGATCAGCAGAAAGAGCGTCGTCTTCCACCAGGACAACGCTAGGCCACACACATCTTTGATGACTCGGCAAAAACTGGGAGAGCTTGGCTGGGAAGTTTTGATGCATCCACTATATAGCCCTGACCTTGCACCATCGGACTACCATTTGTTTCGGTCAATGCAGAACTCCCTTAATGGAGTCGAGAGAAGCCTGTGAAAATTACTTGTCGCAGTTTTTCGCCGAGAAACCACAAAAGTTTTACACTGATGGAATAATGTCTCTAGAAGAAAAATGGCAAAAGGTGGTCGACCAAAATGGTACATATTTGGTTTAATAAAGTTCATTATAAATATAAAAAAAAATTAGTTGAAGTTTGATTAGAAATACGAAAAGACTTTTTCGACTACCCAATATTACATTAATAACTGCATTGAAGCAATTTTTACCTCATAACAAATAAAAAATTTTCTAAGAAAATATCAGATACTTGAATAATAAAATTTGAGCAAATCTGGGTTAAGTGCACAAACAAAAAAAAATTGGATTGCCCAAAAATTTAAACTCAAGCCCACAGTAACAAAAAAAAAGAAAGAAAAATTGTGATGGGATAGCGGAAAATACCCTTTGGGTTTGGTTCTGACCCAAGAATGTCGCCTCTAAGCAAAATTATAACTTTATGAAGGAAATGTGGCACTTTGGGTATTTCCAAAATATTTGTCTCATTTCGAGATTTAACTGGAACTGATATTTTTCAAGTACTTGATAGTGTTCGAAGTAGTAGCAGTAAAATATTTACCATGCGTTGTGTTGATACAGAGTTTCTTATCGCCTTTACGTTTTCTTCTTAAGTAATAAATCTATTGTAACGGCTTTTTTGAACAGGGTAGTCGTTAGTGACTACAAACGAATGGATACAAACGCTTTGGCTCTGAAAGTATTCGATGTGGTACCAGCTGGTGGTAGCAGAGGAAGAGGAAGGCCTCCTCTGCGTTGGAAAGATCAGGTGGAGAAGGACTTGGATCCACTTGGTGTGTCCAACTGGCGCCGGTTAGCACTGACGCACTTTGTTAAACTCGGCCAAACTTATCGAGCAAATAAGAAGAAGAAAAAGGCGTTAGAGGCTGGTTGATTATATTTGACTTTCTACTAAAACAACTTTGAGCAAAATCCTTTTGCTGCTTAGTTACATTTCATGGGTATTAATGATTAGAATTAGTTTTGGCTGATACCTAAAACAATAATCTTTAAATGGTTCCAACGTGTTACGAGGGTTGCCGCTAATATTTTGTGCCCAATAATGAAAATGGAAAATGAAATTTATTGTTTTTCAAAATATTGTCTTTCTATGTCAATACACTACGCATTTGCTTGAACCAATTTTCAAAATATCTACTTTTGCCACTAAGAAGTGAATGCCTCCAAAACAAGCAGTTTAAGCCTTCAAAAGCTTCTTCAGGCTTTGCAAAACGTTGACCACGTATTTTAATTTTGATGTTCGTGAACAAAAAGATATCATTAAAAAAAAAAAATCAATCAATAATTGGCGCGTACTCTTCTGTTAGGTGTTTGGCCGAGCTCCTCCTCCTATTTGTAGCGTGCACCTTGATTTTGTTCCACAAATGGAGGGACCTACAGTTTCAAGCCGACTCCAAACGGCAGATATTTTTATGAGGAGCTTTTTCATGGCAGAAATACACTCGGAGGTTTGCCATTGCCTGCCGAGGAGCGACCGCTATTAGAAAAATGTTTTTATTTTTTTTTTCTTTCACCGAGATTCGAACCAACGATCTCTCTGTGAATTCCGAATGGTAATCACGCACCAACCCTTAGCTATATGTAAATCAGGCCTGTAGGGCGGATGACCCATTAATTCGGTCTTTTGAGTGCTCAAAAACTCTCTTGTGTGAGCCGATACGTGAGAGATCGTATTTTCTTGGTGAGGGATGATTCGTCTTCGGCGGTTGGTTTTCCTTAATTCTTGGAATACTTCTGGCGAAAAAATGGTTGCGTATCACTCAAAATTGACTTTTTTTAGTTTCTCTAGTGATACACTTTGAACATAAACAGATTTTCTGAGAAACAGGTAATCGTCTGCTTTTTTCGAGAATAATTTTTGTTGGACTAAGCTCGTCTTAGAATACCTGTACTGTTGATTACTGTTTTGTTTTCGCCTAGTATGCATACTATAGATCCAAGATTCATCAATTGCTAAGATGTCATAGACGGCCAGCGCGGCTGATTTTCTTCAACATTTCTTTACATCAACCGATTCGAGTCCTTTTTTGGGAAAATGTTAAACGATGTGCAATCGATCGGAAAAAAATCTTAACTACTAAATGTTCATGCAATATTGAATGTACGCTGGCTTCACTAACGTCCAAGTGTGTTTCTATCTCCGTTACGCCAAATGACAACCTAGCGTCATCAATTGACGCACATCGCCGATTGTCTCTGGCGGAACCATCGTTTCTGGACGGCCTTTGCGAAATTCATCAAGCGAGGATCGACGGCCACATTGGAGGTCGTTGTACCAGCGCCTCATAGTGGCTAAGTATAGATCTTCAACGCCAAAAGTCTACGCAAGTTAATCAATGCACTTCTGTCTCGAAAATCGTAATAAATCATCGCACGAAAATTCTCAAAAGTTAAATCCATCTTTGTAACGAAATGAATTTTTCAACTCATTGAAAAGAGAACAAATAAAACTCATAAGTGAACACGGAATACGCAAGTTTATGCAAGAAAATATCAAATTTTTCATAAAAAAATATTGAATTATAGCTCGCCACACGTAGTGTTGCAAAGGCGCAAAACATAAGAGCCAACCCACGTATCGAGTAATAGTGATAAACTATACTTGTTCATCTAGCGCGTACCTATTCGACATTGTAAATAACTGTATAATTTTTCTAGTATCGCTCCATATTTACTATCATGCGGCATCTTATCTCACGCATTGGCCATTGCAATAAATTAAAATAAAATTAGTTATCAAACTGTTTCACATTAAACGTTATAAACTCACTTATCTCAAGACAGTTTATTCCGATTGCTGAATACGTCAAAGTTTAATTCAATATTGGACTTCCTTGTGTGACGGTCCAACATGTCGAAATTCGTGCTCTTCACTTTGGTCTGCTCAATTTGTGCTGTGATCGGTCAAGCTGGTCCCACGGGACGTGTTGTAGGCGGCATCGATGCCTATGAGGGTCAGTTTCCCTTCCAGATCTCGTTACGACGCAACGGTTCTCTTACTTGTGGTGGATCGATCATCAGTCGGAATTTCGTGTTGACCGCAGCGCATTGTGTAGGCACCACCAACTCCACAGGCGACTATTACACGTAAGTTCTTCCTGCAAGCTGTAGATACATATATAATTTCTTATAACCTTTAGTTACGATCCCTCCGTTTTCACTGTGCGCGCCGGTTCAAACGATCGTTTCCAAGGCGGTGTGGTGGTCAATGTTCAAGAGATTATCACCCATGAGGATTATGGGAATTTCTTGAACGATGTTGCGCTGCTTCGCTTAAGTCAACCATTAATCTTTTCAACTAATATTCAACCTATTGAATTGGCAGATAAAGAATTACCCAGCGGCACGTCGGTCATCATCTCCGGTTGGGGTCGCCTAAAGGCTGGTGGTGATTTGCCACAAAAGCTGCAGTGGAATACATTGACAGTCATTTCGCAAGCTGAGTGCAGAGCAGCCATAAATTGGGATAGTAATACGCTCATCTGCTTGGCTCACGCGGCTAATAATGGCGCTTGTAACGGGGACTCAGGTGGTCCAGCCACACACGACGGCAAAGTGGTGGGCATAGCTGGATTCGTTTATGGCGGTTGCGGCAATATCTATCCAGATGGCTATGCTAAGGTCTATTATCATGTGGAGTGGATCAAGAAACATGCTGGATTGTAAATATGTACATGCATATGTGTGTGTGTATGTATGTATAGATGCAATACGATTGGAATAAAATTATGTTCGGATATAGAGTAGGATGATATTTTAGCGGAAGCGGAGCCACGTTATTTTGGCTTAGAATAATAATGCGCGCTCGCTAAATGAAATGTGGTAGTAAATTAGGTTTTTATTTTGGTTATTAAATGCGGGTAAAATATGCAAAGCCTCCGCAGGATATGCAAAAAAAAAAGAAAAAAAGGAAGATTTCAATTTACGTTCACACTTTGTTTTTCTAAACCATCTCCCTCCTACATATATTTTATGTGAGAAGTATGTTCAAAATTTTAAGTCGAATGCAATACAAGGGCTGCTATTTATAAAATATGTCAAACTTTCCAATCCAAACGTC
Organism: Anastrepha fraterculus; assembly: GCA_037575425.1. Taxonomy (NCBI): domain Eukaryota; kingdom Metazoa; phylum Arthropoda; class Insecta; order Diptera; family Tephritidae; genus Anastrepha; species Anastrepha fraterculus. The sequence continues at coordinate 982,636 of JAYXIM010053180.1, forward strand.
AGATGGGGCCTGACAGCACTAGAAATGTCCAAGACCAGAAAACATGGTAATTTCAAAAGAGACGCGTAGATGTCAGTAGTGAATAATTCCTAGACCCGATACCTTTGCGTTGCTGGGGCATTACATTAGCCTTTAGACTTTTATGAATTGGCTGTTTGGCAGATTTTATCTGTGGATGTGCTCACGGTGTGGACATTTAAAGGATGTAATTTTTCGCATATACATTTTGTCGAAAAAATATCGAGAATTGTTCACATACAAGTGTGTCTAAATTTTCTTTGCTGGAATGTTGGTACAACTGTCGTCTATAGTATCGCAGAGTTTGAGCGTGATCTGCCAATTAGCTTGTTTATGGCATTTAACTGATATAATCAAACAGCGCTTCTGGGAATTTCATTTACAATTTCGTTTTCTGCAATGCCCTTATGTCCGTGTATCCAATAGTGTGTAACCGTCTGTCTGCGGCTAGTCTCTCTATGGCTTCACTGGTCCTAAGAACGTTCTTAGATGAAATTACATATGAGTTTATTGCCTTTATTACCGCTTGACTGTCAACGTATGCATATATTTATGTTGAAGTTGCTCGATGTCCTTGCTAGTGCTATTTCTGCAGCCTTTCCTACCGCAAAGACTTCTGCTTGAAAAATACTGCAGTGGTCAGGCAGCTTGACCGGCTACCTGATACCTAGTTATGCGCAATAGATTCCTGAACCTACTCCGTCTAATTTAATTTGGGAGCCGTCAGTAAATATATTAAGCGTATTGGGGCTAGGTTTCATACCTCTTGTCCACCTCTCTTCTTCTATCGTTGTTCAGGATCTCTTCACCCAATTGTATTTCGGAGTCAAATAATCCTTATTGGTCCGATAACTCATACCTTTGAGCTATGCCCGAATATTTTACAGGTAAAATCACCCATTGCGTTAAGTCTTGCAGCAGATCTAGTTACGTATTCTTTCAAGTGCTGCCGTAGGAGTAGTTTTCTCTCAAAGCAGTCCATCACACTAGAGCACCATAGAGTAATATTGGCTTTACTACAGCTGAGTAGCACCAATCCATTATTGAAAGAGATAGTCCCCATGCAACTCCCAGCAATCTTTTACATGGATATAGTGCGTTACACATTAAAACAATCGCTACTTGCAGCGCGGCGAGACTCAGAGACATAGGAAGCTGGACAACAAGGTCGTAAGGTCATGGTAAGATCCTCCTACAGGGGCCCTCGCTGCTCAAAAACAGATCAGACTACTTTACGGTACGTTTTCCACCGAGAGTCGAATGGAGCAAAGGGAAGGTGATTGGAAGATACGATTTCGAATTCCATACCGATGGTTCTAAGATGAATTGTGATGTGGCAGTTGGCTTCCATTCAGAGTCACTCAACCTATCTCAGTCAATTCGTCTTCCTGATTATGCCAGCGTGTTCCAGGTTGAACTCTTAGCGATCAGAGAAGAATGCAAATCACTAAAACTCTTCAAGGAAGTTGGTGCAACAGTAGCTATCTTCTCAGACAGTCAAGCAGCTATAAAGGCCTCAGACTCCAACTCCATTTCATCCAAACTAGTCTTACAGTGTAGAAAGGAGCTGGAATTGCTTAGTCATTGGCTTGAAACCCTTACAGGCCATTGGAAAGTAGGAGATCATGCAGCTACACTCAACCTACCCTTCAATCCTATCAGCAGAAGCTTTCAAGCGGAAGGGGCGAAGAAAAGTCTTTCCCACTACTTATGTGAATGCTAGCTAGGGCACGACTCCGCTCCTTCGGTAAGCCTTTCTTGCAGCAAATTAATGAGATCTCAGACATCGAGATAAAGAATTTGCTGCTATACTTGGACCTCACTAAATGGATCTGACTTAGATAAAAAAAAAAAAAAAATCATCACACGAGGACGGTGGTAGTAAAACGGTGCTGGTCACTAATTAGTGGTGCAATCACTAAATATTAAAAACATAAATTGTTAGCCCTAAACTGATAATAAAAATATGTATAAGAACTTTGTTATATCCATGCAACAACGCCTTTCCGAGTAGATGCACTTCAATAAGCTCATAAGCACACATACATACGCATAATAGGTATTTACACACCCTGTGATTGCGGGAGCATTGTGTTGGTGCGGGCGGCGTTGGTGTCAAAGTAAATAGAGCGTGGGAGTGATTTAACATTAACGGTCTGTTGAGGCATAATTTTATGAGGTTTTAAAATTACACTTTTTGTTGTCGTGTTTCGTTCAGGTAAATTAATTTTTTTATGTTGTTGGAATACATCTTGTTTTGTTTTTTTTGTTTTGCTTTTATTAACTTTTATAGTTTTTTTAGACAATTTCACCAAAATGTAACAAAAAAGTTAGCTGATGTCTGTATTTACCAGTTTAATAATGGGTGGTTAAATTTCAAAGGCCGATGTTGAATGTGAACCACACCTAAACGTCAAGTTTTTTCTGCATTTCATTTGACATTTTTCAATTTCAGACTAATTCAATTTGAACTATGGAAAGATTCAAAATCGAGCAACGCGTTAAAGTTAATCAGGCTTATTATGAAAACGGGCGTTCAAATCAAAATGCATATCGCGCAATTTTCTAAGAAAATCCTTCAGTGATGAGGCACATTTTTACCTCAGTGGATTCGTCAATAAGCAGATTTGCCGCATTTGGGCGAATGATAATCCAAGAGTGATTGCCGAAAAATGCCGAAAGAGAAATGACAATATTTTCCTAAAAAAATTGTATCTTATTCAAAATCAACACCAGCCCTTGAAACTTAACCACCCTTTATATGAATGAAGGTTACGTTGTTAAAGAAAAAGTGAAATTTCAGCAATTAGATTTGTCAAAATATTTCACCACGGACGGTAAAAAAGTGTAGTGAAATGACTGTAAAATATGTTCAAGCAATTAAGTTTACATTCAACTTTACATTCGTTGCTCTGTTTGAGCTATGATTCAAAGTTTTCAGCAGCTGCCTCTCTCCATTGCAAGAGGAATTCAGACTGGTTTTTGCCCTTAACTTGCTTTCGTTACTCACCCAGGCATGCCAAATTGAAAAAAATAGTTTCAAGCCAATGCGTCAGAGGCGTAAAACTACAACTTGATTTAAAAAGTTCGCCCATGACCTGCATAACCTAAAATAACAACTGCCGTAAATATGCGGACGCAAGATATAATTTCTTTTTAGCATAAATCCGAACTAGTGAAATGAGTTCCTGGTTCAACTCTGACCCGATTTTTCTAATTGCAAACGACTCGCTACTAACTCTTTTTTGTTTCCAATCCAGGAGTTGGATATGGAATGAAGAGACGACAAACACTCTAAAATTACAAAAACTAGTGCTGGTCTTTCTATTGAAAAAATAAAGTCGATTGGGTTCGTTAGCTCTGCACTTAAAAATTAAAGTCTGAGAGCTTTTCAAGTTTAGCAATAAAGAATAATTTTCGTTAGTAAGCACTGATGGACTACACATGTTGAGCTGAGAGTTTCTGAAGTCTAGACTGCGGTTTGAGTATTTAAGCGAGTTTTTTGGAAAAAATGTCTGATTCACTATTCACTATCTGCAGTGTGGTGGTGCAGACCCTCAACTATTACGCTCATCATGACTGTAAGCCTTTAAAAAACACTAGCAGATGGACGAGATGCGGCAGTAGTTGCTAATGGTAGAGAGATGAAGATGCGTGCACACTTTGAAAGTTCTTAAAGTAGAAAAAAATAAATAAAGTTTTCTTATTTTGTATTCAGTTTATAGAACACTTACTGCAAAACTTCTATAGACCCCCCTGAGATGGCTTCACAAGCCAAAGTTAGGTGGGGATTGCGCTCCAAAGAGAAGCCTTATATAGAAGAAGGTGGAACTGGATACTGACTCACTTGTGGGAATACTGACTGACTTTTTAGATGATTTAAATAACTACAATCAATCAGTATAATTTTTCTGTCTGGTTTTATGCTTTGCTCGCCTCTTCAATAAAGTCAGGTATAAGGCCTTTGGAACGAACAACTCATCTTCGTCCCTCAAACAATCTACTAAAATTTATTTGTTATTTAGAAGAATTTGAACCAAATAGATATATATTTATTGTGAAGCTCTCTGCGCCTTATTTTCATCAAATTAATCAAGTGAGTAAAGTGCCCGTTCACACATTTTTTTTCTCCAAGATTTGATAAAAATAAATCGTTTTTCAATGCATGACAAGCTGGGAGAAAAAATCCTCAGTAATGTCGGTATGCCGTAGACAGGCGGCCGCCGTAGCCGAATGGGTTGGTGCGTGACTACCATTCGGAATTATAAAATAATCGAATTTCGGTGAAACACCAAAATTAAGAAAAAGTTTTTTCTAATAGCGGTCGCCCCTCATCAGGCAATGGCAAACCTCCGAATGTATTTCTGCCATGAAAAAGTTCCTCATGAAAAGCATCTACATATACATATAATGTCGGTAAGCATAAGGAGCTGTTCTCATTAATTTTAAACTTAGGTTATATTAGGTTAAGTTTCCTAAAGTTTTTCCTAAAACCAATGTGAACTTCTACGAGTATAAGGCTTTGAAGGAGCTGTTCTCATCAATTTTAAACTTAGGTTATATTAGGTTAAGTTTCCTAAAGTTTTTCCTAAAACCAATGTAAACTTCTACGAGTATAAAGCTTTGAAGGATTTCTGACGTCCACAGTGCTGAAATCTTACAACTCATTAAAAAATGTCTACTCAACCCTTTGTCTACCGCAAATAAAATACTATAGCATTAACCTATCATTCGGATGGTAGTTCCCCCAGAAAATTTGTATTAGCGATACCAATTATTAAAAAAAAATAGTTTTATTAGAATATTACGACATAGAAATAAGACAAGTAGTGGTTGAAGTACAAGTCTGGCACTCTCCAAGTAACACTGAAGCGCTGTTTTGATACCGTTTTGAGATCTCCAGCGGGCAATTACCTGCAGTCATCCAGAACGGAGTGCATGAGGTTGATGGAATTTAGTCTGGATTACTGCCCTAGGCTGCAGAAGAAAGGACCACCCAGTGACCTTAATTATGTAGCAGCCAAACCCGAATATTTACAGAGAAAAAGCTCATAAGTCTCCTTCTCTGAAAGGTCACCACAGCTATAGCAATGGGGATTAAGTGGTAAACCTACCTTTTCTGTGTGTGTGCCGATCGGCCAATGAACGGTAAACACAGCGACGAGTTGGAAAATTGAGGCGGGAGGAGTCCCCAGAACTTGCTGTGCCCTGCGTCTATTGTACTGTGGCCAAATGATTTTCGAAGTGGAAAGAAATAAAGCGACAAAGTTGCAGAGTTTAGAAGTATCAGATATTGATATGGAAATATAATAAAACCGTATTCGGGTTAATTAAGCCCGGATAGTGATAAGGAGATAAGTGGTGAATCTTCGTTTGGATAGAGCAGCACAGTGGCCGTAGTTTCTTCTTCTTCACCAAGACTGCTTCTGCAAAAGTCATGTGTCTTCGCGCTTTTTTATGGACGTGTCTGCTTACTAGATAGTGTCCCGTTCTAACAGAAATCAATATGCTAAGACTATGCTTTTTTTGGCTCCGCAAAGATTCTGTGCATTTAGCATTGAAAGCCGACCACAATTGTCGAGCGGTCTTGCATTTGGGTTCGTTCGACCATCTTTCGTTCGCTATGTTTAAGAATTCCTCAAACTAAGTAGCCTGCCTGTTTTTGAGGAATATCTACATCATTGTTTACGCATTCGTTAGGCAGTTCGGTGTCGAGTCTTGTAAGTTTATTTGCCCCACAATGACCCTCAATGTCGCAATGTCTAAGAACCTATGTTACATTTAAGAAATAGCTCGGCCACCACGTTAAGAGATACAATCTAAGACATTGTCGAGTACTGTATGAGATACTTAGATATCATCTCCAGGTATTGCATCAAACTGACCAGTTTCACGACCTAATTATTGAACTTAAAGCTCAACAAAAAATTTATCTTTACATATTTCGGCCCAACTAATTGAGCAGCTCTTGAGAGATCGAATATGTATGTAACGGCTATGATAAAATGAGCTGTACTATTAGCGTCTAGTTGAGAAAAGCGCCTTTAGAGAACAAGCATGTAAGGGTTAACGGTATCTAAGTTTGAAATCGATTAAACCGTAATCCAGGAATGTTAGAATACAAGATTGCGCATTCCCAAGGGTCGTGACGTAAGTACAGAAAATAGGCAAACGAAAAGTAGTAGAAGAAGAAGCGAAAGTAAGTGGAAAGCCCTGAAAGATAAAATAAATCCTGCACACATACACATACGAAGGCTTGTTTATTCTTGTACTAATGTCACCTAGTTCTCAAATTCGCAGTTAAAAAAGTAGCGTTTTTGGCATGGCGCCAACGTTGTATTATTTGTATCGTGACATTGAACGATAATAAATTTTTATTGTAGAACTGTTGGAAAATCACTTAATTACTGATAGATTTACATAGGTAGGTATGTATGTGCATACATCAATCTTGAAAATGTTAAAGTCACGAGCGATTTGGCAACAGTTGTCTGTCTGAGCTGTCGGTTATTCATTTCTAGCCGTTCTAAGGCCGCACCTATTGTTTGGCAATGCATAAGCAATAAATTACGTTTACGCTTTGCTGGAGCTGCATACACAAGGTGGCGCACAATGCATCACTCTGTTGGAAGATGCTTAGAATTTTCACTTTGGCAGTTAATATAGCTGGCTGATTTTCCATTTGATTGGTGTCATTTACGAAAGTTATTGCGTTTCAACAGAATGCAAAAAAAGTAATTTCAATACTTTACAGAATAGTTCGTCAGTTGAGCGATTCCATACCAACTAATTCAAATATTTTGGACGTGGCCTAACAAAACAAAAAATCCAGCTCGACAGACTATAGAGAAAACACTTTCGAATATTACAAAAACAAAAACGCATCAAAAAATATTAAAACTGTATGAGTTATCCTGCAGACCGTGCCGGAAAAAGTATTAGGTGCGCAACTAAGTTCTCGCTGTTTGTCAATAGATGAGGCCAACTGTGTGTACTAGTCGATTCTAACATAACCTAAACGTCATTACCCAAGCTTAGACATATCGTAAACAAACTGCTTCGCCACATTAGTGATTTTGTTTTGGTATCATAACTTTTGGTTTTGTGAAAATGCCTGATTTTGTGCCGAATAATCGTCATTTGCGGGATGTGTTGATTTTCCTCTTTCATTCGAAAAAACCGGCGGCTGAAGTCCATCGAGAGCTACAAAAAGTTTATGGAGATGCTGCTTTAAGTGAAACAAAGTGCCGAAATTGGTTCCGTCGCTTGAAAGACGGTGATTTTAATGTTGAAGATCGTCCCGTCCGCGTGAAGGAAGGCGAAAAACCTTCGAAGACGCTGAATTGAAGGCATTACTCAATGAGGATCCGTGTCAAATGCAAGAATCAGAATTAGGAGTTACCCGCCAAACCATTTCCAAGCGATTGCATGCTTTGGGAATGATTCATAAACAGAGGACTTGGGTTCCTTATGAGTTAAAACCAAAGGATGTTGGCCGTCGTGTTTTCGCCTGTGACTGCGAAAAAGGAAGAGTTTTCTTCATCGCATCGAGACGGGTGATGAAAAATAGATTCATTACAGCATTGCAAAGAAAGGAAAGTCATGGGAACTGCCCGGTCATGCTTCTACGTCGTCGCCTCGGCCGAATATTCACGCTGCGAAGGTTATGCTATGTATTTGGTGAGACCAAGTTGGTGTTATTTATTATGAATCAAGCGAAACCATTACTGGGCATCGGTATCGACTTCAATTGAAGCGATTGAGCCGAGCACTGCGCGAGAAGCGGGCGCAATACGCGGATAGGTATGAAAAGTGATTATACAGCATGACAATGCTCGGCCTCACGTGGCCAAACCCGTTAAAACGTACCTGAAACACTGAAATGGAAAATCCTTCCCCACCCGCCATATTCTCCAGATATTACGCCGTCCGATTATCACCTGTTCTGATCGATGGCACATAGTCTAGCTGACCAGCAGTTCCATTCATATGAAGTCATCAAAAAATGGCTCGATTCGTGGATAGCCTCAAAAGATGAACAGTTGTACCGCGACGGTATACGAGATCTACCAGAAAGATGGGGAAAAGTAGTAGCCAGCGATACAGACAATACTTTCAATCATTCACTTGTAACCATTTTTTCAGAATAAAGTTGTATTTTCATCAAAAAAGCAGCGAGAACTTAGTTGTGCACCTAATAGTTTCGAGAAAAACGAGTTTAAACTTTCAAGTGCGCATCAAACTCTCGTTGGTCAGTTACATTTTCTACCATAATTTTGTATCTATGGGAAATTTTTACAATCGACTTCCACAGAAATACGCCTAAAACTATAAAGAATAATAATCTGTTAAAAAAGTTCTTTTTTGAAAATTCTAGACGTATGTAACCCTTTAAATGTCTTCAGTTCGTATTATCATTTTTCTAATTTTTTTTTTCAAAAAATATACTTAAAAACTGTTTTTTTTTTAACTTGATCCAAAGCTTGCTTGAGGTGATGACTTGCCGGAAATGACTGATTTGAGAAGCATAAACACACATAATTTTATGCGGTTTTATTTATTTGGCCGGCTGATATTTGTGCCTCAGTATAAAGCCATCTATTATTCAGTCTGGACGACTGGAATTAAAGCAAAAGTAAGTAAGATGATACTTTTTGCGCCACCTTGTATATTTTTATGTACTTATATATATGTAAAATTAAAAACAAACAATGAGCCATATAAATGCAAACTGAAAAAAAACTTAATTACATACTTTGAGGGAATTTTTATAAGACGCGCTTAAATGAGCAAAGTACAATTTTATGAATAAACCAGAATTGGCTAAACTCGAAACGAGCACTTTTTCAATTGTACTTTTGTTGTTGTTCGTTTTTTAACGCCGTTAATACTGGTAAGCATTTTGCAACAACACTTTGACCAATGACAAATGAGTCCATTAACATCTTCTACAAGCAGATCTCGAAGATCGGCACACAGAACAAGTACCAACAATAATTAGCTGCACAGTTAACTTGTAAGCGCAAACTCTAGGTCACTGGGTTAAATTCTGCTCTGAATCACAAGAAATCTACACCACACCAACAACAAAAAGACAAAAAAAAAACAACAAACACAAACAACTGAAAAGTTGTGAATCGCCTCAGAAGTGGTTAAGTGGCACTGGCTTGAGGAATATAAATATTAAATACTTTGTGCCACAGAGGAGTAGCCGCAATTGTAAGAGGCGGCCTAAAATGACAGATCGGCTGTCGTCAAACATATGTTAGTACATAACTGTTAATAAATGCGTGCATTTGTGCGTATGTAAGCACTGACAAACTGCTAGGCAACCAGTGGCTGATGAGCATTTGTTGTTGATACGAGTAAACGTTTAGTGTTTGGAAAACTCGTTCGCGTCGCACGCTACCAACTCAACCAGTTTTTCTTCTGTGAAATTACTTTCCATGGAAATAGAAATGAGAAAAAACGTACGGCTACAATACATGCCGGCGAATGCGGGCAACTAATGGTTTGCAGCTACAAAGCCATCGGGGGAAAGGCAAGTGAAAATGTGTGAAATTGTTCAAAATTAATATGTTAACAGCGATAATGGCTTTTATGTTAATATGACAGCCATGAAACGCGATATTGTTGTTGGAAAAATTTGTATATTACTTATCTATGCAAGGACAAAATGAATGCGCAGCAACGATGCCGGTATTTGAAACACAGAAAACAAATAAAAAATCTAAATTTGGGTGGTACGAAATTTTGTATACCCAATTCACAACATCTGCTTCTTCCTGCAAAGAGAGCATCCACTCAAGCGACATTAGACGGTTTAGGTTAGGTAGAGCTTGACTGATCCTGTAGATCGCACATTGAACAGAAATTGATCCATAGTGATACCAAGTATTTATGTGCCGGGATTAACAAATGACGTTTCTCACTCTTGGTGCTAATAGGCGCCTATAAGGAGTTGGTTGGTTGGTTAAAGTAATGATTCGTTCGGCATCCAACTAGCGCCTCCGCACCATTCTCTTTACAAACTTGTTTAACGGTTATTTGGGGCATGACTATATCCAGGCTGTCGGTTTTAAGAAGTTTATTAGGTTGTTGACGTCCAAGCCAGATGGTTGTTCGAGAATATGAATCAGTGATTTTCCCAGGGTTGACATTCTTGCCTTCCATAAGGTAGGCATTCACAGAGGAAGTGAAAGATAGTTTCCTTTTTCTCCGATTGATTACAACTTTGGTAGTATATTTTGTAAGTAATGGCCATTTTGGCTGCCTGCTCTCCTATACACCAGAACCCAGTTATGACTGCTGTGAGTTCCCAGGCATCCAGTCGTTTCATGTTTATCAACGTTGAGGTTTGTTTGAGGTTGTAGCCGGAGCCATAACGCTCATTTTGCACATCGCCCGGTCTCTCCATCTACAAGCCGCGCTCCGGAGGTATTTCGAGGGAATTGTATTCTTCATGGCAGATCTGCCTTATGCCAGCTCGTCCGCTTTTTCGTTTCCTTCAATGTTCCGATGTCCCGGGATCCAGATAAAGGGGACTTTATGGTTTCCACTCCAGGTGCTAAAGTTATTCCTACTTTGTTCCACGAGTTTAGTGGTTGTTGTAACTGAATCCAGTGTCTCGATTGCAGCTTGACTATCCGAAAGAATAACGAAGTTGCTCTTAATAGAGAAATCTGCTTTTAGTTACCTATAAGCATCCCAGCCCTCGAAGCCACTGCGGACACTAGATACTGTAGACACAGTAGACAGTACTGATTGCTCAATTCTGAGTCTATGAGAATATATACCTGCTCCAACTCCACAATCCATTTTAAAGCCATCTGAATAGGCTGTAGCGTTCTGAGATCGAAAGAGAGTGGCAAAGTTCTTATTGAATTTTACCGTCTGGACGATGTAATCAGTCCTCTCCAAGGTGTACTGAGTTTGACGCAATAATAGATTGCTATGATCGTGAGTTTTATCTTTCCAGTGAACTAAGAATATATTATTCATATATTAGTGGAAAAATCTACAGTTTTATGGCAAGTTTTCCAAATAGCAGTACATTTTTTATGAGAAGTTTTTTCATTTCAGAAATACACGCACAGAGTTACCGGTGTATACAGAGTGGCGACCGCTATTAGAAAACATGTTTGTCATATCATTTGGTGGATTAGGGTTTCATAGTCATTATTTTAATAAAGTGTTAGTGCGGCTTGCTTTCCTTACCTTGGGTGGAGGCGTCTTCTTCATCTTCTTCGTCTACTGGGTATTTCAGGTGAATAACCTCAAACCATAGTTCTTAAACCACCCGTCATCGAAAAAGTATTGGGTTTCTTCCGAGAACTTGTTTTGTTTTTTAATGTAAGTTGGCTTACGTGACACATCCCACTCATAGCGCATAACTTTTTTTGGGGTAATTGTTACAATTAACATTAAAGTGGTAATTAAAAGTGATAAGAGTGACATTGGGAATTGCATACCAATTTCCAAACTAGTCTCTGTCTTTCAACTCTTTGAATGCATCATTAAAGAAAAGCTTCATTCTACTGTAAAAGAACTGATTGGTACCAAATCAGCACAGGTTTATTTCGGCTCGATATGCATATTTCAATCTGTAGAAGACAGTTTTGCGTATTTTCTACGTAGAGTCCAAGTGCATGTATATACCTATGAATTGAGACTTTCGACTATTAGTCCATAGATGTCGCTAGGAGTATTTTCAAACCTTGCCAAATGTTTTGTTTTTTTCGTCTCTCATATGTCAACAGCATTCAGTTCATTGTTTGTTACGTTTCATACAGCAATGCATTTTTGTCGCTCTTAAAAATGTCGAATTTCGTGCCTTCAAACTACGATTTGCGGACATCGTTAATTTTCTGTTATCAATTGAAGAAAAACGCTTCTCAAGCTCATCAAATGCTTATAGAAGCTTATGGTGGGCATGCTCTAAGTAGAGCACAGTGCTTCAGGTGTTTTGAAAAATTCCGAAGTGGTGTTTTTAGCGTGGAGAACGAGGACCGTGGGCGGCCACCGAAAAAGTTTGAGGACGCCGAATTGCTAGCATTGTTGGATGAAGATGATGGTCAAACGCAAGAAATGATGGCAGAGTAGTTGGGAGTGACCCAAAAAACCATTTCCAAACGTTTCAAAGACATTGGCATGATTTTAAAGGTCGGAAGATGGGTGCCGCTTGAACTGACAATGTGACAATGCACCGCCACATCGAACAAGAGCGACCCGGGAATTGGTGGAGACGTACGATTGGAAACCGCTGGTGCATGCGGCTTACTCACCAGACTCGCCTTCCGACTATTATTTGTTTGCATCAATGTCCCACGCACTTTCCGAGCAGCGCTTCAATTCTCACAAAGAAGCCAAAAAGTGGCTCAACAAATTGCCTGAGAGATGGGAAAAATGTGTCGCTAGCGATGGGTAGTATTTATAAGATTAAATTTGTAACCATTTTTTGTTCATAAACGTTTGAAATTGAAAAGAGTCTCATTTCATAGGTATATACCTTACTTCTCTATAGCTTTTGATTTCTATAAACCTTTTCATACAACTTCCCACAATTTAGTTGGACAAATTTTGGTTTTCATTCTACCTTTTTGCTGGATTAAATCGTATCTCGGCAAGAGGAGTTCTAGTGTTGTTATTGATAGTATCATATAATATTATAATTCATGGAAACCATTTATCGCCTTCACAGGCGTTTCCCAGGGTAGCTTCTTAGGCCCATTATTTTCTATTCTCTTTCACAACGCCGTGAAGAAGCCTTCGTAACTTCGATACATTTCGTAAAGGCTTACTAGCAACCCATAAGATTTTACTATCGCTACTCTAGACTTTAGATTAGAATTTAAGGTAAAGTTCGCCACGCGAAAGGTATGGGATTTGAATTCAGTAGTCAAAGTGAATACAACTGCACTTAACACTGACGAATCCAAGATGGACTGCAGCGATGGCACCGGTGTATATTCGAAAGACCTCGAAACTTCCAAGTTCTTTCGACTAGGTATTTGGAATAGTATTTTTCAAGCAGAAGTTCAAGGGATAAGGGAAACTTGCAAGATAATTAGAATCCATCCGCAACAGCTATCTTAGCTTTAAAGTCAGACAATGCAAAAAAGAGCTTAGTTCCTTAGCGCGCACGACGATAATCTCAGTATTATTGAAACAGACCGTTAACAGATGGACTAACACGGATACCTGCAAAATAACTAAATAAACGTGGCCCAATTTCAACAAATCCAGTATTTTACCCATAATTTCACTTTTGTACGATTTTTGCATACAAAAAATTACTCGCGGAGTGTAAAGGAACTATTTATATTTTCTTTGATATATTGTGCATTCAACAAGTGATTTTAATCGCGGATAGAAGCCCGTGTTGTTAAAAAATAAAATGGAATCTTCGAACGCGTATAAGAGGAATATTTTGTATTTTTTTTATTAATGTGGTAAAAATGCAACAACTGCTGCTGCAGAAATAAACACTGTTCACGGAGCGGATACCGTAAGTGTGTAAGGACTGCGCAAAAGTGGTTTTCAAAATTCCAAAGTGGTAACTGCAACGTGGTGGATACCCCGCGCGCTGGTCGTCCTGAAGTCTTTAAATCCGACACCTTATTCGAACTCGTGGAAGGTGAGCCAAATTTGACAGTCGATATGATAGCTCAGAGGTTACATTCATCACATGGAACAGTTCACAGGCACCTGGTTCAGTTGGGAAAGGATTCAAAGCTGGGAAAATGGGTTCCGCATAGATCTTCCGTCGCCAACCTTCAGCAGAGAGAGAATGTGTGTTCTCAGCTGCTGCAACGACTTGAAAATTAAAGTTTTTTGAACCGTATCGTTACTGGTGATGAAAAATGGGTCCTTTACAATAATCCTGTTCGCAAATGCCAATGGTTAGATAAAGATGAAACACCAGAACCGACCCCTAGAGATGGCCTTCACCTCAAGAAGATTCTCCTGCCTATTTGGTGAGATATGGCAGGTATTGTTTATTATGAACTTCTGGAACCAAACCAGACGGTAACTGCTGATTATTATTTCCACCAGCTATTAAACCTGAATGAGGCACTTAACAAAAATCGAGCTAATGCCGCATCCACCATACTCTCCGGATATTTCACCTTGTGATTATCACCTTTTCCGTGGACTTCAATCCCATATGAGCAACAAGAACTACTCCTGAAAAGAAGCTATAAAAAGGGATATCAAAGCATATTTTGGCTACAAGGACAAAAAATTGTTTGAGCAGGGAATTAAAAATTTGCCTAAACGTTGGGAAGACATTGTAAATAATGAAGGAAAATATATTATTGATTAATAAATACTTTAAACATCTTTTTTATTAATTTTAAAACCACCTTGGAAAACGCACGAACTTATGGACTGACCTGATATAAAGCTGACTGTAAAAAGCTCGCCAGGCGTTTAAACTTCCCTATAGCTTTCTAAGCACTTGCCTAGAAGTATAAGAGAGCATAAGTGGTGCGATGCATAGAGCAAAGAGAGCGCAATATGCAGTGATTTTTTTTTTTTTGAGGCATGCGCACAGCACCCATTTCTATTCTGAAAAATTTGTTGTATGTAAACAATGAAAGAAAGTGTTTTATTTTTAATTAAAATTTACAAATTTTCAAATTTTACAAATTTATTTCAAAACATAAAAATATCTTCTAAAATTCAACATTAAATAGGAATCTGTTTTGACGTCCAGATCTAAAAACTTCTGTTTTCATGTCGCTTTTGTAAGATTTTTCCCCTTTGCAAATTGCATATAAGTTTGGGGCAACAACAATTCACACTCTCACTCATACTCTCCTCTCATTGCATTGCTTGCCGTACACATCCACTCCCACCTGTGCGCCATTAACCTTCACCTTGACTGTATGCAACTGGCCGATGAGCAAGCGTGCGAGCAAGCGCATCAATCTGCACATCCTTGCCATTGACATTGGCCGTGAATGCTGCAATCGCATCTGTGTTTTATTACACTTTGCACTTTAAATTTCATGGCATTTAGATAAGAGAAATAAAATTCTGGAAAATTATTGACATCGACTTACCCTTCTAATGTATTGAGTGTTGTGAGCAGCTATAGAATTAATCTATAATCCTCTCTTTTGTGATTAATTTTACTGGTTTGTTTTTGCTCAATGCTTCATTTGTATTTAGTCGATTTAATAGGCGTTTATGTTTTCACTGTAAACAAAAATCAAAACAAAATAAAAATTAGATTACTGAATGTAATGACTGCATTGCTTTTCAGTAAATTTTCATAGGAAGCGTAGAGTTAATCAGCATAATTTCTGAGCATCACTGCAGTGATTCTGTTTTAGTTATTATTTCTTTGATTTTCCGCTTTTGCCGGGAATTTCTAATATGCGTTAAATATTTGGTTTACATAACTGAATATGAAGTGAAAAAAAGCTACATACATATGTACAGTGAGTGATATAATAATGTCACCACATATGTGTACAATTTTGGCTATATTTTTTCCAAATTTATTTTCATAATTTTTTTTATAAAAATTTTATTTCATTCTATAACAAAGGGCATTAAATACAACCTTAAAATATGATGTAAATTCTTAAATATTCATCCTATTCCCATCAAAATTTCAAATTTTTCAGAATTTCTACAAAATGTGTGGGTATACAATTTCACAGCCTATTTAATTCTATTATAAAACGTGCAATTTGAAAAACCTCAAATTTCTGCTTGATTTTTGATAAATTTATATATAACGACAACGTAGAAGAATCTTTCGTTTACATAGGGAAAATAGGTACACAACACCGTCACGAAAAAATTTACCCAAAATCACGAAAATATTAGGTGCGCAACTAAGTTCCCGCTATTTGTCAATAGATGCCGCCAGCAGTGTGTGCTAGTCGATTCTAACATAACCTAAACATCATAAATCAATCTTAGACATATGGTAAACGAACTGTTTCGACACATTAGTGATTTTTTTTTGGTATCATATACGTTGGTGAAAATGTCTGATTTTGTGCCGAATATTAGTCATTTGCGGGAAGTGTTAATTTTCCTCTTTCATTTGAAAAAAACGGCGGCTGAAGTGCATCGAGAGATACAAAAAGTTTATGAAGATGCTGCTTTCAATGAAACCACGTGCCGAGATTGCTTCCGTCGGTTGAAAGACGGTCATTTTAATGTTGACGACCGTCCGCGTGAAGGAAGGCCAAAAACCGCCGAAGACGCTGAATTGGAGGTATTGCTCAATGAGGATCCGTGACAAACGCAAGAAGAGCTTGCTTTAGTATTAGGAATTACCCGCCAACCCATTTCCAAGCGATTGCATGCTTTGGAAATGATGCAGAAACAGGGGACTTGAGTTCCTTATGAGTTAAAACCAAGGGATGTTGAACGTTGTTTTTTCGCCTGTGAACAACTGCCACTGCTCCAGCGGCTAAAAGGAAGGGTTTTCTTCACCGCATCGTAACGGGTAATGAAAAATGGATTCATTACAGCAATCATAAGAAAAGAAAGTTATGGGGACTGCCCGGTCATGCTTCTACGTCGTCGCCCCGGCCGAATATTTACGCTGTGAAGGTTCTGCTATGCACTTGGTGGGACCAAGTTGGTGTTATTTATTATGAACTGTTAAAACCAAGCAAACCCATAACTGGGGATCGATATCGACTTCAATTGATGCGGTTTAGCCGAGCACTGCGCAAGACACGGAGAGGCATGAAAAAGTGATTCTACAGCATGACAACGCTCGGCCTCACGTTGCCAAACCAACCTGGAAACACTGAAATGGGGAATCCTACCCCACCCGCCATATTCTCCTGATATTGCGCCGTCCGATTATCATCTGTTCCCATCGTTGGAACATGGTCTAGCTGACCAGCAGTTCCATTCATATGAAGACATCCAAAAATTGATGGATCCGTGAATAGCCTCAAAAGATGAACAGTTTTCCCGCGACGGTATACGAGATCTACCAGAAAGATGAGAAAAAGTATTGTAGTAGCCAGCAATGAGCAACCATTTAACCATTTTTTCAGAATAAAGTTGTATTTTAATCAAAAAACAGCGAGAACTTAGTTGCGAACCTAATAATATTTTCGAGATTTATTGAACTAAAGATCAAAAAAATCCACATGGGTAGGAAATATTGCAGAAGTTTGTTAAGCATTTAGTGAGAAGGGAGAAGTCTCGTTCTTTTTGATGGTAAAAAGCGGGTCCGATGCCTTGGCATAAGAACTAATAAATTCCTTTATAAAAGCATATCAAAACCATTCGTGCAACGTTGACTATTTTTCAATGTGTGGATAGGTAAATGTCTGGATAATAAATAGGATAGCCATGGCACTCAGCGATTGGTACTTCTTCCAAAAGAACTAGCAATGACATAATTGTTAACCCCGATAACTTGTGGCCTAAACTGGGTGAATAAGTGGTCGCGAACGGACTTCGCCATTTGAAGCTATATACCTTTAGTCGTAGGCTAGATTGATTAGCACCAGTTGGTGCTTGGAGTCCTTCCTCCCAGAAATCTTCGAATCTTCGAAATGTGCATAAATCGCAAACAGTTAATACTCTCAAAGTCAACACAACGAGCGACAAACAAAAAATTCTAGCTGACTTCACGACAAAGTCAACGAAAATTGGGCTTCATCAAACCGTGACCACCAAAGAAAACCACAAAGGGGCATTTGAACGTTGTGGCTTTCGACACTTTCTGCCACAAAATGTTCTTGTGTGGGATACACACAACTGAAGTATTTAAACAGCGATAATCCTTATTAAAATACCCTTTACAATGAGGAGGTATAAAAGTTAATAAAGAATACATTTTCAAAGCCCTTTCAAGGCAAACGCTGACCCGTAAATTTCTCTAACCGCACTAAAGTGAAGTAAATGTGAAGAAGGCACGCATACAACAAATATTCATTCATTAATAAAAATAAAAGTATAAACAAAGTGGAAAAGCAAGAAACACTAAGTAAATTTTAGTCCACTCTCAAGCCGTTCAGGGCTGCGCGTTAGGGAGTTAAGCACATTCACGCGATTTTTTTGCTCTTTTAGTTAATTTGTATATATGTATGTAAGTGTGTTTGTATGTACGGGTGTATGTTTTCAGCAATGCTTTTCTCATAGTTGTTGGCCTGCTGTAAATTGTTTGGCTTTTGTATAATTTTTGCATCTTATGACTTGAACTTTGGCTGCTGCCTGTCTGTAAAGGTTTTTACATGCACATACATACATACATATTATTATATTTATTTATTTTTTTTATGTGACCAAACTTAAGATAAATATTCAACTCTCCGACTTTGAGCTGCTCTGAGGTTTTACTAATTGACTTTTTTGGAGCTTTTGACGCTTACGAATACTTGTCTGCTTATACATACATATTTACTATACTTTCTTTATTAACACATTTCTGCAATTATGCTTGAATATACCTTTGACAATACTCGCGTTCGACATACTCGTATGTATGTATACGGGGGCACACACGTACACTTTTCAAGTCACACAAATTGTGTCGTCGTCGAAATTCACTGTCATTACCAATGTCTCCTTTCTGATTATTAAATATTTATTTCTCTTTGTTTTTTTACTTTCTTTTGGTAAAGTATTTTCAGTTTATATGCTTTTACGCTACCGTATCACAGAGACGTCTGCGAGCATCAGCACAAGCACATGCACACACACGAAATCGAAACGAAAGCGCAGTGATTTGAAACCGAACCGTTTGGTTGTAACGTTGCAGCTCAACTGAAAGCTGAAAGCAATTTTCACTATGCTTTGACTGCGTGCAGCACTGAACTCGACTCCAACGAAGTGGGTGTGTTGTGTGGTGCGTTGGAGCTGGTGTTGTTGTTGATGTTGATGTACATGCATGTTGTTAACATGAGCGCGGACGCTGTCGCTGCTGCTACATATTTCTGTTGAGGTTAACATCATTCCGTCAATGCTGCTACTTGTTATTATTTGTTTTGAATGCTTGTCGTTGGTCATTGCTACTGATGTGACTTGTCACTACGAATGTAATGAAGTACAGTGTGCTTGGAAGTGCAATTATTTTGTGCATATTTTGTTTTCTACATATTTCTTATGCGGCGGTATGAGCACATAGCTTTAAAAAAATTGGAAAATTTGCTAAATAGACTAAAATTGTATTACTGGCAAATAGGCACAAATATTATAATTAAGTTACAGGCATCAAAGGAACACGTAGGGTAAGGATAAGCTTCAGTGGTATCACAATGGAACTGCGAAAGGTCTTATTGTGTCTTTATGACAACCACCCTACCTACCTACAGGCATCTTGGGGAGTAACAATGAAAAAATAGCGGAGCTTGTTGATGTTCAAGTTGTTCTTCTTTATTTCATATTAAATTGAAATAATTACAATGGCATAATAATAAATAACACAACGTACAACTGTAACATAAGGGGATAGAGGCAGCCAGAATTTTCAAAAACTTGGACTCTTTTTTCGCATTTTCTTAAAGTATAATATCTTAAAAACATTGTGTGAAAATTTGAAGTGAATCCACAAATACTTTTCGAATTATTTAACAATTAACAAAGGGTGTTCGGGCGCTCCGGAGCGTTCCAGAGCAAGTAGTTAAACCTTAAATGCGTTTTTTTCAAAACTATGTGGTCTCTGTAACTTAAAAACCGCTTGGTAGATTTCAATAAAATTTATACCGCTTTTGATAAACATAAAAATACGTGTCTTATCGTAGGACTTTTTTCAAAAATTTCGATTTTTTTTAACATTAATTGTCGGTTTTTTTCTCGAAAATCTGAAAAATATTTGCTAAGGCCGCCATTTTGTTAATTTTGAAAAAGAAGCTACGATCAGGCACAAGATTATCTTTTTAACATAACTAGTTTCTCTTGTTCGACTGATTTTAGATGAATCTCCAAGGGCATATGATGATCACCGCAAGAGACTTCTGGAGAAACGGGCTCCACACAAACAGCGATAACTTTTACAATTATTATTATTTTTTTTTTAATTTTTCTAAAGTCAAGTCGAAACCTGATGTATTATTATTTTTTTTTTTGAAATTTAGCTAAAGTCAAGTCGAAACATGATGTATGTATTAATATTGTTTTTATTTTTATAAAATAAAGCAAGTAACTAGTGAAAAAAATTATTGAAAATCATCATTTTTTCGAGCCTCTAACTACCCCTAATCCTAAGTTGTCATTCGGGGGTATAATAAATAAAAATATTATTTTGGCTCATAGCAATATTTTGCTTTTTCAAAAACTAATCCTAAAATGAAAATATATGTAAATTAATAACACTGTGGTACAAAAAAAAAAGTTGCAAAAAAACTTTGGATCGGATATGGTGAGGGTTGTAGCTTATGAAAAACTGAAAAGAATGGTATAGGAGAAATTTCCAATACACCCCCAAAATCTCATTTTAAGCCATAAAACCGTTTTTCAGTAGGTTGATGTGAAGAATAACTCCTAACTTCGCCAATTTCCATCCGATTTCGAATTTGCTTTTTTAGTTCGAAAGAACAAAAACAAGCCTTTTTGACAGTGTGTTAACATTTTTTCTGAAATGACAACTGACGAGACTGTAGACGGAAGTATTTGGAATTTTTTTATTTTTTCTCTATTTTTTCAACTTTGACATAATTTTTACGATATTATCCGATATTGAGGATTTTTTTTAGTACACTACTGTTATAGTAAATTTAATTTTGCGTCGAATGAGCTATATTTGACTGTAATTGAATTAAAATTAATAAAGTTGTGTGGGTTTTAAGATTTTTCTTTTTTTTACTACGAGATTTGGAAACGGCCCAATTTTTTATTTATTGGTTGCCATAAACTATGGCCAATGTCAAGTTTATTGTCCTGAAACTGTGGTTTCCTGCTCCAGGCAATTAGTTACGCTTAACAGTTGGGTTTTCAACATGTCATTAAATTTGGACTTTAAGTATTTCCTTGTATAAATACATATACAAGTAAATATGTAGTATGGTATTTCCAGATGATTGAGTGGCTACAGAGTGCGTGCAGTTCATTTACACGTTGCACTCAGCTATTGGTAATCAGTTAAATCGATAAATGATTATTGATTGATTTTTTTGAAAGTAGTTCTTGTTTTTTAAGCAGGAAGGCGTTCATATGGATGTGATTTAGCAGAAAAATATTAGTCTGACGATTGGAAATAAATATTATAATTGTGAAAAATAGAAGAGCCAACTTTGCTTTAGCTTACTGTCTCGGAAATGTTAAGGTATTCATGAGCTTCCTGCTAATTGTGAAATGCTTACTCCTCCTTTAAAATTTAGATGAAAAATTTCAAAGGATCCTCTTATCTTAAAGAAGGCATTTTCCCAAAGATGTGGAAGATGCAAGCCATTGTGCTATTACCGAAGGGTATCACCGAAGGGTAATATCACAATGGCAACCGTAGGGAAATGAGTTGAAACGAATTCTGATGGCCCCCAATTTGGGTCGAACGAAAAATCCCACTTTGACCCATTTAGAGTGCTCCAATCGAGTCCAAATGTATGACCGACCCCCACTAACTTTGGACGGCCGATCCACCCAAGCCAGTGGCACACCCCCTAGAACTCCCCTGGGGGGTTCCCCATACAATCATTTCAAAATATCACCATTTTTGGCCTTTACATGAGAAAAGAAACTAAAAAATTCGACCCAAATTGGGGGACATCAAAATTCGTTTTAGAGGTATGGTTCCTTCGGCAAAGTTTCTTATTTTGATCCCTAGAATATGATTTTCACAGAGCAATGGGCGATTTTTTTGCCTAATACATAATATATATAACAAAAGGCATGGTGAAGCCAAGTCTTACCGACCGCTATGCTTACTGGATACAACGGGACAATTTTTTGAGTGTACTAGATATTTTCACCAGGCTATCATCTTTTGCAGAAGGTAAAGGTATTTTATAGAAATACCCGTTCGCCTTCAGAAAATCCCGCTCAACAGTGGATGCTATCAAATGCGTGGTGGAGTTAGCAATAGAAACCATTGAGGGCAAGGGAAACAAGATTACTGCGCTGTGGTCACCCTGGACATTAAAAACGGTTTTAACAGCATATACTAGAAGCTAAAATAGAGCACCTAGTTATATTACCAGAATAATTGGCAGCTATTTAACGGTAAATCACCGTAAACTGAGGTTTATAATCGACAAAGGCGTTGAAGAGTTCAACTTATCAGCAGAGGTCCCCCAGTTTTAATATTTTAACTGGAACTATGGAAATATTTTCAAGATCTTGAAAAGATCGCCAGCGGATCAATAAGTAGGATCAAGGCGTGGTCGACGTCCATGAACCTGGAATTAGTTGAGCACAGAAGTGATGTGGTTCCAATAAGGAGCAGAAAATCAGTAGAATTTGTGAAGATAAATGTTGGGTGGCCGCCGTAGCCAAATGGGTTGGTACGTGACTACCATTCGGGTATGTGTAGGCTCAAGTCTCCGCAAAATGATAGAAAAAGTTTTTTCTTATAGCAGTCGCTCCTCGGCGTACGCCAACTCTTAGAAAAGACCCACGAAAGGAGCATCGACACACACCATCTTTTCGTCAATTTCAAAGCTGTATTTATTGGCAAAAAGTTCCGGATAACGTCAATCATATAGGGCCCGGCACTGAAAGTGATGCACGGGCATCAGCTGTCTGTTAGTTGGCTGAATGGCAGTCCGGAGTAAATGCGAAACAAGAAAATCAGTAATAGATTTCAAATGTAATAGCGTGATTGCATTATATTTGGCTGAAAAATCACAACCAGCGATTGTTCGTGAGCTCGAGCACCTCAAAGTAAATAAAGTTTTTGATTATCGCACCATTACTCGTTACAACCACACTGGTAGCATCGCGAAACGTCATGGACGTGGTCATCAAAAGACGGCAACGCCGCGTGAAATAGGTCAAAAAGTGAAGAAGCGACTTGAGCGAAATCCTCGACGAAGTGCCAATCAAAAGGCGAAAGAACTTAGAATATCTGACCGTAGCATTCGCCGCATACCGGAAAATGATCTCAAAGTGAAGGAGTTTCTACGCTTGGCCGAAAGCAGTCAATTTCCGAACTTTGTGTTTCCTGAGGAGAAAATTTTTAAAATTGAGCATTTCGTAAACTCCCAAAACGATAGGGTTTATTTGACCGACCGTTCATACGAGAATTTGAGTCATCGATTGGTCACCAGGCGCAGGGGCACCCGCCACAGGTAATGGTTTGAGCCGCTTTAACCGCAGATGGGCGCTCTCCAATCATTTCCATCGAGCCTGGCGTCAAGGTAAATGCGAAATATTATCGGGAAAGTATTGTCGAGGTTTCTGTGAAGCCTTGGGCACACAAATATTTCTGTCGCAGACCATGGATGTTTCAACAGGACTCGGCACCGTCTCACAAAGTTTGAGTAAACTAAGAATGGTTAAAAAACAACGTTCCAAACTTCATAACGTCCATACAGTGGCTCTTAAATTCACCAAATGGGAGTCCGATGGATTATTCTCTTTGGGCCATTTTGGAGAGCAAGGCCCGAACTAAATATAAAAAAGATTCACCATTTTCGAGGCACTGAAAAAAGCCATTGTTCGCAAGTGGGCCAAAATACCTGCAAGTCACATTCGGGCAGTTTGCGATTCGTTTCTGGACCATCTCAAAGCAAAAGGTGGCATAGCAAGCAAAAGTAAATTTATTCTTAATTTTGTTTAATTTTTACCCATTTTTTACTTTGAATTGAATAAACGTAATTTTACAAACAAAATTTATGGCCGTTTTAATTGGTAATTTTACATTTCGAGTGCCAGACCCTGTTTTATTGGCTGTACAACTAATTAATTTCGTATTTTTTTTGTTAAAAAAACCTTTTATTTAAGTAAAAAAGAGAAAAAATATTTTATTCAAAATATTGTCCAGCGGAAGGAGCAACTTTTTCCCATCTTTCAGGCAATTTATGGATTCCATCCCAAAAAAACTTCTCATCTTTTGCGCCGAGAAAGTCATCAAGCCATTTTTTAATACCTTCAACATTGGTGAACCGTATTCCAGAAAGGTGATGCTGCATCGGCCGAAACATTTTGAAAATTTTTACACTGTGCTCGGCTTGGTTTTCTACCTTCGGAATCGCGGTACTTACACATTTGGGGACTGTGAGAGTTAATTGTGTGCCAAACGACAGGTTGTCTTCTGATGCTGCTACACTTGCAACAAAAATATTATAAAAAATGTGATTGACTCTATTTTTGTCTGGGCTTAAGGGTATATTATGCATCCTGTTCCATTGAATATTGATTAAATGCACAACAATACAACAACAATATAGCAATTACAGAGATATTTGAAACATTTTCGTTTGCGGATGTTTTTGTTGGCTGTAGTGCTTAGTTTCCAGTTATGGTTGACAATTTCGAAATGTTTTAGGCTTTTACAAATAGAGTTGGATGTATATATACTTGTATGTATATGAAAAAGCGAAGCGACACATATGAAAACATCAAAGAAATGGAAGCGCAGAGAATAACTCGTACAACTGGTCCGTTACGTTTAAGTCGACAAGTTTCGGTGGCTGTGGTTCAATGTCAAGTGGACAGTGCAACGACATGAAAATATGTATAATGAAATGCAACGTTGTTAGATAGCAGCAATGCATACAAATACAATGCATACACATATCACATATACACATACAAATACAAGTACCCCAGCTAAGAAAGGTGGAATGAAAGGCGCTTTAAGGAAAATCAAAGTGGCTGATTCCTGCATCGACCACTTGGAGGGAAGTGAAATTTTATGGATTTTAAAATGTGACAGAGGTGGTAGAAATGCAATAATTGTGTAATTAAAGCACCATGTAAACATTTTTGAAAAAAATCAGCAAATTTTTTGTAAAGTTCAAAGTTTCCGTTTTCAAACAAATAGGAAGAACTGGGCATTGCTTTTTTAATATTTCAGTGAAACGAACTTTGCACGCTGGGCAGATTTTAAAGATACTCAATCACACTCTTTTTTAGCGTTTAATGCCAAAGAGCGGCATAAATGGAATAGAAACAGGGTGGATCAAAGTATGGGACATGCCCATCCTCTATATATAGGGTGGGCCATGTAAAATTTGCTTTTTGAATCGGCTATAAAAAAAAAACTAATCAATATTTTTTGAAACTTTTTTTTTTTTTATTTTGAAGATTGAACATTGTCATTTATGAATGAAGAATAACATCGTTCAAATGACTGCCACGACTGACTTTACAGTAGGCCATTCGATCAACCCAATTTTTAAGCACATTTTCGATTTTTGGGCTCCAATCTCATGAATGGCAACTTCGATTTCGTGTTTTAAAGCATCAATCGTCTCTGGATGGCTCGCATAGCATTTGTCCTTAACGGCTCCCCACAAAAAAGAGTCCAACGGGCATAAATCACAGCTCCGAGGCGGCCAATTGATATCGGAATTTCGGCTGATTATTCGGTTTTCAAAAACGGTAGCCAAAAGTTGGAGTGTAACTTTGTCAGTGTGACAAGTTGCACCGTCCTGTTGAAACCAAATGTCGTACATGTCATCCTCTTCAATTTTTGGAAACAACTCGTTCAGCATGTCACGGTAACGCTCGCCATTTACTGTAACCGCGGCTCCTCGATCATTTTCGATAAAAAATGGCCCGATGATGCCGCCAGACCAAAACCGCACCAAACAGTGACTCGTTGTGGATGCATTTGCTTCTCTACAGTAACGTGTGGATTTTCTGAGCCCCAAATCCGACAATTTTGCTTATTGACGTAGCCACTGTGAAAATCAGGAGAGAAGAGGAAGACTCACCACTTTGGAAATAGGCTAAGAATATTCCACCTCATCTTCTATACAGCTGACGCAAAAAGGACTCGTGGCAATTCCAAGCCTCACACTATGCATTCCTCGTGAGAAAACCCACGAGATTCGAGAGCTGACATTTTGTCAGCCTCAGAAGCTCGCCCGAGCGCCCCCGATCCACACGTGGCCAGAAGGATTTCGCGATCTTACAAGTTTGTGTACTTTCCCAACACTCGCTGAGTTGGCGCGAGGCCCATCTTTCCAGTAGCAGACCGCAGGTAGTCAGGGGAATCCCAAATCTCTCTCTTCGCGGGTAAATCCCCTCACACGTGCCTTGTCTGGTCAGCTCATCCACCTCACAGTTTCCTGCAATGTCACTGTGACCAGGAACCCAGATGAGGCTTATGTCAAAGAATTCGGACGCAGTTGAAAGTGAGGCCAGACATTCCCTGATCAGTTTCGAATGCACCGTCACTGACCCGAGGGCTCTTATTGCCGCTTGGCTGTCGGAGTAAATATATTTTTTTCTTGACTGTAACCTGATTTTGGGTCTGATGGGGAGCTCCTCGCAAAAATAACTCCTCCGTCAAATTTGACTAGTTTATGCGCCTTCGCTTGCATGCCAGAGAGTTTGTGAGAGAGGAGGCAGATGTCATCGGCGAAGCCCAGGTCCTCAAAAGTCTGGTGAAAGTCCATACGATGAACGCCTTCTTATAGTCTACGAACAGCACATAGACCGGGGAGCGCCACTCAACTGATTGTTCTACTATAATTCGAAGTGTGTTGGCTTGGTCAACACTGCTTCGGTGAGGGCGAAAACCAGCTTGCTTGTCTCTTAAGAAGCGTTCGATATATTTGAGCTTGCTTTGTATGATTACGGCTACAGTTTGTATGGTAGATGTATATTGTAGATGGTGTTAAGTAGGGTTATTCCTCGCCAGTTACCGCAGTCTCGCAGGTCGCCTTTCTTGGGCAGCTTCACTATGATGCCTTTTGTCCAGGACGGAGGCAGCTTGGCATTGCTCCAGACGGCGGTAATGTGGGGATGAAGAATTTGCGCTGATATTTGCGGGTCGGCAGTCATTAGTTCAGGCTGTATGCCATCTTCGCCCGCAGCTTTGTTGAACTTCGGCTTCTTAATTGCGTCCTTAATCTCTGATAGGCTGGGGCAGGATGGTGTTATTTTATTGCTGGTTGTTGTGCTGCCCACTTTGAATCAGGTTTACTGCTAAGAGCAGTGTTGCTAGGTGCTTCAAAGTGTTCCTTCCATCTGCGGATCTGGTTATCAATGGACGTCTTCAAAGCAACATTCAGATCTCTGATCGGCTGGTTGCTGTTACTCCGCTGGTTGGTTAGGCGTCCAACTATGCGGTACAGCTGTCTCATGTTGTTTACTACTGCTGCCGCTTCGGCATCGCTAGAAAGATCTTGAACGAACTTTCTCTTATCGTTTCTGACCGATTTTTTACTTGCTTCGCCACCTCCCTGTAGGCTGCCCGAGGGGAGCTATCGCTGATAAGTTGCCTTTTAAGTTCGTCAATTGGCATTTAGCCTAATAATTTTTTTTTTTTCAGATAAGTGCGCAAATTACCATAAGCTCCTGTTTTAAATTCATTCAAAAAATTCATGACGATTTCTGTTAACAGTAGCTCGTTACAAGAAAATATGCCTTTACTCTTGCTTGGGGAGGCCTGGTCAATTGAACACTTTGAAGCCGTTTTCACATCATTTTTGTTTTTTGAGTTAATACACTCTTGAAATAAATGAGTGACATGTACGGTAGCGCTACACTCCCTTGCATATACATATACATAAGGTGCATCTTAATGCTGATGCTTTCCATTTCAATTCAACCGGGCTATTCGGGTCATGTTCTTCGATTTCGGTGTAACTGAAATATGTTGCTCTCTGGTCAAAATAATGAGACACGTATTTTTTTTTCGCCCGAAAAAATTTTTTTTCAAGAGTTATCGGCAATTTTGTTTTTCGGCTCAAACTCGATTTTTTTTAATTATATAAGAAAAAAATTTTTTTAAATGCCCATAACTTAGTCAAAAATGAACCGATTTTAATAATTCTGGGTTCAAAATGATCGTAATTACTTACACGAGCGACTTCATATAGAAACAATTGCAAAAAAGTGGTTGAAAATTTTTTATTTAGCAAAAAAGAAAAAAAATTGAGTTTTTTCAAAATTCAATATTTCAAAAAGTGTATTTTTTTTTTTTATAACTTTTTCCAAATCAAAAGGACATCTCAAACTTTAATTGAGCTGAATGCCTAGTAGCTAAAATGAGTTGTTTTTGAGTAATGAATTTTTGAGTAAAAAACCTGTTTCGCACTTTTTGTTCTTTGGAAAATAAAAAATTTTCAACTACTTTTTTGCAATTGTTTCTGCACGAAGTCGCTCGTGTATGTAATTACGATTATTTTGAACCCAAAATCGTTCAAATCGGCTTTTTTTTGACTAAGTTATGAGTAATTAAAAAAAAATTGTCTTATATAGATTCTTTCCATTTCAATGCAAAAGGGCTATTCGGGACATGTTCTTCGATTTCGATGTAACTCAAATATGTTGCTCTCTGGTCAAAATAATGAGACACGTATTTTTTTTTCGCCCGAAAAAATTTTTTTCCAAGAGTTATCGGCAATTTTGTTTTTCGGCTCAAACTCGATTTTTTTTAATTATATAAGAAAAAAATTTTTTTAAATGCCCATAACTTAGTCAAAAATGAACCGATGTTAATAATTCTGGGTTCAAAAGGATCGTCATTTCTTACACGAGCAACTTCATGTAGAAACAATTGCAAAAAAGTAGTTGAAAATTTTTTATTTTCCAAAGAACAAAAAGTGCGAAACAGGTTTTTTACTCAAAAATTCATTACTCAAAAACAACTCATTTTAGCTACTAGGCATTCAGCTCAATTAAAGTTTGAGATGTCCTTTTGATTTGGAAAAAGTTATAAAAAAAAAAAAATATACTTTTTGAAATATTGAATTTTGAAAAAATTTCAATTTTTTGCTAAATAAAAAATTTTCAACTACTTTTTTGCAATTGTTTCTATATGAAGTCGCTCGTGTAAGTAATTACGATCATTTTGAACCCAGAATTATTAAAATCGGTTCATATTTGACTAAGTTATGGGCATTTAAAAACAAATTTTTCTTATATAATTAAAAAAAATCCAGTTTGAGCCGAAAAACAAAATTGCCGATAACTCTTGAAAAAAAAATTTTTCGGGCGAAAAAAAAATACGTGTCTCATTATTTTGACCAGAGAGCAACATATTTCAGTTACATCGAAATCGAAGAACATGACCCGAATAGCCCGGTTGAATTGAAATGGAAAGCATCTGCTACCATTTATATACATATATCATATATTACAAACGGCAGTGATGAATAGTTGTTTCTTTGCATATTTTTTGGCGCTTATTCAAAAAGAGTTCGCTGCCAAAAATTGTGAACACAAAAGCAAAACAAAAACCACTGCATCTGCAGGTACTCACACCCTCGTGCGCTCACAGCGTTAATGTTTTAAAAATCCTTTGACGTCACAGCTGAGTACAGCTTATATTCACCACACTACTACTACTATACACTAAGGTTCACCCTTATTCCTTATCTAAGTGAAGGAAACGGCAGAGAAATGCTTGCTTATTTACAGATTTTAACGCTTGGTTTTCCTAGCTGCTTGTATGTATGTGCATATATATACATTCATATGTATATGTGTGTAGGGGTGTATTTTACAAAAAATAGACTGCCTTGAAATTGAAACGTGATGCGAGTTCAATGTCATGTGCTCGGTGTTCGAAATTAGCGGAGAGTGAAGCGAAAGTGAAAAGGAAATTAAACAGGGAATAAAGCCTGCACACAATTAGAGAGCACAAAGGTGAAGCGGAAGGTGATTAAGAAGTAAATTGAAAATATCCCAAATAGTTTGAGTATTCAGGAGCTGAAGAAAACTGAGTGAAAAAATAAAAGTAAATGGATTTACTAATTGCGGTAATTAAAGGAAACTAAAAGTAATAAATAATTTAACATTTTTTAGAATATTAAAATTTTTTTTTATTTAAATTTTATTTTTTTTATTTTAATTTTAATTTTTTGATTTTATTAAATTTTTTTTTTTTTAATTTTATTTTATTTTTATTTTTTTTTTCTTAATTTTCTTAATATCCACAATGCCACTTTCTGTGTATTTCATTAACCGTTCATGCCACTTTAACCTATTCCTCTGCACCGTAAACTTCAATTAAATTTTTATTGAAATGCAATTAAATTACATTCAACTTCCATACTCAGCAATTTCATATTACTCTTCCCTCGTAAAATTCAAGATCAAAGGACATTAAAACTACGGAAACTCATAAGGTTTGAAGGTGAGATGGCAAAAACAACAAAAACACTCATCATCAAACTCGCCAAGGACAAACTTTGAGGATGAAGTCGATGTACGCACCAACTATCCTTAGCGGCATAACTAAAAATTTCCTGTAGAATAAGCAAAATTTCCACTTAAGCGAACAAAGCGAGAGAGAAAGCTGCGCTCGGTACTCTTAGAAAATTACGCTTTTGTGCAGAAAAGCTGCAAATGAATGCATTTCTTAACATTCTCTGGTTTGTGTTTAGAACACAACGGGTGTGTGTGCTTTTTTGAGAGCTTTTGCAGCTTCGACAGTTTGAACTTTTGATTGGTAACTTCACTAAATATTCCATAATCGATTTACATGATTTTATTGGTCTCAGTGGCTTCCAAATATTTAGTTTCCTTATTTTTATTTACCAGCACCAGAAATAAAGGCTTGCCAACTACTTCAAGACTTGCATTTTCTCAATCAAAGTTAAAATAATAATAAAAATTAGTTGCTATAGCGTCGCCTGGTGGGCCCATAGTGCCTGCACAAATGCTTTAAAATCGCTTCAGTTTTCAGCCGTCGCCTTGACTAGAAACCACGTCATTTTAACTCCCGTGGCACTGATTTCATCAATAAGACTGCGCCTCAAAGAGCCTCGAGGTCGCGATCAGCTTTTATTCCAATCGAGGGTCATTCTCCTGATTTCGGAAGCAGGTTTCTGTGGCGTAAGGACTATCCATCTCCATTTGCGATCTCAGTTTTCCAAATTAATCGGTTGTTGTTTACTGCGCCTGAACAATTCTTGGTTTGACACCCAAGTACCTGGCCACCAAATACGAAGAATGACTCAGAGACATCGATTGATGAATTTTTGAAATTTTCTAGAGCTTTCAGCTGACATGTTTCATGTTTCGCTCATGTAAATATTAAAAAAAAAACAAGAAATTTTCATTCGAAATGGTCACGCAGCACGCACGGTTTCGGGGGGTGTTGACGTCCCTGCTCGAACTAAAGATTGTTTGAGACTATCTAAATTTCTGTGAGGGCTTCGATAGGCCATGCTCTCCGATTCTGACCACAAACTATAGTTCAATGGATTCAGATCAGGACTTCCAGACACCCAATCTTCTGCGGGTATGAACCCAGAAGTATTGTTTTTTAGTCACTGCTGGGTGGTGGTTTGCAACTTACGGGCTGGAGCGGAAGCTTGCTGGATGATTCAACGCTCCCCATTGAAGAGAGAACTGCTCAACTGCTTCTCCTGGTAGTACACTTTAGCGTTGGTCTTAACCCCGTTTTGGCAGAAATGAAGGGAGGATGTAACGGCTTTACAAGACACTCCAAACCAAATCATTACAGAGGCTGATTGGTGGCCACGCTGAACTCTGGAACCCTTGAAAATTTTCTTATCTGTGAGAAGAATATTTTCATGGCCGTTGCCCGCGTGCCACCGAAGAAACTGCTTGCATCTGTCGAGTCTAATTTTCTCCAAGCGAGTTCTCAAAATTTGGCAAGTTTTCAAGGTTTTCATGTGGTTTTCATGTGGAGATCGTCTCTAATTAGTCTCGACATCGACTTTCTGCTTTTTAAGGGGATTTTTGGGATTTGGCGGTTTTTATGGCTGCACTGGTTTGAACTTTTTTCTCCGAATTTGTTCTTTCCGAATGCATTAGAAAATTTGTCACAGAATTTATGGCAAGACTAAGTACAACCAGAGGAAATACCGCATGCCGCCTTGACTTGGAACCCGGAGGAAAAGGAGGCACACCAGTGATGACTTGGCAAAGGACTATCAACAATGAAACTAGAAAATCGTTTAATCAACTGAGATTTATGTCTAGAAATACAAATGTTTGAAAAACTTTTGTTGAATCCTTAAGCTCCTAAAGGAGTATGGAATAATAAAGTACAACAAACTAAACGAAAATATGATCAGAAAATCCTGGACAAGATGGGAGAGCTGGGAAGGAATGCTGAGGTCATGTGTAGACATGACGACTCTAGTCGTTCTCGATTTATTCTATCACAAACTTAAAGAGAAGGCGGCTGACGTAGCCGACTGGGTCGGTGCGTGACTACCATTCGGGAGTGCGTAGATTCGAGTCTCCGTGCATGAACATCAAAAATAGAACGTTTTTTCCAATAGCGGTCGCCCCTCGGTAGGCAATGGCAAGCCACCGAGTGCCTTTCTGCCATGAAAAAGCTCCTCATATCTGCCGTTCGGAGTCAGCTTGAAATTGTAGGTCTCACCATTTGGGAAACAACATCAAGATGAACGCCACAAATACAGGGTTTGATTCAAAAGTAATGAGCCTTCCCACGCGGAGCGTCTGCCAAGCGATCAACCGAATCGGCTGGTGGGGGAAAATGATCGTTGGACCTTCCCTTTCCACTAGAAACCGGTCCCAGTTCGCTGGCAACAGCGGAGCAGTCAACATCGCTCCGCGCGTGAAAGATGTTTTAAAAGTGTGTTAGGATTTTGCAGTGGCGAAAATCCAGCGATCGTTGGAACAACGTTACTCGATAAAATTTTGCGTAAAGCTAAACAAAATGAGTACCGAAACCATTGGGCTACTCAAGGAGGCTTACGGGGACCAATCTCTGTCCAGTGCACAGGTAAAACGATGGACAGCCGATACGTCCCAATAAGGCGCGCATGTCGAAATCCAAGGTCAAAACCATGCTGATCATCTTTTTCGACTCTCGAGGCATCGTCCACAAGGAGTTTGTACCTCCAGGAAGCACTGTAAACGCGACATTTTACAAAGAAGTGCTCCTTCGGCTGAAAAACCGCGTCTCGTCAACAATTGGACCCTTCATCACGACAATGCGCCGGCGCACACCGCCTTCCTCTGCACCTCTGCATTGGCCAAGCTGGGAGTTCCGGTGCTTCAACACCCACCCACCCTACAGCCCAGACCTGTCGCCTCCGGACTTCTTCTTGTTCACGCGCCTGAAAAGAAAGCTGAAGGGGAGGCGGTTCGACTCCATCGAGGCGATCCAAAAAACTGTGACAGCCGAATTGAACGCGATTCCGACGGATGAGTTTAAAAAATGTTGCTTGTAGTGGAAGGACCGCTACCAGCGGTGTATTGACGCGCAAGGGTCCTATTTTGAAGAATATTAGTTGTATAAGCCAAAAAGTTGAATAAAACTGCTTAAAAAAATTAGGCTCATTACATTTCAATCAAACCCTGTAGGAGGAGGAGCTCGGTCAAACACACTAAAAGAAGTGTACACACGGTAAGATAGGAATCTCGGGTAGCGAGGAATGTAGGAAGTGTAGGGAGCAGGGCTCAATGGAAACTCTAGAGCATATCTGAGGCCACCACAGTTTGATGGATTGGAGGATATCTCAGAGAAGAAACAGGCATCATGCGGGTGGACCATTTCAAAACACAAACACATAACTAATGAACTCCCTCTGGTACCGAACCGGTCTATGCGCGACTGCAAGTCAACCAGTTCGACCTAACCAAGCCTAAATCAGCACTTTCTTATTTATCTCATAAACGTTGTTCTTATTCAAGTGAAACGTACTGTTTGAGTGCATCACACATTGTAGTTACTTTCAATTACAAGTCTGGTTCAATTAAAGTAAAGAATTCCGAGCACTTACTCTTATCTCACTTTGCAATAGAAATAAGCAAAGCCGATGTTGGCCATAAATTTTCAGGGCCAGCACTTTGAATTCTTTCATGAATATGTATTTACACGTTCTCGTAGATAAATGAAAGTGTTTGGAAGAAAATTACCATAATTCCAGTTTGTTTTCTTCACGGACTCTACTTGAGCATGAAAACTAGAAATGTCTTCAACAAACCGACTGCCATTGTTTGGTCATTAGCTGTCTTAATAGGAGCCGTAGCACTCATCACAGCCGATTTGAATGAAGCCGAGACCAATGCAGCTGCTACTCATCATGGACAACTTCAAACTCGCATTTTTGGTGGACGAACGGCAGCAAAAGGACAATTTCCATATCAGGTGCTGGTGATTTGTAATCGAACTATTTTCGTGCAAATTTGCGGTGGCTCAATCATTTCCCCAAACTATGTTTTAACGGCCGGACATTGCGTTGACGAAAGCGCTTACGAACCATGGCTAATAAGCATTCGTGCGGGAACAACCGTTTTCAATCTAGGTGGCGTTGTAAAGTACGCTTCCGCGGTGATAATCCATCCTCAGTATTTACTCACTGGGCTTGCTAGTGATATCGCTCTACTGAAATTGGAAAGCTCACTACAGTTCAACGACGTAATCAATTCCATACCACTTCGTAAAAAGGAGATACCTGCAGGCGGCGCAGTCATCGTCAGCGGTTGGGGTCGCGTATCCGAGAGCAGAACAACTTATCTATTGAAATTCAAGATTGAGTTCGCTATAAGCTATGACAAATGTATTCGAAGAGTGGGTCCATTGCCAGACTCAATGAGATGTTTGAACAAGACTGTGGGCAGTGGCTTGTGTTTGGGCGATTCTGGTGGTCCGGCCGTGTACAATGGCCAATTAGTCGGTGTAGCTTCATATGTGGTAAATGGTTGTGGTAGCGAATTTCCGGACGTATACACGGATGTGGTTGCAAAAAGGAGTTGGATACTGAAAAATATGGAAGAGTAGTTAAATTTGTTCACTTTAAGTCTACTAAACATTCATGTAAGTGCATTTAGAAGTAAATAATCAATTCAAGTTAGCTAACTCAATCACCGAAATGTGGATGGAAATAACTGCAGGTGCTTTACTTAAAGAATAAAACATAAAATAATACAGTGTTTTTTCAAAAAGTTGGTCTCATTGCTTTCAATTTGAAAATTATTGAATACCTAGAAATCTTCATTGGCTTTGTTCTTCTTCTTCTTGATTGGCGCGATAACCGATTTCGCGATAACAAAGCGCGTCAGTCGTTTTTTTCTCCTATTAACCGGCGCCAGTTGGACACACCAAATGAAGCCAAGTCCTTCTGCACCTCATCTTTCCAACACAGAGGAGACCTTCCTCTTCATCTGCTACCACCAGCTGGTACTGTATCGAATACTTTTCGATCCCGAGCGTGTGTATTCATTCGCACGATATCACCCATCCAATGATGCCGCTGTATATTTATTCAATGCGCTATGTCGTTGTAAAGTTCTTACAGCTTATTGTTTCATCGCCATCACAACATGGAAAGGTCCAGAAATCTTTCCCAGAATCCAAGGGACGCCTCATCGGATGTTGTTAGGACGAGCATGACGGGAGCCGACGGGCTAATTGCAGCGAAATCAGACTGAATTCTTGTCTACCCTAGAAATATTTCATATTTAAACACTCGAAAATGATACGCACCCTTTCGGGTAAGCACCGGCTTACACCATTCATAATTTTGTTTTGAACATAGCATCTTCACACAAATCCAGAAAGATGTGGATGGGATAACGTTAAGAACCTTAACCGAGGTTTAGTGACCATCTTTACTGACGGCGAAAGACTAAGCAATAAGTCCAGGAGTGGCATGCACTGTGCCTAACTACTAAATCTAAGTCAACGGCTACCTGCCTACTGCAGCATCTTTTAAGTTGAAATAATTGCCATAAAAGAGGCTGCATTGTGGGTTAGGAACTAGTCTGTTACAGCCCAATCTATCACTATATACTCTGACAGTCAAGCTGCCATAATACTTCTCCCGAAGTAGCAACGGAATAAGGGTGCATCGCGAAGCGGTGCATCGCGAACGGTGTCTGGATTCCCGGAAATTGCACAGCGGATGAGCCGGTTAGGAGGGAACTGAACTTCAATTAGTTAATGTTGCCCACTATGCGGGCATCCTTTTATCTCTAAGCAAGCTCTGGGTCAAGTCGGTCTGGATCATGCAAACGGACCATAAGTCCACTTGTGAGGTGACTAGACAGGTTTGGGCTTAGAAGGAATGAGCACAGAACTAGATCTCTAATCACCCTATAAAGACTTTACATTAACCTTAGCTAACCTAAAACATTTCGAAATGGTTGGTATCATCTTCGGACATTGCCTAGTGAGAATGAATGTGAAATGTATGGGATTTCCCGTAATTGTTTTCTGTCGCAGCTGCAGGAACGAGGAATAGGTGGGGAGCGTTAAATACTTTCTCTGATCCGTTCTTGCCAGAATGCGATATCGCTGTATAAACTCTTACATCTTTGGATATCTCGCAGGCACGGATTCGGCGGTCATGCACAGTATTTTATCGTTTATTCGAAAGACACATTGGGAATTAGTTGTCAAACGGCGAAAGACCAAAATGAAGAAAAAGTTTTTTCTAATAGCGGTCGCCCCTCGGCAGGCATAGGCAAACCCCCGAGTGTATTTCTGCTATGACGAAGCTCTTCATAAAAAATATCTGCCGTCCGGACTGGGGACCGAGTGCGGGACCCTGTATATACATATATAATTATTTTTTAGTTTAGCTTTTAATTTCTAATTTTGCCACCGCACACACTGTGTCCTGTCATACCTACGTACAACAATCTTTGAACTTCAACTCGTCCCCTTGGATTCTGCCGTGTACATACGTATGTATGTATGTATAAGAAACTCGCATTTCATCTGTATGTCTGCCAGTCCATTGAAATCGCGAAACCAACAAAATTTGCAATTGCGCACTTCACATTGACGCTGCAATCGCAACATTTTCCAGGCGCCATATAAATAGGTCACTGGTGTGTACATACATGATGCACTAATACACACACGCACGCATATGTACTTGTATATGTAAGCATTGTCAAATGTAGTGCACATCCGGTGAATACATCCAATCCAGCGAACGCGCCATGAAAAGTGCAATGGAAATGTGTGAGCGTGAAATGGCGTTGAAGAGATGGCGAAGCTACTGGTACACATACGAGTCCACTCGTTCGGGAGCAACAAATATGGGTCAGCATTTACAACAATAAGTATTCCCTTAATTAAAAGTAAGATAAACAAAATCAGAAATTCGCTCAATTAATAATATTTGTGGTTCCATTATTGACAAGACAAGAATGCGTCGTTGAACTAAAATCAAAGTACAGCGAGTAAGAAACGTCCTTTAGTACCGTAAACAACTGGTACAATGAATTTTCTCGTGACCAGAAAACTTTGTAGGCGTTGAGAAAATTTTTAAATTTAAATGTTTTCAATGATGCTGGAATTCATAGTAAAGTGAAAGTTAAACTCGCATACAAAATATTAAAGCATCTGGAATCACTGAAAGACATCCTTCCAAATATACATAGATTTATTTATGAAAAATAAAAATGTAAACATTTTAGAAATTATGCATATAATATTTGAATGAATAAAATTTTCTTTACTGAGCTGCTGAAATACTATACATTTTTGAGGCCCAGTGTGCTAACTATGATAAGTTAGGGCCATGAAAACACGGATAGACAATAGGTGGAATAATCTAGCCACTTGTAAAACCGTGAAAATAATGTGTACACAGAATGCAGAATACGCCAGATTCGTGCTACCTCTGTCTCGAAAGGAAAGTAGAGCTATCTATACTAATATTATAAAGAGGAAAACTTTGTTTGTTTGTTTGTTTGTAATGAATAGGCTCAAAAACTACTCGACCGATTTTAAAAATTCGTTCACCATTCGAAAGCTACATCATCCACGAGTAACATGGATTATATTTTATTTTGGAAATAGGGCTCGAGACATAGGTCAAAACGTGGACCCGGGTAACCTTCGGATGTGTATGTACAATATGGGTATCAAATGGAAGCTGTTGGTGAATGCTTTAGTCCAGAGTATTTTTCATGCCGCTCCGTGACTAGGGTCTCGAGATAGAGACCAAAACGTGGACCCTAGAATGTGTTTGTACAATATGGATATCAAATTGAAGCTGTTGGTGAATGCTTTAGTACAGAGTATTTTTCATGCCGCTCCGTGACTGGGGTCTCGAGATATAGATCAAAACGTGGACCCGGGTAACCTTTGGTTGTGTATGTACAATATGGGTATCAAATGAAAGCTGTTGATAAGTGCTTTAATACGGGGTAATTTTCATACCTATTGATGACTAGGGTCTGGAAATATATGCCAAAACGTGCACCAGCCGTGTCGTTGCACCGAATTAAACCAAACTTAGTTAAGTAAGTATTGAAAATGGGTTTCGTAAAGTTTGGTTGTAATTCGGAGCAGTGGCAACGGGTACAGCGTTCTTTTGAGCCAGCTATAATGCCGCTTACTTTTTTAACGCTTGGGGCGGAACTGAACTGTCAAATTGACTGTGTGAGTTACAATGTGTCAATATTTCTTTCTGATTTGGATGCCATAAGGAAAAAACGTAAGTGCAACATGTAAAAATTGTTTGTGAATTATTTTGGAGTGGATTTTGGAACAGTGAATAATTTCTTACGAAATTTGAGAATTTAATGTGAAATCCGAATGAAATTATGTGTTCGTGGAAAAAAAATTGTTTTTCGTTTTTTTTTTTTTTGAAAAATATAAATGGATAATGGTTAAAAAAGCTCCAATGCTTAATAAAACATATAAATTGAAACGAAAAATTCATGGATGATCAGGAAAAAAGACGATTGTTTATTCATATGCGTTGATTTGAAATTTAAAAACAATCTTCTTTTTTCCTGATTTTCAATTTATATTTTATATTTACTCAAAAACAAATAGAAAAACAAAAAATATGGTTTATGCCAAAGCGCTTGAATAAAGAATAAAGAAATAAATAATATGAAAACCATATATTTTCTGTTCTAAACCATATCTATTCTATTTTAGTGTGCCCAGCGAAGGGGGCCGGGTTTGCTAGTAGTAGATATACTGACAGGCCAAAATTTGTTAGTGGCACACACATACAAGATGGGAATTGCAAAGAATGATAGCTGCAGATTTTGCAATGAGCTAGAAGAGAGGGAAACTCTTGAACACCTTCTATGTTCTTGCCCTGCATTGGCTAGAACCCGAGGGAAATGTTTAGGAGCTCTACAATATTAGAGGTTAGAATGTTTCTCGGGGTTAGAACTTCAGAGCTTACTTAGATTCGCAAAAGACGCAGGCCTATTACAAGAAGATATGTGATTGTCCAGGGCTAGCTAGGGCACGACTAGGCTCCTTTGGTAAGCCTTTCTTGCGGCAAATGAATGAGATCTTAGGCATCGTGATAAAGAATTTGCTGCTATACTTTGACCTCACTAAATGGATTTGACTTAGAACAAAAACAAAAAAAAGAAAACATAATTATACGAGGACGGTGGTAGTAAAACGGTGCTGGTCACTAATTAACCACACTAATCAACAACAAAAACAACATTACAAGAAGCCTCCTACAAAGAAACGTAAGGGTCTAGCTCCATCTGGTACCGCTAAGGACCAAGAAGTGTATGTGATGGCTTTCAGCCAGCCGGGTCAACCTAACCAAACCTAATGTAAGAGGCTATATTTAATATATAACATCCTTTATATATCCCCAAATGCACATAAATTACTGCGGAGATGAAAATGCTTGCGCCTAAGAGTATGCAGTACTCGGTGTGTATACCTACTGTACTACCACAACGACAGTAGGTTAAGTATACATACATATATAATATACAATAGTTTTTTTGTCAAATGCAAGGTGGCGCAAAATTAATCACCCTATCGAAAGATCTATAATAATAGCAAAAGTCCACTCATATTTGACACTTATAAACGAAACAGCTACCGTACAAGCAGACAAGCAGTGGAGCACGTAAAGAGCAAAATAGAGATTTCCATCACTCAAAAGAATTTTATTTTTTATTTAGTAAAGAAGTTATTCAAAAACAAAATTGATGATTCATTTTGCCCCACCTTGTAAATATATATTTTAAGACTGTTAACACTGTTGGGAAGAAACGAAAAAGGCACACAGAGCATACTAGTACAGAACTATCGAATTTCGTACTAGTTTCGAATTATCGATTTTTGCACTAGTCTCCAAGTATCGAGTTTCATACCAATTTCGAAAAATCACATTTCATACTAGTTTCGAATTATCGAATTTTATACTCAAATTTCGTAGTAGTTTCGAGCTATCGAATTTCATACTAGTTTCGAACTACCGAATTTCGTACTACTATCGAATTTGGTACTAGTTTCGAACTATCGAATTTCATACTAGTTGCGAACTAGGTTCGAATTATTAAACTTCGTACTAGTTTGAAACTATCGAATTTGGTACTAGTTTCGATCTATGGAATTTCGTTCTAGTTTCAAACCATTGAATTTGGTACTAGTTTCAAACCATTGAATTTGGTACTAGTTTCGAACTATCAAATTTCGTACTATTTTCAAACTACTGAATTTCTTCCTAGTTGCGAACTATCGAATTTCATACTAGTTTCGAACTATCGAATTTCGTACTACTATCGAACTATCGAATTTGGTACTCGTTTCGAACTATCGAATTTCATACTAGTTGCGAACTATCGAATTTCGTGCTACTTTCGAACTATCGAATTTGGTACTAGTTTCGAATTATCGAATTTCATACTAGTTGCGAAATATCGAATTTCATACTAATTTCGAGCTATCGAATTTCATACTAGTTTCGTACTAGGTTCGAATTATCAAACTTCGTACTAATTTCAAACTATCGAATTTGGTACTAGTTTCGATCTATGGAATTTCGTCCTAGTTTCAAACCATTGAATTTGGTACTAGTTTCAAACCATTGAATTTCAAAATATCGAATTTCATACTAGTTTCGAACTATCGAATTTCATACTTGTTACGAACTATCGAATTTCATACTAATTTTGAACTATCGAATGTCATACTAGTTTCGAACTACGAATTTCAACTAGATTCG
The DNA here is from genome assembly GCA_037575425.1 of Anastrepha fraterculus. NCBI lineage: Eukaryota > Metazoa > Arthropoda > Insecta > Diptera > Tephritidae > Anastrepha > Anastrepha fraterculus. The sequence goes on from JAYXIM010053180.1 coordinate 1,023,612, forward strand.
GTCTATCGAATTTTGCTCTAGTTTCGTACAGTCAAATTTCGTACTAGTTTCGTACCGTCAAATTTCATACTAATTTCGAACTATCGAATTTCGTACTAGTTTTAAACTATCGAATTCGGTACTAGTTTCAATTTATCGAATTTCATTGCGAAATATCGAATTTTATACTAGTTTCGTACTATCGAATTTTGCTCTAGTTTCGTAGAGTCAAATTTCGTACTAGTTTCGAACTATCGAAATTCATACTAGTTTCTAACCATCGAATTTTACTCTAGTTTCGTACAGTCAAATTTTATACTAGTTCCAAACTATCGCATTTCATACTAGTTTCGAACTACCGAATTTCATACTAGTTTCGAACTATGGAATTTTGTACTAGTTTTGTAGCATCAAATTCGAATAATCCAAAAGGATATTAAACGGGTGCAATTGAGACTTTCTCCGAACCCGATAGTACCGTGTCAAATTCGCCAGCTGCTTAATTAGAAAAGAGAAGATATCCAAGACATGGTTCCAAACTCATTCGAAACGCACCACTTTCATACAATTTGGCTGATTTCCCTATGGGGAAAGCGCCAACCGTATACCAATAAGCATGATTATTAATAAATTTGTTTACGAATAAAGAATTGGTGGAAGCGCCAAGAATGGTCATTGTAGCGGAAGTGGCAGCCAAATGAATTAACGGGTTTCAAATTCAATTAGACAAAACATCCGAAACATACATGGATCCGATATGTTTATACAAATGAAATGTGCTGAAATTTTGATACCCAACACGAACATACGTAGTTGCATTACATTACACACGTACACACACGTACTTCCATATATACAAACAAAAGAGTGCGCAGTCACTTTTATGCTGCACCTACACAAAAACACCAAAAGCTGCACAAAGCCTAAGCAACTTTCCGTCTGTTTACTTTGTATTTGTTTTTGTGTTTAATTGTACATGCAAACAAATGCATACATATGCATGCAAGTATGCAGGCCACGGACCCTTTCAATGTAAACAAAATTAACGCCGGCATTAACATCAGCAAATCTGGTATTTTGTTTATCTTTTCGTAATTCTTGTTAATTTGTTAAGTCAGGAGTTCGATGATCTTTTCAAATGCATTGAGTGGCGATTACCTCCCGCATATTAATTAATTTTTTAATTGTAGAAGAATTACATACATACATATGTAAGAATAGAAAATAATGTGAATTAAATATTGAACAGAACGGGTAACGGAATTGAAAATTCAAACTCAGATTATCTTGACGGCAAATCTTTCTTGAAAAAACTTAATTTTAAACAGAGAAAAGAAATCTATTTGGGGTCAAAACTTTTTTAATTTCCCCTTGTGAGATATGTGTATACATATAATATATTTGAATTATGCTCGTAGGTTTGCCTCTTATATTTTGCTGAGCTGTTTAAAGACTTCAACAGAATCTTCAGGCGTTGAAAAACGTTGATCTCGTATTAGGTTTTTGATATTTGGGAACAAAAAGAAATCATTTGGTACCAAATGACGGTTGTAAGGCTGATGATCCATTAATTCTATCTTTTGAGTGTTCAAAAGCTGTCTTATGCAAGGCGATACGTGTGAGCTCGAATTGCCTCCGGCATGTGAAGGCACCCCGCACGACACTAACCACCTTTTCACATGCCCCATCAAACCCACTCATCTAACACCCCTCTCCCTATTGACCCAACCTGTCGAAACAGCAAGCAAGTGAGCGCGTTGAACGCTGTAAGATACTTCGTAAGGGAAAAAGGAAAGAGAGATGTTAGCCATATTCAATAATACAAAATACATTTTTGAATCATGATTTCAACTATAAGCTGGGAAAACATAGTGCGATTTTTTCTTTTAATAGTAAAATTGTACAAGATAAGACGCCAATCACACCAACGAGGCAAGTTTTGGGTCCGCGAAAAATTTTTGAGAAACAAATGTAAATAAACAATCTCTCTAATCTCTAAAATCCACAAATGCAGCTAAACCAAATCAAATTAAGGGGGAAGCTGGTCTAGAATTTTGAAAAAATCGAAACATTTTTTTTTGTCTTAAAAGGTGCTTTAGGGTCTTAGAAATAATATACCAAATGAGGGATGCCAGCAAAAATGTCTAAATGCCCAAATTTTTCATTCGACGGCAGTGCCTCGCAGGTATGCCCCGAACGCTATTCACAACTTTAAACGCGTTTTTCTCGAAATCACTTTTTTTAAACTGGCCGAAGACATAACTCGAACAAATCTTTACCGATTCTTACGAAATTTTGACAATACATTCAAAATACCTTTCTCCGGAGACGTACGTAGGATTTTTTATTTATATTACATAGTTTTTTTTTTAATCAACAATTTTATGTCGTTCTTTATAGTGAAAATTGTAACTTTTTGTTCAAACGTGCACCATTTCGCGAAAAAACAAAATATCGAAAAAATCCTACGTACGTCTCTTTCTGTTGTTATATAGAAACTAAAAAAATTTAATTTTTTGATCCAGGACAAAAATTAAGGAGTTTACGTCTTCGGCAATGGACCCACTAGAAAAAAAGGCGCCTTAGGAGAACTGCTGGACAGCGGCCATTTTGAAATTAATTCAGACGAAAAATTTTGTATTTGTACCATGAAAGCTATATTATTAAACCTATTTCACAGATTTTCGATTGATTCCTTTGTTGAGTCAAAATAAATTCATAAAATATGCCCATTTTTTGCGCTCTAGACCAGCTTCCCCCCTTAAATGACAGAATGTCGAAAGAGCTGCAAATATAATATTGAGCTATTTGAAACTTCGCCGCACTTGCAGCGCTTCAAGCAAAGCGGCCATTTCATCTCATTTCATATATTTCAGTATTGTTTTATTCATTTTTGACAGTCATCAAAGCCAAGCAAGCAAAGCCAGCCTGTATTGGGCCAGCACTTTTACACACTTGTGCGAACCAACATTATTGGCCACCGCTGTACTTCGAATATTGCTCAAATACTCAACGTCGCTAATTGTGCCGCTCTTCACTCTCTTTTTCCCCATGCATTTTCCAATGTTTTCCCATAAGCTTTTTGATGCATTTTCCGCGATGTTTACTCGTTTCTGTTTTGAACGCTGCATTCGTTGGTACATTGTTGTTGTTGAAAATATCATACATACATATCACACACATATGTATGTATATCACAAACATACGAGTATATGTATATATGTACATATGCACGAGCATTGCAGCTACTTTGTTGCATGAGCATTAGTGGGGCTCGTGCGCCTTCTAAATGTGTGCTCGTGCCAATGTTTGCCGTACTCTTATTGTTGCCCACTGCTGCGCCGGTGATGGAGTTGTGTGGTGGACTACAATGACGCCCCCTATTGCTTTATCGCTGATGCATTGACGATTCATCGACTTCGTTTCTCAACGGCGGCGCTCTACTATTCGTATTATGCTCAGTTGCCAGCTGCTGCTGCTGCTGCTGCGGCTACTGAGCATTTTGCTGTTTGTCTATTGTGCTGGTTGGCGCAGTAGCCTCAGTTGATTCGGTATTGTTGAGTTGTTTACACGTGTTTATTTAACTTGCTCCGTTACTTACTGCCGGAGAGTTAAAGTACTCATCATTGCTCGGTTATACTCGCACTACAACTCAGCGCTTACTCACTCCATGATAGAGAATACAACAACTCCTTCTAATTGTAACGTATTGCCACCCTTTAGGCCGGTTTAAATCCCGTAATATTGTTGATGGTAGTGATGGTGCAATGCATATTGTGACAGCGACAACAACAACAAGCAAACAACCCCTAGTAATATTTATTTTGCAGTTGCTTTTTTGGTGGTAGCGCATCGTGATATGCGAAATCGTGAAATTCGTACTCATCCATCGTACATTTGCTAGTCAAGCACTAGACTGGGGTAGGCCAAGGTGAGCCATCAACGTTTCGCGTGAAAAACGCGTTAGTGTGAATAGTGCTTACAAAAAAAAGTAATAAATAATTAATAATAATTGCAAAAAAGTGATAATAAATAACATCTCAAGTGTTGAAGCGAGTAAAAAAATAAAAAGTAGTTAAATAAATATATACACATGAAATCTCATCAATCTGGTCATAGTGTTGTTGTTTCCTCTACATTTATTGCTTGACAGTTGTTTGGCTCAAGTAAATAAGAGAAGGCGTATAAAATATCGCCATAGATAATTTTTATTATTTATATAGTGTTATTGTGTGACTAGCATACATACATACATACACACATACATGCATACATAAGGAAAAATATATTTGTGCAAAAGGAAAAGTGCTCAAGTCACAGTTCTTTTGAGTTAATGCGACTATGGATCTTTCCGCATACATATGCGCACAAAAGCTGTGTGTGTGTGTGTGCGTTGGATATGTGCATGTGACAGGCTAGTGATGCATCCTGCAAGTGGAATTTTTGAATTTCGTATTGCACTTACAAATATACATACATACATTCATATATACATAAATTCATACACAGATATGCATCACATGACTATTGTTAAGATGTGTGCGCAGCTTTCAAGGACATTTGGGTGCTTCATAGCATGCAGATACATATGTATGTGTGTGCTTGCAACATACACGCAATACGTAAATACTGTTATGCAAAGTGCACACTTGCCATATGTTGACTGCAGAAAATTTAAATTGCGAATGAAGATTTTGGAAAACTATGAAAAGTTTTCTTTGTACTGAAGTGTTAAAAGTTACTTGAAAACTGCTTGTGTACTTACTAAAGCTCTTCAAAAGTAGGTTACGTCTTCTTCAAATAATTACTAGTGTCTGTATAAGTACATAATTTACGGCCAAGGGATTTTTCAGTATGGGCACCTTACTTTTATTTAGATAACTGCTAGTTTGGTGGCTAAAGTGGGCGTGGCGAGTCACATGCGTATACATCACAGACATAGATTTACATATGTATGTATGTATGCACATACATAAACATACAACCTAGAACCTAAGGTAGCGGTCTCCCCTGCGTGACAATAACCTCAGTCGAATTATGCAAAGTAAATCATTAAAAAAAATGCTCTTGGGAGTAACCGCGTATTTGCTTCAAGCTATAGGGTTTTCCAATAAGAGGTGTTATTTTGACAATCAGAGAAAAATGCTTGTTTTTTATATACAGTGATATATGATATGAAGTGTTACCTATTCAAAACACCATAACTTTTTAGTGTGAAATTAGTTTTTATTGATTTCAAAGACAAAATTGTTCAAAAATGATTACAATTTTAACATATCTCACCCTAAATACAAAAGGGTCACAACTCAAAATGTACCTTCTGCTCAAATATGAGCGAGACGTTATCATAAAAACGGTCCGCGGATGACATATGGCAAAAATAAATTTTTAGTTTTTTGGTAGGACTGTTATAAGCTTACATGGCAAACTTCAGCGTGATAGTTTGTTTTCTGTGCTACTGTAAACAAGGCAAGCTCGAGTGTGGAAAATTTTGAGTTGTGCCCCTTTTGTATTAAGGGTGCGATATATTCACTTTAGCTCGATATGACCAACTTTTGCCTTGACTATAACCTTGAAACGGTAAAAAAATGAGTTGCATGCTGCACGAATGTGATCTTGAGGTATTTTGGCCCATTCTCGTATAACCGCTTTTTTCAGCGCATCCATACTGGCATATGTTTTAGTCCTCACCTTGCTCTCCAAAATGGACCAAATGGAATAGTCCATCGGATTTGCGTCTGGCGAATTCAAAAGCCATTGTGTGGACGAAATGAAGTGTGGAACATGATTTTTTAACCATTCTTGGTTCATACGAGCTTTATGAGACGGTGCCGAGTCCTGTTGGAACGTCCATGGTCTACGACCGAAATGTTTGCGTGTCCACGGCTCTAAAGCAGCTTCTAACACATTTTCCCGATAATAAGTCGCATTCACTTTGACACCAGGCTCGATAAAAACGATTGGAGAGCGTCCATCAGCGGTCACTACGGCCCAAACCATAACTTGCGATCGGAATTTACTTCGAGTGGCCATACGTTGGCTCAAATTCTCGTATGAGCGTTCGGTCAAGTAAACACGATCGTTCGGAGTGTTTATGAACTGCTTATTTGGAAATTTTTTTTCATCTGAAAACACATTGTTAGGAAATTCGCCACGTTCGTGCAAGCGCAACAACTCTTTTCCTCTTTCGCACCGAACTTTTTTTTGCTGAGGGGAAAGATCGTGTGCTTTTTGGAACTTGTAAGCCTTGACCTTGAGCTCATTTTTCAATATGCGTCGAATGTTGTCTTGCGATAGTTTCAGTTCTTTGGCCAATTTTCTTCCACTTCGACGTGGATTTCGTTCAAGTCGAGCCTTCACTTACCGAACCATTTCTGGCGTTGTTGCGGTTTTTTTTGGTCCACCTCCATAGCGTTTTGCAATGCTACCAGTATCATTGTAACGTTTTACGGTGCGATACACAAACATTTTATTCACTTTGAGGTGACTGAGCTCACGAACAATAGCTGGTTGTGATTTTCCAGCCAAATATAACGCAATCACACTATTACGTTTGAGTTCCATCACAGAAACAAAAAAAAAAAATGCAAAAAAACTGAGACGCAAATGCTTTTGATGGCTTATAAACAATAACATATATTGAACTGTCATTAGAACAATTTTGACGTTGATGTCATGAGCTGTTTTACAGATACAAGCAGTTTGAATTTGGTAACTGTAAATGATCGGATGTTTATTTTATTATAAAGAGAAAGGTATGCCGTTAATAGTGGCAAATAACATCAGGCAAATTACCACCACGACCACGTTTACAGGACTATATACTTTTCATGAAATTTTCCATAACCGAATTACAAAGTGGCTGCCCCATGTCCTCGATAGCCTCACGAACTCCATCTTTGAGGTCTTGAATCGACCCTAGTCTGTTGGTGTAGACCTTCTCTTTCACGTGGCCCCAAAGCAAAAAGTCACAAGGTGTTAAATCACAAGATCTCGGTGGCCAATTGTGTTCACCTCTTCGAGAGATTACACGGTCCAGAAACTTTAAAAGATCAATGGTTTCGTTGCTTGCGTGACACGTAGCGCCATCTTGTTGAAAATAAACGTTGTCCAGATCAATACCATCCAATTCCGGCCATAAAAAATCGTTAATCATCTTTCGATAGCGCAATTCATTTACCGTAACTGTTGCTCCAGCTTCATTTTCCAAAAAGTAAGGGCGAATTACTACGCCTAACCATAAATAGTCACACGTTGAGGATGGAGAGACTTTTCAACAATAACTCTTGGATTTTCTAAGCCCCAGGTCCGACAATTTTGCTTGGCGACAAAGCCACCGAGGTGGATGGAATTTCGGATCATTTTCATGCATTCCAACGACCCAATCAGCAAAGACACGACGTTGTTGATGATCGGCCGGCTTGAGTTCTTGTGTTAACTGGACTTTATAAGCCTTAGGACCCAAATCTCGATGCAAAATACGGTGTAATGACGCTTGTGGAATTGCTAATGCCAAAGAACGATTAGGAATGGACCATAACAGCAATATTTCCGGCCTGTTCTTGAGCGACCTGCACGGGTTTTATTCTTCACATCACTAACTTGTCCGAACAGCTCGAATTTTTTCACCAATTTCTGTATTGCGGTCGGAGAAGGTGCTTCACGATAACCCAAAAATGTTCGAGTTTTACGAACCGTCTCTGCCAAATTTTCACCATTTTTATAGTGAATTTTAATAATTTCTATGCGTTGTTTTAGCGTTTATCGTTCCATTTTTATTAATGGCGTAGTTTCCACTTGTCAAATAACAAAAAATGACAGCTTCAAAAGTAAGCGGGCTATTCAAAATAACACCTCTTATTGGAAAAGCCTTTAGTATGAACTATATTATTACAAAAAAAAATAATTTAAATGACAAAATAATTAAATAAATAGTCTAGTTTTGAGGTGACAACCAATAGATATTCCTAGAGGGTATTTGATTTTTAAGCGTTCAAAACTAAAGCTACCGAAATAGATTAATCCTAGATTTGCGCAATTTCTTAATTTGCACATTTTTGTTTAGTAGCTTCGCATGCCTTGCAAGACCGCATTTTCGTGCGTTTGGAAGTCGTTGAAGCCTTAAAAGCCAAATACTAAAATAGCGTGACTATTTGTAGTTCTGTTTGTGAAGAATGGACATGAATGGCAAAACTTGCATACGCAATTTACTACTTTGAGTTTCACAAAATTACGCAGTTGAAGAGGCAAAAATGTTGTCTGGCTGAATGCGATTGCGACCAAAAAAGGGCGTAAACCGCAACTAAAATAAAAAGTGTACGAGCAGATAAATAAATACAAATGGAAAAGCCAGATAAAGCAGCTTATCAACAAAAAAAAAAACTAAACAAAAACACAAAATAAAAATTTAGCCGCATTTTTTACTAGATATAGCCTTGAAAGTTTTGGGCGCTTAGCTTCTTTGGAAATATATGGTGTGTGATTTTTTTCCTATACATACATACATATATGAACAATAAGTTATTGCGTGCACGATCACTCTGAGAGTTCGCATATTTTCTCCCAAGTTTCGTGGCGCCTTTATTGCATTTTACCTTTAGGGGTTGGATCGAGAATCATATCAGCACAAGTTTTCATAGCGGCTTTGATTGCGCTCCACTGCGACGCCACTGCCTGAATAATTTTAACGCGCTGCTCGATTGTGTATCTTTTCAGGGTTTAAATTGAGTTAATCTGAAATTGAAAAATATCAAATTAAATGCAGGAAAAACTTGACTTAGGTGTGGTTCACATTCAACATCGGCCCTTGAAATTTAAGCACCCTTTATATTGTATTTTCAAACGGCCTGCTTTTTCGATGCTTGCAGGGCATAGGCGTATTGTTGCTATGATAAGATGGTGATCGCGAGCAAGACCTATGTATTTCTGTGCCTCTTCTATTTCGCATGAGAAGCTATTAGTGAAACGCAAAGGTGTCAAAATATATTACATCTTTTGGCCACAATAGATTTACACGAAATGGTGGTAGAAGTAGTGTTAAAAACATTAATTATTTTTGCTAAAAATTATCTCATAAGAATAAAAATCTGTAAGTATTTCTCTTTTTGAACTGAGAATTAGTTACGGTTAGCCGTTGACAAGATTAGTATATAGAAGATGAGCGATTAGTAAAACACGAGCGGTTGGTCGTACGTGCACGATTATACCCACTACTCGTTTATCAAGCGACAACAAATTTGCAATTCGATTATTCCAATATGTACCAATGGTTGTTGTTATTAGCTCTGCGAGTATGTGATAGGCTATGATAAAATTGCGAGTGCTGCCTAGCTGTCCCTGAGAGGTGATATAAATCTACAAGCTACTCCCAGCTTTTTTTGAGGCGTGGGAGACCTTAGTATTGAAAGAGAGAATGGGTTGAGTATTTTAATTTTACTGAATATAAGGCGCAGTATTCCGATGAATTTGAAATATTGACATAACTGCAATAAAAGTAAGAAAATAAAAAATGCAAAATATGATATTATTTTAAGTTCTAAGAAAAGTAGCATAACCGAAAAAGTGGAATTCATATGAAAACTTCCGCAATTGGTTACAGATTTAAAGCTCAAAAATTGAAAAAAAAAAACGGAAACCAACTTCAGAAGATAAGTGTGAAATAGTGAATTTAATGCGAAATTCAACAAATTGCGAACAACGCATACAGAATAGGTATTAAGCGGCGACACTAAAGTGGTAATAAATGTACCATAAGAACACACACATGCACATAATATGCACTAATACATATATATTCGCACAAAACTAGGCAAACATATGCACATACATACATAGTAATTGGAATTGGTAAACAGATCCGCGAACAAATGGGAATTAAATGTTGCTGCTGTTGGAAATTTAATGAGCTGTAGAGTTTAGCGATACGTAAAGCAAACCAAGTAAAAAAATTAAGTAAATGAAAACAAAACAAAAAAAAAAACAAATATTAATAAAAACAAAAACAACAACCAGAAACAAGCTGTAAACACAAGAGCAACGTAAATATTTAATTGCAGTCATTCGAAAAAAAGCAAAAAAACAAAAAAATAATAACAGCAACTATACAATCTAAAGCAAGTACGAACAAAATAAACACAAATGTGTAAACAGGTAAATAAAAAAGTGCAAATAATTTGTAAACAACAAGAATAACAACAAGACGTGCATTAAAAAATCGCGCAAAATCAAAATCAAACACACAATTCCAGTAAAAATCAGTAATCAGAAATCTGTTGCGCACCACAATCGCCTACAACAACATCGACAACATCAACAACAACAACATAAGCAAGAAACAACGATAACAACATCCCTACCCGCAGCACATCAACAAAACGGCTTTCCTACAGCAGCGACGCCTCTTCGGTGGCGGTGCCTTGGCATCGTCGCCGTCGACTGGCGGCAGCAGCAGCAGCACAGTCACCGAGTCGGTATTGCACCGCTCACAATCGCAACAACAGCCATCGGAGAGGAGCAGCAATTTCAGCTTGAGTAGTCATCACAGCAACAGCGTTGGCAGTGCTGGTAGTGGTGGCAACAACGGTGGCGGCGGCGACAGAGGCAACAATGGTGCCAATGCCACATTGACCAACGGCAATAACAACATCGCCACCATTATCAACAGCATAAATAGTAATAATAGTAACATCAGCAATAGTGGCAGTGCTGGCAGTCATAATTTTATTAACAACGGCAACAACAATTGCAATGGCATCAACGGTGTAAACATTGGCAGCAGTAGCGGCGGTAGTGGCCGATATCGACCGCCACTATTTCCTAAACGTAAGTACTCATAGAAAGACGAAGGTGATTGTGTTTTGAATTTTTCTTAAATATACTCAAATACTTTTTATAAATTTTTTTGTTCTAAAAACATTTCAAAATCCTTAGAAATACCTTGAAAAAAGGTTATTGATATTTGGGATGCATTTTGAAGAAAGTAATTTTAAGAAGCTGAATTTCGTGCATTATAAAAAAATCTGCAAAATGTCTATCTGTAATACACCCTTTTATAAGTCCTTGTAGATAAATCAATTGCACTTCCTCTTGCGCTGCACTGGTCACATTCATCGATGTCCAAGGGGAATTCCTGTAACTTCGCCTTTCTATTAAATATATTCACTTTCTCTTTAAAGTTGTCCTAGTATAGGGTCTATCACGTCCCTTATTCAAACGCCCAGAGTATATCTTTGAGTCTTCACTCCTCATGTCACATATTGAGGTGGTTCGCAAGGTGTCGTAAGTTCGGCAAAGATCAAGCACTGGATGAGTGGAAATTGTGTCGAGGTTTTCGTAGTTTCGGCCTACCTATCCTACGACTCTTTACAGCCGCAACCTTTGAGGGAGTCCAGTTGGCAGGACCCAATAATCTGGGGCTAATAGTGAGCTGTGATGCAAACTCGCAGAACATTGAATGGGGAAGCAACAAATGCAGCCTCAGAGGTCTCCAGTTACTGGATTTTATTCTATCGACTGATTTGGTTTAGATCTTTGGATCTCAGAGAAATCTTTAAGATGCTATCTTAGCAGAATCCCCAGTTTCTGGCACCTAAGGACGATCTTATGCGAATAGTTTCATTTAGAAGAAAATTTGATGTCGAATTTCCATTACCCGAGCAGTGTCGTCATCCAGACTGCATTCAAAGAAATTTAACAGATATTTTCTTTACCGATGGGTCCAAGAAGAAAATAGTTTCTGGAGCCGAATGGTAATTAAACGATAGTAATAAGAATCATTACGCTATGGGAGGAATAGGAATCGTTTTTCAAACGGTATTTTTTATTTTTGTGAAAGTAGCAGAGTGGATAATTTAGATGATATGGAGCGGGAAACAGATTAGAGTCTTTAGTAACAGTCTGGCTGCACTGAGAGCCCTGAAGAATGCGAAGAAAACCTCAAAGATTGTTCATGAATGTAAGAAAAAGAGGGAATAAGCTTGTACTTATATGGGCTCCAGGACGCCACCGTGTTCAAAGAAATTAAAATGCCGATGAATTGGCCAACTGCTGATCAGCGGGTCATGCGGTCAGCATACGACTACCATTGGAGTCATCCCGATAGTATTGAGCACTTTCTCTGTGAGTGTCCTGCCTTTGCTAGAGCAATGCCACGAATTTTGGGTTCCGATGCCTTGAGAATCTGTAATTTTTGTTCTAGCAAAACGGAGAATATTTTCAGATTTGCCACTCTCTATTCTATTCTATATATAATATTTCTTTCTGTTACTTCTCACTCTCCTCCTTCTTTGAGTATCTACCCTGTAATTTCCAGGCGGCCGCCGTCGCCGAATGGGTTAGTACCATTCGGAATTCGCAGAGAGAACGTAGGTTCGAATCTTGGTGAAACACCAAAATTAAGAAAAAATGTTTTTCTGAAAACGGTCGCCACTCGGCAGGTAATTGCAAACCTTCGAGTGTATTTCTGTCATGAAAAAGCTCCTCATAAAAATACTGCCGTTCGGAATTGGCTTGAAACTGGAGGTCCCTCCATTTGTGGAACAACATTAAGACGCACACCACAAATAGGAGGAGGAGCTCGGTCAAACACCCAAACAGGGTGTACGCGCTAATTATATATATATATATATACATATATAATTTCCAGACTTACCCTTTTACTTTTTAGCCTGCGTGTTTTAGGAGTTACCAGCCTCTCCGTACCTGAATGGGTTGGTGCGTGACTATCATTCGGAGTCCGTAGAGAATGTAAGTTCGAATCTCGGTGAAATACCAAAATGAAGAAAAAGTTTTTAGCGGTCGCCCTTCGGCAGGCAATGGCAAACGTCTGAGTGTATTTTTGCCATGAAAAGGCTGTTCATAAAAAAATGTCTGCCGGAGTCAGCTTGAAACTGTAGATACCTCCATTTGTGGAACAACATCAAGACGCACGCAACAAATAGGAGGAGGGGCTCGGCCAAACACCCAAAAAGGGTGTACGCGCCAATTATATATGTATATAACCTCTTCGTGCTTCTTGGCTTGCCTTTTCCAAATATTTAGAATATAATAAGTGTCGTATTACCTTAAGTTTTAGAGTTTTACGGTTAAATAAATGTTTAGACCCCAGCGTCATCTAGCCTGTAAATTTTTTCCCAAAGTGTTTCTTGTTTTCCAAGTTATTAACGTTCCGAGTAGGTGCCAAATACTACCATAAATTCGAGTTCTGTAATTGTATCGATCACAGTGCCACCTATCTGGCAAAACATACTTGGTCATCCTCCACATGCTTACAGCAACTCATGAAAGTAAACATTTTTAAGTAAAATAAACTTATTCGAATAATAGAAAAATTATAAGGTTCCTACGGTTTTATTGCCTGTATCGCTTCAAAAATAGTTTAGAATGCATCATTTCTACTTTTCTTGAAGTCCAAAATAAGCAAGACTGAGCTAAAATAGAAACGACAGAAGCTTTGTTCTGATGACTTCGACTTTATTAATTCAAAATAGTCCCCTCTGGCCTCGATACACTGTTTGCGCGATCTAAAAACTTTTCGAAGGAGTGTTTCAGGTCATTGGCGGAAATGTTCTTCAGGATGTCGGCACAAGCCTTTTGGATGACCTCTACAGACCCAAAACGGTTTCCTTTCAAGGCCAAATGCAATTTTCCGAATATATAGAAGTCACAGGGAGCCATATCAGGTGAATACGGTGAGCAATTGATCGTTAAATTGCGATTTCTAGCCAAAAAATCAGTCACAAGAGTGGATTGATGAGATCATCCATTATGATGCAATAAGCGCCAGCTCTCTCCTTCGCGGTATTCAGGGCGAATTCGACGAATGCGATGCAACAAACGCTTTAAAATGCCAAGACAGAAAAATTAATTGACGGTTTGGCCCATTGGCACGAACTCCTTGTGGAAAATCCCACAAATCATCGACTTGATTTTTGACTTCTCCAAGCGCGGGGGGAATGGGGTCTTCCATTCGGCACTTTCACGCTTAGTGCTTAGTTTCAGGTTCAGGTGGGAACACCACGTTGCATCACCAGTTCCAATGTTGTAATGGAAGTTCTTGTCTTTTCTCGCCTCTTTAATGAGATCTTTCGAATGATGAATTCTGAGCAATTTGTGATCCTCAGTGCGGAATGAAATGTAACCTTTCGGAAGCCCAAATGATCAATTAAAATGCGATAAATCGATGTTTTGTAGATATTCAACGCCGATTTCATGAATTTCTTTTATGATTTCGGTTCATTTTTGATAAATTTACCAACAACTTCGATGGTTATGATAAATATAACTACAATTTCGGGGATTACTGATTTTGTGCGGTCCGTATGTTCATTGTCATTGATGCCCTCAAAATCATCTCTGAAACGTGTAAGCCACTCATGAACTCTGGTACGAGATAGACAATCATCACCATAAACTTTTTTCATCAATTCAAATGTTTCGGTAAAAGTTTTACCGATTTTAAAACAAAATTTGATATTAGCTCTTTGTTCGAAACTCATTATTGTACTGATGACACAAACACACTGACACTTTAGACGCAATAACTTCGCTTCCACTGAACCGAATGTCACCAAGCTTTCACTGGAAATTTGAAAAGTCCCGCGAAATTTAAAAAGCCAGTTTATTATTTGACCACATCTAGTACATGCATAGTAAAGGGTCTTTCAAACGTGGCGCTCAGATTTTAGTACTGAATAATTCGTAAATGGCACCTTTTCTTAATGACATCTTTGATATTTGTCAAGTAGAAAGGCATATAATTTTATACGATAGAACAACACGTTAAAATTATTGAAACTTATTGGCTAAATAGCCAGGCAACAACGTATCGTAAAATTTGTGATTTTTTTGGTGGAAATAATCGTCCGAATGACTTGACAACTCAAAGGTTGGTGAAAGAATTTCAGAAACTGGTGTTGTCGAGGATAGAAAAAGGACTGGCAGACGCAAAGTGCTGCTGAACAGCCTTCAAGTCAAACTTCCTCTGAACGTTCTCATAAATTAGGCATTCATGAATCGATTGTTTGGCGGATTTTACCTGTAGACGTGCTCATATTGGATATTTAAATGACGTAATTTTTCATATAAACTTCAAAGAACCCAAATATCTGCATGTTTTATTTTAACACAACATCCACGCGCGTTGTAGTCGAATGGATTGGTGCGTGACTAACATTCGAGAGTGTATAGGCAATCCTCTGCAGAAATACATGCAGAAAAAACCATTTGCCGTTCGAATCGACTTACAGTTTGTGTCAGAAAAAAGGAACCGCGATTATTCATGAAGTATAAAAGATATATATTCAAAAAGTTTTTTACATGAAAGTATGTACAAAACTACGAGTCGCAATTACTCAGAAAGCCGTGTAGCCTTCAACGTTGTCGAGTATATCCTGTCATTTTCGTCATGCTTTGAACCAGCTTTTCTGCGTTGCTCGTCGACAAAGGGGACTAGATTTTGCGAACTTGACACAGAAGTTGCTTTAAATCATGGACTGGCCTTCCGCTAAGATGCGTTTTCATAATTCCCTACACATTTTCAATGGGGTTGGCGTCTGGGGACTGGGAAGGCCAGTCTAATACTCTGTCGCCATTTTCTATTTTTGTTGTTTGTCAATGTGCTTATCTGAGAGCAGTGGATTTGATGATGTGGGACGGTAGGATATGTTCGCCTCCTTCAGTCGTCGTTCGATGGTGTTAAGACTCACATCTATGCCTTTTTTAGCAAGAACTGATTGTGCTTGGCGTAGTCACAAAGAAGGGTCCCGCTTAAAAAGTTGGACGATCACTTTATCCTGCTTTTTTGTCGTCAGTCGCTTCAAGCTGTGCTCGGTAGAGTCATCAACATTTCGCGGCGTAAGATAATTTCGGCCCTTTCGAATGCGTACATAAAAATACCGGCTTAAAACGCTTCGTGTACTTCTCACTCATTTTTGTTTGGTTGCGTTTACGGGAAAGTTTCGAACGACACTAACTGAGTTAGCACTGGCGTCGTAGCGCTTGAGTGGAACTATTACGCAGCAAAACGCAGAACGAAATATATCTTGAAGTTATAATACAAGAAAATAACCGGTTCTTTTCTTCTGACGCAGACTGTAAAAGTGTAGGTCCCTCCATTTGCGGAAACACACAAAGACGCCCGCCAAAAATACCAAGTATATACCTATGAAGTGAGACTTTCAGCTATTAGTCCATAGATGTCGCTAGGAGTATTTTTAAACCTTCCCAAATGTCTTGCTTTCTTCGTCTGCCATCTGTCAACAATATTCAGTTCATTGTTTGTTACGTTTCATACAACAATGCATTTTTGTCGCTCTTAAAAATGTCGAATTTCGTGCCTTCAAACTACGATTTGCGGACATCGAAAAACCACTTGTGAAATGCTGTTCTCCCGGTTCAAAAGGAAGTCGTAAACGATCGTCTGGTCCGCCCAGCCACAAGCTAAAAAAAACGGCCAAACCAAATAGCTTTGGCCGCTAGGCAATGCTCTGTGTTTTCTGGGATCAGCGTGGTATGATTTGGTACGAGCTATTAAAACCAGGTGAAACAGTTGATGGTGCACGCTACCAACGACAATTGGCCGATTTGAACAGCGCTATACACCAGAAACGCCCAGAATATGCCGATCGGCGTCACAAAGTAATTTTCCTTGATAACAATGCACCGCCAGATGGAACAAGAGCGACCCGGGTGGAGACGTACGATAGGGAACCGCTGGACGTACAATTGGGAACCACTGATGCATGTGGCTTACTCACCAGACTTGGCGCCTTCCGGTTATCATTTGTTTGCATCGATGGGCCACGCACTTTCCGAGCAGCGCTTCAATTCTCACGAAGAAGCCAAAAAATGGCTCGATGATTGCTTTGCGGCCAAAGACGGCCAATTTTTGTGGCGCGGCATCCACAAATTGCCTGAGAGATGGGAAAAATGTGTCGCTAGCGATGGCTATTATTTTGAAGATTAAATTTGTAACCATTTTTTTGTTAATAAACGTTTGAAAAAAAGTCTCATTTCATAGGTATACGCCTGGTATAGGAGGAGATCGGTAAAACACCAAACAGAAGTCTACGCGCCAACTACTTGTTTATTAACTTTTTATTTTTGTTATATTAGACGCGGCTTTTGAAAGACCCTTTATAATACAATGTGTTCTTCCATCACTAAGTAAACAAAGATTTCCCTGCAACAGTCGCTGCTTACTTTGTCTGTTTGATTTCCCTTTTTTGCACAAAGCTACTTTTTAATAATTCCGTTTTTTGCAGCTTTTGTTATTGTTGTTGTTGCTGTTTTTTTTCTCCATTTTTGCTCCTTGTTGCTATTGTTGGTGTTGTCACATTTGAACACATAAATGCCTTTCAGCGCTTTCCTCTGCACGAATCGGCCATACATCGTTCACCGCCATTGGCAGCCGCAAAACCTACCAACAACATAATTTAGCCACGGATGTGCGACGACCAACAATAACAGTAGTTGACATGTCGTTAACGTTCGCAGAACATTTACGAGAATGTATGTCGACAGCAATGGCACTCGTATAGACGAGTAGTTAGAAGTTGAAGTAACAATAACAAAAACAAAACGATTTTTCCTAAGGTAACAATCGCTGAAGCAAAAGTTGCAATCATTTAGCGGTGCTGGTGGTGGCGGTGCTGCTGCTGCTACAAGTCCATAAATGGAAGAGGCCGTTGTCGTGGCTTGCATTTGCTTTTTTCTAGCCATAGTTGCTCCGCAACAACACTTTTATTACGAGTATTACCTTTCATATATTCATATTACAGAAGAGAGGGCGAGCGGCGGTGGTTTGGGGCGCACGTAGTATTTATTTTAGTCAGCTGTAGCTTTTGAAGCGCCTCTACAAGCGCTAGCCTTCCATATGACCTGGAGCTATATGCGGTTACTAATGTGTTTGTAATGAGCAGCCACAACCATAAAAACAATAAAAAGCTATAAACTAAGCCAAATAGCAAAGGAAAATAGAAATTAATGCAATGTTCAATTGGAGAATAGAAAACAGGCTGCCAGTCAACCAGCCAGCCAACTATTGGCGCTGCGGTGGAAAGAGAAACCTAGACCAAGGTACTTCGGAGCTGACTGGTTCAGAAATTGTGTGGCTGTAGGGAGGAGTATTGGCGCGAAAGTGCGGCCTTAGCAATAGGTTTCTACTTTTTTCATTTAAAATTATGTTGGGTTTAATCAATATTCTGCGGTTTTTGTGGGGAAAAATAGTCAAAGCGCAAAAAACAACAGCCAGCCATAAGCCACTAACCAACAGATCATGATTCATCACGTTTTTTCTATGCCCGCACACTGTTTTGTGTTTTTTAATTTTTGTGCTTGCAAAACTTGTGAGAAAAGAAATTATCTGCTAATTTGCTGTACTGCAAAGAGAGTGGCGATATTGGTAAAAATAAGCAAGAGGCAGAAATGAAAGGGCGTTGTGAGTGGAGTTATTGCACTGCTCGCATACTTTGCGAAGAAGAGTTCAACTTTTCTGTTTTCCAATAAATCTGAGACACTTGTGCTTCATTTCGAAGTTAAAATGTCAATTGTGATAAGGTTTTATTTTATTTGTCTTTAAAAAGCGCTTTTAGCGCCTTTCTCCAGCTTTCCGGGGCATTGTAACACAGTTATAAGTACGATCCAAGCCATGCAGAGTAACTATGATAGGTGGGTTGCCACTTAAATTTTGAGATATGGCAACCTCAGTGCGATTATGTCAAATCTCTTCTGCAAGAGTGCTGCTCATTTAATGATCGGTAAACACAGCTACAAATTTGAATCCCATGGGGTCCCCAAAACTCTAAGTCCTCCGTCTATTGTACGGGGGCCATAGGACTTTCGAAATAGCACACGAAGAAATGGAGCTCTAACTGATGTGTGCTTTCCTGAAAAATAAGTTGTGCAATTCTACTTTAATTTTTGATTGATTTTTTATTTACTTTTTGTTTTTTTGGCAAACGATCTTGCTTTTTATTTTTACTTGTAACTACAATTAAGCCAAAAATGAAAGCAGCAGCACAGCCTGCCGATAATCAGACATTGGTTTACATTTGCTATGCCCTAAAACAAAATAACAACATTAGATAGGACAGGCTGAAAACGCCGTATTAAGTTCCCGTGTAAGCCTCATTATCGATACTTGAAATAAATTTGCCTCGATACTATAGATAGATAAGATAGTTTAGCGTTAAAGACCAGTTACTGCAAGTTGTTTAGCCTGGAGCTTTCTCTTTGGAATGCAGTACATCTCGTTCTTGCTAACAAACCAAAGACGTGGACTTCGTTCACAATCGAGGTTTTGTTTTGGCAGAGTTTTTGGAAAAATGTTCATAATGATCATAACAATTATAGCTCGGGGTGAGCCTTCTTGGTGGCCGTCCGCACTTTCTGCTGCACTCTCGCAGTCTTTTCTGTGAAATTCTGTACAGGAACAAAAATTCTCCTCAAAGTTTTACGCTCAAAATGTAAGAGACAGTGCTTTATATTAGTAGTCAGCCATGTTTCACATCCACACGTTGCTAGTGGCCTTATAAAGGGTCCTATAGATTTGTATCTTACATTTCCTTGACAAGAGTTTGTTTTTAAGCAGATTGAGGTATGCGCCTGCAGTCTGTCGTTTATACAGGTTTCTAAGGTGAACGAAGGTTTCGAGTTTTTGAAATACGTAGAGTCCGACTTTCAGGGGTCAGAAAGGGTCAACGGTTTTTTCTGATACCATCACCTTAGATACTGCTCCTGTTAGAGTCATAGTAACTAGTGAGGCAAGCTTCAGCGGTATTCCTTGCCGACGAAGAATCAAGTCTATAAAAAGACAGTGTATATCGAGTCCACGCTCATTGAAATTTTCAAAAATCTATCTATTGTTTCTAAATGGTGTTAATGGTGGATACAATTATCCAGTTTGGATGACAATAAGTTCGTAAAAATATTTGCTTGTACTTTCACCATGGAAATGAGCCCAACTTGTTGGAAAAGTTAAAATCATGATTTTTTCTTCTGATTCGGAAATTTTCGCGGGAGCCCTAAAGCCCATATGCGTAAATCAATATTCATAGCAAAATCATCATTACTAATATTTTGTTTTTTTTCGAAGAAATTGTGCATCTTTCCTAGGTTTCTGAAGGTCGATATACTAGTTAGCATTACCACATTCACGTTCTGACTGAACTACGGGAGAGAAATATGAAAAAGCGACACTAGGTTAGGTTAGGTTATGGTGGTAGTCGGTCCATATGACCAACTCACTTAGACCACACAGGTCCGTTGTAATATCACTGTGCGATACGGAAACCTTGTTTATTTACTTTCATAAAACCATTTTGAGGCTCTTATGAGGCGCAGAATTGGTCTAATCCCCGCGCCAGATAGTTCTGTAAGAGAATTGAAAAAATGTCTACCTATACAACCTGTTCTGATTTTATATAAGGCTGGACAATTGCAAAGGAAGTGCTCTACTGTTTCTTCCTCCTCCTTATCTCTACAGCTTCTACAATATTCATAGGAGAAAGCTCCTTGTCTCGAGGAATGCTTGCGAAATAGCCAATGACCGGTTAAACAAAACACGACCTTCGAGATGTTATCTCTTGAGAGAGTAAGCAATTCATTTGTTCTTTTCTTGTTTATTTGCGGCCATAGTAGCCTAGCTGTTACACATACATATATCTTCATCTTTCCATGACCTATTGGCCTCTTGGAATACGCGGTTTTTTATTATTAGTTTACTCGTGGCCAAAGGTATTCCAATGGTACTTTTATCACGGAACAGTTGAAGAGCTGTACCTTTTCTGGCTAGCTCATCAGCTCTACAGTTTCTCTCAATATCTCTGTGTCCCGGAACCCAAATGAGGCTGACCTTGAATACGACGCTAATATCATTTAGGGCTGCTCGGCATTCCTGTGCAACCTTTGATCTTAGTATAGCCGCATTTATTGATTTAATGGCCGCTTGGCTATCTGAGAATATATTTATAGTCGTTTTTGTTATGGCATGCACTTAGGTATGTAGCCACTTCTTTAATGGCTAGAACCTCTGCCTGATAGACGCTGCAGTAGTCTGGTAGTCGAACGGATAGTTCCAGTCCTAATTCTTTCGAAAATAGCCAACTTTATCGTCTAGCTTGGAGCCATCTGTATAAAAATTTAATTCCCCCCTTCTCCATGGCCTTGGTGTTTGCCTCTCCCTTCTTGACGGTATACTTGTCTTGAAGAGCTTGTCGAAGGTAAGTCTAGGAGTAGAATAGTCTATTTCTTGTTTGTGACTGTTCAGAGTGTAAAAAATACAGGCGTGGCCAAACCGCCGTTCTTTGCATAGCGCCATACTTTTGAGTGTAAGCGCCGAGGCGGTGGCCACGTTTTTCCCTACGAGATTTAGTGCAGGCCAATTGATTAGCACTTCTAGCGTTTGGCGAAGTCCTTAAAGCACCAGAGATGCATAAAAGAGCTGTTCTTTGGACCTTACTCATGATTTTAACGTAACCCACCTTTAGAGCAGATGGCCACCATACAAGTATTCCATATATTAAGATTGGTCTAACTACCGAAGTATATAGCCAATGAGTCACGCGAGGTGTTAACCCCCATTTAATACCGACCGCTCTTTTGCAACTATATAATGCAACGTTGACCTTTTTACTCTTTCCTCAATATTAGGTTTCCATGTGAGTTTACTATCTAATATGAGTCCTAAGTACTTGACATTCTCTCTCAAAGGAATCTCCACACCCGTGAAAACCAGCGGGGAGATTATAGGAAGCCTGTGTTTCCTTGTGAAGAGAATTATTTCAGTTTTTGCGGGATTTATAGCGGGTCCCCTACTCTCAGTCCAGCTCCTAAGCGTGGCCATGTTAGAGCGCGGAATTTCCATAAGGGTGTTAATATATCTGCCTTTAATAGCAATTGCTAGGTCATCTGCGCATGCAGTGACGTGGCAACCCCCTCTCTCCAGGGTCAGCAATAGCGAGTTTACCGCCAAAATACAGAGGAGAGGGGAGAGGACACCATTTTGAGGTGTGCCTCTGCAGACCTGTCTGCTTAGAGTAGTGTTGCCTAAATTTGCCGTTACCTTCCTTCTGACGAGTATTGCTTCTATCAGGGCAACAACGTGTGGTCCAACTCCAAGTCTTCTAAAGCATCTACTATAGCGCTTGCCTTTATATTGTTGAAGGCGCCTTCTATATCTACGAAGGCAACCATGGCAAACTCTTTATCTGATAAACATTTTTCCACCAACCCGACAAGCGAGTGTAAGGCGGTTTCTGTAGATTTCCCCTTAGTGTAGGCATGCTGCGCCGAGGAGAACTTATTTATTGGTACTTTTCAATCAAACCCTGTATGTCTCTCTCCATCCTAGCGGAATGTAGCCCATGTTAAGACAACTTCTAATGATAACTTTAATAAACGGTGAGGCAATATCCCGTGATTTCTGCAATTCCACAAAAGTGACGCCAGCTGTAGAAGAATTCGTGCTAGGCCGTCCGCTCTTTTCGTCGCATCTTGCATTTTGGGACTTCTACAATAATTATCCAATTTTATTTTTGAATAACTTTTTTACTAAATAAAAAACGATTTTGAGAGTTGGAAACCCAGCTTTCTAATTCATAAATGTCAAATAGTGTTGCAACTATGTTTGTATGTATGTGACTAATCCCATGGCCACGTTTTAAAGCTACAGTTTTACGATTGTTTTGAAAGCAAGCATCGCCATGAAGTCATCAACGAATTCGTCGCTGTTATTGCAAATTAACCGCAACTTATTGTAGTCATCAGCAGGTGGTGCGTTGAAAATAATTGTTGTTGTAGTATTACGAGTACACCGTCTGAGCGTGTTGAGTGAAGACAATTAAGATAAGCAAACATGTTTTAATTAATTTTTTTAAATAAAACATACTACAAGTTAAAATATAACGAAATATTCTTAACTTTTTTTTCCTATTTATGTTTGTCCAAAGCTGAATTGTCGCTCTTGTAATGAAATCCGAAAGTTAATGGCACTTGGCCACATTCCTAACGTGTTTTATGTACTTGCCGCCATTTAAGGTAAAACAGAAAATTATTTTTTCAACCACAAAAAACAATAAATAAATATGTATGGACGTACATACATACAAACATACAGCCATAAGTACGTCGCAACAAGTTGGAAAAGAAATTATGCGCCTAAGTATAGTAAGAACGTGATGTCCGCTATGGCGCTTTACATAATCGCATAATCGGAAAATGAGTCCCAGACAAATGGGACAGCTCACATGCACAAATACATAAGTAAATACTTATAGTACATATCAAGTAAGTGAGTAGCGATGGGGGGAACTGGATGGTCTACAAATTTATTTTATTTATGCAGAAAGTGACATCAATACAAATGGAATAGGTGACTGAGCGTGAAATAGCAAATTATTCCGATGAGTTGGGAATTGTCAAGGGTCTGGGGAGAATAAACTTAAATGTGTTTGAACTAGGGAAGGGCCAGTAAACACGTGCTCGGCTAAATATTTGACGATTTAATGGGAAATAAATTTGTGTACTTCATAAAAAATTGTATGCATTTAAGTATTATTGGTTTTTAAAATTAAGAACTCTAAAACAACTGATGAGGGAGGGAGAAGAGTGTTAAATTTATCAAAAGTGCTTAAAAGAATTATAAATATAATTTGGGAACATTCATAAATGATATGCGTTCTCTTGATGTTAGACAGATGATTTCAATAGGACGGTATTTTAAGCAGAAATAAACTTTTTCATGGTCGTGAAAACAATTTGGTCCACACAACAACCGTATTCTGCTTCACTTTTTCTTAATTGGCGACAGATTAAAGGGTTATATACAGTTAGAAGGCCAAAAAAGCGAATTTTCCAGATTTTTTTGTGACAAAACTTTTATATTTATTGATCTAAAAATTTATACACATATTATGATATCTTTTAAATGAATTTTAAGACGTATTAGTAAAAATATTTATTTGGAAAGGATTTACAGCTGATCTCCGGGAGCTCCTTTCAAAAAAGACGTTTTGCGGTGACTACTACATCTCTGAACTGGATCCTCTGAAATTAAAAACCCAAACAGATTTCATTAAAGTAATGCTAAATCTAGTAACTAATCGAAGGAATAAACAAAAAGATTTTTATTTTGACAAAATGGGGTTTATCAAAAAACAAAAAAAGCAATCGATTTCGACCAAAATTTCGGCCTTAAATTGTTTATAGAAAAAAATATTTATCGGTGAGCAAAAATCTTCGATTAATTACTAAAAAATATATTTAAAAAGCTCGTGTTAAAATTTGAGACTAATCGGTTTAGAGGTTTTCGAGTAATGTTGGCCACTGACTTTTAAAACACCAGTTTGAGAGAAACGCGCTGCCTGATACTTTCAAGAACTTTAAAACTAAAAAAAAACTAAAAAAATAAAAAAAAAACGATTTTTTGAAAGTTCTAACCCCTTAACCGATTTTCATCCTACTTCTGTGTAAACGTGAAGTGAAAAAAGTTTTCATTCTCGTTTTGACGTGCATTTTTCACTCTGTCTTTTCACAAACGAGTATTTTGCGATTCTCGCTTGTGCCATGACAAAAGTGTGCCTTTTCCTCTGTAGCCAGGAAACTTTTGCAAGTCATCATCATCATAGCAATTACAGCTCGCGGAGGTTCCTTCACAATTGCGCTCCATAAGACTCGGTTCATTGCATCGCTTTTCCTAAAATTTAAAAGGCGTAAATCTGCATCAACATCGTCTGCTTATCTTCTTGGCGATCTTCCGACTTTTACTACCGCTTTTTAATACCCCTAATACGAGAGGTGAAGGTCTTTTCGTAAGTCTAACTCTTGCAAGTGTGTTAGATTAGATTTATGGGGGGTTGGACAAGTCCAAGCACTCAGTGAGGAGACCATTGTACTACACCCGGATAGATTTCAGTAGAAAAATAGACATTGGAAAGATAAAAAGTGGGTGGTAAGACCCATAAATTAGTTTGAGGTCACTCTTTCACAAATCTCTTGGATTCATTGATGAATCTTAAGAGATCCAGAAGAGGAAGAGTATGAACTTTATCCATACTCAGTATATCGCAACCCAATATGCTAAGTCTGATTCTGGAAATGCCGGACAGCTACAGAGAAAATGGTCTGCAGTGCCGTCATTCTCAAGACAGGATAGGCATATCGGGCTGTCTACGACCCCCATGGCAGCCATATGCTTACCGTAGGCGTTGTGCCCAGTGATTACGCCCACTAGTATTCTCAGGTCCTTTCTGCTGAGTTTTAGGAGAAAAGTCGATATTTTCCTGTTTGATTCTTTCACAAAGCACTTGGCTACTCTGCAGGAGCCCACCTCAGGCCAACGCCTTCTAGGGATAGACCTCATGAAGGCGCCAATTCATAGTTGAATAGATGCAGAAATGACACCTCGAAAGGGCTCAGCACCAAGTGGCATACTTGCAGAGCCTTCATTGGCCAGTTTACAAGCCAACTTGTTCCCTGCAATAGCACCTAAATGTCCAGGCACCCAAATAAGACTAACTTTGTAGTGTTTCGCAACACTGTTCAGTTTTGTCTTACATTCACCGACTAACTTCGAAGAGCAGCGTGGGTTAGCAAGGGCTTTCAGGGCAGCTTGACTGTTTGTAATTTGATATTTTTAGGAGTTTGTTGAGAGTGCTGAGACGCCCACTTTGTCATGGACAAAATCCCTTTGAAATGACCATCAACGATGCAGTTTATTTAGAGGACTTTGAGGAACCTGAAGCGCGTATTAGTTCGACTACTAATTTCAAGTTGCGATATTTCGAATATTGCAAAAAGATAACGTTGCAAATAGTGGAAGATGTTCAGTTATAAAATGTATTCATTTTCATTTATTTTCTTCCATTCATTTTTATCAAAAACGTTTCTTCATATGGCACATTTGCTTAAAACTGTTGTTTAAAGGTAATTCAATTCTACCCGAATATTTGAAACTTATATGAAAATAATTAAAATAATTTCTTGTTCTTTGGTAAGAAATAGTAATCTTAAACTCTGTGTTCTCTACTACCAGATGGTATCCTGCTTCAGGCGATTAAAAACCTTTCGAAGTCCAAAAACTATCATTTCCAATGACTCCTGCGTTTCATTCACCTGTTCAGCTATTATGCGTATAGTTGCAATGTGGTCGACTGTCAACTTATTTGGTCTGAATCCAGCTTGGTACTTGCGGAGTATTCTTGTGCATGCGCAACAAAATGATTTTACTTCAAATTTGCAGAACTGTGCTTAAAAGCATTATTAAAGCACCCTTTTTTGGTAATGTTAACGGAATCCCATTACAAAACTTTTAGGGATTACTGGTATAGTCTTAGTTATTAAAGACAACAATAAGAAAAACACCTGCGTTTTCACAAAATATAAACAATAAAAAAATGTTCTAAGAATTTCCCAAGATAACCTTTTTTTGAAACCTGAGGTTGCATTTGGTTCTTTTTTGTAATTTTGAAAAAACTATTTTTTTTCTAAAAATTTTCAGAATTTGTTTCTTTTTTGTATTAAAAAAAAGTCTCAAATAAAAAAAAATTCCAAAAATTTTGCAAGAAAATTCAAAAGCCAATTGTTTTTGCAAAATTTTTTCTTTGTTTTGTATTGAAAACAAATTTCTGAAAATTCTGGAAAAACATGTTTTTTTAATTTTCTTGCAATATTTGTAGAAATTAAAAAAAATTATTTTTGTAAAATTTGTAGACTTTTTTTTTGTTTTGTATTGAAAAACAAAATCTCAAAAACATTTTTTTTTAATTTTCTTGTAATTTTTGCAATATTTTTGGAAGTGTGTTTTTTTTTGTTCCGCATTATTTTGATACATTTCTTTAGGATTTTTTTGTTTTAATAAAAAGTACTAAACGGAAAAAAATTGTCTAAAAACTTTTGCAAAAACATCTTTTTGTATCTTTCTTATTGTTAAAAAAAAACTGTTTTTGCTAAATTTCTAGGAAATTTGTTTTGTTTTGTATTGAAAAAAAAATTCTCAAACAAGAAAAAAATTCCAAAAATATTGCAAGAAAATTAAAAAAAAAAATTGGTTTTTGCAAAGTTTTTAGAAACGTTTTTTCTTTTTTTATTGAAAAAAAGTTTCTCAAAATTTTGCATAAACAAGTGTTTTTAATTTTCTTGGAATTTCTCGCAATATTTTTGGAATTTTTTTTTGTTTCGATTTGATAAATTTTTTTAGAATTTTTTGGTTTTAATAAGAAAGTACTAAACAAAAGAAAAATGTGTAAAATTTTTATAAAAAATGACTTTGTATCTTTCTTATTTTTCGAAAAAAAACGTTTTTGCTATATTTTTGTGTTTTGTGAAAAACGCATCCTAAAGGTTTAAAATTTAAATAATAATATTGAATTTTTTTGGAAAGTTTTTAGAATTTTTTTTGTTTTGTATTGAAAAAAATATGTCTCACAATTTTTCATTGTTTTTGCAAATTTTTTTTTTAATTTTTTGCAACATTTTCGGAATATTGTTTTTGTTTCGCATTCTTTTCATAAATTTTATTAAAATAAAAAAGTTCTAGTCAAAAAAAAAATTGTTTAAAAATTTTGTAAACAACTGTTTGTATCTTTCTTATTTTTCAAAAAAATTGTTTTTGCTAAATTTTTAGAAATTGTTTTTTTATGTTTATATTTTGTTAAAAACGCAACCTCCTTCTTTTTATCTTTAATCACTAGTACCGAAGATATGGTATTTCACTCGAGAGAGCTTCATAACAAAATGTTCAATATTGAATAAATCTCACAATTTTTATTATTTTTTTTTTAATTTTTCTAGACTTTTTTATTCAAATGCTATTTCCAATATACTCCTATATACATTTGAGGGTACTTTAAACCTTAAGTTTCCCTGCATAAACACAATTCATTGGCCATTGAAGGGCTAGCATCCCATCACAGATGTATTTGTATCGCCATAATTTGAAAAAAAAAGAAAAAAAACCACAACAAAGTGGCAGAAAATTGTAGCTGCCTGCCACAAATTCTCAAGTTGAATGAATGCAGCTATAGAACTATGCTAACAATAGCAAATGAAAACAGCAACAAAGCGAGCAACCGAAACTCTTAGTGCACAAAAAAATCGAAATGAAAAAAAAAAGCGGCAAGCGAACGAAGGAAACATTTTAATACAAACATATTTTTAGTTAAAATATCAGAAAATATGAGAGTGCGGGGACTAGTTGAAAGAGATGTCAGGGAGCACTTAACGCTCACTCTATCTCGGGAGCGTTACAGCCCACAAGCGCACCCATGACCGGCGAAGGGAGGGAAGAGCGCAGCATGGCGTGATGAGGGGCAAGATGGGAGGCGGTGTGGTGAATGTGATGAATGCATTTGTATGTGACATGAGGAAGCGAATTTGCTTGTGATGCTCGCTTTGTTTTTGAGGTAGTTTCCATTTTTTTAATGCTTTGCTTATGCTTTTTGTAGGTTTAGTTTTGCAAAGCTATTGGTTTTTTGTAGTTTTCTGCTTTTATGCTGCTCAAATTTGTGCGATAAACTGCAACCAACATAAGGGAGATGAGTTGTTGTGGAGCTGAAACTATTCTTCGTTTTTTTGTGAGCGCTGTTAGATAGTTTTGTGGCAAACTGTGATTAGTTTGTGTTCCAGTTTTTATTGCTGCAACTAATTGATGTTAACCTAGAGTGTTGGCGGATGCCATGAAATATGTGGGTGATGTTGCAACCTGTGAAAAATTGTAAGAGTATGGCTTTTATTTTTTGCTATATCAGTGCCACTCAATGATTAAATTTGTGGCCAGAAATTTTCTGTTAATAAGAGAATTCGCTACTAAATTCTTGGAACGGAAATAATAGGAAGCTGTGCCCCTACCTGGGAAAGTCATCAGAAATTTTATTTGTGTCTATTTTCCTATGTCCTAGAACCTAGATCAGTGAATTGTTACCAGCTTCTATCTGCACCATGGGGTTGTGAGTGTCTTAATCGCGGCTGAGTAGTCTCTCATTTTTCTCATTAGCTGCTCATATTGGTCATGACTATTGTCGAAGAAACCTGATCAATTACGCCGCTCAACACAAAAAGAGTGGCAATCTACAGAGTCTTGACTACAGTAGACACACCCCACAAAATTGTAATACGAGGCGTGTTTTTAAAGTAAAAAAAAGCAATACTTTACTCTACTTTTCTCCATAATTCCCATTACTATTGAGGCATTTATAATACAGGGTGTTTTTTTAGAGGTTAGGTTTTCAAGATGAAATAAAACGTATATAATTTAGTGTTATGGCCAAGAATTTAGCTTTATTATAAAGATAAGTGTTTGCCATTATGTTTTAAAAATGATACCCATTCAACCAAAAGTGAGCTGAACAAAATTTTCTTCGATGCGTCGCGCGAACCGAACCATTATTTTCGTAATAAATTTGCACGATTTGCAAACGTTGTTCAGGTGTAAGTCTATTCATTATGAAATGGCAAACCAAACTGAGCATAAATCAAGTGACAGCTATCAAAAAGACCATCTACGAAAAAAGTAGTGCCAACTTGAAAACCTAACCTCTAAAAAAAACACCCTTTATCTTGGAACCAGCTTTCGTGTGCCATCGTCAAAGAAGACTGTCGCCTGATTAGACAACCACTGCTTCAAAGTCGTTTTCACTTTTCAAATTTGCCAAATGGTTCAGCGCCACGAAACTGGTGAATCTTTTGGTTCGGATTTTGTTCTCCAAAATGGTCCAAAGGGAATCCATCGGACTCGCGTCTGATGAATTTAAGAGCCATTGTGTGGACGTTATGCAATTCGGAATGTTGTTTTTTAGCCTTTCTTGGTTCACTGGAGCTTTGTGAGATGGGGCCGAGTCCTGTTGAAACATGTATGGTCTGTCGCCGAACGTTTGTCCGCCCACGGCTTCAAAGAAACCTCCAGATAGACAGGCTCGATGAAAACGATTGGAGAGCACTCATCAGCGGTTACGGTTGCCCAAACCATTTTGTAATTTACGTTCGTGCACTCACTTGTAAGTGCAAAGCGGTTTAAATTTGCCTTATTACTTATAACTGAACCGCAATGCGGCGTTTTCTCTCGCTTTTGTAATGACTACATAGTAGATATACTTATTTAATACATATGTAAATACTCCTTTCTGTTTGTTGTTGTTCCCGCAATGGGTATTTAACCGATTCGTCGTGATACTGTGTCTACATAGACGACAGCGAGCGACAGTCAGCATCTGTCAAATTTTATTTACACGCGTTCTTATGGAACCGATTTTTTTGACGACAGCACAACTTCAAGCGGCAAAACTGCAAATTGACGTTGTTGCCGAATTAAATCTATTTCTAATTTTTCCGACGACAACTCACAAAGCAAGTGTTGCTACTTAAGTAGGACCTGGAAAGACCAAACGACTTCGTCTGGAGCTTTTCAACTGCAAATTTCCAGATATCCATGCATACTTTGAGCTCGGTGCATTCTCTCACATTGTCCCTGAGTCGAGTACTTCAAGGAGAAAATCAAGATCTGGGAGAGGCTATCAAATTGGCTGATGCAGCGAAACAAATTTTGATGGAAAGAAGAGAAAACGCTGAGGGTGAGTTCAGACAAAATTTTCAAAAGCGTGAACGAAATTAGAGAACAATATGAAATTGAATTACGAAAGCCGAGGATTGTGTCGAAACAGACCCAACGTTCCAACGTACAAACTGATTCAGCTGAAGATTATTTCCGCATAACAATCTACATACCGTATATTGATTCGTTTCTGGTACAATTGCAATCTTGATTCTTAAATCACCGCAATATTTTATCAAATTTCGCTTGCCTTTTTCCCAACAAAATGCAAATTTTCGAGGAAGAGTCCTGCGCTCAACTATTTTAACCATACTGTTCAATTTTGCTCGACGATTCCCGTGAAATCTGGGTGAACGAAGTACAACTTGGCGGAAGCTCATTGCCGGAAAGGAAATAAAGAACTCACTTGAAGCACTCGATATTTGTAATGAAGATGCGTTTCCAAATGTTAACCAGATGCTTCGCATGATGGCAGTTTTGCCAGTGACAACAGCGACTGAAAACGTATTTGAGATCAACAATGTCTGAAGATCGCCTGAACGGCTTAGCCTCACTCAATGTACATCGCGATGTCAAAATCGATCCGCAAATAATTTTGAAAGAGTTTTTTTCAGTACTTCGAAGAGTAGATTTATTACATACCTAAATATAGCTAATTACTACTTTTGACAATAAAATTTATGTACTCTAAAATTTTTTTTTTTTTTTCATTGATTACGTAACTTGAGTTAAACCCCCCCCTCGGAAATTTTCTGCGCACGGGCCTGAACTCTCGGCAAAATGCTTCCGTGCGCATGTAAACAATACTGTGGACTGTCATTTAGTCAACTAACAGACAGCTGATGTCCGTACAACAGCTACGCGAGCGGTCTAAAGTTGGTTACACTTCGAGTTCCGAACCTGTAATATAGATTTTATAAATCTTTTTTTATAATAGTCTAAAGCAGAAAAATACACTTCAATTCTAAAACCCTGGCATAATCAAAATTGCATTCGAGGAGGCATGCAGCACAGCTAAGTCGGTGAAATTAAATGTGATTTTATTTTAATTGAATTCGGCAAATTTTATTTGTATAAACTTTTTATGAGCACACACTCTTTCAGCACATTTCAGCCTCCTGTAAGCCGCTGGGCGCACTATTACCAGCTCCTGCTGGTGGCCTCCATTCCATGCGCATTATGCCAGCAACAGCTGATTTATTGTCAACGACAGTGAAATGTCAACACTGAATGCTCAGCCAATGGAAATTCCCATGGAAATTCTAAAACGTCAATTGAATTGCATTGAGACTCACATGGGACCACATTTCCGTGCAAAAAATACACACACAAACGCCAACACATACATACACATACTCATACAGCTACCCATGCTAAGAAAACTATGCGACTAAAAACTATTTATGGCGAAGAGATATCTTTTCAACTTCCACCAAAGGTATTCTGTGTCAATGGCAACACATCTCTTTGGCAACAACAAATTGTGTGCACCAGTAACTGCAACGATTGTTATTGCATTGAGAAAAGCATTGAAGCAAATAAGAAAAAGAAATTCTGCCTAGAAGGGAGAATAAGTTGCCTCAAAAGGCTATAGCGTACGCAAATACTTGCATACAATTGCTGCTGCAGAGGAAGCTGTAAACGGAAAATGGTTATCGCTTGGAAAAGTGTTGGCTGGGTTGTTGTTCATTTGTTGTTTGTTTGTTTCGTGTTACCTTCCTTCCTCACTTCGTAAGCGCATTTGCAGATCATTGCGATCGTCTATCGGTAGCTGGTGCTACTGTGTTGAGAGGTTGTTGTTGTTGCTGCTGCTGGTGTTACTGGAAAACCCTGTGCTCTTGCTTTTGGTTAACAATAGCCTTAAGTACAATAACAAAAAACCCCGTAGGCGATCCATGTGCTAAAGAAACCATGTAGAAGTAAAATCATTTGAATGGTTTTCATGCCGTTTCTTTTTCAACTCTTCGCTGATCATTTTGTTGACAGGTTGGCTGTCGATAATCGTATTTGTTTACATCAATGCACAGTAGTCGGTTTCACGAAAAGCTTTAGCAAAATAATAGAGGAGCTCCTGGCTTCAATATTTTTTAGTGTTTTGGGAATTCAAATGTAGATATTCACTCGATGACACTGAACCGTAATCGAATTTGCAGTTTTTGAGATGAAATTTTAAATGGTTGGCTTAAAGGAACAATAGAATGAGTAGCAAATATATTTTGTTTTATTTATTTATTTACAAGAGAATTAATTATGAATAATTAATCCACCAAATATAGCCGCTGGCTACTTAGCTAAAATATATTTAATTTTCGTAAGAAATGAAATGAAAAAGCAGAAATCGATTTATACAAATTTATTTCTATAAAATGCCTTTAACTTCTTTTATTTTCTCAAATTTTGTGAAGATTTAGTTTTTTCCCAGCACCTAAATGTTCCATGTGAGCTATTCTAAGTCAAATGATCTAAGTATTTTGGACATTGACGTAATTTTTTTTGAAAATTTGTGCGTTTATAGCCTTAAGTATAAACAGAAATAAACTGGAGACGTTTAGGAAAAAATTATTAATTTTTATTTATATTTAATATTGAAAATGTTGGTATGCAGTTTTTTAATGTGAAACATCTTCGCTTCTTTTTAACATATAAAAAGAATTTATATTAATTTTCTAATAATTTTTTTTTTAATTTCCAAATAAATTTTTTTTTTAATATTTTATGACAAAATTTTTAATTTTTTTATGTTAAAGTATAATATTAAAAAAAATCTCGGAAAATATTATATAAACATAATATTTTATTTTTTTTTTAATTTTCAAGAGATTTTTTTTTTATTTTTTATGATAAAACTTTTAATTTTTTTTTATGATAAAAAATAATATTTAAAAAAAATCAGAAAAACATACTATTTTTTTTTGTTTTTAATTTTCGAGAAAATAGGGTTTTTGTTATAATATTTTTCCATGAGTACTAAACTTCACGTTTAAATTTTGTTTTGAATTTTTTAAGATAAGAAAATTAAAAAAAAAATTTTAAGTTTTAATTTTTAGGATAATATATAATACAAAAAAAAAAAAATTGGGACAAAACTAAAATTTGTTTGTTAAAAAATTTTAATTTGGAATTTTTAAAATTTTTTTTTTAGATTTTGAAATACAAAAATAGGATTATTTTTTTGTAAATGTTTGTAAATTGGTTTTTTAGTTTTTGATAAACAAATTTCATGATTTTCTTGTTTCATTAATAGTTGAGACTGCTCTCACCGGCTTTATTGTAGGTAATTGAATACAACTTGAAAAGTTATGGGAATCCCACTATGAAATTTCGGAAAATTATTGAGCCCTTTCTCAGCTATTAGTAAAGAAAAATATGAGAAGAATCTTAGGGGGAATGTTTCTCAAAAATACCAAAAACTATTTTATTCACACAAATTCTTAACATAAAAACATTTTTTTTTTTTTTTTTTTTTTTATGATAAAACATAATATTTCCAAAAAAATTCGGAGAAAATTATATATTGTTTTTGTAATTTTCGAGAAATTTTTTTTTTTCCATGACGTTTAATGTTATTAATTTAATATTTTTGTTTTAACTTGTTAGGATAAAATATAATACACAAAGAAATTGTTTGGACAAAAATAAAATTTTGGATAAAAATAAAATTTGTTTGTTAAACATGTTTAGAAAAATGTATTTTAAGTTTTAGTTTTTGAAAAATACCTACTCCCAGAGAATTCTCTTATTTTTACATTAATAGCCGCGACTCTTCTCACGGGTTCCTTGAATACAACCCGTAAGTTTATGGGAATCCCACTATAAAACTTTTAGGAGTTACTGAGCAAAGTCTCAACAATTAATAATAGAAATAAGAAACAAATTTTTGGGGGTGTATTCTCCCAAAATTATAAAAAATATCTTTTCCCAAAAAAAATTCCAATTTTCCAAAAAAACAATTTTCCAAAAAAATTTCCCAAAAGAGAAATTAAAATTTTCCAAAAAAAAACTATTTATTTAGCTGTGGGAGTCTCAAAAATGGCAAAAAACGCTTTTCCCAAAACAAAAAATTTTTAAATATATTTTATCCTAAAAAAGTAAAAAGAAAAAAAATTTAAAATGTTAAACATAATCGAAGACATTTCATTTTAAAAAGTAATTCGAAAATACTCAACATTGAATAAATCTCAAAATTTTCAATTTTTCTTCAAAAACTTTTCTTCTTATAATACTTAAGTCCACAAATAAACCAATTGTCAGAAAAATTTGCGAGAATGACCGAAATACTTCAATGGAATCGTTCATGTGTCGCTTTACAGTGAATTTCTCAAGTTGTTATTGCTTGCATTTACGAGCTTTTGTATTGTTGTTGTGCTTATGAAATACGATTCCTATCGCTTTTATTATTAGTCATCTTGTCATGCTGTGATTTGCTGTACTCTGAGCATCTGCTGTTGTCGCTGCTGGGATTCGCTTTATTGATTGTTAGCATTGTTGCAGTTGTTGCAGTTGTTGCAATAGGCCATTGTTCTTTTCAACGCAATAAAATCTAAATTGAACTTAATTGAAGCGTAGCATTTCGAAAGCAGTCGCAGCAGCATCAGCAGCAGCGGCATATTTTGCAAGCGTAAACCCAACGATTAATGATGCGGATGATGCGGTTGAAGGCAAATATCTATAATAGCTACAAATACAGTAACTGCTCACTGAAGTAGGTCCCATGTATAGAACTGAGAAACGTTTACTTTGCAATCTAACTATTCATGTGCTCGTCTTCATTTACTATGGTAGGCTTTATTTACAACTTCAAGGCATTCACACTCTCTTTTACTATCGGCTTCGGTTGACAGCGCTGTATGAAACTATGTAAATAGCTCCTTGAGATGGTTTGGACTCTAGATTATTTGTGTTTTTAAAACTTAATGTACTGACCAGAGCCCGTTGTTGCAACCAGGAAATAAATTTTCTCTATAGCTACAACGGTCAGACAGCTCCAGATCAATGCTACGGTTGGTTTTTCTTCTCTCCCCTTTTCTCTTCAGCATGTTATTGTTGATATTCGTTATTTCTTTTCGGCGGTATTCATCACTAAATCATATCTAATTTTCTTGGATTTTTTTTTTTTCCAAAGCACATTTTGAAGAAAGCTTCCCGTGTGTTAAACAGTCTCTTGGTGTGGCTTTTTCATATATCGACAGTTGCGTTTTTTTACTTATGTATCCTACATCTTAATTTTTAGCTCTACGATGACATTTCCAATGCGTATTACAAGGGTTGCACTAAAGTTTCAAGATAGACTGGTAAAAGTAAATATTTATAATTGCAACTGATTTTAAACTTCCTATACTTGTTTTTAAAAATATTGCCCAATGAGATCAATATTATTAGTCGATATCATTTGGTTCTTGCGGATGTTTTGCCTGCGTTCCGTCAAGCTCCCTAACCTACGATTATAAAGGGGAATTAATGGGATCCTCCGTGGCAGCGCCCCATACCACGTTAAGGCCTCAGTTACTCTCGAAGTCAGCCAGGTATTCGAGAGGGAAACTCCGTTAGCGATGCATATGCACATATACAATAATATTTTGATTCCCTGCACGATTCAGTCCTCGGCGCGATTCCAGGCACACGTTGACTTGGGAATTGGTTGCATTTTAGTATTCGAAATCTCTCCAAAGATCTATCCAACATAGCTGAACCTGAGATGGCATAGCTCCTTGGTTTATTAACCCTACTTAAGTCCTTTCGCCGCGGCAAGGTAGGCAACCGTCGGAAGGGGAGATCAATATACTTTTGTGCGCATTTAGCACCACGTTTCAATTACTGTAGGAGCTGTAAAAATGTGAAATAAAATGTTCGAGCACCCTGTACCTCTAGAATTGCTCCTCAGATGTGCATGGTTTAAGGATATGCAGCGATAGGACTAGGAAAATTTTCGTTTGGCAACACAATGAACCTTTTCGGTCATCGAGTGAACTCTCTTTAAGAGCAGTATGTCTAATCTAAGATTGCAGACAGAGTGGATGCAAAGCCGAATACGAAGACGAAGGCGAAGTCGAGGACGAAAAACAGTGCAGTAGTAATCATATGAAAGTGATCACAATGCAAGCGAAAACGAAAACGAAGAAGGAGACATTGCGCAACCGGTCAACTTGAAACTGTTTCATTTACTATTTTCAAAGACGAATCGTTTGCTGAAGTGAAATGTTTATATTTCATTTAATTGTTTGCGACTGTGAAATAAACGCGAGTTACTTTTAAGAAATGTTTAATGACAATTTAATTAATTAAAATAAACTATTCCGGATTTCAAAAGTACTGCAAATGGGTTTCTGTCTCCCATTCGGATATCTTCCTTAAAGTCACAAACATCCTTTCAGCAGCCATGATCCGAGTTTTATCGAAATTTTGCCATTTCTTCAATAAATAGCTAAGTTTTTGGCAAAATGTAATGGTGATTTATGTTATAGGATTTGCAATTATTTCTGCGACAAGAGGGTGTGAGTGCGATTGGATTCGTGTGTTGTGTGATCTGGTGATATAATAAGGGGCGTTTAAGATCATTCAGAGGGTTGTCGATTAGAATGTTTGAATTGTTTCGATATTGAAGTTAGAATATCGGTTTCAAGATAGCTGAGCACAGGCTTACTTTCTAGGGAAGCACGGGAATTTCGATGTAGTAACCAATGCAGCCTACTTAGTCCAAAGTAGCAACGTAGAATCTCTCTTGTCAAAAAGTGATACTTTGGACTAAGTAGGCAATTGAGTATGTAGTAAAGTCCTCCCTCGAGGAACAAAACTAACACTCTACAAGACTCTCATCATGCCCGTCGTAACGTATGGCGTTGGTTCTACGTTACCGAAACGACCCGGATTTATATCCTGCCAAGGACTGCCACTCCAGCAACATTCCCCGTATGTAAGTATGAAGCAACGCTTGGAGTGTTTGAGAGAAAGATTCTGCGTAAGATTTTTGGACCTTTGCACGTTGGCAACGGCGAATATCGCAGGCGATGGAACGATGAGCTGTATAAGCTTTACGACGACATAGACATAGCGCAGCGAATAAAGATCCAGCGGCTACGCTGGCTGGGTCATGTCGTTCGAATGGATACAAACGCTCCGGATCTGAAAGTATTCAATGCGGTACCAGCTGGTGGTAGCAGAGAAAGAGGAAAGCCTCCTCTGCGTTGAAAAGATCAGGTGGAGAAAAAGTTGACTTCACTTGGTGTGTCCAATTGGCGTCAGTTAGCACGAGAAAAAAGCGACTGGCGCGCTTTGTTAAACTCGGCCAAAATCGCGTAAGCAGTTATCGCGCCAATTAAGAGGAATAACCAACAACCTTCTGAGTTTTATTCCTAGAGCCTTCCGTTTGGTGAAAATATGTGCTTCCCATGTAAGTCTCCTATCCTATGCCGAGATATTTTGTGACGTTAGTTTTGGGGAATAATTGTATCATTGAGTTTAACAGGTGGGCAAGTTTTTCAATTTAGTGGGAAAATGACTTGGGAAGATTTGGTCTCGTTTGGCTTAATGCGCCATTCTTCAAACCAATAAGTTATTTCATAAAGTTCTTTCTCAAGTTTGGCAGGCCACACGAGAGTGGGAGTCAATTAGTTGTGAGTACTGCGGTGTCATCCGCAAACGTCCCAATTACAGTTTCTTCAGAAACTCTTAGGTCATATGTGTATTGCAATTGCTTATCTGAAGACGAATCACTTTTAATTATTTTCGCATCGCGCTCGTCTTCCACTGTGAACACTCGCCAGCTTGGCAGCAAAGCAAGCAATTCGTCTTCGGCTCGTCTTCCGCTTGTCTTCGGCTCGTCTTCCACTCCCTCTGCAACCTAACTCCTGCTTTATTTACTGACCGATTCCTAATCAATTAGTTTTCATAGTCATAGCCCCTCTCTTTTCTGCTTTCAAAAGTGCAATGCAAAATACAAAATACAAAAAAAGTAATAATTAAACTGAAAAACAACAAGGAACACCCAGCGGTCATATTTCAGTGGCCACTGACTGTATCTATATGGATACTACTGCGTCTCACTGCTGGCGGATGTGGCAGACATATTGACGCAGTAATGCGTGGCAGCAACGTGAACACACAAAAATGGTACAAAAGGTGCGGGAGGTGAGAGCCGCGTAGATTAGGATGGCGAAAAAAATAGTTTTTTTTCTAAAAAACTTCTACACCTATTTTTTATTTCTTATTTGATTAATATTTACTCGTGCCGCCAATGCCTTGAAAATTGTTGAGTTCTCATGGGAAAAACGCAATAAATTTGGTATATTTGGTATATTAGCTTTTAATTTCTCTTTGTAAATGTGGAAAAAATAATATAAAAAATACAAAAAAAAAAAAGATATATCCAATAAGTCCTACAAATTTTTTTTCTTGATGTTACTACCTAAATTTGTTACTACCAAAAATTGGTACAAAAAATAAAAAAAAACCTCATTAATATTTTCGTTTTTTGTTTTTACTTTCGCCGCCGTAGCCGAATGGGATGGTGCGTGATTTCCATTCGGAATTCACAGAGAGAACGTTGGTTCGAATCTCGGTGAAACCAAAATTAATAAAAAAAAAAACATTTTTCTAATAGCGGTCGCCCCTCGGCAGGCAATGGCAAACCTCCGAGTGTATTTCTGCCATGCAAAGCTCCTCATAAAAATATCTGCCGTTCGGAGTCCGCTTGAAACTGTAGGTCCCTCCATTTGTGGAACAGCATCAAGACGCACATCACAAATAGGAGAAGGAGCTCGCCAATTATATATATATATCTATATATATTTCTTTAATTAAAACCAACTAAAATATTTACTTTGTTGTGGTTTTCAGTAAAATTTTTTTGTATTTTCGATATTATTTTTGTGCAATTAACAGGGGGCAAGGGAAATTAAAAGCGGATATTAAATAACGGCGATCTGTAAACATTTTATAGGAAGCAGCATCAACAAAAATTTGTTGTTTGCGCTATCCTAATGTACACAGATATCCACATATCTGCCTACTTAAGTTCTCCAATAGTGTTGCATTAGATCGCCAAGCAGCCAACACATGCAGCTGGTTGTGCTGATTGCTCCCGACCCAACCTCAAAGCAGCGTCAGCCGAGAGTCGCCCACTGCCGGCCACCAACTTTTTAACGCATCCACTTTGCGCTTTGGGTCATTGAGATGTGCTAATAAAGTTATTAGAAATTACAAATCGAGCGCTGCAACAGACACGAGCGAAGTTTGCAATAAAGCACATTTGTAGAAGAAAAAGAAGTAGAAGAAGATCACGTACATACAAAAACTCATATTGGCGGCAGCACAGCACTCGTTTGCATCATTGAAGTGTCGAAAGCAGGTCAACACTTAAGCCATTCCAGCATGGGAAAGGTTAGCCAAATGAAGGCAGCGCATGCAAATGAGGCGAACGAGAAGAAAACACTTAAAATTCATAATTTCATTGTATGTGGCAATTTGTATGAATAATTTCTGGTAGATAAGTTTACGTAGACGTGCCAGCTTAGCGTTAAATTCGCAGTGTTAATTTATTGCTCGCTTCGACTTTCTGTACAAACAACTACACAAATTTAGCACAATTCTACTAGAACTGCGATCAACGCGTTGTGCACTTGACTGTAGTTCGTATCTTAGCCACAGAGATACATACACGTGGACGACAATTTATATATAAACACATACATACATACAGATATATGTAAAAAGACACTGCTGCAAGTGACTAATTCCATCGCTATCTTATCGGCTATATTATTATAAGAAATTTTTGTGAAATCGCTTAAGCGTAAATTGTCTATAGAAGTAGATTTTCTTCATTTACTAGTTATGACGGAATATTTTTAGTTCGATTTACTGGCGCAATCTCACTCACAAACTCCAGCGAAAAAGTGGTGATAACAAATTTTTAATTGGTGAACAATGCGTGCTAATTGTTACGGTTGGAGTTACTAGTAAAAACACGCATATACATGCACATATACATATATGTTTATTATTCACGAATATATTCTGAGTTTTATTTACAACACAAAAGTCGATATTCAGACGTTAGATTCCGGTCGTAGCAGTGACCAATAAATAAATGTATATTGAACCAACTGGTGCTCGCGGCTTCACTTGCGTGTACAATGAATACTTAAAGTATTAAGGTATTTGATGCTATAAATTATATTATGCTATACATATAAACATTTCTAAAGTCGTAAATAGGCTTAATTTGTTTTTTCTAACAAAATATTTATAAACTCAGCGATTACAGGACATCTTCCAATAAAATGCTTCACATTTTCTTCTTTGTTCAGATGGCAGAGACTGCACATTTCTGATACGTTTCTGAATTTATTGGTATTCAACATAAGCAGGCCACATCGTGCTTTGAGAATCATTGAGATATTTCAATATGCATTCCTTCTTCTGTGTAGGTGGAACCCTTTGTTAGGTCTAAGTATTTGTGTACTTATATGCGTGGTGCATTTTCTATAGAAAGTCCACCATCGGCCAGAAATTCATAATACGTCAAGTCTTGGAAAATACCCTTACAAGGAGAATCGAGACCCACCATCTTTTCGTCAACTTCAAAGCTGAATTTGGTATTCCCGCAAAACTAATACGGCTATGCAAGATGGTGTTGCTCAATATCAACAGCACTGTCAGAATTTGGAAGGACCTCTCCGAGCCATTTGATACCAAACGAGGTTTCAGACAGCGTGACTAGCTGTCGTGTGACTTCTTTAACCTGACGTTGGAGAGGCACAATTTTTTATAAGAGCGTACAATTGTTGGCGTATGCCGATGATATTGATATCATCGGCCTTAACAACCGCGCTGTTAGTTCAGGCTTCTCCAAACTGGATAAGGAGGCAAAGCGAATAATTCTGGTGGTGAACGAGAACAAAACGAAGTACCTCCTATCGGCAAACAAACAGTCGGCGAACTCGTGTATTGGCACCCACGTCACTGTTGACAGTTGTGTTTTCGAGGTTGTAAAAGGCTTCGTTTATTTAGGAACCAGCATTAACAGCGGTAATAATGCCAGCCTTGAAATGCAACGTAGGATCTCTCTTGCTAACAAGTGCTTCTTTGGACTAAGTAGGCAATTAAGTAGTAAAGTCCTCTCTGGACGAACAAAACTAACACTATACAAGGAAGGCTCTCATCATGCCTGACATAACGTATGACGCAGAAGCTTGGACAATGACATATCCGATGAGGCGTCTCTTGGAATGTTTGAGAGAAAGATTCTGCGGAAGATTTTTGGAGGTTTGCATGTTGGTGATGGCGAGAATCGTAGGCGATGAAGCAATGAGCTGTAAGAACTTTACACCGACTTAGACATTGCACATTGAATAAATATAAAGCGGTTTCATTGAATGGGTGATATCGTCCGAATGGATACAAACGCTCCGGATCTGAAAGTATTCGATGTGGTACCAGCTGGTGGTGGTAGCAGATGAAGAGGAAGGTCTCCTCTGTGTTGGAAAGATTAGCCGGAGAAGCACTTGGTGTGTTTAACTGGCGCCGGTTAGCACAAGAAAAAAAGTGACTGAAGCGCTTTGTTAAACTCGGCCAATATCGCGTAAGCGGTTATCGGGCCAATGAAGAAGAAGAAGATGCACTACTCTATTTTTTTTTCGTTTTGTAAAATTCATTAGTCAATGCATAGAATCCACTCATGAAAGGTTACAAAGCATTTCTAATTACTTACAAAATTAAACAATTGATTTCTACATGTGTGGTGTGCGCGTGTGTATTTATTCAAAGTATTTTGTATGCAAAAATTCCTCGCATATTTCAAGCGTAGAAGTAAGGCAACGGCATTTTAACTCTGTTATGCTTTGAAATCAATTTTTGCTTTTTCCTTCTGGCAGTCCTTTGCACCCTTTTATGAGTATTGAAATTTACATTGTAACAACACTTCGCAAAAACACTTTAAGTGGGGCGTTCAAAAAAGAAATAAAAAAAAAAATTAAATCGAGGGAATTTCGCTCTAAAACACTGAAGAGGTTTCAACATTCCATTTTACTGCTGATGCTTGATTTTGAAATTCTTTCCTCTCAGCTACTGTTTGTTTGTTGTTGCACTTGCAGGCCATGTCATGCCACGGCACTTGGGTGTGCGTGCTTTTGCAACGAGAAAAGGAGGCGAAAAACACTTGAGAAACACTTCGCAGCTTTTGAGCGAATGACTGAGCGACTGAGTGGCTGGTGGCGTCACTGGCAGTGTAATGCTTATGTGTTGGTGGTTGGTGGTTGACCCTCGCGTGGCAGACAGGGGATATGACGCTATGTGCGGTCATATTGCCATTCCTTGTGCAGCTAAAAAAATGCCTGCCAGGCGATCAGCCCGTCAAATGTTGTTTGTGTACTTGCAACCGATACGATATTTACCATAGTTGGGCTTGCTCATAAATATTTTTATTCACTTTGCTATACATAAAAGTTAAAAAACCCAAAAAAAAAAATCAAAATTCCACTAAATCTGTCATTGCACACATGCAGCGTAATCGCGTTGGTGGAAATTCTTTTCAAACACAAAATAGAGTACATTTTTGTATATAAAGCAAACCCTATTAAATACAATCAGCGCTTTGATTTAATTCATATAAACGCTATCTGCATTGTTGCCGCGGTTGTGCAGGCATTTCTGTGAATGTAGGTTAATCGTTGATAATATTTAAACCAAATGAAAGAGCAAATAAAGTGGAAGAGTGGAGGATAGAAAAGTAGAAAAAAAGTAATGAAATTGTTAATTTAATATCGAGCGATTTGAGCTGAGTTCTGCTTTCCACATTCTTATTGCTGTTGCTCCATGCGAGTATATTGAGCCATACCCGTTGGGGAACATGAGATTTCCGCTGAGTTCACTTCGTTGCTGCCCACTTGCAGAAGGTAGATAGGATAGGGCATCGCTTGCCACAGAGCAATATTTGCACCCACGCTCATATCAGCGACTCATTCGTTGCCGGCATGGCTTAGCGTAGCGTTGTTGGCACTCACTTAATAACGATACGGCCGCCTTTCCACCTTCACTTTTTCTTCTTTCGTTTTGGCTTTCCGTTTGCATCTCAATTTACTCGCTACCATCTGGAGGATTATGTTCCGCGTCGCGTAGTAGAGGCAGCAGTGAAAAATGTTCAAATGTTTGCTGAGTTGTGTGTATATAATGAGTTATACGAGCACATATATACGAGTATGTATGTGTAACGATACGTGAGGTCCATAAATCTACATTAGAATTAACCGCGATGAGTGTTAGCTGAAATTTTTTAAATAAGAAAGCTCATTCAAGTCACTAGAAACATTTCTAGGTTTCAAGTCAGCAGCGCCGTATTATAATTATTTCATTAACCGAGCGCAAAAGTCTGCAATGCTCAACAGGAGTATTTATTAAAGTTTATTGAGTTCAGCAAAAAGCCTATCCCTACCAAACATTGAACTGAAACAAACCAGGTAGGTTAGATGGCAAGAGTAACCCAGGTACACTTCAGGTCGCATTTACGTGCCGTTTCGATACCATAATGTGGACCACTACCTGCGAAAAGATTTAGGGAAGAGAAAACTATCTACAGCCATCCAGTGCTGTTGATGTTGTGAAGCAGAAAAAGGGGATCTAGGCTGGAGGATTTCCTCAAGCCATCCCCAAAGTGCACACTAAGGAATCTCCGGCAGAGCTGGACATTTGCAAAGAAAGTGTTCAACAGTCTTTTTCCCTGCAGGATCCCCACAGCTTTTGCAATAAGAGTTGCACGGAATTCCAAGCTTCTTCGCACGAGTACCGATCACCCAGTGACCAGCGAACACCGCAATGAGTTAGGAAATTGAATGGGGGGGATTTCTCATCACCTTAAGTGTTCTGTTTATATAGTTTTGAGGCCATAATGTTTTTGAAATACCACACGATGAGACAGACCTCCATCTGCTTTCCGATTTTTTTAGAAAGAAATTGTGCAGTTTCCCTTTAACAACGGTCAAGGGGACACCAATGTCTGAGAAGGGGATAACTGAAACCGGTTCTGTCGACCCCTTCCTGGCAAGCTCATCGGCAAGAGTTTACCAGAAGAGAGCTGCAATACGGCGACGACATGTCATCGATCGCAGCTTGACTATTGAAAAAAATATTAATGTCTCCCTCCCAACAGCGATACCGAAGCATTTTGCATGCTTGCAGGGTCGTGAAGACCTCTGCTTGAAAATGGCTGCTCGTTTCCGGCAGTTTAAAGGATACCGAAATATTGGCTAATTTAGAGAAAACCCCCACTCCCACTCCAGATTCCATCTTGCATCCGTCAGTGAAAACAGTGGTACCTATATCCGTGGCGTCTCCCCCTCTTTCTAGTCTTGCCTAATCGAGAAGATAGCCCTGGCACAACCCTC
The DNA here is from genome assembly GCA_037575425.1 of Anastrepha fraterculus. NCBI lineage: Eukaryota > Metazoa > Arthropoda > Insecta > Diptera > Tephritidae > Anastrepha > Anastrepha fraterculus. Next base: position 1,068,507 of record JAYXIM010053180.1, read on the forward strand.
AAAACCCAGTTTTCGGATGAAGAGATCAGTACAAAGACAGAGAAGGAAGGGGAGATCTGCTTTAGGATGCTACTATGTCCTACAGGAAGTTGCCTCCAGAGGCCAATCTCCTTCAACCTTATCTGAGCAGCAATGGATTTAACTTGCAGATCAACGGGAAGTAAGTGTAGAATGACGTTGAGGGCAGCAGTGGGACATGTTTTACATGCACCAGATGCAGTTCTCTGCACTCTTTCTAGTTTAGTGGTGTTGTAGCCCCTCTGAAGAACTACCTACCAAACTAGGCAGCTATATGTCAAAATTGGCAGAACCACTAAGTTGTACATCCAAAGTACGACACGTGGCTTGAGACCCCAATTTTGCCGAACATAGCTTTACAGGCATAGAGGGCCATACTGGCCTTCTTAACTCGATTATCTATGTGCAACTTCCAGTGGAGTGTGGGGTCAAGTATTACAGCATGATGCAAACAAAAAATATATAAAAAAGAAATTAGGTACAACCCCAAGCTCAAATCAATTTCATGCAATCTTTTCTTACAATCAGCATATGAGTTTCCCGGAGCTAAACGCCCCGAAAAAGCATGCGTTCAAAACACTGCTCAAAATATTGACGTTCTACTTTGCTTAGTTTACTTTGCTAAGAATAAGTTATTAGTTTGGGGAAGAAGAAATCCATTATTTTTGCGAGAAATGCAAAATTTCATTTCAGAAGTTTCGGATTGTCAAATATGCACCGCTTTGTTGCATAATTTGAAAGGTAGCTTCATAATGCCTCTCTCATAGAAATTTTGATTCTTATTGGCGAAAAACTCTAGTAATCAATTTTCACAATCTTTTCTTGATATCAATTTCTGATAACTCAGGAAGTTTTGCAATGAGAAAAAAAGTAGATAATCGGTTGGTGCCAAGTCCGAACTATGCAGTGGATTCGGCATTAAAACTTCCCAACCAAGTTCGCGGAGTAATAGCTGCTTCATTACGCTTTGACCTTTATCGTTCTCGCACAATATTTCTCAGCTCCAGTCACCAACCGTCTGAAAAATTTGTCGATTTCATTCCGTTTGACCAAGGTTTCGCAGATGGAAATTCGATCCTTCATATTTTTTGGTGTTAATTGGTTAAAAATGCCTGAAAGGAATCTACGAAACCAAAATTGTCCGTAATTACGTAGAATCCAGCGGGAAAAAACTGCACTTTGCTCTTGGAATGTAGGCATTAGTGTTTCAAGCGGAGGTGTATTCTGTTCAAGAAGCGATGAACTTCATTGTGGAGAACAGATGGAGAGGCAAATCGATATGTGTCTACAGCGATAGCCAAGCTACTGTAAATCCAGGCGGAACTATGGCGGTAGACATAATAGCCTGATGCTAACATGGGGCCCGGGACACATGGGTATTGCGGGAAACGAGATCTCTGACTCTTTAGGCAGGCTGGGCTCTGAGGCCAACGTTTTTGAGGCTGAGAGAGGCTGCAAATGGACAAAACTGATGTTAACTGTCATGTCCGACCGACTGTCGCAGTTCCTCCTATCACAAAGCAGAGGGGACTATAGGAGGCTGGTTGGGCCACTTTCTATGGGCAAAGCACAGGAAGAAGGTGGACATCTCAGACAGTGCAATTTACCTAGCATGTGGAGAGGAGGATGAGACGGCGGACCACTTTCTGTGCGTCTGCCCCGGCTGCGCTCGAATCAGGCTTGAGGTCTTTGGCACTGATGTGTTAAGAAGCGACCACCTTGGTTACTAGGCACCACAAGGTCTACTCATATTTCTCCGGAGATCGGATATAAAGAAAATTAAAAGGGAATCCGAATGCAGTACAATGGACTTAATTGTGTCTGAGTGCTGCACTTGCTAGTCTGTCCCGACAAAAAAAAAAACTGTTACAGTATCGGCACCATCACCACCATTCACAATTACAGTGGCAGGCCTGTATTATCGCCTGCATCAAAGAAAAACTGTGAGATGTACCGAATTCTCTTTTTGTTGACTTCCATTGTTAACTCCGTGTAACTCACAACTGAATGGAACAAAAATTAAAAAAAAAAATTTTTAGTGTGAACTATCACTTTGACAACGAGCATCAATTTTTGTTTTATTTTTATCGTTACTTTATGAGATATCGATTATTACAGCCATGTACCGAGGAAATAGTGGATTTTTTCCCCCAAACAATATATTCATCATCTTTCTGCTGTTGTTGACTTTCAGCAGAAGGGATCCCGTTTTACCGTCCTTTAGTTTCCTTCTTCCGTTTATTTTGTAAATGAAGTCTACCTCCCTTCTCCGATTCACGACAGCATTTCGTCACAGTTTACCATACACTCTTTTGCGGTGTAAATTTCTAGGGAGACACATCAAAACTTGGTTTGAATATTCTGATGAGATCTTCTAGTGATACGGGCCTTACGCATTGTGGGATATACAATTGGATCTATATCCTCAACAAAATTCTAGGTAAAGCCAGATGGAGCCTGCATAAGTTCTTTTGGTTCAGGTTGTGCCACCTGAAAGTAAATATAATGGATTTTCTGTAGGATTCTTATTACACTTATGCTTCCTCAAAGGTAGCCGATTAGAAGCCACTTTTTGAATTGCAGTGTCCTGAAAATTTCTTGCAAACAAATGCCAAACTGGTATTGTGGACAAATCCCTGGTTTAGAAAGGTATCGAATATCTATTTAAAAAAGTGCTACGCCACTTTTCACTTTCTGTCTTTGCTGCATACATAAGCACTGTGCTATCGTAGGCAACGGGATTGCTGACCAGCGCACAAGGGGAGGTTTACAAACTTTTATACTGAAGCTTAAAATATTCCACGACTTTCGTTGGTCATAATCCATATGTTTAATCACTGTATTAATGAAATTAGAGCTATATAAGTACTATATTATTGTAGAGGCCTACGCCAGGTGAATCTTTTTCGTCACTATTTAGTGGAAGGCACAGGTAAGCAAAGCTTTTTCAATACCTGAAGAAGCTGTTGAAGTCTTTGAAGTAAAAAGTGATTTAAAAATTGCCGAAATCTATTGACTTTGAAGGAGAATATTTTGAAAAGCAATAAAGCCATTTTCGTTATTATTTACTGTGTTTTCATTATTGAGCGCAAAATATAAAAGGCAACCCTCATTAGAACTCTCAATTCGCATTAGTCGCTTTAGTATCTATAGGAAAAAACTTGTAGTGTCAGCACCAGCGTGATTGCGCTTAAGAAGAGGCGCCTAAAATATTGCTTTAACGAAATTAAATAGAAGATGATTTACAAGGGCGGAATCCCTTGTTTAACCGTCCAACTAAAGGAATAAAATATAAAGCCGAATACGCATGAAGACATAATTGGGAACTAATAGGCTCAAGAACGTAAAGCCATTTATTAAAGCCGTTTAAAAAAATTTCTACTGTATCAACTTACTACTACTGCTATTCGACATAATATCCTTAAATATGTACTTTCAACTGTCTTGCGAGCATGTGTCGTCCCTCTGATATGTAATTTAATAAACTCCAGCCATTGAGGGAGTCAAAATGACTTACAATGCAAATTTAACACTTGTTTTGAAATGGATTATCCCCCTTAGCACTCGTTCCTAATCAAAAAAAAAAACTCACAAAATTGCTACGCAAAAGAGATATACCATCACATTTTTAAAGGGTGTCCCATACAGGTGGCATGGCACCTGGTAAGCATCTATGCTAAGTGGCCAAGTTTCTTTGCATTACCAAACTGGCAGATACGTAGCAGATATTTTTTTAAGATATTTTTTATTTCTATTTTTCATCGCAAATAGCGTCGTTGATTTATATGGAATGTAGAGAATCCAGCCAAATTAAAATAGTCCTATCTAAAAACCGATGCATCTACATAAAACATTACCCAATTTACATCTTTATTTATTTATTATTTTAAATTTATTTATTTAATTTCTACATTTAAAATAAAAGTACTTAAAAACTCATACAATTAAAAACACCCGTAATTTATGTACATTAAAATATAGAATATTTTAGCTTCAAAAATTTTGCCTCAGGCAGACAGAACGTGCTTTAATTAAATACACATAATTAGAATCGCACCCTCTTGCGCAAAATGTGCATATATTTCTTTGCCCACACATATTTCTTTACACAACATATACGTACTAACCACCCCCATTTAAATTGTAAACGAATAACTGTAACCATTCCATTGCAATTGCATTGCAATCCAAAATGTAGAGGCCCACCCCCAACACTGTACTGACATTTACACATAACAATATTCACACACACACACACACACACAATCAAACATGTAGATGGAAGAATAAAAATATACGAAAAGCTGAAAATCCCATGCGTGCCAAATGTCATTCGGGTTTAACGTCAAAAACCTCAAGCAGCTCAGAATAGTTGACCTTCTGGTTATTTGTCATCTCCACCGTTTCGTTATCGATAACTTTCAACCAGCGAGAGAGTGGCTGTGAGTGCCGGTGTGACATTAAATGCCCCGTAGGAAAGGAAACCAACTCGAAAGTGAATATTTGCCTTAAAACGAGAGAGTGAGGAACTTTTTCAATTCATTTGCTTCGTTTCATCGAAAGTTAAGTATCTAATCATACGAAGCTATACATTGAAAATCGGGTAAAGAAGGTCAGCATATCTTTCTACTCTTGCAAATCTATGTTCGGCAAAATATAGTGATTCACCACAGGTCGTTCTCTGGATGCACAACGTAGGTAGGTGAAATGGTCGACGTACCAGTCTCACACTCCCCAAGTAGCACTAAAGCTCCGTTTTTATACCATTAAGAGACCTCCAACAGGCAGATATCTACAGCCAGGCAAAGCTGTTGATATCATATAATGGAGACGGTTGATGAGATTTAGGTTGGCGTACTGCCCCAGACTATCGAAGAAAGGAGCACCCAGTGATCTTAATCGTCTAGCTGCCAAACCCTTACATTTACAGAGAAAGGGCTCAAAAGTCTCATTCTCTGAAAGGTCCCCACAGCTTCTGCAATGGGGGTTAAATGGCTTTTCCGCATGTGTGCCGATCGTCCAGTGACCGGTAAATGCAGCTACGAGTTTGGAAATTGAACGGCGAGGAGTCCAAAGAACTTTCTGAGGCCTTCGTGTATTGTACTGAGGCCAAAGGGTTTTCGAAACAGCACATGAAGAAATGAGAAATAATTTGTGCAGTTCCCCTTTAACAATTGTCAGGGGGATGCCAATGCCCGGGTAGGAGGTCTCTGAGACCAACTCAGTTCCCTTCCTGGCAAACTCAGTAGCAATTTCATTTCCCTCTATGTTCCTATGTCCTGGAACCCAGATTAGAGATACGTTACCTGCACACCCAAGAGATTTGATCTCCTCCTTACAGGAGTTTACTAGTTTCGTTCTGCGCCATGGAGTCGTCAGAGCCTTGATCGCGGCTTGACTATCGTTCCCGTGTTCCCTAAGCAATTTACATGCCTGCAGGCTCGAAAAGACTTATGCTTGAAAAACACTAGCAGTATTCGGCAGCTTAAAGGAGATAGGTAAATAGGTAAATATAATAAGAAATAAAAGTGAAAGACGTAAAAAAAATTAGTACCTTTAAGATTTATGCGATGTTGTGACGTATTTTCGGTACTTTTCAACATTTTAATAAATTTGTCTTAACTTTTGAGGATAAAATATACTCAAAAAATGTCTTGAGCGAATTAAAAAAAAATTTCCAAACAATTAAAAACTATGTTTTTTAAAAAAATGTTAGGGAATTAAATTTTCTAGGATTTTTAAGGGCATTTCTTTTTTTCAATATTTTCATAACTTTTTCTTAACTTTGAAGAATAAAATATGTTTCAAAGATTGTTTCTGGGATTTTTAGGAAAAAAATTTTTCTTAAACTTTACTTAAAATTTGTTTTTTCTGGAAATTAAAAAAAAAAATGTTTTCTCAAAATTTTTGTGGAAAAAAAATTTTTTTTCTGTCATTTTTGAAAAACAGCCAACAAATTAATTTTTTCAAAAAAACTAACAAAAGATTTTTTTTTTCAAAAAATTCAAAAAAAAAAAAATTCAAAAAAAAAATCTTTAGGGAATTAAATAAAAAATTTTGTGGGATTTTTTGGGGAAATTTTTTTTCTATATTTTCGTAGCTTTTTCCTAAATTTAAGGATAAAATATTCTAAAAAAATATTTTTGAGGATTTTTCAGGGAAACATTTTTTCAATATTTTTATAACTTTTTCTTAATTTTTTTAATACAAAATATACTTAAGATTTGTTAAAAAAAAAATGTTTTCTGGAAATTTGTGAATGGAAATTTTCGTTGGAAAAAATAAATGTTTTCTGTCATTTTTGAAAAACAGCCACCTCAGATTTTTTCTTATATCTTTTATTAATAGCTATACTCAGTAATCCATGCAAGCTTCATAATGAGATTTCCATAACTTTTTAAGTTATATTCAAATGCGCCGAATGTCAGGGGTGGCTTATTTTTTAAGATGTTATCTTCTTTTGGGGCATTTACATATATATATTAAGGGAGGAATTTTGCTTTTGTCTTCAAAATATAATTTGTTTGCAACCTTCTTTTTTCTTAAATTTTTAGTTTGAACTTAAGTTTTATGAAGAAATGCTGCACGCGTCTGGGAAATGAAATTTATTTGTGAAAAAAATTCAAAATGCCTAAGTCAAGCTGAGCAAATTGTACGAAAACGTGAACTGCTGAAGTCGTTGGTTTGTTCCCTAATATTACAATTGTTTTATGGTGAAATAATTTCTGGCACTACCAACTTCTCCAAGAAATTATTATACCACAGCCATGAAGTAGACCTTCCAACATATGCAAAAAACGTACAGGGTGCATTTCTGCATAACGGCTTTAAATAAAAGTAAAGTAATAAGTAAAATGAAGTAATCGATTAACCTTTCAAAATTTTTATTAGTTTCGAAAAATCTCTTGTGAAAGTAATATTTTTGGTTTCTATATTTCTTAACCATTTTTAGCCGTAAGGTAATTTTTTTCTGAGTTAGAAGTTATTTACTTAGTCCTGGTCAAATATTTGCAGCTCTAAAGCCTCATAAAAACAGTGAGAGCATGAACGTGTTCAAGCAGGGAGTTCAAAAACAACAAATATAAGCGCATGCGCCGAATCCATAACAATTGTGATAACAACCCGAAGGAGGACCATAAGGCATTGCACAAGAAAAGCAGAAATGTAAAGTGAGCGACAAATGAAAATTCAACAAATTAGCAGCAAAAATAGCAAGACATTTTAGTATTTCTGTTTTAATGTGGAACGATAAAAAACAATTATTTTAAATAATTAAATTTGAAACGGTTCTTTACGCCACTCGTGTTACTTTCCATTAAAAAGAGCGAATACTTTAATTACCCAAGAAAAAACAAAGCGAAAAATGTGACGTGAGCACAAGGCAAAAAAGTGAAATACGCAAACAGAGGCAAATCGAGCACAAAAGCAACAAATACGACTTCGATAGTAGCAAATTGTGTGGAGTACATTGACTCCACGAAAATTTCGCACAATCATAATTTCAAAATTAACAATAATCACCGATTACGCAACACAATCTAACCAAAAAGTGTAAAGTACAAGAAGACAATAATTTACAAAATCACAAAAAAAAATATTAAAATAAAATCAACACAAATATTGCAACAAGAAAAGGCCAAAAATATAATCAATTACTCTTGCGTGCATAGGACTTTTGCAGGCACTTTGCCAGGATACACACAGCGGGTACCACCCGAATAAGTTCATAGCGAAAAAACTGCCAACTAAGAAATTGCCGCTGGGCTGCTCACTGACAACTCAGCGAGGGGCTCATCAGACATTCAGCAAACAGAAACGATTTTTGTTTTGTTTTTGCAGTATTTTAATGTAAATAACGAATAACGAACGCAAAAATTCTACTCTAAACAATGTGTAAGTGGTTTGTTGCTTTGTGTGTTTCATTTTTTTCGTTTTAATTTGGCGGTGGCCCTTGAGGGCAGTGTAAAGAAATGCGCACACACATACATATGCATACATATACAGCATTCCGTCGCCAAATTGTGTAACATACTTTGAGGCGCTGCACCCACAACAAACCGCCGACTGTTTTGGCATTCACTAACGATTTCCGCTTTGGGACAAAAAAGTTTCGAAGGAAACGACACACTTCCTGCACTTAACCTCCTTCTCGAGCACAACAGACACAAGGATTTGCATATGCGATATTATATTCGAAGTATTATTGTTGTTGTGTGTTTGAGTGTGTGCAGACACACACTTGGTGTAGCGGAAACAAAACAGGCAAAAAAAAAATGTTTACTAACCCCAGCGCAATGCTATTTATTTTCCCACACGCATCTGCATTGCTGCATGCAACTAATTAGGGGTTTTTAATAAACAAAAAGAAATGTGTAAATTTTTATGCTCTACAATTATGCTTGACAGAAAGAGAAACAAAAGCAACAAAGGGGTGCGGTTGCCACACGTCAAACCTCACCTATTTTTTGTGTTGGGCTGTGGGGGGAGATCAGCACTCAGAAAAAAAGAATAGAGTAAAATTAAAATTTTTTAGCCAGATCTCGCGTGCTAATTAAAAAAAGTTACAGGATAGTTGGAAAGTAAGAAAGCCTAAACAAGAGATGTGAATGTTTATTATTGTAAAGGGTTTTCCAATAACAGGTGTTATGAATGAATGGATTGCGCGATCGAGAGACTATTGATCTTTTACGGGGAAAGTTGCCGGACCGTCTTATCTCTCGAAGGGATGATCACAATTGGCCACCGAGATCTTGTGATTTAACACCATGTGACTTTTTTCTTTGGAGTCACGTGTAGGAGGAGGTCTACGCCAACAGCCCAGGGTCGATTCAAGACCTCAAAGATGGAATTCGTGAGACTATCGAGGACATAGGGCAGCCACTTTGCAATTCGGTTATGGAAAATTTGATGAAAAGGATATTGTCCTGTAAGCGTGATCGTGGTGGTCATTTGTCTGGTGTTACTTTCTACTATTAACGGCATACCTTCCTCTTTATAATGAAATAAACATCCGATCATTTATATTAAAAAATTGCATTTTTCTTTGAATATCAAAATAAGACCTCTTATTGGAAAACCCTTTATTAAAAGACAGTCCTTAGCAATATCAGCAGAATAACTTTAAAACCGAGAGAATTATTTACAAAAGAATTTAAATTTAACATTTTGTTAAGGGTGGGGTAAGGGATAAACGCTAAAAAAAACACTTTTTTCATGAATTTATTGTAGCGAAACGGTTCAAGTCAGTTTATTAAAAGTTGTTGCATATTATAAAGTAACATTTCAAGAATATTTGATAAAATTTTCATGTAAAAATATTGCAAAATGAGCGAATGAGAGCACATTTACGTAGACGTCTTTTCAAAAATACATTTTGCAGTAGTCAGCATATCTCAGCGTAGAATCATCTGAAATCAAAAAAATCGAATAATTTAGTTAAAGTATGAGTTAAACTTCCCCCCAACGTTTATTTTGACGATTTATTTTCATTTTCAGCCATTTGGTAGTCGTTTGAAGTAAAAAGTGATTTTTGACAAAAAAATGCCGCCATTTTGTAGGTGTAAAACCACCTTAATATAAAAAAAATGGCGAAAAAAAACGTTGGGGGGAGGTTTTTTATATGTAAAATATGTGTGCAAAATTTCAAAAGGATCGGTTGAGTAGTTTTCAAATGCCAATGACTACGCACTTTAAAAAAAAGGTTCGAGAAAACCGCGTTTAAAGTTTGTAACGGACTACGCGGCAACTGCTGCATCTCGGCAGATGTTTGAGGCGGCTCGGCTTTATGCTCTATAACTTAAAAAGTTTTGCTCGGATTGACTTAAAATTTTAACACAGTATTTTTGAAATGTTTTACTACAATAACATGCAAAAAAAAAAAATCGATTTTTATCCCTTACCCCCCCCGCCCCCCTTAAACAAAATATCAAAAATAAAAATAAAATAATTTTAGAATATATTACAATAAATAATCCATTTCGCTTCGCATGTTATGTACACAATAAGATTTAACAGGTTTTTTAGTTCAACATTTTTTGAAATGGTTGTTTTTAAATGAGCCTTAGGGTCATTTGAAAAGTATGTACAAAGTCAGAGAAAAAGGTTATGTTTAGATAGTAGCATCTCTTGGAAGAACACACACCAAGTTTCAGCCAGTTCGGCCTGTTTCTTTGTGTTTGGCATTCGTTTCAATCGAGAAATTCAAGTGATTTTCCTTTTCCATCACTTCAACCCTACAGATGGCCTGGACATATCTGACATATCTATCCACGAGGGCAGTTCAATAAGTACCTGTTTTAGGAATGAAGACACCACTTTTTCAAAATATTTTTTTTCAATATAGTCCCCTTTTAGAATGACAAACTTCTTCCAACGCTTTGCACCATTTTTTCACCCCTCACAAAAATAGGATTTGACGAACTCTCCGAAATCCGCCTCGTTTGTATTAAATTTTCTCCCGCGAGCCATTTCTTCTTCTTAGGGAACAAGAAAAAGTAGCAGGGAGCCAGATCGGATGAATACGGCGAAACGGTAGCAATTCATAATGCAATTCCTGCAGGTTGGTGGCGACAACTCCGGATGAAAGTCCTGGTGCGTTATCGTGGTAAAACAGCACCTTATTTTTCGACAAATGCAGTCGTGTCTCCTTCAATTTTTAGTGAAAGCAGTCCAATAACTCACTGAATGTAGTATTGTCCAGAGATCGTGCTTCCTATTTTCTAAAAAATCCATGAGTATGCGAATGGCGCATCCCAAAAATCGTCGCCATAACCTTTCCTCCCGACGGGACTGTTTTCGCCTTCTTTGGAGGCGGTAGAAATCCGTTGTTTTGATTGTTGCTTAGTTTCTGGTGTGTTATGATGAATCCAGGTTTCATCAATGGTAACAACTCGACACAAAAATTCCTTCGGAACGTGCTTAAATTGCTCCAAACATTGCTTCGAAGTTAACAGCCGCATCCGCTTGTTGTTGCTTGTGAGCAATCGCGGCACCCATCGGGCCGACAAAAATTTTTCATCGCCTACTTATCATGTAATTAATATTTTACCATTTTTGCCATTCCGGTCGACACACCTTTGACCTCTTTTCCTTCGCGCACTTTCGTTCGTGGATCAGCGATTGACTTTTTGGACTTTTTGAATGATTTCCTCGGATACCTCGTCTGGCGGGCGTCCGGGTCGCTCTTCATCACCCACGTTTAAATTCGTTGAACCAATATCTAACTGTGGTAATTATTGCTTTTATCTCCTCGTATTTTTTCCCATCCAAAAACAAAAAGCGAATTATGGAACATAATTTGGTGGCCATAAAGTCGTTTATTTGCATTCCTTTTGCCAAAACTTTAACCTGAAAAAAAAAAAAATATGCCTGCAAATTTTTGAATGTTTCTTGACAAATAGTAAAATTATTCTTGATAAAAAGTAGGAACAAAGAGTCGGATGAAGGTGGCTGCTCTAGGGAGCCCTTAAATAAATGCCACTTCCGAACAATCCATAACAATTTTTGAGCCAAAACGAGATCCAACGGAGGAGACACTATTGAAAATCGGGAAGAATAAGTTAATAAATGAGTAACTGGGTGATATATAAGTACTTTGTCTAATGATTTTCTGAAATCGGTGTTACCAAAATCTAAAAATTCGTAATTCCTTTGACAAGTGCACTAATATTTCAGTACTGTTGACTAAAGGCGACAATTTCCAGCTGGATATTTACTGGAATATTTTTTTCCGTGTATTGTGTGTGGATAGATTTCCTTTGTTTTCGGTTTTTTACTTTTGCCTCTGTTCTCGTCGCCATAAAATCTATTGTAAACATAACACACAATCAAATGTAGGCAATTCTATGTAGGCTCGTAGTATATCATCGGGCTGTGTCCTTCGAGGACATTCTTTGATTGTGTGATTGCAATGCGGTATTTTTGAGATTTTTGAGCAACGTGTGGTAATTTTGGTTTTATGTACAAATCGTACAAGGTGTGACTGAAGGATGATTTTTGTCCTAAATTTTGATTGCTAGCATTGGAGGGCGATAAGTCAATCAAGCTATAACATAGTACTTACTTGTAATATTTTGTCTACAGCTTTATTCAAACCTTTTCTTAAACTCAACTACTTTGTGGATTTAGAAGCAAGGGTTTTTGAATTGATTGATACATGAATCAATCTAAATGAATCAATCAAATCTAATGCAGAGTTTCCTAAATTTGTGTACAGTCGTATCAGACAGATTTTCTTTGGTAGTACAAATGTCTACCTCTTTATTTTCTTCAGCTATTCTTCTTCTTTGTTGGCGCAGTTACTGTCTAAGCGATTTGTGTCAAGCTCAATGAAGTGCGCTAGTCGTTTCCTTCTCGTGCTAGGTAGGTAAGTCAAATGGGTGAAGTATCGGTCTGCCATTCTCTAAGTAGCACTAAAGCACCGTTTTTGATACCATTTTGAGGCCTGCAACGGGCAGATATCTACAGCCAGCTACAGCTGTTGATGAGGTTTAGTTTGGAGCAATGCAGTCGAAGAAAGAAGCACCCAGCGACCTCAATTGTCTAACTGCCAAATGTGGACATGTAGAGAGAAAGTGGTCAACTGTCTTCTTCTCTGAGAGGTCTAAACAGCTTCTGCAACGGCGATTTTTGCATGTCTCGTCCGGTAAACACAGCTACGAGCTTGTAAATTGATTGGTGAAGTGCCTCCAGAACTTTCTGCATCCTGCGTCTATTGTACTGGAACCATGGGATTTTCGAAAACACACGAAGAAATGGAACTCCATCTTTTCTGTACTTTCCTGAGAAGTAAGTTGCGCCATTCCTCTTTAACAACAATCAAGGAGATGCCAATGAGTGGGTAGGAGACTACTGGGACTAGTTCAGTTAACCCGTATCTGTCAAGTTCATCAGTAATTTTACTTCTTTCTACGTTTCTACGTTCTGGAACACAGCTGATAGAAATGTTACCTGTACATCCACGAGATTTGATCTTCTTCTAACAGTAGTTTCCTAGATTGGATCTGAACCAAAGTGTCGTCAGTGCCTTGATCGCAGTTTGACTATCGGAAAAAATGTTGATATCTCCCGCGCTCTTGCGTCCCCAAACATTCAGCATGCCTGCAGGATCGCAAGGACTTCTGCCTGAAAAACCCTAGCGTTATTGGGCAGGTTTAGGGAAATACATAAATTTCTCCTGCTTCGACTGCCGATTCCATCTAGGAGTCGTCAGTGTAGGCACCAGCTTCGGTGCAGATTTCCTCCCCGACCCTCAAGTTCCAGTTTGCGGATCGAGATATCCGTCCGAAGTTCAGAGAAACACGGTGTTAACTGCGCAATAATGCTACCATGTCCTTTGAAAGATCGTCTCCAGCGGCCAGCCTTCTTTAATTTGATTGCATTTGAGCAGCGATGGAAATAACGTAAAAGTCGATAGGAAGTAAATGCAAAACGACATTAAAGGCAGCAGTGGGACAGGTTCTACATCCTCCGGTAATGCCAATACAAGCAGTCCTTTGCACCCTACCCAATTTAGTGATATTCGAGCCTTTCCGAAGGGCTTCCTACCAAACCAGGCATCCATAAGTTAAAAATGGCAGAACCACTACGTTGTAGAAAAAAAAAGAAAAATTTGTGGGCATCCATTTTGTGATGAACATAGGTTTGCAGGAGTAGAAAGCTATGCTGGCCTTCTTCACCTGATTTTCAAGCTTCTAATGGAGCTTCTAATGGAGTTTGGAGTCAAGTATCAAGGAGTCAAGTATCATCCCAGATACTCAACTTACGATGAAGGCGAGAGAACGTGGTTATTTAACCTGGGAAGTCTAAAGTGCTAAATGATGACAATTAAAAACGCCAAATCAAGCCAAGTTTTGATCCACTCCGCCTTTCCATACAGAGGAGACTTTTCTTCGACTTGGCCTAGCCAGTGAACCTCCTAGATTTTTGTCGATTTACACAGCTAGCTAAAGTTAAACTAAACTTTTACAGCTACTCGTTCTCTCATCTGGAATATTCACCTTCACCTATGAATAAGGAATTATAAAATTTAAGCGGAATCGTTAGTTTGCCTCCGCTGTCGACTCTCGTCTCTAAAAATCTAAACAATGTAGAGGAAATCGTTCCAATGATAGATTTTTCCATCATCACTTTTTGCAGAACAGAACACATGGAGCTAATTTGAACTGAAACTCAGATTAAACACTGTACTGTTTAGAGCTCCATTTTAATTATAGGTACAAGATAATGGGCTCCTTCTCCTATTTATGGTGTGCGTCTTGATGTTGTTCCACAAATAGTGGAACCTACAATTTTAAGCTGACCTCGAACAGCAAATGTTTTTTTATGAAGAGATTCTTCATTGTCATTACCTGCCGAGGGGCAACCGCTATTAGAAAAAAATTTTTTACAACATTTGATGTTCATGCACGAAGATTGGAACCTCTGCACTTCCGAATGATAGGCACGCACCAAGCCATTCGGCTACTAATAGCGCCTTTATAATCTTGTCTCTATTACTTTTGACACTATCCGAAAGCATTTTCTGTAGATAGATGACTTAAAATTATCAAATGAAGCAGAGAAGAACATGTAATCCCATAGTCTCTTTAGGTGATGAGGAGGGATTGGTATATCATTCTGCTGAGTACCTTTGCTCATCAGCTATACAACTTTAATTCCTCTGTCTTCCTCGGTAAAAGTGGGTTTCCCAGACCGTGTCGTCCTGAGTCTTTTGTAGGGATTATAATGCTAATCTAATGTTCCCCGAGATCTAGATTTAAGTTCACTTCCGACTATGATTGAACATCTTTCATACGAACTTTCTAAATATTTTATGCCATGAGAAGCTGCTAAAAATCACACACTCCTCTCTCTCTCTTTTCAGCTAAAACACCATCGTTCGACAAAGATCGCGATTACATCGGTTTTGCAACGCTGCCCGAGCAAGTGCACAGGAAGTCGGTGAAACGTGGTTTCGACTTTACGCTCATGGTGGTCGGTGAGTCTGGACTGGGCAAGTCAACACTAATCAATAGCCTCTTTCTGGGTGATCTATACAAGAATCGATTTATACCAAATGTCGAAGAGCGACTCGAGAAGACGACGCGCATTGAAAAGAAAACTATGGATATAGAAGAGCGAGGCGTGCGTCTGCGATTGACTGTAGTGGATACACCAGGTTTCGGTGATGGCATCAACTGTGAGGATAGTTGGCGCGTGTGTACCGCATACATCGATGAACAGGTGAGCGCACTGACGAGACATAAAACTGAAGGAAATATTAATTACTTCTCTATTACTTTTTCAGTTTCGCCAATATTTTACAGACGAGAGCGGACTGAATCGACGCAACATACAGGATAATCGTGTGCATTGTTGTTTGTATTTCGTGCCGCCATGGGGTCACAGGTGAGTGGTCACAGGTGTTGCTTTTTTTCTTCATTTACTTAATTGCTCAATTTTTCGCCTTTGCAGTCTACGTCAAATGGATCTGGATCTAATTAGGCGGCTGCATCGCAAAGTCAATATAGTGCTGGTCATCGCCAAAGCGGATTGTCTGACCAAAAATGAGGTGCGTAAGCTCAAAGAACGTATACTGCAAGATTTGGAAGATAACAAGATACAGTTATATCAATTTCCCGAATGTGATTCGGATGAAGATGATGATTTCAAACAACAAGATCGCGATCTAAAGGCCTCGATACCATTTGCGGTCGTCGGCAGCAATACGATACTGGAGGTGGCGGGCAAGAAGGTGCGCGGACGTCAATACCCATGGGGTGTGGTTGATGTCGAAGATCCCGAACATAGCGATTTCAATAAGTTACGCACCTTCCTCATTTCCACACACATGCAAGATCTGAAGGACACCACACAGGATGTACACTATGAGAATTTCCGAGCACAATGCATCTCACAGATATCGCAACATGCGCTACGGGAGCGAGGCAAATTGAAGCGGGACTCAATCAGTTCGGTAAATGGCTTCGATGCGGCCATTTCGGAGACCGACCGATTGTTGTTGCAGAAGGATGAAGAGATACGACGCATGCAGGATATGCTAACACAAATGCAAGAGAAGCTCAAGCAGACACATTTGATGGAGATGAAGAAGAATGATAGTGTTATCGATGTTTAAGAGCGGAGAGTGGGTGTGAAATATTAAATTATTAAAATACATGGAAAGTGCACTAAGCCAGTGTGAGTGAAGATTTAATGCATGCAAAAGAGTTCGCAGCATAAAATACTTAGAGTGACACGAAGAAATTACCCCACAATTTTGCGCACAACATTGGACAACATTTAGTATTTATTGGGAAATTAGTCCCGTGGAGCTGATGGAAAGCACACATACGCCCACACAAATCTACATGCTAATATGAAAATATTCTTACAGGAAGTGAATTGATTACCAAATGTTGAGTTTTTAGTGAATTTGAAAGCTAGTCGCTATCAAGCAACTGCAGAATTGTTTACACCGTTACCAAGTGAGGTGTCAAGTGGTCTCTTTAAACTAGATTTGGACCACTTTCAACGAAATATCTCTGGTTCCTCCACTAGTAGGAGTAGTAGGCAATTTTCTAGTACAGAATTCATAGTTTCCCCAGCACAAAGAATTTTTCCCATGGTAGAGTTATTCACACACACACATACCAGTGCATACCAAAAACGCAAAAAAACGAACAAAAAAGAAACCATATATAAAATTACACGAAAAATAACGATCAGCTGAAGAAACAAAATTTCGATTTGAAGAATTTTGGGTACTTCAAAATGCAGACAAACACATTCTAGGCCCACCATTTTAAAAATAAAATACTTTACGTGAAACGAAAAACCTGGTGTTCGATAGCGGTTTATAAAAGTGTTAAATAGCCACTTACTAATCGATTGCATATTAGAAGCGATCATTTAAAAGTATTTTCGAAAATTATTCAAAATGCTATAATTAAAGATTTTTACATAAAAACAGTTCAAATTAAATAACGAAGTTGAGCAGTACACACATCCACACATGCATACAAACAGTTTGTGTAATAATTATGCCTCGAAAGAGGATTAGGCGATGAATCGATTATGGCTGCTTAGAAAAATTATCAAATTTGAAATTAAAACAAAAAACAAAAACGTTTGAGTTTGGTGTGTTTGGACTCCTTTACTTGGGTTAGGTTAGGTTAGGTTATGGGGGTAGTTGGTCTGCACGACCAACTCACTTAGACCTTACAGGTCCCTTGTGATACCACTGTGATGTACGGGAACCTCATTTACCTTTTACCTTTTTCATTTACCATTTTGTGGCTCTTATGAAACGTAGAATTGATCCCAACCCTACGCCGGACCAGAGAGCTCTGTAAGAGAATTAAAAAGTATTTACCTAGACAGCCTGCTCTGATTTTAGCTAGGGCTGGACAATTGCAAATGAAGTGCTCAACTATTTCTTCCTCTTCCTCATCTCTGCAACTTCTGCAATATTTATGGGAGAAAACTCCTAGTGTCAAGGAATACCTGCCAAATAGCCAATGACCGGTTAAACAAGCCACGACCTTTGAGATATCATCTCTGGAGAGACTAAGCAATTCCTTTGTCTTTTTCTTGTTTATTTGCGGCAATAGTAGCCTAGCTGTTACACATGTATCTTCATCTCTCCATGACTTATTAGACTCTTGGGTAATGCGGTTTTTTATTATTAGTTTACTCGTGGCCATGGGTATTCCAATGGTACTAATATCATAAATGTAGCTTGGAACCATCTGTATAAAAATTTAATTCCCCCCTTCTCCATGGCCTTGGTGTCTGCCACTCCCTTCTTGACGGTATACTCGTCTTGAAAAGCTTTTCAAAGGATAAGACTAACTCGTTTAATTTTGGGAGATTAAAGTCTGGTATCTTAGTTTTCTTAGTGAATAGCATCAGTTCTGTTTTGTTCGGGTTTCCTCTTGAACCACAGTCTGTGGCCAAATTTCTGAGTTATCCCAAAGCTCTTTCCATAATCTCGTGATTATTGTATTATATTGATATTGTAGTGTTTGTAATCTTTTCTCTAAGATATGTGAAACCAAATTGGTGATTTGGTTCGAGTCTCGGTGAAACACCAGAATTAAGAAAAACATTTTTCTAATAGCGGTCGCCCCTCGGCAGGCAATGGCAAACCTCCGAGTGTAATTCTCCCATGAAAAATCTCCTCATAAAAATATCTGCCGTTCCGAGTCGGCTTGAAACTCTAGGTGCCTTCATTTGCGGAAGAACATCAAGACACACGCCTCAAATAGGAGGAGGAGCTCGCCTAAACACCAAAAATATATTTTTTAAGAATTTATTAACAGAATGTTAGGGCAATCTTTTAAGTTTATTTGAAATAAAAATTTTACAGAAAAATTTTAATTTATTTTTTGTAATTTTAAGTGACATTTTTTATTAAAAATTATTTACTATTAACTTTTTCCTACTTTTAAAATTTTCTGCTTTTCTTATTTATTATTTTTTCCATATACAATTTTATCAAAGACCAAATAAGTTGCAAAAATAAAATAAAGTTTTAAAAGTGAGTAAAATAAAATTTTAAAAGTATTTTTTTTATTTTAATTACATTTTTTAGTTTTAATCTTATTTTTTAATTTTATTTATTTACTTTTCTAATATTGTCCCTTTCTTATTTATAATTTTTTCTGTTCTATTTGCTGGTAAAATTTTTTAAAAGGCCAAAAAATTTGCAAAACTGAGTCTTGAGTACTCTTTTGAAGTTTTATTTCTTTTTTTTTCTTAATTCAAGTTTTTTAATGCAATGAATTGTAAAAATAATTTTTTATTTTAATACAGTATTTTTTTAATAAATTTTTTATTTTTGTGTTCCAAATTTCTTGAATTATTGGTCACATTCCAGCAATAAAATTGCGGATAGTTAAGAATTTACTTTTCAAAAACTAACATATCGCTAATTTTTGTTAAATATTTTTTTTTTGTGATTTTCAAAGTGCTAAATTTAAAGTTTAGTCTCATTGAAAGAGTATAATTTATTTCAAATTACACTTTTTATATATTTGGAAGGCTGTTTTTGCTAAAATCAAGTTTTTTCACTGTGAAAAACTGCACACTTTCCTATTAAATCTGTTTATTGATAGTTTTGAAATTAATTTAGAGACATCTCTAATGAAATCTTAATTCAAAAATTTGATAACTACTGAAATACTTTTTTATTCAATTAAATTTTATTAAATAATTTTCTTTTTAAAATTTTCAGTAGCGAATTCTTAAAATTTTTAATTTCAAACTCTGATTTTCTTCACTTTGTTAGAGTAAATGACAAAATTCCGGAATTATGGTTTTGCAAATGTAGTAAATTTTGAAAATATGCTCGTGCGTACTTTCTCTTAACTCTATTTTTCTCGCCATAATCGATCACCGCCGCACTCTGCTAGGAAATTTTTCTAATAAACGAAAACATCTCAACATGCATACAATCCAAAACGAAATTAAAAATACTTGACTGCATATATATGTTCTACATATATATATACATATATATAATATGATATATATAGTCAAATCATTTCATTACCAAATTAAAATAAAGAAAAACGAAAAATTTTCGAAAATTGTACGAAAAATTGAAGAAAAATCATACCAAAGCAGTGAGCGTATCAGCATTAAATGTGTTTTTGTTTACAATTGACAAAAAAAAATGCAGAAAAAACAGCTAAAACATAAATCATAATATGCCGCACAGAAGCGAGGAAAACTTATTTAAAAGAAACAAAAAATTAATCATATAAAATACAAAATATGAATTTAAATCTAATTAAAAATAAATGCAATTAATTTTAAAGGAATTTTTTATAAATCGTCGCCCGCTTATAGTTCAATTAAATCTTGTATTTATATTGTATTTTTTGCATAAGTTTTCTATGCAACGACGCCAAATGCGTTTACTTTATGCGAAACTCTACTTATAAATGTGTGTGTGTAACTACTCAACTACATACACACAAATTCAAACACAACTACGAAATGGCTATACTTTTGTATTATATTTTAATAATTTAAGCTATAACGAACTAAAATATACTCACACACACACACAAACACACACATTCAAACCGATATCAAGAACAGTAAATTGCATTGAATTCGCTTCGGTTCATTGCGGTGAATTGGCAATTTGAAGCTTAACTAATTAACGACTCTCACTCAACAGTCCTACATACATACAAACACGACTCTCTCTCCTGTCTCATTGACAAACAAACTCTTGTATGCTAAGTTTGAATTGCGTTATAGGTGACTTTGTTGTTTGCTGATAGTTCCATGTTATGCAGAGAAAGCACCAAAATTTGGTGTCAAATTTTCCTTGGTTAAATAAATGAAGTTTATATATACAGACATATATATTTTTGAAAAGAAAACCGAATACACACATAGGTAAACACAGACAACATACAATTACATTTATGTATGTATGAGTTATTATATATTTTTATTATTGTATTATGGCATTTTATGATTATCCTATTTGTGTAAGAGCGATACGATTTAATTAGTATTTTAGAATTTTAAGATTGAAAGCTCATAATAAATTATTAACTGATGACATACGAAAAATAATTACTGCATTGTTTGTGTTTTTTCTTGATTGAGGTTGCATATCGGTAGATAATCGATGGAGTTTTTTATCTAAAAAATTATTAAAATCTCTAATATTTTATCTCCGACAAATTGACGTCGCTCCCTTCACAATACAAAACAAACAAAAGTGGGAGAAATTACATGTTTGCGAAAATTCAGTGAATGGCTTGGAAATATAGTGATTAGTGAGATTAAAACTAAACAAAATAATGCAAACAAAGCACCGCGTGTTAAATTGTTAAAGCACAAATTAATATAAAGCCTCCAAATGCAGTTTTTTGCGTTTTTATGCGGAAGACACCGAGGCAAGGAAGTGTGGCGCGTCAGCGAACCGTTCTCCTTGTTTATTGATGGACTCTTACGCCACGGCGAATTCGGAGGGCGCAATCTGTGTCTCTGCACCTCTTCTATTCGCCATTTCCCCGCTCGCCATTTCCATACTCGATTGACTTGACGAAAAATTTGCATGCGAAAGTAGCAACAAAGTTATTGAATAACATACGCCGCTATAGCACTGCCTTACCAGCACATGCAATTTAAGGCAGCTCTCTTCCCGCATTGCCGACATATTTTCATTTGTACCAGTTGCTTCATCTATTCGCCACTTGCTAAGTCTTGGCGAAAAAAGAGGCTTCTATCATTCTCCAGTAAAAAAGTTATTTCTCCGATTTTCCAAATTAACCTACAATTTCGACATTTCAACCTTCGAAGTTCGGAATAGGGGCTTAGAAATTTATTTAAGGGATCCCGGTGGTCTAGGGCTCGAAAATTTAGGGTATTATTTTTAGTTTTAATAATTTAAAAAATGGCGCTTAAGTTGACCCTGCCGAAAAATTGGACCTGGACGGTATTGTCCATTTTGGCTCTTATCTGAAATACAACAACCAAAAAACTTATTAATCAGTATGATTGTAGCTATTAGATTAAAAAAAAAATTGACAAAATGGCGCGGTTTTGAATTTGACACTCTAAAAATCGGGGATTTTTTTCAGTTTTTTAATAATAAAGTAAAATACGAAATAATTGACATAACAATATGATTTTAGTACGAACGATAGCCATTGATGTTGTGAACAACATATTAAAATTTCACACAATTCGGTTGAATAGTTTGTTTTAACAACACCAGGTCGAAAAAAGTCGTTTCGAGATAAATCAGTTTGAAGTTTGAGGTACAGGAGCGCACGGACCGCTGACTACATAGTTAATGGGCTGTAGAAGCTACAATATTGGGAATTTCAGCATGGAAATTTCACGGTATATTCTTAAGATAGTATATCTTTAAAATATCGAAAAATAAAAAAAATGTTTTTTTGAAATTTCTAGACCACCGGGTCCCCTTAAAATTAGTGTACGTAAATAACTAAAAAAAAAAAAATATGGTCATGATCCGCTTTTTCCATCTATTTAAATAGGATACCACTTTTTTCACACACAATTTTATTACAGGTGCTATTAGGGATCGAAGATCAGATCCACGAAAAATTAAAAGTGTTATATTTTAAAAAAATGTTGACTGATTTTTAAGAAATCCGATTGGTGTTGTTGTAAAGGTGTATAAATATATTCATAATTATAAAAAATTTAAATTTGAAATTTAAAACTTATAAAAAAAAATTTACAAAAATTAATTAGTAATACTATTGAGCTTTTTATTACTTTTTTACTTATGACTCAATCTTAAAAAAAGTTGGTTTGATACCCAGCCGAGTGCTGTGCAGTGCAATCGCAGAAAGAATGCTGGTCGATGCACACGCGCATAATAAAGCTATTCCTTTGCTCTTACTTAAGGCCACATAGCGGTTCGGGTTTTTTTGAATCGCTGATCACGTCGCATATTTTATAGTGAATTGGAAACTGAAAAAATACCTGTTTTGCCATTTCCACATTAATTTTCGCAAATTTGTGAAGTGATGTGACATTCGTTCCACCGCATTCGTAATCGAAACGAAAACTGCCATAAGAATCACCATCATGTGCACAGGTCGGAATGGAGCATTTTACAGCACCACTAATTTTTTAGTGGTAGTTAAAATAAGGGTTTCATTACCACTAAATCTCCAGTTGTTCAATGTTTTAACTATCCGCTTATTGCATTAATTATATAGTAGAGAATGCCTAACCCTGGTACTGGTTTACAAATTTTGTCTAGCAATGGTGAAAAGCATTCACGTACCGTTATCTTTTTCCTTCCTTTTTATTGTTAACGTTTCGATTTCGATTCGGAATTTGCGAAAGTAGTTTAGTAGCGGAGACACCAACCAAGTGGAAGACTGCCGATAATGCAGGTCTCCCATGTGGAGAACGTAGCATGGTTTTAGGCTTACGTGGAGAATACTGCAGTTCAATATAGTTTCGCAGAGAAAAAATAAAGCTATGATACACACACACATTCATATATTAAGAAATTGAGGAAATTCTTTGCTTTACCTAACCGGAAATGAATGCTCTGTGGGTGATTTATAAATTTTGCCTATGCGACTTATTCGAATTCGATTTCGACTTTACTTTGAATCGCTTTGAAGCAAAATACTTCATAAACTTTTTTTTTCTAATTAAATAATTAAAAATAGCTAAGAGGTGCTAAAATAGGGTGCTAAATTTTTTTTCTTTCGTGTTCGTTACAGAAGATAAATGGAAGGTGTATAGGTATTATTGATTTTATTTGTACCGGTAAGGGCTACTGAGTGAAAACAATACATTTTTTATGAAATTTGTTGAGTTTTCAACCACATAATTTTAAGGTAGTGGTACAGAATAGCAAAATCTTTACTTTTAATGACCTCAAAATAAAATATTTTTTGGAGAATTTCTATTGAGATAAAGGCCTCTTTTAAATTGCATTGGCGGTTATTTTCGAACCAGTATCGAAAGGTGTTACTACATTTTGGTTTTAAAATGATTTTTCTCTCGTTCAACCACGACCTTAGATCAGATCAAATTATAAATCTAGGTTTCACAAAGAGCCATTTTATGAAAATTAGACTGATGATCTTTTTCAAGCCATGTACATATGTACGTATATATGTATGTATGTCTGTTCGGACCTTTATAAGACAATAGAAGGCGAAGCTCCTTGTCCTATTTGTGGCGTGCGTGTTGATGTTGTTCAACAAATGAAGGGACCTACAGTTTTAAGCCGACTCCGAACGGCAGATATTTTTTTATGAGGCACTTTTTCATGGCAGAAATACACTCGGAGGTTTGCCATTGCCGAAAGTGACTGAATAAGCCGCACGAATAACGAAGCTAACGCGGTCTCCACCCCACTCATACGCTCAGCGTTTAGGAAGAAACTTTAAATTGAGAACCTAATTATGCCATCAAATAGACCTGCACATGCGTCAGGCGAATGAAATTTAAATCGGCACACCTAAAAATTTTAATTTCGTTTATTCTTCATTTTTTCATTTGAAACCACACATTGAAAATCGGGTAAAGAAGGACAACAACATCCAATGTTTTTTACGTGAGTACCTGCTGGCGACAGCTCTAACCCACGGTACCCAAAGGCACACGGATCAAAATCAATTATCAATGATCAGGACCCAAACCAAAAGGTAAAGAAGGACAGTGGAGCTTTCTGCTCCTGCAAATCTATGTTCGCCAAGAAATGTGAAATCAAACCACAGGTCTTTCTTTGGATGTGCAACGCAGTGGTTCTGCCAATTACAACGTATGGGTTCCTGGTTTCATGGGCAGTTCTTAAGAAGGGCTATAATATCACTAAATTGGATAGGGTGCAAAGAACTGTTTGTATTGGCATCACCGGAACATGCAAAACTTGTCCCAGTGCTGCCCTGAATGTTGTTTTGCACTTACTTCCCATTGATTTTTACGTTATCGCTGCTTAAAGAGCAATCAAACTAATGGAGGTTGGCCTCTCAAGGCAACCACTCAAGGGGCATGACAGCATTTTTGGGCAGTTAATACCGTATTTCTTAGAACTTCATATGGAATCTGCTCACTGGAGTTTGAGGATCGTGCCAGCGCAATTTTTCCATGTAGCAATGAGGATTCCAGGATTGGAATGAGGGCAAAATCTGTCCCAATGATGGTACCTCTGTCTTCACTGACGACTCCAAGATGTAATCGAGAATCGGAAATTGGAAGTCGAAGCAGGAGCAATTTATCTATTTCCTTAAAACTGTCGAAAACTGCTAGTGATTTTTAGGCAGAAGTCTTTCGGATCCTGCTGGCATGCAAAATGCTTAGGGAACGTGTGAGCGAGGTAGATATTAATTTTTTTCCGATAGTCACGCTGCGATCAAGGCATTGACAACGCTTTGGTTCAGATCCAAACTGGTCAACTACTGTATGGAGGGGAGATCGAATCTCTTGGTTGTGCAGGTAACATATCTCTAATCTGGGTTCCAGGACATAGGAACATAGAGGGAAATGAAATTGTTAATAAGCTTGCCAGGAAAGGGACTGAGTTGGTCTCAGAGATCTCTTACCCGGCTATCGGCATCCCCCTGACTGTTGTTAAAGGGGAATTGCCCAACTTATTACTAAGGAAAGCGCAGAAAAGCGAGATCCATTTCTTCGTGTGTTATTTCCAAAACCCTTTGGCTCCAGCACAAAAGACGGGTGACTCAAAACGTTCTAGGGGACTTCACGGCATTCAATTTCTAAAATTGGACAATCGGTATTCACGTATGAAAGTTGGGTTTAACATTTAATCCTCATTGTAGAAGCTGTGGAGACCTCTCAGAGAAGGAGACGGTTGAGCACTTTCTCTGTAAATGTTCGGGTTTGGCAACTATACGACTAAGGTCACTGGGCGCTCCTTTCTTCGACAGCCTGGGGCAGTGCGCCAACCTAAATCCCATCAACCTTCTCCATTACATCAACAGCTCTGGTTGGTTGTAGATATCTGCCCATTGGAGGTCTCAAAATGGTATCAAATCGACGCTTTGGCGCTACTTGAAGAGTGCCAGACTGATACGTCAACCATTTCACCTACCTGTTCTTCATTTTGTTTTCAACCCAATTATAAGATCTGGGAGTTTTTGATGGGCACTTTTCATCCTAAAATGAGGAAAATTTTTTCCTGCCTTCTGGCAAATTCATTAATTTTGTAGATAAATATTTTTGTACTACGGAGTCGAACGCAGTTCGCATTTCTCAATGAATCTGCCGAAAGAAAATTTTGGTTTCTTGTATTCTTTGTGGAGCTATATTACGCTACTCAAGTCATAGCCCAAAAAATTTGAAATTTGATAAAAAAACGTCTTAACTTTGGAATCCAAGCAAATTTGATACATTTTTCTAATGGGATTGTGTAATAGGTGCAGCTGCAAAATTTCTAAATGACACGAAGAAATTAACCATAGTAATTTCTGTATACTTAACTAAAAAAATGTATTTGAATTATGCCGTTCTTCCAACAAATGAGCAACGTGCATTTCTTATGTCTCATACTTCTTATTTATATAATTTTATTATTCCTGCACACACGCCCTATGCTCCACAAGGAGTTCAAGGAAAACGTATACATAAATATTTTTCGTAAAAAAATTGAAATGTAAAAATTAATATAAACACCAACCGCCCCACTCTCGTAACCATTTTATAGTCTTAGTTTTTTTGTTTTATTAATTCTCACTTAATTGTTATAAAGCTCAAAAGATTTCGGTAATTCATATAACCGTTATCAGTTGCAACACATCGCTATGCTCAAATAATAAATAATAAAGCAAAAATAACTCCTTCCTTCATTTAGCACGGCTTTCTTGTTGTCTTGTCTTTTCGGGCGAACACACCTGCAATGCCGCTAAGCGAAGGCGACCAACGGCTGCGACACTGAGGAATGCCAGTGGCGTGTGCTTGTTGGTTAATATGTGTGCGTGTAGGCAATATTTGGCGTTATTTGCTGAGTTGCCACTGCGGTAGACTTCTAGCAAAATAGTGAAACATTTTAATCTTCCAATTTCCCTAATCGGTGGGTTAGGATATCGATGGGTTCTACTGTCGATATGAAATCGAGAAAGGCTTTCGGCTGCTAATGGCAAACCTCCAAGTCAGCATAAAACAGACACGCAACAAAATTTCGGCTTTGGGGTCTTACTGTAAGTTTTTGATGTTGCTGAAACCGGTTCCGAGGTTGGCTTAAGGTGTTGCATGCCTCTAGAATTTTCAAAAAAATGATTTTTTTTTCGATAGTTTTCATGCGGAAATTCTGAATATTATAGCTTCTACAGCCCACTAACTAGGTAACGAGCTCTCCTGTACCTCAAACTTTAAACTCGTTTTTCTCGAAGCTACTTTTTCCGGCACGGTCTGCATGATACCTCATACAGCTTTTAATATGTTTTGATGCTATTGTTTTTTAAATATTCGAAAGTGTTTTCTCTATAGTCCGTTGAGCCGGATTTTTGATATTTTTATTACAATATTTTATAAACATAATTAAAATGTGACATTTACGACGTAAAACGCATATTTTTTTTAAAATGCAAACGTTTTCGAAATTCAAAAATCCCGTTCGACAGACTATAACTACAACACTATTTTACAAGAGTTTTACTTTTTACAGATCCATCAACATTTCAAAGAGAAATGATGCAGACCGTGGAGAAACTTTTTTTTCATTGTACTTTGGGTCACGTGATTTTATTATATACAGGGTGCGTCATTTTTTATGTCGATATGTAAGCGTTGAATTACTTTGTCATCGACCAACCGATCGACTTCAACATACATGTTTTCGATACGTCAATTCAGCACAATTTGAACCATGGATCGCTTAACACCGAAGCTACGCGCTGAAATAGTGACGCTATGCATCGAAAATAATCCTTCTATTGCTCAAACTCAAAGCGCATATAGCAAAAAGTATCGCGGCAAACAGGCACCGTCTTACAATACTAATCGTCGTTTGGTGTCGAAGCACGGGGCAATAGGAGATCGGTAACATGTCGTTCCTCAACGACCAAGACGTTCCAATAAACTTGTTGAAGCAGTGAGGGAAAGCGTTGCCCAGGAGCGGCCCATTTTAAAGGATGATTTAAATTTGTTTCCGTATTAAGTGCAATTGACACAAAGAATATTGCCGACATACCATTCATGTCGCTTGGAATACGGCCAAACAGTCGCTCGAATGTTTGACACTGAACCCAATTTTTGGAAGCAAATTTCAATGACTGACGAGGCACATTTTAACCTCTTGGCAGTGTGAATAAACGAAATTACCACATTTGGGGAACTGAGAATCCACACGAGATCCATGAAACGCCATTGCATGACCGGAAAGTAAATGTTTGGGCCTGCATTTGCGCCAAAACCATCATTGGGCCATATTTTTACCCAGAAAACGAAACTGTCGATGGAAACCGATATCGATGAATGTTGGCTCATTATGTCTGCCCGCAAATGCATGAGAAAGGCTTAGACGGTTACTGGTTTCAAAAAGACGGTGCGCCATGCGCCACTGCGAATGCAACAATTGAATTTCTGCAACGAAAATTCCCGGGACGTCCAGTGTCATAAAGAAGCGAAATCGACTGGCCCCTCATATCACCTGACTAAACCGCCCCCGGACTTCTTTTTGTGGGGTTATCTGAAAAGTAAGATTTACGCCAACCAGCCGCAGACTATTGACCAGCTTAGGGCAAACATTCGAGCCGAAATCGACGCTATAAAACCCGAAATGCTTGACAAGGTGATGACAAACGCGGAAAAAAGATCGCAGTTTGTGATTGCTAATAAAGATGGCCAGTTGATTGGTATTATATTCAAAAAATAGTTTTAATAAATTGTAAATAGCCAAACCAAATAAAAATACCTCACTTATATCAATCAGTTGTTTTTTTTTCAAACTTATTCAATGTTTTCATACCGACATAAAAGATGGCGCACCCTGTAGTAATTTCTGTAAAGAAAAATGAAAATATATTTTTTTTATAAAGTTTAAGTACAAATAAACCATGGATAACATTTTTTACATTTATTTCTTTTGTTATCCCTTCTAAAAACAGTTTTTCTTTTAGCGCATTTTTTACGCTGCTGGACGTATGTAAACCCTTAATCTAAGCACGTCTGGGTTTGCTCATAATCACAACGAAAGCCATTAAAACCGTCACACCCGATAAACTTGAAGCTCGGTAAGCCATCGACTCTTCAACTAAATTCACAACTACTAACTCTATCACCTTCTGACTGAGACTATACAAAATTAAACTGACATAACATCACAGTCTCATAAAACTAAATATCTTTTCCCGTATGCCTGAATTCAGAGTTCCTCGTAGTGACTGGTGGTAACAGATCAAATTCGTGAAGCGGCTGAGTTGCTAAACCATGGATTTGTCACTGTCATTGCAGTTACGCGCTGGAATCGTTTTACGATGCAGGGGCTCAGAATCTCAGTATTGGCGGCTAGTGAGAGTGGGAAAGCTGACCATACTTAACACCATAAAAACCGGAGCTCAACATTGACTAATCGCAGGGACGATGTACAAAAAAGCATAGCAATCTTCACAGATTAAAATTGTGAAGCCGTCGGAAAAGGGAGGAAAAAAATATAACATTAGATTTTCCTTTCCTGGAAACCAGTGACTCTACTGGGCCTTGAGAGACCCATTTAGGCATCTACCCTTACAATTTTCGTCAAGCTAAGATTGTAAGAAATTTTATTTATCTAGGGACCAACATTAACACCGATAACAATGTTATCCTAGACATCCAATGGAGAATCTCTCTTGCCTACAAGTGCTATCATGAACTAAGTAGGCAATTAAATAGTAAAGTCCTCCTTCGACGAATTAAACTAACACTTTATAAGTTTATCCTCATGCCCGTCCTAACGTATGGCGCAGAAGCGTGGACGATGACAATATCCGCTGAGGCGTCCCTTGGAGTGTTTGAGAGAAAGATTCTGTGGAAGATAACACTGTGCGACAGTGAAAATATACTTTTATAGAGACCTAGCACAACTTGTAGGTATAGTAAAACTAAGAAACATGGTATAGGAGAAATTTCCAATACACCCCCAAAATCTCATTTTATGGCCATAAAACCGATTTTCAGTAGGTTGATGTGAACAATCACTCCTAACATCGCCAATTTCCATCCGATTTCGAATTTGTTTTTTTAGTTCGAAAGAACAAAAACAAGCCTTTTTGACAGTGTGTTGACAATTTTTCTGAAATGACAACTGACGAGACTGTAGACGGAAGTATTCGGATTTTTTTTTATTTTTTTATATTTTTTCAACTTTGACATAATTTTTACGATATTATCCGATATTGAGGATTTTTTTTAGTACACTGCTGTTATAGTAAATTTAATTTTGCGTCGAATGAGCTATATTTGACTGTATTTGAATTAAAATTAATAGAGTTGTGTGGGTTTTAAGATTTTTTCTTTTTTTTTACTACAAGATTTGGTATGCGTTTCGAAGCATGAAAATGATAACAAGTGTCATTATAAACACATAATATTTCTTGGAGTATTGTGCAGTGCAGCACTGTACGGTATGGTACGGTACGGTACGGTGCAGTACACAACGGAACTGGTTCCAAACTTAAAAATGCATTGGAAACGGCCCTTTGGAGTTTAGTATGGTACGGTACATTTGTCATTCTCTTCATTAGTTTTGAATACTTCTGTGTAAGAAATTCGATCATCATCATTCATCTTAAGTCGTCATCAACTAAATTCCATTGTTTAAATCGAGAAGCGAGCGTTTCAGATTGTCTTCCCGATAGAAGTAAATCACGAGAAAAATCCTGAAAATCTGAATTTTATACAATGTGTCGTTCTGAAGACTCAGAACCAGACGGAAAGTACTCTTCATCATCAGGTTTATTGTTATCAGTTTGATCATTATCAGCAATGAGTTGAACTTCCTTCAGTTCATGACTTGCAGTTGAGTCAATCATATCGTCCAAGACTACGGGGTTCTTAACAGTTGCAACATCAGCATACTTTATGTGCTTTCGAGTTTTATAATGATGACCGTTTACGTCCGTTTTACAAAAATAACAATCATCTGGTTTATGATAAGGCTGATGATGCCACATCATCGGAGAATATTGAGAAATTCGACTTTTCTGGCAACGTTTTGATTTATATCTCTTGAATTTCAATGAAACAAACAATAAAACTTTGACGTTTTAATAAAGTTAAAATATAATAACAAACTTCTTTTGTTAATCGGTGTACAGTGAGAACTTTGGTACACTTGGGAGCTTTTTCATATTTCTATTGAAAAAAAAAAGTGCTATAATATGTCAGATATTTTCGTAAGTTCTAACCAGTTCTGTTGTATGCAGTACAGTGTACTCTTATGCATACATATACACTCCAGTAAATATTACGTATCTATAATAACGCATCAAAACACGTCCTTATTCCCATTTAGCGTAAGCTATACCTACATACCAAATTAGTAAAAAAAAAAAAAAAATTAAAACTCACACAACTCTTTTAATTTTAATTCAATTACAATCAAATATAGCTCATTCGACGCAAAATTAAATTTGCTATAACAGTAGGGTACTAAAAAAAATCCTCAATATCGGCTAATATCGGAAAAATTATGTCAAAGTTGAAAAAATAGAGAAAAAATAAAAAAAATCCAAATACTTCCGTCTACAGTCTCGTCAGTTGTCATTTCAGAAAAATTGTCAACACACTGTCAAAAAGGCTTGTTTTTGTTCTTTCGAACTAAAAAAACAAATTCGAAATCGGATGGAAATTGGCGAAGTTAGGAGTGATTGTTCACATCAACCTACTGAAAATCGGTTTTATGGCCATAAAATGAGATTTTGGGGGTGTATTGGAAATTTCTCCTATACCATGTTTCTTAGTTTTACTATACCTACAAGTTGTGCTAGGTCTCCATAAAAGTATATTTAAATTTTTTTTTTTTGTCGCACCGTGTAATTGGACCTTTGCGCGTTGGCAACATCGAATATCGCAGGCGATGAATTAATGAGCTGTATGAGCTTTACGGCGACATAGACATAGCGCAGGGAATAACGATGCAGCGGCTTCATTGGCTGGTTTATGTCGTCCGAAGTAAACTTGGCAGAGAAATACGCTATAATTTTTATAGGCTTGGGGTTTTCGATATTTATTTTCATATGCGATGTCATTTCATATGTTGGTCTGCAGCCATTGCCCAGACGAATTTTCTTCAACACATAAGACATAAGAATTTTTTTATACAACAAGAATATTTAGCGTCGCTTTTTGTCGTGCTGCGGATTGTTTCAGGCGCACTAACTTCGTTCCCTCTGTGTTGGTGATGCGGATGTGCTTGATGCTCGGTATAATTGAGGATGATGCGATGGTGCCTGTAATAATAAAGGTAGAACTATCAGTTCTTCCCGAGGTGAACTGAACTAGTCGCGATAATAGATTGGCATGACCATACGATTTTTCCCTCCAGCGCCCGCTTCATCTAAGCTAAATGCACTCATGGTAGCAATTTTTTTGATATGGATATCCACCGGAGCAACATGTGTCAGTGTCTTAAGTACCTTCCTAGGACATGAACTATTGGGTTGGGGAATAAGTTGATAACGTTTTTATATTTTCTTTATTATTATTTTACAACGATTTGTTTGCTGTTTGGCAAGGGGTAAGTATTCATTCGATGGAACTGTTTCTGCTCTACAAACTTATTGTATTTTTGAATTATTTAATTTCTTATAAGTTTTGAGATTCAGAAATGGAATACCCAGGAGGCAAAAGTCAACATTTTCGACACCTGCTCTTCTTTGCTTTTCATCAAGGTCACAGCCCGGGACATTTGCGACGTATACGGAGAGGGTTTTATGGACGAGTCTACAGCACTGAAATGGTTTGTAGAGTTCAAAAATGGCGGCTTGGACGTCAATGACACACAACGCAGCGGAAGGTCTTCTGAGTTCGATGAAAGACGTCTCAAATAAGTTTTCAAGGAGAACGGTCACCAAACTAATCGTGAATTGGCAGAAAAAATGAACTGCGATCATAAAATGATTCTCAATCACTTTCATTCAATGGGATTTACCAAAAAATTGGGAGCCTGGGTGCCTCACGGGATCAACAAAGAAAAAACATCGTCATCGAGCAACACGCGGTCATAAGCAGCGCTTTTTCTACTGAATCGTCACCGGAGATGAGAAATGGTGCCTATGCATCAATATGAAGCAAAGAAAAGGAGTGGGTGGGTCCAGAAGATACGCCAAAAGCAAGAGTCAAGCCGGATCTTCACCCAAAGACGATCATTATACCTATATATGTGTTTGGTGGGACTGGGACGTCATGGCGCTCTGAGAAATACTCGAAAAGAATGCCACGGCCAACAAGGAGCTTTACATTGACCAGTTACGCCACGTAAATGAGGCTATTCGACTGAGAAGATCTGATCCCCCTGGTCAAACCATACTCCTTCACAACAACCCCAGACCCCATATTGCTCAAGTCCTCAAAGCTGCACTCCAAGAACTCGAATAGCGAAACGGCATCAACAAATTGATCGAGAGGTAGGAAGAGGTTGTAAACAGCAGCGGCGAATATATAATTGATAACTTTTTGATATACATAATTATTGTTTTCTGTTTAAATGATTGTCTTCTTATTCCCGAACCCAATAGATGCACCGACCGTAATTGCACAAGCTGATCATTCAATTCTACTAAGTAATTTGATATTATAATCTCTTCCAAGAGCTTCTTTCCCTTATTTCTTTGTACATACATACCTACATGTCAGAAAACTTGTGTTTTGATTGGCAACCCTGGTTGGCTAGTTGCCGAACAGCCGCAGCCACAGCACCGGCAACCGCTGAAGCAACGGCACTTCACGAAACACTCCCAGTTGCTGGCAACTACGCGGTGATGTTACAACAAAATCCATAAAATTATACAAAAAAAACATTCATTTATAAAATAAATAAATATATGACTGCGTATGTGGATGTAGCATGCGAAGGCAGGCGATGAGGTGGGCCGCATGCGTACCCGATAATGTGGGTGCCAAGGTGCAGAAAAATTAAGCGCGACTGGTGTTGTAACAACTGTCACTTTGTCAAGCAAACAATTTCACTTCAAACGAGACAATAAGTTAAATAATAAACAACAACAAAAATAAAATCAATAAAAATTTGTTCGACACCTTCTGAATGGATGATGACTGAGGCCGGGAGCGAAATTGTGAGTGTCAAATTGCGAACAAATCAATTTCGGAAGATGAATGAATCAGAAAGCGAAATGATGGAGGGTAGACAAGGTAGGGGGAAAGACAACTAAGACAACAATTGTGAGCAGGTGCGCGACATTTTTGCAGTTTGTAAACATTTTGCATTTACCCTTTGTTTTTGCTCTTTTTCCAATGAGAAACACCCACACAAACGCCCATTCCACATTCATCTGTCAATTTCTTATAATTTTCTATTTCAATTGTCGGCTCACATCATCGCTGCTTGCAATTATCACCGCACCAACAATGCGCGTTGTTTGGATTTCATTTGCTTTGCTTAGCTTCTGGCCGCTTCCGCCACTTTCTTGCGAAACTTGGGCACCCCCCTCTTATATGGTAGGTAGCATCATTTGGTTTTTAATTTAACTTTTGGCTTAAGTGCCGCCAGCACAGCTTAATTGCATGGTTGTGTGGTTGTGTGAACAATTCGTAAATAATGCGGATTTCGGGTCATTTATTGAGGCTTAACTGTTTTTGAAACTACTAAAAAACTATTACTTTTTTGTTTGGTATTGAATGAAATCGAATTATCGTGAGTGAAATTTTTGCATGCGTACAAGCCCCTAAATGGATCTGCATGAATATGTAGGTGTCAGGCAATTAATGGTTGCCTGCTGGTCTAACCCAGAAATGAGTAAACAATTGCGAACAACTAAAATTGTGTCATTAAAGTTACATACATACATACATACATACATATGTACATACGTAAGTAAAGAAATGATTTTATGTTGAATTTTTAATTTTCACATAAACGGCATAAGTTCGCAAATTGTACTTTTTTAATGTCCCATTAGAGCGATTTTATGTCAAGTGTTTCAGGTATTTTGGACAAGGTTTTCAATATTTCTGAAAATTGATTTATTTGCGGGCCTGCGTATAATAAGAAGTCATGATTCAATTACTAAAGGTTTGCTCAGTAAGCAGCTTTTTCGTTCCCTCTTGACAAATAAGCTCCCTTAGTAAGAAACTGTGTTGCTAAGTTTAAAAATTTTTAGTAAAAGTGGAGGAAAAGTTAAGTTTGTAGAACAAAGATATCCGTTGACATCAGTACTATTCGGTTTTTTTATATTCGCTGGCATTTGAATTTCTGAATGCGTGAATTTGGGTAAGTATTGAGTCGGGAAATAAGTTCATAGCACTTTTATATTTTCTTTATATTTATTTTATAACGGTTTGCTTGCTGTTTGGCAAAGGGTTGTAAGTATTAATTCGATAAAATGAAATGCTCTACAAAACTATTTTAGTTGTGTTTTGGAGTAACTTAGTTTTTTATTAGTTTTGAGGCTTAGAAATGGAATAATCAGGAGGTAAAAATCATTAGTTTCGACTCCTGCTCTTCTTTGATTTTCATCGAGGTCAAAAAGCTGCCGAAGCAGTCTGGGACATTTGCGACGTGTATGGAGAAGGTGTCATAGGTGAATCTACAGCATGGAAATGGTTTCCAAAGTTCAAAAATGGCGACTTTGACGTCGATGGCACGTACCGCAGCGGAAGGTCTTCTGAGTTCGATGAAGAACGTCTCGAATCTGTTTTGAAGGAGAAGTGTCACCTAACTAGTCGTGAATTGACGGAAAAAATGAACTGCGATCATAAAACGATTCTCAGTCACCTTCACTCAATGCGATTTTCCGAAAAATTGTTAGCCTGGGTGCCTCCCGGGCTCATTGAAAAGCACAAAGAAAGCCGCCTTCTCAACTTCTCGCCCGCCATTGAGTAACACGCGATCATAAACAGCGATTTTTGTACCGAATTGTCACCGGAGATGAAAAACGGGACCTATACATCTATATATTCTGTCAAAAAAGTACCGGGAATTGTTCAATAAAACGCAAAATAATTAGTTAATCAACAAAATTTATTTTGTCCCCTATTCGGAGCTATATACATATGCCAACGATCAGTCCAGTCATCAAAGCACCTTTTAAATGCGTTTGAAGAGATCTTCTTCAGCTCCTTCAGCGAATTCTCCTTAATGGCCTCTATCGACCCAAAGCGGCGTATCCAAATAGTATTCTTTATTTACCGTAGAACCATTTGGAACAAATCCCGAGTACGCAACTCCATGATAATCAAAGAAATCGAGTAGCATGACTTTCACTTTTGACCGACTTTGACTCATCTGGATAGCGCCATTCAGTCGACTGTTTACTGTTGACTGGTTTGCATATCGAACTCATTTACCCACGTCTCATCACCTGTTATGTTGCGCTGGATAAACGTTGGGTCCGAATTCACTTGCTCAAGCACGACTTCAGCCACTTTCTTCCGATGAATTTTTTTGAAAGAAACTCACCTCTCTTGGAACGAGTCGAGCAGCCACGCATCTCGTGCTCAATTGATGGTGTAAAATGTTGCGAACTGCTTCGTGAGACACACTATGGTCAAGAGCTACCTCCCTCAAACTTAAATGATAGTTTGATGGTTTTCCAGCACCTTTTCCTTGACTTTGTTGACGTTTTCATCCGTTGAAGACGACCAGACGATGGGCGACCAGTTCGGGGCAAATCTTCCCAAAAAATGTTAAAAACAACTGAATAAATTTAAAAATTATAAAATTTGTTCGAACAGTTTTTAGTTTACTTCTTATTATACTCAGTCCCACATATTAATCAATATCCTGAAAAATTTATGACCATATCCATAATGCGTGAATCACTTGAGAGAGAATCGCTCATTAGTAAATTGTTGTAAACTTTCCGCTCATAATTGCTTTGTATGTATGTTAAAAATCACACTAATTTTTGAGAATTTTTTCGGACACGATATTTTGCATTTTCTCCATTTAACGCCAATTCCACATTTTTTTGTATGGAAGAAACCACCCAACACCGTCAACAGAAAAAATTTAAAAAAATCAATGCAATTTTTTAAACCACCTGAAACTTTGACTTTTATTATCACAAAATTCAATGATCTATAAAACTGCATACCCGAAATTTTTCTAAAAATTCTAAAGTAAAAAGTTTGAAATATTTCATGCAAATTTAATTTGCGAACTTTTACAAATTTAATATTTTATCAAATTTTAAATAAACTTTTTTCATATGGCTTTTTTTGTAGTATGAATTATATTTTTATAAAAAATAATTCAAATTACAAAATAAATAAATAAATAGTCAAAACTTATGAATATGAATACGAAAACGAATATACGAGTATAACGCCGCTGTGGGTTGATTACTGAATTTGGAAAAGTAGCCCTTAATCTAACCAGCTGGCGGTCGGTGGTTATTGGCGCATGCATATACCTGCCACAGAAGCATCAGTTATTTAATGGCCACACCTCGTACATACATATATTTGTGCATTGCAACTTCAGCGTTCGCTGCTACCGTTATGAATCAAGGAAATGAATAACTGTCGTTTAGGTATTCGTGCCATATGCCATATCAGTTGGTTTCGATCTGAGAAATTTGTGTGGGTATGAACGCATGTATGTATGTAGGCATGCCACATACTCCATATGATTTCCACTAATTGCATAGTTCAGATTTGCAGCAGTCGCATAACGTTCGCAGGGCGAAATGCATAGAAGCACACTCGCGCACACAAACACCCACAAATTTTAGGAAGAAAAGCCAAACACATGCAATTGTTTTAATTTTAATTTTAATCAAAGCAATCGCATATTGTAAACAGTTGCAAGAAAAAAAAAAACAAAAAAAAATAAAATAAAATAAAAATAAAAACAGAGTAATGAAAAAAATCATAACGAAGAAAACAACTCAGCAGCGACTGCTGCAGCGACAGCGAAAGCAGTGTTTGATGAAAATTGCGAATAAAACATTTCCCTCACGTAATAAAATTAAAAAGCGCAACACGCTCCAGTAACTGTGCTGGAAAAGTCGCAGTTAGTTATTTGCTCGCACGGCTACTGCATTTTGTTCGATGTGAATCGTTCAACTTAGCTTGGCTTCTGAAGATGGTTTGGCTGTGACGTTCACGTTGACGTTGATTTTGGCTCTGTCGGCTCTGCATCAGTGCAGTTGGCAGTGGCAGACTGGGTAGATAGGCGGTAAACAGTAAAAGGCAGCTGAAGCAGTGTTGCATGCAACTTGCACACTTGTCACACTGCCAACTGCAGCAATAACATCTCCTGCATACAAACATACATGCAGACATAAGCCAGAAGGCAGTGTTGCACGTGCGTGCTGCTGAATTCGATAAAATGGAAAGGTAATAAATATTGTAAAATAATCCAAAAGCAATCGGTAATCGCCAATCGAATACCAAACGTCTAACGCGAAACTTCGATCACCTGCAAATTCGTACTCGTACTCGCACTCGCATTTGATTTTGAATTTGTATTTTCTAGTGAATATTTTATTGGCATTCACTTCGCACCGTCAAGCGTTTTTTGTGCATTTTTCATGGCTGAGGTTACTGCGATTAACTGCATTTGTCATTTACAGTTTTACACATATTTCAACTTATTATGCATTTTGCAAATTTCTTTGTAATTTCTTGCTATTGTGCCAAGAATCCAGCTGCTCATGTAATGCTGGGGGGCTTTCATCAATGTCAATGTGAAAGCAAAGTCTATTATTTAGATATTATCGCTGCGGGGAGGAGTACGCGATAAACGGCATTTGCCAAGACTGAAAATTGGAAAATGCTTAGTGATATGTCCAGTGGTCGGCTTTGATTGATTGACGAGAGAGGTTCCTGTATGTCATTGCAAGCGGCGGTGACTTAAGTTAAGTATTTGTTGTTGACAGAAATCATTTTTAAGTAAAGAGGATTTCCTTCTAACGCCTGTCACTGTGGACTAAAGTTTCGAGACATATCTATAATGGAGGTTTTTAGAAGGTTACTATATTTTCTGTTGAACTGGGCCTGAGCCAATTCGCAGAGGCGCAGTAAGACGACCAAAAACACATCTAGAAACACTAGGAGGCGAATTTTGCTGTAAAAGTAACATGAAATTACTTTCAGGTTATTGACGAATTGCCTTAAAATTAACAATAATTTGGGTTTTGATTTTACCATTGATTTGGTATATACACCGGTATTGAATTTATTGTAAGATATGGCAAAATTTCTATCTTAAAATAAATTTAATATCGATTCCAAGAATATTTCTCTCAAACACTCGAAGTGACGCTTCTTTGGGTGTTGCCATCGTCCAAGCTTCTGCGCCGTACGGAAAGGCACGGTGAGGGCAGAGTCTACATCTGAGCCGTGATTCTGGTGGATATCTGCCCATTATAACTTTTCATTTATAATTGCCGAACTCAACTTTCATCTAAAATCTTTGTTTTATTTGGTTTTGGAAAACAAAATTCTTGTTGGAAACCCCATATTGATAAAGGAGGAAGGATATAGCCCATATACATACCTGGTCACAATGGATATGTAAATAACGAAATAAAGTTTTGATATAAGTTTTTTAATCTCTGACTGATTGTCTACAAGAAAGGTGGGCTCTAAAAGAGTGAGTTCAATTATGCTTTCCGTCTTTACGCCATGTGAAGCTGGAAGCTTCTCGTAAAATTAGTAGACTAGTAAGGTAAGTAGATGCGGAGGAAGACCCTTGATCCTGCTTCAACATTCAAATCCGAAGATTGGAGTCCCGCCTTGGCTTAGAACGATAATAGACTTAGTCATTTCTGACGGGGAAGTGATTGTGAAAGTTGTAGCCAAACGCCGATCATCATCATCGTGATCTGTTAGTTCCAATTTTCATGTTACGGATGCACTTATTCGCGGAAATTTTCACATATAAATTCACCTCATTTTGACCGGTCTTAAATGCTTTTTGTTGTTGTTTTAATTACAATTGCCTTTTTATGAATACATATTTCATTTCATAAAACATATTATATAATTCCAAATTTAAAATATTGTATTGAAAAAATGGATGCTGCACGTATGAAAGTGGCAGATAAGCGCGCTAACGACAACACTCGAGAAGGTAGAATGCTATGTAGGCAAGAGCAAATCGATATTTAGGAAGATCCAATGACGGTTGAAGAACTACAAGGTGGGCCATATAGCGTTTGCTTTTTGAGGCACTTATTTTTTTGAGAATGGTAACACAAATGACATGTCAAATGTGTTCATAATTTACTTAAAGGTTTGACATTTACGAAATGGGACGCTATACGCTTGAACAAAATTGGGGAATATTGAAAACCTATTTCCAAAGTGGTGAGTCCTCTTCTTCTTCCGCGGTTACAGTAAATGGCGAGCGTTACCGTGACATGCTCAATGAGTTTTTGTTTCCAAAAATTGAAGAGGATGACATGGACGACATTTGGTTTCAACAGGACGGTGCAACTTGTCACACTGCCAAAGTTATACTCGAACTTTTGG
The DNA here is from genome assembly GCA_037575425.1 of Anastrepha fraterculus. NCBI lineage: Eukaryota > Metazoa > Arthropoda > Insecta > Diptera > Tephritidae > Anastrepha > Anastrepha fraterculus. The sequence continues at coordinate 1,108,635 of JAYXIM010053180.1, forward strand.
CTACCGTTTTTGAATTCCGATATCAATTGGCCGCCTCGGAGCTGTGATTTAAGCCCGTTGGACTATTTTTTGTGGAAAGCCGTTAAGGACAAATGCTATGCGAACCATCCAGAGACGATTGATGCTTTAAAACACGAAATCGAAGTTGCCATTCATGAAATTGGAGCCCAAACAATCGAAAATGTGCATAAAAATTGGGTTGATCGAATGGCCTACTGTAAAGGCAGTCGTGGCAGTCATTTGAACGATATTATTTTTCATTCATAAATGACAATGTTCAATCTTCAAAATAAAAAAAACGGTTTGAAAAAATATTGATTAGTTTTTTTTTTTTTTATAGTCGACTCAAAAAGCAAATTTTGCATGGCCCAGGAATAAATGACACAGTGTAAATAGTTAAATAATTCGTGTAATTCTACATAAATCGATAGCAAAACTTTAAATGCGAAACTACGATTTTTGAACGGTGATCACTGTAACTAAAACCCCGCTTGGTAGATTTCAATAAAATTTATACTGCTTTTGAAAAACATAAAAAAATTGAAGGATTTTTTTTTAATAATTAATTGTCGGTTTTTTCCTCGAAAATCTGAAAAATATTTCCTGAGGCCTTTGATATCAGTATTCAAAAATATTACAATATATTGGCAGCAGATATTTGTCAAGCTAAGTGACCAATTCATTATTTAATGGAAAATTACTTTTCTTAATATTATTGCTGCAAATCATAGCATCATCATGTAAATCCCAAAGGCTGTTCTTTTTGAATGAATAAAAATTAGGAAGTATTCGGCCGAAGGCTCGCCGATTTTTGCCGCAGCCGGACCAAATTTAATAGAACTTTTGTGGCCAATATGGCAGAAGCCGAAACCGAAGTTCCGTTACCCTCTACTTTTTTTTAAAGACCATCAGAATACCATCTCGCAGAAAAGCGTTTGACGCAAAAAAATACTGTGGCAAGTGGATTTGGATTGATGAGAGTTTGAAGTGGATTTTTTATCCGTCGTAATTTACACTGGTGGAAAAAATAAAAACTAGAGCGATTTGCAACTCTTACATGTAAATATTTTTTAGCTGACCATTCATTCGAAATCGCCTTCATTGTAAAGTGCCTATCTTGACAAATTGCTTTCATTGGCTGTTCTGCTTCTCAGTGCTTTTTCAACATTGAGCTATGACATAAGCATTGGAACAATTGGATATAGGCTAAAAGTAGCATTACTTTCCTTTGCGTTGCTGGATAAATCTCCTATGGACAGATGAAACCAAAATAAATATGTTCGGCCCCGATGGAAAATGTAACATGTTTCCCCCAAAAATATAAAGTGGGATCCTAAATTCACCAAAAAAAGTCAAACATGGTGGTGAAAAATTAAAATTATGTAGCCGCTTTTCTGCATTCGGTCCAATGTTATGAATGAAGGCTAGATGTGCGCCACAGTCTACATAATTTTTTTAAATATAGCCATGCTTCCCTTGGCTAGAGAAGAGTCGCTTATAAAGTGAGTGTTTATGCACGATAATGGCACGATGCACGGAATTCGATAGCGGTAGTTAAGGCATGGATGCGTCATAATAGGTTTCGCCTCGACCCTCTCAGTCACCATATCTTAACCCTATAGAACTTCTATGGGGAAATACTAAAAAAAAAAATTGGAGGATATAGCGCGAAACAAGCAAGAATTTTGGAAGAGGATTAAGAGAGAGTGGTATTTTAAAGGTATTACAGGTGAATGGATTGCGCTATCGAGAGATGATTCACAATTTATTATTGCCGGAATTGGATGGTATTGATCTGGACAACATTTATTTTCAACAAGATGGCGCTACGTACCACAAGTGATCACAATTGGCCACCGAGATCTTGTGATTTAACACCTTGTGACTTTTTTGTTTGAGGCCACGTGAAAGAGAAGGTCTACGCCAACAGCCCAGAGTCGATTCAATACCTCAAAGATGGAATTCGTGAGGCTATCGAGGACATAGGGCAGCCACTTTGCAATTCGGTTATGGAAAATTTCATGAAAAGGACATTATCCTGTAAGCGTGGTCGTGGTGGTCATATGACTGATGTTATTTTCCACTGTTAACGGCATACCTTCCTCTTTGTAATGAAATAAACATTCGATCATTTATATTAAAAAATAGCATTTTATCAATTTGATTATCAAAATAACACCTCTTATTAGAAAACCCTAATAAACCTTAAAACTGGTGTTAAGCTCCTCAATTACATGCATAGGAGATGTTTGGAACTAATAAAGTATAAAGGTTTAAGTACCAAACATTAATCAAGCTTTGCGATTGTTTTTTTTATTCTTTGTTTGTTTCTACTATATTTTCCATGTAGCTTACGAGAATTTAATACTATTTCTTTAAGTTGTTTGTGTTAATTTTTGGTTAGCTCATTTTTTAATCGCTAATATATAATATATATATATATATATTGTTTTGTTATTGTGTTTTACCGAGCTTCGAACTGTGAATTCCGAATGGTAATCACGCGCCAACCCATTCGGCTACGGCAGCCGCTGATACGTTCATAGTTTACGGCTGATTTGAATATTAAAAAAAAAGGAAATAAGAAATTGCTATTATTTTTCCAGCAGTGTATATTTTAACTTTCGATATATTTTACCAGATCCATGCGCTAATCGCTTTTCTCAGCACTTGAAAGTTCATTTCACAGGAAAATTTGTAGTCCAGTTTGAAAACAAAGAATTTTCCAACATTTATACATTCATGAAGTGATGGAGTTTTGAAGTTGTAAAACTGCCTACTTAATATCCTCTCATGCGCATAATTAACTTGAGTTTGTAGTGATTGACCCTCCGGCCATTCCTTCTTCTCCTCTTGGTAAGATCATTTGATTTGAATTGTAGTATTTTACCGATGCTACCGAAGTAAGCCAGATGACAACTTTAAAAAGTGGAAAAAAAATTGTTTTGGTACCTCTATATTTAGTATTTATTAAATAATTGAGAGGTTGGTATGGGATCACTCTTCTTTATCTAGTGGCCTACAACATCTCATATTGCATTACAAAATATTAGGAATCGTAAACACTTGGAAAGTTAACTAACAACAGCGTCACATTGACAATAACAAAAAAAAAAAAAAACTAACAGCAACACTATTTAAACAATGCAGCCTCTGTCTAAAACTTGAATTTGAACAAAAAATTGAACAGATTGAGAAATACGCCAATACCGGCAATAATTCATGGAAGCGTCAGACACGCAAAGTGGCTCAGTTAAGCTAAACAAAAGAAGTTGTTGCAAAATAATGCAGGTGACAAAATCAAAACTCCTCCAACACTAAAAAAACATAACACGGTAATGATGCAGAGTAGAGGAGAAAAATTATGAGTGGCGAATATTTGGGAAGAAGAAATATGAAAATGATGCAGGGTAGAAATATGCCGTACAGGTGGCTGGTGGCTTACTGCTGTGCGATGAGCTGCAGAATTTGCGACACCACACACTGAAACACATGACAATGCGGTCTGTAGCAGCAGCAAAAACAAAACAAACAACAACGACTTTCACTTGTTGTGCACCATTATTTACTGTTGACTCTTCGTTACTTCGTTTGCGGCTGCCGCGCGATTTGGCCACAAAGATAACAAGCCAATTGTGAAAAGCCAAGCAAAATACAAAAGAAAAAAAATGTTCGTAACAGACCCAAGAGGAGGAAGCGACGTCAAAGTGAAATAGAAATCACAAAGCAAAGACGATAAGGCAAAGGTAAGCGGCACGCGGTAAGAGGTGAAATAGTCGCTTAAAGTTGTGACGACAATTGACGTGACAGCTGACAAGAGACACATAAACAAGTGGTGCAATAATACTTAGTACGAGTGCAGCAACAACAATGAAAACTATCAAAGCCAATTGCCACAAAAATGAGTAGCAGCAGCAGCAATTTTCGAAATCAGAACAATGAGACCACTTACCAAATGAAGAAATAGAGACACACACATACACACACGCATGTATCTGTGTGTTTATATGCATGCATTCACAATGAAGTTGCAGTGAAGCCGAGCAAAGAAATGAAAATAAAAATAAAAAAATGAAGAGGAAAAATAAAAATCGTCAACCAACAGACGCGTATTTATGAGAAATTAAAGAAAGTGATTTTGTGTGAGTAAGAAAAGCAAAAGTTTTACTGCTTTTTGTTAACTTTTAAACCATACGCGCTTGGATTCTACTTTTTATTGCTCTAATTACTAACCAAGTGAAGAAGAAAATAAACTAAAATTAAAAAAAATTGTTTTAAATTATTTATTTACGTTGCCTTCACTAATTTTTCCTACTCAGAGCCAGTCATCTTTTGCCGAAACGAAGCGTCAAATGAGTCAATCAAAGTGAAATGGTGATCACTATGCTTACATACACACACATATCCACAAACCCATAAGCTCCGCTGAAACTCACATAAGCTTGACTAAGTGCAGTCGCTTCAGTTGTTCTCTGTTGATTGCATTGTCTAAAGTTTTTCCAGTCTTTTTTTTATCAAAATACTAGGTTAAATGACTCTATAAAAGTGAAATTATTAGAATAATAGTATAATTGAGGTGATCAGTGCCCAAGCATGACATACACCTGTGTTGAAAAATATAGCAGCGTATAGTTTTGAAAGGCGAGGTGGGAGGTTCAGCGCACTGGACTGCGCTAGTTTACTAGTGCGGCAGGCCTTGGTCGGGAGAAGTTCGAGTCGTTCCGGTACGTAAAACCGGCATGGGAGGGCTGCAGTGTTAGATCTCCATGTGACTCCCATAGTGTTATAGTTTCAAGTATTTTTTTTACCGCTTCCGTATCAACTCGCCGAAATGAGGCTTGGAAATTCCCCAAGATCTACTGAAGAATTAAAAAGACAATAGATGTGTATAAGCTTCTGTTAATACTGGAATCAGTGGGCTGTAAGGTGATAGCTTACGCCGATGATGTTGTTATTGCTGTCTCTGGTAAATTTGTATATACATTAAGAGACCTAATACAAAATGCTCTAGATATACTTTCTAGGTGGGCAGAAAAGTGTGGTCTAGGAGTCAACCCAGACAAAACACAACTCATATTGTTCAATAGGAAACATAGAATCCCTCAGTTAACTCCAATTATACTGAAGGCGGAAGCTCTTGTGATTTCGGAAGAAGCCAAGTACTTGGAACTAAACATAGATAGGAAACTGACTTGGAAGTCGAACATCTTCGAAAGAGGCAGGAAAGCGAACCTAGCTTTTTATGCCTGTAAAAGAGCTTTAGGCAAGACCTGGGGAATTAAACCTAAGGTTGCTCATCGGCTTTATACTGCTGTCGGTGCAGAGATCAGCGGAATAGGCATTTCCTAATGAAAATCTCTTCTAGACTGTAATGTCTTGAAAAAGATCCAACACCCAACAGACCCGTTAAGATCATGCACGGACGGATCTAAAATGGACACCAGTGTAGTATCAGGGTTATTTTGTGAAGAGCTTTCTATTAGTGAATTCGTTAACCTACCGGATCACTGTAGTGTTTTTCAAGCGGGAATAAACGCTATTCATGAAGCTTTAAAATGGTTAAAGATAAATAGAATATCATCAACGGATATCTGCATTCAATCAGACAGCCAAGCTGTCCTACGAGTTCTGGATGTATTCCAAACCACATCAATGAGTGTCTTACGTTGTCGCCGATCTCTAAATGAGATGGCCAAGCAATATTGTATAATCTTATGCTGGGTTGCATGCCACAGAGATATACCAGGGAACTGTAGAGCAGACCAACTTGCAAGAGAAGGTACCTGTATGCCAGACATAAGTAATTTTATGAAGATACCTCTCGCAACTTGTAAGCTTCTCATTAAGGATGTACTAATCAGTTCTAAAAATCAAAGGTGGACTAGCGTCAATACCTGTGAAATTGCTAGGCAAACATAGCCAAGACTAAATCTACGTCTGTCCAATAGTATTAAAAAATTGTGTAGACTTCAGCAGGGGCCCTCACAGGACATTGTCTCATAGGAAATCATGCAAGGAGATTAGGCGTTTACACGCATGATTTCTGTCGCAGCTGCAGAAATGAGGAGGAGTTGGAAACAATTCAACACCTTTTTTGCACATGCCCAGCTCTAGCCAGAAGCAGGAACCCATTTTTGAAAATCCTACTCCTTAACGGATATAGATAATCTACACACTTTAGGTATCAACAACCTTTTACGCTTTGTCAAAAGCTCAGGAGGGTTCAATATGGAGAGGGAAATATAGCCCAGCCGCCGCTGCTCACAACGGACCCATTTCGTGGTATACGTAGCATCTTTGTCTCTATGTGCGAAACGGCTGCCAAAACCTAACCTAACCTAGATGCTGGATGCCACGATGTTAAGTTTCTCATTAATTTGATAAAAAATAGGACTGCTGAAAGCCACATTCTGTAAGATCATAAATTGTAAATTGTTTACTGGCCAGAACTGTGTGAGTGGGTTTTCCTTTCTAAAATGCATGCCGGCTCAATACATTTGCCAGTATAGACATAGGTAGGTATAGACATATAGGTGTGGAAGCAGGCATCTATGTCCTTTTGCAAGAGCACTCAGGGGGTATTGTTTGGGCCAAGAGACTGATAAGGCCAGGCTAACTACTTCTACTCTACTCTAGTCGCTCTCTTTCAGTTTTCCGGCTCAGCTCAGCACCGTCGAGCGCCAATCTTTTGTGCTGAGAGTACTTTACCCCCTCCCCTTCTGAGGAACCGGCTTTTTTTCACTCCGAATCCGGTGCAGGATCCGAGGCTTAAAAATGCATTGAGCTGAGTTGGACGCTAATACGCTTTATATGGTAACATCAGTTCATCCATGATCCGATTTTCGTCACTTTGATGTGCTTTTTGTGTTCTCTTCATGCCGCCGCATAGAGAATACAGTTGATATGCCCAGTGAAAAGATTGGCGTGGTTGAAGCGCTTCCGTCTTTTATTATAGACTTCAGATGGCTTCAGAATGCATCAGTTAGTTGGCCTGCTCTTTTTTCCATCTTTAAAAAAGCTGCTCAGCTGGTAGGTGGCTACCATTTTCTTGGTCGCAGTCTTATCCAGAGCTCTATTATCATAGGATCCGCTTACGCTCTATGGCCAACACTACCGTAAAGCGGCACTCTAAGTCAGCCCGTATGCTTTACATTGCGTTGCATTGCTCTTAGTGGAGTTCTGCCCGAATCCGGTGTGATATGATACAAGTCAGAGTCTGCTTCTTACATTTCCCGTTTTGATCGATTACCGCTGTGCTCAACGCGGCGGCTGCACTGTCAATCAAACTATCACTTTCTATAACCCGCAACGAAACTATAGCGCATCAACACTTTGACCAGTTTTGCCTGTTTTTGTTTTGTTTTTTAATGTTCATTCTTTTCATATAAAAGCACAGTTCATTGATTTTAAAATTTTAGATAAAAACTAGAACAACTCCACAAACTTTCCTTTCCGATTTCACGGTTTTTAATTAGAATTTCTAGGAAGATTTTTGGTGTGCAGTTTTTAAGCTTATTAAATTTTACTACAAGAAAGTGCAAGTTTGTAGTTGCGGGAAAGTACCCTTGATCACTTCAACTAATTCTAAGGAATCTAAGAATGACCGTAGATTTTCTGGTTTACCATCGAATTCAGTCACTAGCTTTGCAGCCGTGCTGAGAAACTCCACAACTGTTTGTGTCATTTCGCCTTCTTCTTCTGACTCTATTTCTGAATTAGTAATTGGACAATCTGCTGAGGGAACTGCTTCAAGCTTTGTTAATAGATTAGCTGGTGGGTTTTCAATAATATTTATTGAAATTTTCTCATTAATCGAATGAGATACTTCCTGTTGAATGTTGTATTTGGCTAATACTTTTACTAATTGATCTCGTAGTTGCCAAAATATGTCAAGAGCTTCTTTTTGATGATCCTTTGTAAGTCGCTCGAAATTTATATAAGTTAAATTTCTAATTGATTCTAATGCTAATACTAAATTTTCTAAATGTTTTTTAACTGTTTCCTGTTTTATTTGTATATTTTTATTAATACATTTAAACGATTTTTTGAAATTTTTCTTTTCTATCAGTAAAGTTTTATGAATTTCGGACCATTTGTTCAAATTTTGTCTAACTCATTAGATCTACTCATATACTTTTTCTTTAGTTTTTTATTATGCATAGCATATAATTTTAATGCTAATATCAATAAGGTTATGACTGTGATTATAATGAAGCAAATTTCTACTAAATTTAAGCCAGTATTAACGACTACTTCGTTTACTACATTGGCATTGGGTTTATCAACTTTTGATAAGGTTTTTCCCATTTCTGAAAGACTATCTATTGGGGGCCTTATACCGTAAATCAAATAATTTATGCAATGTAATAATTTATAATGTAAGGATATATATTTTGGATTTATATTTATATGTATTTTTTTTTTTTTCGAGTTAATTCATTCACATAATATTTAACATATTATAACAATTGAAACATTTTCATAAAAATGACCTTCTGAATAAATTTTTTTTTTTTTTAATATATTCATTTACAGTTAAATTTTTATAAGGCAAACATATAATCAACAGAAACCAAAGTTGTTCAACTTCGTCATGTAAAGAAATAATCTATATATATATATATTTTTTTTTTTTCAATTGTTTCCATATTAATAGGGAAAAAAAATTTTGTTGGAAATTTATTTTTGTCTCGAGCGGTTAACGCTTACAGACTCTAACTGTCTGCATTCAATCATGCACAGTGTTTTATTTAAAAGATATTTACTTGTTTTGTTTTCTCTGCTGGAGCAGGAATTCTAGTCGGGTTACGCGCTCCCAGATTGCGCTAGCTTTTTCCCAGGATGGTGGTGTAGCCTCCTCTTCTTTTTGGTTTGCTCACCTTTGGGATGGAAACTTCTTTTGGTTTTTTGTTAAGGCCGTTCCGTCTTCTGTATTCCTCCAAGGAGATTGGTTGCGGCCCTTGAGCTGGGTTGTTCATCTATATATATTTTTTTTTGGTTGTATTGGGTTAACCAGGTTCTTCCTTCCGCAGCTGACGGATCGTTTTGGCTGATCAGGTCAGGACTTAATATTTTTGTGAATTTTGGTGCTTTTTAGAGCACTTGCAAATATATTGCAATTTTGGTGCAGATATGATAAGCACTCATGCAATATTTTGCACTTTGGTTGTGCAAGAAACATGCATTTTAACAGCTTAGCAAAATCAATGCTCAAGCTGGCAGGATCGCCATGTAAAGAAAGTATTGTTTATTGTTTTTAATATATTTATTTATTTATCGTTTCAAGCCAGACATCCAGCTTGTAAAACGATTGTTTTCTTTCTTGTGTCTTACATACTACGTACAAGCGTTTTTATAGGAATTTTTGTCAATGCAAGTCAATAACAATGTTTCGGTGTTTACTTATGTAATATGATTCTAGCATTCACGCGCCGCACATAAAATAATTACGTTAGCTATGTTTGCGTTTAGTTTCAAGTGTAATTAACCTTTTAAGAAATATGATACTCTATTTAAACGGCACAGCAAAGTGAATGCATAAGTGGACAATAAATTAAAAACCAAAACAAAACAATAAATGTTTATGAATATTAATGTTAAGGCATATCCGACTTATAATCATACTACACTTCTGCTGGGAACTCTTCCATGAAATTATTCACTATTTGATCTTTTATGGCATTATTTATAGCTACCAGAAGACTATTGGAAATTTTACAATGTCTGCAGCTTTTCGCCGTAGCGTTTTAGATATTTGTTTATCGCTGATTTCATAATCAAAATAAAATTTCAAAAGCATAACAAAATATTTACAATTTTTTTGTTCAGGTGAAATAAAAAAATACCGAAATTTCTCACAGTCCATTCACATAATTTCATTGAAGCTAAAAGGCTCGTAAATCATAAGCCCTTCAAAAAATGTACCTTACGTAACTAATTGTGAGCAGGCAAAAAATTTCACGGTAATAAAAACATACAAAAATTCTCAGGCGCCTATGGGAAAGGCACTTAATTGGCGGCAGATTCGAGCGGTTAAAGCTGACAAAGAAAGCAATACAGAAGTGAATTGGAATGAAAAATTAAATCAGCGAAAATAAAAGTGTAAAAGCTTGACCAAAACAAAAAAACTAAATAAAAATGGTTAAAATACTACAGTGAAAATTTGTGAAGCAAATGAAAAATATAAAAATGTACAGAAAATTAAAAAATGCAAACAGACAGAAAGCAAAGGACACCATTAAACGAAACTTATTGCATTATTAATTATTTTGCTGCGCTATGAAAGCATCTTTGTCCAAACTTTTTACTAATTATTTCCACTTTTCTTTTCGTTGAATTCACACAAATAACAGAAGCTGTAAAAATGGAGATCAAAATGAATGAATGCATAATGAAATATGAGAATCAAAATTGAAATTAAAATGAAACTTAAAATATGCATTTAACTTGGTTTGTGTGTATGTGTGACTTACATAATTTTACTATATTTATTATATATTTGCGTGTGTGTGTGTGCTTTTGAAGACTTCCGCGACAATTAGCAAATAACTACAGCTACTTAACAACAACAGTTTTCCAAGTACAAAGAATGCCCGCTTGTGACGATGCTGCACCTTTTTAAATTTCATATTTGGCTGCTTTATAACTTTCTGCTTACTTCTTCTGCGCATTCATTCACTTTCTTCGCCTCGACAAAGTGTAAAGTGCTTTTTTCTTGCTCTTCAATAAATTCATTAATTTAACCAAAACAAGTTATTTGTTGTAACAACAACATTCTCTTGCTCGCGGCACAAAGATGCTGCATTCATCGTTAGCGGGCCGCAGTAGACAGAAATTATTTTCGTCCAACGATTACGCGGCAATAACAACAACAAAGAAACAAAAATAAAGGAACAGAAATAAAGCGAAGCAAAAAAAAACAATGCGTGAAATGCCACCGGCCGCTCGAGGAATGAAATTATACTATTTTTTTTTATTAATTTCGGCTGCTCTTGCTTGCGATGACTCAAAAGAAAGTGAAATTTTTGAATCGCCATGCGTCAGCCAATGAAAAAACAACCATATTTTTGAATAAAAAATACAGGGTGACCCATAAAGCGGTTGGAACTTGAACCATTGATTTTTTTGGCTTTGGTAGCTAAAATAATATTCTTAATATACGCGATACGATAGGCCCCCCGTTAGCGGGGTAATTAGAAGACAAAAGAGAAATGGAGAAGGGAATTTGAATGACAAATTAAAGCAACGAAACTAAAAGTGCGCCATACTAAGAAAAAAAAAATAAAAAAAATATTAAGAATATTACAGTGAAAATTTGTTAAGCAAATGAAGAAGCAACTGGCATAAATAAGCATACAATGGCAGCACTGGATAAAAGCTGCCAAAAATAGCATTTGCTTGGAAGCACTTAATGAGTATTAAGGGGACAGATACCTGTAAAATTTCGAAAAACACATTTTGTTTTTCATAAAATGTTAATATAATATAATCCTTTAATCAGACGGCTTTCAGACTCGACTAATCGAGCTGCTTGCATTTGCGAGGAGCAAACTCGAGCAACTCGGAAACCCTATCTCTTCCCCATCGACCTCTCTCTCAACACAGTCTTGGATCTCACGAAATGGATCTGATTCAAAAAACAAACAAAAAAAAAACGACAAGCCATCACACAGTGGTAGTAAAAAGGCTATAGTCGCTACTTAGGATTGCTTCAGTAGAAATACTCAACTACTTCAACAACGACAACACAGTCTTATCAGATTTGCCGAACATCAGTACAGAGAGTTGACAGCATTGAAAATTGTGAATTATACCAGTTTATCAGTTTCGATAACTTTGTTGTTGCTTTCACATGCAAACTTTTCGTCAAGTGAACAAAGCCCAAATATAGCGATCAGAGAAATAGCGAATCGAAGACGCTTAGTTTGACATTAACAAAATGGAACGCTTTTCGCTTCAAAAATTTTTACTAATGAACTGCAAAGTATTTGGGTTGAGATGAGCATTTTTTTAACGAAGTTGAAAAAATACATGTTATTTCTAATACACTACTGAAACAGAGTTTAAGGATCTTCGAGTTTTATTCGATACAAAATTTTCCTTCAGTGGTTATATAATATTAATTTTATTCTTTCAAAATCATATTCGGTTCTAGGCTTCACTCGTCGTAATACATCCAAATCTTCTGACCCGTTTACCTATAAACTGTTGTTTACGGCTCTCGTTCGTTCTCAATTATAATTTGTAGACCTTTCGGCCAACTTTCGATAAAGGGAATTGAGCGCGTTCAAAAAATATTTCTTAAACAGACATTACGTTCCCTACAACTTGAGGCCCCTGTTCCATCCTATAAATCTCCGCTAAAGCTAATTAATTTAAAATCTCTAGAAAAGAGAAGAACATTCGTTTCACTTTCGTTTTTTTGTGTGTTGTTAATGGCATCTGGTGGCAGCCGATGGGCTGTTCATTTCTACTTGAGCGGATAAGCTTTATTGGTCCACAAAGAAGTTTTGTGCAATTTCAGAATATTTATGGGGAACGTTTTAAGACTAAATTTGCGAGTAATGTGCCCATTTCTCGCGCCAACTTAGAGACTACAATTTATTATCCCATTAAAGCCTGCTTGATTCCACCTTATCTAGACCTTATTTTGTAAAAATTTTAATTTAGTTATTTAAGGGATCCCGGTGGTCTAGAGCTCGAAAATTTAGGGTATTTTCAGGATTTTTTTTACAATAAAAAAAATGGAAAACTATATTTAAATTTTTTAGGCTTTTTATTTAACTTCTTGTACATAAAAAAAGAAAGAAATGTTTGTCGTGTTTTTAATATTAATAATTTTAGAAATGGCGCTGAAGTTGACCCTCCCGAAAAATTGGACCTGGACGGTCCATTTTGGCTCTCCTATTTCACTGAAACACAAAAACCAAAAAAATTATTAATCAGTATGACTGTAGCTATGTCCCTATGTACTAGAATAAAAAAGAAATGACAAAACGGCGCGGGTTTGAATTTGACACTCTAAAATTTTTTTTTTAGTTTTTTAATCAAAAAATACGAAATAATTGAAATAATAATATGATTCTAGTACGTGCGAAAGCCGTTGTGAACAACGTAATACAATTTCAGATGATTCGGTTAAATAGTTTTTTTTTGACAACACCAGGCCAAAAAAGTCATTTCGAGATAAATGAGTTTAAAGTTAGAGGTGCAGGAGCGCGCGGACCGCTCTATACCTAGTTAATGGGCTGTAGAAGCTATAATTTTGGGAATTTCCGCATGAAAATTTCACCAGTTTATTCTTAAGATAGAAATATCGAAAAAACAAAAAATCGATTCGGTGAAATTTCTAGACACCGGGTCCCCTTAATATTGAATTTCTATTGATTGCTAATATTGTAGTTGCCAAATTTGGCTTATTTTATTTAATATTTTTGTGTAGTTTGTAAGGAAATTTGTGCTATAGATTATAAAAAAAATATATTAAAAAAAAAATAATAATAAAAGCGCTTCTCGGCTGCCTACAAAATTTAGTGGTAGATATCTATATTAACATTTACAACTTATCAGACCTGACTTCTTTGAGGAACACATGCTTTCAACCAATTTGATATAAACCCTTTGTACAATGTGATTGATTTATTGGATAAAAATATATGAGCTAAAATTTAAGGTGTGGCAATGACTGCAAAGCTCGCATTCAGAATCAAAATTTTACTTGCCAGCATAGCCTGCATCCAAACAACTTCTTCTTTCATTCATCCGATTTTTTCTTTTGTTGCTCTCTCGTCGGTGGTTCACGTCTCTGCCAAAAACCACTCACTCCACTCAAAAGAAAACCAAAAAAAAAAAAAAAAAATAAATAAATAAAAACATCTACAAAAACAACCACAACGAATCGCGTTTTCTGCGTTAGCCTATCAATCTCAAAACCACGCCGATCTGAGCGGCTGTTTGAACTTTTTATTGCTGGCCACCAAATCATTGCACGCACACCAGCTCATAAGCGTCGAAACTGAAATTAGACATCAATAAAAGTAATAAAAGTAGAAAATTCCAATAAAACCAAAAACAAATTAATAAAAAAGTGCGAAGCTGCGATGAAGATGCTTATTTTTTATGGCTGTCGGCAGCAGCGCTGCGCATCGCCCGCGCATGCGTAGAGCAGAAACAGCATTTAACAGCTTTTATTGAACTTGCATGTGAACGAAAGTGAAAGGCTGCGTTGACGTGCTACAGCAGACAAAGGGCTGCAGCAGGGGAATAGATGAGTAGAAGACGTCAGACAGGAAAGAGTTGTTTAATCTTTATATTTGGTTGAATATTTTGCAGCTGAATGTGTGGCTCACTTTGTTGATGTATAAATACAGTGAGTGTCAAAGAAAATGGTACAACTAAATTTTTATTATTTATTTAATTATCTTTTTCTTTGAGCAAAAAACGAATTAAATAAAGTATAATACCCAAATTTTTTGGAAAATTTATAAAAAATTACAAAAAATTAATAAAACTTCATAAAAGCTTAAGAAAAAATTCATAAAATGTATTTGGACAGTCTTATATTTTCTTTATTAAGAAAAAAATTATATAAATTCTTTGTAGAAAATGCTGAGCCTTAAATCTAGTAACGAATAAACAGTCGATAGGAGCTATATTCTGTCAAAAAACTACCGGAAATCGATCAATTAAAAAGCCCTTTTAGAGGATTTGACGGAATTGTTGCCAGATGGTAAATAGAGCAAATTTTTTAAGGCGAAAAGTGCGTTCAAACATTTCAAAGTTAGAAAAACTCCATGGACTTTTCACTACTACAAAATATAATCGATCAACCACTTTAATCATCTGATATGGCTTAGGTTGACAGAAAACTAAAATTTAGAATTGAATTACTTAGAATTGAAAACTAAAGTATAACACTTCGAAGCACCCGCTATGAGTCACTAAAGGCCCTAAAAGAGTATTTACGAATCTGATATTGATTTCGGAAAAAAAGAATCAAATTAAAAAAATATTGTATAATAAATAAAATAAATAAATTATAAATTTATTATAAATTAATAAATTAAATCATTGCAAAGAAATACTTGTACGATTTTCAGTGACACCAACTGTACATGAAAATAAAAGCATACCGTCACACATATTTGTGTATGTATCAAATTGTTCAGTCATCTTGCATGTGTGCAAAAGTCCATCCGACCTTTCTGTTAATTTGCTGTTAGTCATGTTTTCCCCGTAAGGCAACAAAATTCATCGAAAGTTTTGAGAAGTTGGCAAAAAAGGAAGAAAAAGGTTACAAAAGTAAAAAACGACAACATAAATAAATAAACAAAAGTTCATATTCGAATGAAATGTTTGTATGTGCAAAAGTGTAAAGAAACAAACAAAAAGTTGTTAGTAAAGTAAAAAACCTCAAACAAATAACAGCTTTGTTCAAAAAATTGGCACAACAAAAGCCACGAAAGCGACATTTATTTATTTACACAAGTACGTGTGAATCCACAAAGTTTTGCGCGAAATCTTCGAAAAAAAAATTCAGGTAAAAAAGTAAGCGGGAGGCGTGAATTTTGCCAACAAATACATAAACTTAATTGGTTATTCACTTGAACTAAAAAAAGAACAAATTGTGAATTTTAATTTTTTTACTTACATTTTTCATGTACCTATGAAACTTCTGAGCGGCGTACTGGCTACAACTTGGTCTGAAGTTTTTGATGCGGCATGAAGCAAATAATCGTTGGCAACAAAGTTCAACAAAACGATCCCTTTCCGGGGGTACAACCTCGAGAACTTTGTGCATGTGTGGAAGATTTCGGTTAGCCATTCAGAATCAAAAACAATTATTCTGCATATTGTTCTCGTAGCTCACAGCTTCTTACGGCCTTAATCAATTTTCTTATTTTTATGGCAGTACTGAAGCTAATAGGGTGCAAAAAAAACACGTTCAAGTCGAGCTGTTCAAGAGTACTACAATTTTAGCATTGAATAAAGGAAGAGCTGAATTTTCTGAACAAAAATAAAAAAAAAACACATGAAAATATATGAATATTAAAATTTTTAAATGCTAGCTTCAAGTGAAAATGGAATCTTCCAGAACAACTTTATTAGAATGTTCTCCATTTTATTATAACATCATGACAATTTCGATTAAAACTCTAATTTAACACTCTTCTCATTCAAAAACATAGAAAATTTATTTTTCAAATTTCACCGCTGGCAAATTTCATTCCGACACTTTTTGCTGACTAAATTTTATAAGATCATTTTTCGATGCTAGACCTTGTGTAAATGGATATATTTACACTGAAACGAAATAGACAAACAACGGAGTGCAGCGACTTGGATGCTTTGAATTAAGAATTTTTGATTTTGTAAAATCACTTTTTGTGGCAATTGCGTCAAGTTTTCTTATACACATTTCACAATTTAAAAGAATCCTTAAGGTAAGTTGAGTGGTTTCCATTAGCAAATAAATAATGTTCATGCGAGGAAAATAACTTTTTAGGACACTATGCGAAGAGGAACGCAAAAGTAAATACCAGTTGAATTTTTTATTTTTTTTGTTTTTTTGTCGGGACAACTAGCAAGTGGAGCACTCAGACATTAGTTATGTCCATTGTACTACACTTGGATTTCCTTTCAATTTTCTTTAAATCTACTCGACCTCCGAAGAAATCTGAATAGATCTTGTGGTGCCAAGGAGCCTAGGTGGTCGCTTCTTCACACATCAGTGCCAAAGATCTCAAACCTGATTCGAGCGAAGGCGAGGCAGACGCACAGGAAGTGGTCCGACGTCTCATCCTCCTCTTCACAAGCTGGACAGAGTACACTGTCCGAGATGCCCACCCTTTCCATGTGATTCGCCCACAGAAAGTGGCCCATCATCAGTCCAACCAGCTGTCTGCAATCCCTTCTGCTTAATGACAGCCTCTCTCAGCTTGCCAAGCTCGCTTGTGGGTTGTAGTAACCCATTTGCTAACCGTGACTTTGATGGCTGCAGAAGGGAGTGGCAGAACGAGCTCTGGGCCAAAGAAGTTGGCCTCAGAGACCATCCTAGCCAATGAGTCAGAGATCTCGTTACCCGCGATACCCACGTGTCCCGGGACTCATGTTAGCATCAGGCTTTTATGTCTCCCGACATAATTCAGCCTGGATAAAAAGGACGCAGCTTGGCTGTTGCTGCAGACACATATAGATCCGCCTCTCCATCTGTTTTCCACAACAAAGTTCATCGCTTGTTGAACAGCATACACCCCGCTTAAAACATAGATGCATGCATTCCAAGAGCAAAGTGCAGTTTTGTCCGGCAGGATTCCACTGGAGCCATCCGAGAAAAAGCGAAAACAGTGCTTGCCGGGCTCATTTTCAGAGTTTCACCACATCTGAGCCTCTGACAGCACTACACTGTATCTCTTTTCAAGTACGACTCTTGATGGCATGGAGAGATTAGTTGGATCGAAGTCTATGCCTTCTCTGTTTTCCAATGCCGGACAGGGGCCGTACCAGTTCCCATAGTGTCTCGCTAAGGTCCTCCTGACTCCCACGAGAGAGAGTCTACTCATCCAGACCACTGATGCATAGGTGATAATAGGTTTTATCATAGCCGCTTAGATCCATAGGACCTTACTAGGAGAAAGACTCCACGTTCTCCCAAAGACACCTTTGCACTGCCAAAAGGCCGTCAGTGCTTTGGATGTGTTTGTTTCAACGTGTGACTTCCAAAGAAGTTTACTATCGAGGATTACTCCAAGATATTTAATTTCTTTGGATAGCTGGATAGTGACTCCTTTTAGCTTAGGCAGAACGTATCCATCAAGTTTCCTCCTTCTGGTAAAGAGGACAATACTAGTTTTGGTGGGGTTTGCCGACAGCCCATTCACACAGCACCAAGTGTCAATCATATCCAGTGTTTTCAGCACTTTTCTACAGATGTTCATAAGTGAAGGGTTCGTTATCAAACAGGCAACGTCGTCCGCATATGCTTGTGTGTAAATTCCAGCACTATTTAAGGTGGTGAGCAGAGGATCGATCACCATGAACCAGAGCATTGGAGACAGCACACCACCTTGGGGGCAGCCTCTATAAACCCAGGATGACACCGTGACGATCCTTTGGGCTAGCATTGAACGAATCCCCGGTCTACACCATGTCTGCTGGCAGAGCTGCACATACTGTCGAAAGTGGCATTATCAAAAGCCCCCTCTATATCCAAAAAGATGCCCATAGTGTAGTCCCTTCTGTCGTAGTCCCTACTCTATCCTAGCAACAAGGTTTTGCAGTGCCGACTCGCAGGATTTTCCGGCTTGATAGGCATGCTGAAATGGAAGAGAGTGGGTGAACCTTCAGCGACTTCTGGCGCATATGCAACTCCACTAGCCGTTTGAGATTTTTCAGCGTGAAAGAGGCCATGCTGATAGGTTTAAAGCTTTTGGGGCTGGTGTAGTCATCTCTCCCAACCTTAGGGATGAAAGTGAGGATGGCTCCACGAGTGTGGTATATAAGTGCCAAGCATGCAGAAAAGATTTTCTTCAGGTCTGCAGTAACTGACTCTATGCCCTTCTTCAGCATGACGGGATAAATGCGGGGGACTTGTAGCCGCCGAAAGATTCGATGGCAAATCGAATAGCGGCTTCAGTCACCACAGATCTGGCAACGTACCAGTCTCGCCGAGAAAGTTTAGCAGCTCTGACAGCAGCCTCTTTCGTTGTTAAGTCGGTTGGCTGTCAATAAAAACATCCGCCCTAACCAAATTATATGTGAACCTTCTCTCAATGTTACGAAGAGAAAAACACAGCAAAGTTTGAGTGAAGATTTCAATATGAAATATCAAAATAAACTGACTTACGCCACGCCACAAACAGCTAGACTTGTGGGTTCTCTTAGAAATTGGGGTGCTTTTTGCTACCGTGGCAAGACCCCAATTTGTTTTATTGCGCATAAGATGAATGCAGACAATTACGTAGAGGTCTTGGATGAAGTTTCATTAAATTTTTCCGAAGAGTTTCACGGTGATTCTTGAATGTGTCAACAAAACATATTCTAATCCACAGCACTAAGCGTATAAAGGAGTTTTTCGCGTCGAAAATTATTCGTGTGCTAAAGTGGTACGCAGTTAGTCCAGACATAAATCCAATGGGACATTCATAGCAAGCAAATTTATAAAGGCGGACGCCAGTTGAATAGTCTTAATCGCACCTTAAAAAGTTATTCAAAAGGAATGGGGAAAAATTGGTCATCTCTCGCAAGTTCACCAAAGCACCATCCGGGAACTATTTTTTCACTTTGTTGAATGATGACAAACTTAAAGTCAGCGAAGCAGATAGAAATGCCGCTGGTTATTAAATCGACCACCGTTTATCGGACTATAATGAAATAAAACAGGAATAACGCCTCTATAGGATAAACGGGCAGTATGCGCTAACTTTTTTGTGGAATTGAATTAACTAAAACGTGTTATTGCGCTTGCAGGCCTGATAAATCCAGCATTTACCACATTCTCCAATTCTGTTAAAAAAGAATAAGAATACCTGCAATATTGATGTTCGAGTTGATGTTGAGCGAAACCATCAGCTCTATCAGAGCAACCGGCTACCATAAGCGGACGATAGTTGTGTATTTCTACTTAAAATAAGAGTTCAGCATCGTTTCATCAGTCTTTTATAAGCTGTATACAAATTTAAAGCGAATGGGCCTGGTTGTGTGCGAGGCTAAAGCAAATTATCTCCTTTAGTTAAGTCAGCAGTCAGATTTATACCCGGTTAAGAGTTATAAAGTTGAAAGTAATATAGCTCTTCATTTACTTGAGAATAAAAACCATTGCGTTTGAAATCAAATAGGGCTAAAGTAAAGAGTACTCACTATTTCGTTAGGAAAAAAAATCAAAAATAAGGTTCAATAGCAGGTTTCAGCTGATAAAAATGGTACCTACGTAGGAAAAAAGTCTGACAGAAATATTAAGGATAGCGTAGCCAAAGCTAGACTGTAGTGAAGTATTTTTTTGAAGCGCGACCAAAATGCGCCTAGAAAGGTAAGGTAAAGCCTTCTCTAGGCGAAAAAATATTGCACTCTAAAGGTAATTCTTCATGGCTGTTTTATTGCATAGTGGCCTGGAATGTGAAAACATCGAATGAGATTTCTTTGCAAGCTTCCAGCAAATTATTCTCTACTTTAAACATTTGCAGCCGAAAATGCTAAAGGGGATCGTTCGCACGATAGTCGATCATACTATAAATGAGCAACGCAGATTTATGTCTGAACAAATACTGAAACTTCAGAGACAACAATCGCAGGCGGTAGAATAGTGAGCTATATGAACTTTATGACAGCAAAAACATGTTGCAGCGAATTAAGGCCTTAGAAGCGATTTGGTCTTAGATGCCCTTGACAACATCAGCACTAAATGTGAGTCAGTAAGCGTTAGGAAAAGGTATTGCAACAATAAAACTAAAATAGTTGACAACAAATTTAGACGATTTTCACAGCAACAACTTTATAAAGTCTGTGAAAGTTTTTTACGTGATTCAACGTTTACAAAGTAGCCAAAACTATTTATGTACAGCAGTGAACGCTCATTCATCTATCGACACACCTAACGAACATCCAAAATTCACATAACTTTACAGCCACACATTTTGACAATTTAATAAGCCAATCAAAGTGAAGAATGCATTAAACTAATAAATTTAAAAAATATCAAAAAAAGAAAATACAAATCCAACGAGCTGATCGTCATTGAAAATAAGCGAAGAAAGAATTACAAAGTCGGCGAAAGGCCATCAGCCCTGCCCAGTACGAACCGAAACCTGTATTGGTTCACAGGCACAAGTGGATTGTGGCGCAAAGCGCTGCACTGCATATACCGCAGCATGCCACCACACTCCGAAGGCAGTGAAATCATTGCCTACAATGTCAAATGTCAAACTCGTTTGTAAACTCAGCGCAGAGCAGCGCGCCACACCAAGTTAGCTGCTACTTTTTGCATTCTTTCGTGCGCTTTTTGGGCATTCGACGCGCCCTTTTTGTTTTCGCTGTCCAACCTTTCTTCTGTGAGCTTTCCATATAGCTGAGTAGAAGTATGTATGTGTGTACATATGTGTGCGCTGAAAAAAATGGAAGTAGAAAAGAAATGACAGAAATTGGAGGTTGGAATTTTTGGCTGGTGAAATTTTGAAACAACATTTTTGCTGCGTTGCTTGCTGGCAGATTTTTTGTTTAATTTCGTTCCTTTTTTGCCTATTTGTATTTTGAGTGGAAACATGAAGCTAACAAGTGGCCATTAAAAGGTTAAATAACCACTGCCAATTGACTATTGTAAAGCGGGTATTTATTTCTTTTATTTTTTTGTGTTGTTTTTTTTGTTTCTGTAATTCAGCATATATGTGTATGTGTGCTACGCGCTTGTAATTGAGGGCAGTATAACTTAGAAACTTTAAACAAAACAAAAATTTCATATCTACATAGCCAAAAAATTGTTTGCATATGCAAACGGAAGACTTAGGCAACGAACTTGATGGTCTTAAATTTTGATAAGGCAAGCACGTAACTACACAAAACCGCGCACTTAAAAAGCGCATGCTTGCTTCGGAAAGTAGAACTAAACTTTTACTTTCCTAAAATGTAAGCTTACCTCCAATATGTTTCTACAATTATCGCACACGATATTGAGCCCACCTTGGCATGCGCGTTCACTCTGAAATGCCTCTGGGTTTTAGTCTACCACAATACGTGTGTTGATTTTAAATAAACATTTGCACTAATTACACCGGCACACAAAAAAAAAAAGTGGGGAGTACTTTTGACTAGACCCATATCTCCCTATGTATTTTGACGCGCTGAATCCGAATTCGGTGTCCGTTTTGCCCGTACACCCCCAAAATTTTAAGTAAATAGCGAAAAACCGTGAAACCCCATGAAAAATCGCTGAAAATCGCATTTATAGACGTTTGTCAATTTCAAAAACTTTTCTTATTATGAGTGTATTATACCTGATTTCAGTGTATTTTGACGCACTGAATCCGAATCCGGGGTTTGTTTTTCCCGTACACCCCCAAAATTTTGATTAAATAGGCTAAAACCGTGAAAACCGTGAAAAACCGTGAGAAATCGCTGAAAATCGCCTTTTTATACGTTGGTAAATGTTAAAAAGTTTTCTTACGAGTGTATTATACCTGATTTCAGTGTGTTTTGACGCACTGAATCCGAATCCGGTGTTTGTTTTGCCCGTACACCCCCAAAGATTTGATTAAATAGCGAAAAACCGCGAAAACCCATGAAAAATTGCTGAAAATCGGTTCACGGTTTTTCGCTATTTACTTAAAATTTTGGGGGTGTACGGGCAAAACGGACACTGAATTCGGATTCAGCGCGTCAAAATACATAGGGATATATGGGTCTAGTCAAAAGTACTCCCTACTTTTTTTTTTTTGTGTGCCGGTGTTATTACCTACTCAAAAAATGATGAAAAAGAGGACAAGAAAGATTTGTAAAGAAAAAGGCAGCGTTTTGAGCGTTTTATGAATGAAGCAAATTGACAGAGAACGCCATTCCCTCAATCTATACCAGAAGCGACCAAATTGTCGCTGCTGTTCAATCACTTCGCACCAAATTGCTTAGTGTGAGCAGCGACTGTCCAACTGTCATGATGTGTACACAGATGTTTGTGCGCACAACTACACGTTTGTGTGCATGTATGTACCGATACTCGTAACTGAGTGTCTGCGCCAATGGGCTTGTAAGTTAAATAGCAGAACTTTCACTTGACGCATGCAATATGAATTCATACCAAGTACAACTACATATATGAACCGAATATGTGGAAATTGATTTCTTTAAGTTTAAATGAATCATTTGAAAGCAGTGCCTATCGACGTGGGATTGTGTGCTCTAATGTGGGTAGCTAAAGCCTTGGAGGAAGGAATAGGATGCTGTAGGGTAAAATAGAATTGGAAAGGATAGTATAGAACAAGTTAGAAGGGAAAGGGATGCAATAGGAAAAGATGATTTAGGATAGTGTAAAATGGAATGTGAAAGGAAACAAGTAAGTAAGACTTAATTCGGTTCTTACTGAGCTTTATATAAAGGGTGGTTAAGTTTTAAGGGCCGGTGTTGATTTTGACTAAAATAAAATTTTTTTAAGACATTATTGTCATTTTTCTTTATTATGATAATACTAATATGGTTGAATTACGTATAGAGCAAAATATTGGCCAAATGGCCGCCGCAGCCTCGGTGGCATACCTCCATCCGATAGTCAAAATTTTCGATGACGCCGAGGCATAATTGAGGTTATATGCCGTTAATGTGCCGAATTATCTCGTCCTTTAGCTTTTGAATTGTTGCTGGCTTATCCACGTACACCTTTTCTTTCAAATAACTCCGAAAGAAGAAGTCCAAAGGTGTTAAATCACATGACCTTGGCAGCCGATTGGCATCGCCGCGACATGAGATTATTCGGCCATCAAATTTTTCACGCAAAAGAGCCATTGTTTCGTTAGCTGTGTGACAAGTGGTACCATCCTGTTGAAACCACATATCGTCCACATCCATATCTTTCAATTCGGGCCATAAAAAGTTCGTTATCATCTCACGACAGCGAACACTATTCACAGTAACTGTCTGACCGGCCTCATTTTGGAAAAAATACGGCCCAATGATGCCGCCGGCCCATAAACCGCACCAAACAGTCACTCTTTGTGGGTGCATTGGTTTTCCGGCAATCACTCTTAGATTATCATTCGCCCAAATGGGGCAATTCTGCTTATTGACGAATCCACTGAGGTGAAAATGTGCCTCATCACTGAAGATGATTGTGCGCGATATGCATTTTGACTTGAACGCCCGTTTTCATAATAAGCCTGAATAACTTTAACGCGTTGTGCGATTATGTATCTTTCCATGGTTCAAATAGAGTTAGTCAGGAATTGAAAAATGTTAAATAAAATGCAGAAAAATGCTTGAAATTTAGATATGGCTTACAGTCCACATCGTCCTTTGAACTTTAACCACCCTTTATATAGCAGTTCGAGAAGCGATGAACTTTGTTTTGGAAGAAAGATGGAGAGGCAGACCTACATGCGTCTGCAGCGACAGCCAAGCTGCGCTCATGACCTTACACCGCCCCCCATCACATCAGGGGTAGTCGAGCCTGTAAATTCAGGTTGAACTATGGCGGGCGACACAATAGCCTGATGCTAACATGGGTCCCGGGACACGTGGGTATCGGGGGTAACGACACCTCTGACTCCTTAGCTAGGATTTGCTTTGAAGCCAAATTCTTTGGCCCAGAACCCGCTTTGCCACTCCCTTCTGCACCCATCAAAGCCAGGTTTAGCAAACCCATAGTTTCAGGGCTCCGCACTTATAATCCACCATAAACAAACCGCTTAACATTTCTTCATAAATATTTTATTTAAACATTTTGTCAATAAAACTAGAAACTTAGTAGACGTCGCAATGATGAAATGTGCCTTTTAATTCAAACTAAAAAAAAACACAGTTATTCCTCTGAAAACGCCATAACTCATGGAAAGTGAGCAGTAGATAAACACTGTTTGAATTCATTCACATTAACATACATATACACATTAACACACATATACACATTAACTTATTCACATATTAATACACACTTTCGTATGCAAACAGACTCAAAAGAATTTGGGTACACACACAAATCCGCTTCAAACGCACACAAATCACAAAGTGTATTACCAAAATTAGAAAAAAAAACGAAATTCAACACCTGCCAGCTTTTAAGTATTTCCGTTAGGATTGGCTTTCTTCAAAGTCAGTGGCGCGTACGAGTAAGTGTGGCATATTGGCCGACGACGATATGAAGATGCAGGCAAAATCATAACCATAACCACATCACCGGCCGGTGTTAAGAGTCGCGCCGTCAACTTTACTCAAGCGAAATGCTGACTGAACAACTTACAAATGTTCGTTCAACAGTAAACATTAAAGGCGTTTAGTTGCGCTCGCTGAGCAGCTGAAATATTAACTGGATAAATGGGATTACAAAAGAACATTTATAATTAAATAAATTCACATTATTTGAGATAATGGAAAATGATGAGAGAAATGAAATGTGATAGTGGTGGAACGTATTTCAAAGGTTAAAAATGTTTTCAAAAGAGTCTTGAAGCTTTACTACATATCTTATCCTACAAGCCTAATATGAGTTATATCATTTAGTTGTTTTATAAAATAAAATAATTTGTAACTTTTGGCATTTAAGGGGTTAGTGGTAGTCAGAATCCCGAAAAAATTATGATTTTTAATAATTTTTTTTGCTAGTCTGCTGCTTTATTTTACAAAAATAAAAACATCAGAAATCAAAATAGTACATCATGTTTCGACTTGACTTTAGCAAAATATCAAAAAACAAAAAATTAATAATTGTAAAAGTTATCGCTGTTTGTGTGGAGCCCGTTTCTCCAGAAGTCCCTTGCGGTGATAATCACAAGTCCTTGGAGATCCATCTAAAATCAATCGGTCAAAAGAAATTAGTTTTATTAATACATAATCTTTTGCCTGAACGAAACTGTATTTTCTTTTCAAAATTAACAATATGGCGGCGTCAAGAAATGTTTTCCAGATTTTAGAGAAAAAAACCCACAATTAATGTTAAAAAAATCGAAATTATTGAAAAAAGAATTCTTCGATCAGCACGAGTTTTTTATGTTTTTCAAAAGCAGTATAAATTACAGTGATCACCCGTTCAAAAAACATAATTTTGAGAAAAACGCATTTAAAGTTTTGCGAATGCTGGAAAAGTATTTTTTGGATTCACGCATTTTCACACAGTATTTTTAAGATATTATAGGTATATACATATTTATATATCATTGGCGCGTACACCCTTTTTGGGTGTTTGGCCGAGCTCCTCCTCCTATTTGTGGTGTGCGTTTTGATGTTGTTCCACAAATGGAGGGACCTACAGTTTTAAGCCGACTCCGAACGGCAGATATTTTTTATGAGGAGCTTTTTCATGGCAGAAATACACTCGGAGGTTTGCCATTGTCTGCCGAGGTGCGACCGCTATTAGAAAAAACTTTTTCTTAATTTTGGTTTTTCACCGAGATTCGAACCTATGTTCCCTCTGAATTCCGAATGGTAGTCACGCACCAACCCATTCGGCTACGGCGGCCTATATTGGGGGACTCTATTGAATAATAAAATGTCTTTCAAACCATAAAAGTGTGGTTTTCTTATCGAACCGCAAAACTTATTGAGGTACCTAGTGTTCATATACATTTTGGAGTGAGCATAAGTCTTTAGTCAGTTGATCTCTAACCGTGGGCGTGGACAAAACGACAGTTTTTCATTGTATTAACATTACCGCGATTCTTTTATTTTCTCTTTGAACCCATATCTGTAAATTCTTTTGAATTAAAATTAATTATGAATATTTTGAAATAAACAATGAAATAAAAAATTATGTCAGCATCCAAATGCGCAGCTTACAGATCTTAAAACTCTTATCCAACTAACCTTTCCTCACTCTTCTTCGCTCAACATCTCGCTAATTTAATTTTAAGCATTGCTGCTTTTGTTTTTTCTACTGCAGAAGACAAAATGCTAATACCAACATCTTTCCTCTTATTTTGCTGTTTCGATGCTGATCTGGAGACGATGGCATATTTGTTGTTGTTTACGGAATTGAGGTCATACTTGTTAATATTCCGCTAGCCGTTAGTAGCTCGTGAAATATATAGTAAATATTTAAATGACATGGGCAAAAATATATAATTACGCACACATAGACATTCATATGCATAAACATACCCAAATTGCCACGCTTCTATCTCTTGTACTCATATTCGTCCAACTATTTGGCCATTGGTATGGTCATCAACGCTAGCGCACTCGCTTCCAGATGGAGAAAGTCGCATTTGTTTAATTTGCCCGACCATTCAGCTATGAAAATAACTATGAATTGCAAATGCTTGTTGGCTAATTTTATGCTTGTTGTTATTGCATTTTTGGTATAAGTGGTTTTAAGATTTGTATAGAACTGCTTAAAAGATTAGATAATTGCATTAAGTTTACATGGGCAATAATTAGATTTTGTTAATTTGCTGAGAGTATGACGAACTGACCAGCTGTGATTCTGCGGCGTCCAAGCCATGCGCTGAAGTTAAATGAGAGTCAGGTGTACTCACGACCTTATGTGCAGATCATAAATGTGGTTTAGGTATCTCCGAAACAGTTAAGAACTTTTTCGAAAGGTCGATCAGTGAAACATTTTCCTTACTTTTCATATTTAAAAACAAGAGCCACGACCCTTAACAATACTGAACTCGGTACACAATTCATGGTGGCAAAATATGATCGAGTGGTGATGATAGGCAGCACAATATTCACATTCTACCGACAATTGTGGGATAATAAAGAGCACTTAGTTTGACAATTGCCGCATTAAATAGTGTAATGTGAATAACCTGAGACTCTGAGAAGTAATGAATTTAAGCTCAGCAAGAGCCCTAGTAAGGTCCCTAAGCCATGAATAGAGAAGACAACTTCCATAAAGCACTTCGGAGGTTGTTTGTTCTTTTTTGTTTTTTTGTTTTTGTCGGGACTGACTAGCAAGTACAGCCTCAGACACAATGAAGCGCATTGCATTTAGGAGGTTAAAAGAACTTAAGTTTTTCATTGAACATTACAATTTAATTGCCTAGCAAAGACTTGAAGATATATATATTTTCGTTCGTAACACTGCATTACTTTCTAAGACCAGATAGCTGAAACCAAAGAAGCAGTTAACTGATAGCTGATAAGTAAAAGGTGATCAATTTAGAGGCATCGGTTGATTGGTTGGGCAATCATTTTTATTTTTGTGTAGAACTATTCATGACATATATTTTTTAAAGATATTCCCTTACATTTCGGTCTCCTTTAAACTGCCGGAAACGAGCAGCGTTTTTCAAGCAGAGGTCTTCGCAATCTTGAAGCATGCAAAATGCTTAGGGGTCGCTGTTGGGAGGGAGACATTAATATTTTTTCCGATAGTCAAGGTCCTGTCGTCGCCGTATTGCAGCTCTCTCCTGGTAAACTCCTGTAAGGAGGAACTCAAACGTCTCGAACGTGTAGGAAACATTTCCCTTATCTGGGTTTCTTGGCACAGGAATATAGAGGGAAATCAAATTGCCGATGATCTTACCAGGAAGGGGTCGAGAGGACCGGTTTCAGTTGTCCCCTTCTCAGACATCGGTGTTAAAGGGAAGCTGCACAATTTCTTTCTCAAAAAGGCAGATGGAGGACTGTCTCACCGTGTGGTATTTCAAAAACTCTATGGCCTCAATACAATAGAAACAGAATGCTTAAGGTGATGGAAATTTCCCACCATTCATTCCCTTTTCTCTCCTCCACTACATCAACAGCACTGGTTGGCTGTAGATGGTTTTCTCTTCCCTAAATCTTTTCACAGGTAGTGGTCCACATTATGATATCAAAATGGCACGTAAGTTCTACTTGAACTGTATCTGTGGTACTCTTGCCATCGAACCCACCTACTACCCTTGCAAATGTTAGCCGCAACTGCGCCGTAATTCGGCCATCCGTAAGCATCAATTTTGAATGACTCGTTGGAGAACTTCGCTCGGTATCTCGTGAATAACTTTAGTGTTGTTGGCTTTCAGTGCCCCAATCGAAGCTGGCTTATCCGCAAAGCATTTTGATTTTGTTAGATTTTACATATCTTAACAAATAAAATCCTAAGGTGTGATATCACACGATCTCTGTGACCAATCTGCTGGTCGAGGCGAGAGATAAATCACCGAAACGACGACGCAATAAATCCATTGTTTCACGGGATGTTTGGTAAGTAGCGCCGTCTTGTTGGAACCAAATGTTGTGGAGGTCACGGACTTCAATTTTCGGCATCAAAAGGAGGTTTCATTCAGCCCATAGGCCGCACCAAACGGTTCTTTTCAATAGATGTAATGGCTGATCTTGAATGGATTGGGGCTGCTCTCCAGTCCAAATACGACAATATTGCTTATTAATTTTAAAATTATGTATTTAGTTTCTCAGTAGTAACGCAGGATCTGTCAAAAAAACTTTATTGGAAAAAGTACCTCCTATCTGATCATGTGAGCAGACTTACTAGTCGTTCGTTCGAAGTTGTTAACTTGACCTTTTTTTTACCCTATCTGAGAACTTGCCTAGCAAACTTATTGGTTACCATGTCACAGGGGCATTTTAAGAAATTATGGTATGGGTTCCCTTAGCTACTTGTGGTTTGTTTTTGGAAATATTGGTCTGGAATCAACTCAGTTAGCTCACTAATACGTAAAAGTGGCGCTGTTGTATTGAGGTTTTGCCGTACCCTGTCAAATGGCATTCTTTGCGAGAGCTTAAAGCTTTTTTTTACCTGGCTCAACTGGCGCTGGTTAGCTCGAAAAAGAAGCTATTGGTGCGCATAATTAAACTTGACCTAAGTCGGGGTAAGCGATTATCGCGTGAATCAAGAAGAAGAAGAATATGCTATTACCAGGGTATTTTTTAGATATTATCTTTTTAAACAGTTGGTTTAAACAGCTGACGCACGTTTCGTGTTTTGTTTCACTGTCAAACATCTTCAGTTTGGTCTATAATTTATGCATGAATCGTCTTACAAACGAACAACGCTTGAAAATCATTGAATTTTATTATAAAAATGCGTGTTCTGTTAAGAAAGTTTAAGATCCACATTTTTATCGAAAAATTGTGTTCAGCGACGAAGCTCATGTTTGGATCAATGGGTACGTAAATAAGCAGAATTGTCGATTTTTGAGTGAAGATCAGCCAGAAGAATTGCAAGAGCTACCAATATATCCAGAAAAGGTCACAGTTTGGTGCGGTTTATGGGCTGGAGGTATCATTGGACCGTATATCTTCAAAGATGTTGCGAATCGTAACGTAACTGTGAATGGTGAGCGCTACCATGAAATGATATCCTACTTTTGTTTGCCTAAAATGCAAGAGCTTGACTTGCATGACATGTGGTTTCAGCAAGACGGTGCCACATGCCACACAGCACGCGTAACAATGGTGAACATTTTATTTCACGTTCGGGACCTGTCAATTGGCCACCCAGATCGTGCGATATCACGCCTTTAGATTATTGTTTGTGGGGCAATGTTAAAGCTCCTGTCTATTCAGACAATGCTGCTTCAATTCACGCATTAGAAGACAACATTAAAGAATGTATATGTGAGATACCGGCCGAAACATTGGAAAGAGTATGCCATAATTGGCCTAAGCGGATGGACCATTTGAAGCGCAGTCGCGGTCAACATTTGAATGAAATAATCTTCAAACATAATGTATAGGTAACTATCGATTTAAATAAAAATGCCATGCATTTTTCTGAATTTTGCGTGTGTTTTTTTGAAAATCTTTCCCATAGCTCTTAAAAAATCACCCTTTATGTAGGAAAAAAAAATTTTCTAATAATGGCCAGCCCTCGGCAGACAACAGCAAGCCTGCGAGTATATTTGTGTCATGAAAAAGTTCTTCAAGACGCACACCACAAATTGTAGGAGAAGCTCAGCCAAACACCCAACGAAGTTAAAATAAATATTAACCAAAATGTTAAAAAAAATTTAAGTACTAATATAATACTTTAATAATAAGTGCTCTCGCTTAGGCACGGCGTGTGGTTATGGATTTATAATAACCCATAGAATGGATTCTTTGATAAGCATTCAGGTAAGCCTCTTCCCTTTGGAAGCAACCCATTCTAACCTTTGATCAACGGCTTCTACTCCTCGCAAACCAAAAAATCGCTTCTAGCTCCGCTCAGCACTAACTCGCTTATTGAGATCAATAATTACACAGATTACTTCATACTAGAAAAGCAGACTCACAGAACCGAGGAAAAAAATTTAAGATGTCTACGTATTCTCAAAAAATCATGCATTATTATCACATTAGCCTGCAAACTCAGTACACAAAATATTTGATTCCATGACTGTACGTTTTGTGCGGTAATAAAATACCCATTTAAATACTTTGTGCGTTTATGTTATTTGGCGTCTCATTTATCTCCGAGTGGTTTGCGTGGCTTTAAAATTACAATTAGTGTTGAGAAGATAAATTACTTTGCAGCTTTGTTTAGCTTAATTGTGTATAGATCCGGAAGTTAAGCTGTTGGCCATTATTTAGCTAAATCTTACAATACTATTTGTCACGGGAAATCACTCACACTTAATATTTATTGCTCACCAAAAAAAGTGGGCAGTCAATGCAAATTGCTACGCTTTGTTATTTGCCTTAGCGCTTGGCGGTTTTACTGCAGTTATTAGCGTTTGCAATTAGTGGTCTGACATTTACATGATTTGTGATTAAACTTCGATTTGTTTGCTAACAGCGAAAACAATTGAGGCAAGCGAGAGCTCAAGCTGTGGCAGTAATCGGAAACAAGTGAATCTACCAACAAAAGTATGTTTACTACTTCTTTATTCACTCTCAGGAGGAGTATTGCTGAACATCATCAAGTGCCTCTCTTAAGTAGCAAAGCCACCTAGGACTCGGGTGTAGAAATATTTTTATAACTTTATTGAAGAGTATAATATGGGCTTATCCATTTTGCACCTTCAATTGTATACTATATAGCATCTGAATAATCGATAGCGCGATTTTTTTCTCTTTATTTCGATCATTAAATTACTCCTACAACAAAATTTTTTGGCATTCTAGTGGTCACCTTGCTGCTTGTAAAAATGACGCCTGCAAGTAAATTGTATATTTTTATTTTGATACATTTTTTTATATATTTAAATTTTTTATAAATTAGCCACTGCCTTAGAGATGAAGTATTGCAAAACCAAAAATTGCCATTTTAACTTCATATAGAAGTTATTCGTTTTTTATTTTTGTTTCATTACAAAACTGAAATTTTTTAATAATATTATAAAGGACATAGAGTGTAATTATGTTTTAGACTCCTACAAAAATATTAGCAGCTAAACATTTTCAAAGTTTCTGAACTACTTCAGCCATGGATCTGATAGAGTTATGGGTAATGAAAGCAAAATGCAGTAGAAGCTTAAAAATGTATTTTATTTACAACTAGTTGTACCCGGCGCGTGTTAGTATGTCATACTAATTTTTATGACAATCTGTTGAACGGGGCAGAAATTGCTACTCTGCAGCGCCACCTGGTGGCGAGTGGCATCAATGAGCAT
The DNA here is from genome assembly GCA_037575425.1 of Anastrepha fraterculus. Classification (NCBI taxonomy): domain Eukaryota; kingdom Metazoa; phylum Arthropoda; class Insecta; order Diptera; family Tephritidae; genus Anastrepha; species Anastrepha fraterculus. The sequence goes on from JAYXIM010053180.1 coordinate 1,140,803, forward strand.
ACTCTACAACCCTTCTCCGTGGAAAAATACATATATTTACAAATTTTTATAATAATCAGTCGAGCAGTTTTTGAGTTCATCGATAACATAAAGATTATAAAAAATATGTTTAGAGATTTCGATCCTTAACATCTTTCGATATTATTATATGCTTCAGTTAAAAAACTTATCCAAAAACTAAAACGGACTTAGCTGAGGAGTAATTATTCCCCACCCCACTTATCTCTCTCTATCCTATTAAATCCGTCGTCATGGCCTCTAGGGCAATTACCAATATTGCCTGAGTGCACAATACCATTTGAAGGCATTAGGGCACCGTTTAAGAAAAAAATTGCCTTTTTTTAACTCCATCTAAAGAACTCTCTCCGATAAATGGCTGTAATATTTTCTACGTACGTTCGATCCGTTCACGCTGGTAAATGACCAGCTATAGATGCGAAAATCCAGAGAGGCAGACTCTTTCATCAAAGCAATAGCAGCAACTGCAAGCAATAAATTAAATGTCATACACGGATAAATGATGACTCACAAAAATGGTACACAGATGTTTCCAAAACGCTCCAAGGAATAGGTGCAGGAATAGTGGAGCCTAGAACACACAAATCCCTAACACTAAGTACAGATACCATAATTTTCCATGCCGCTGTTCGAGAAAATAAAAATTAAAATGCTTTCGGACATCCAATCGGTTCTCAAAGCCTTGAATAGCTTCACATTCAAGTCAAAAGTCCTAATAGAGTGTAACAATGCACTCAACAAACTGGCCACTCATAATCAGGCCTCACTGATTTGGCTACCAGGACATGAGGAAACGAAGGGTAGGAGATGGCCGACTTTTATGCCAAAAAAGGGGCAGAAAGGCTATTTATAGGGCCAACACCATTTTTCGGCTTTAACAAAAATAATGTAAAACAGGAAACAAAAAAATTGATCCAAACTAAAATCAGGGAACCCTGCAACGGTACTAGCAGCTTGAATCCTTCCAAGAAGTTTTTGAACTTCAATGTCAACAGAAAAAAATCTGCTGTAACCCTAGATAAAAAGGGCCTCAGATTACTCTGTGGAGCACTTACAGGTCACTTTGTCTGGAATATATAGTTTAACACAATAGGGTTACCTAGTACAAAATCATGCAAGTTCAGCTGTGATAAAGAGGAGTCTATAGAACACTTAATCACTAACTGAGAGGCATTAGGCCACAGAAGACACAGAATTCTGGGCTTGCACCTACTAGAGGAGGAAGACCTACAACTTCTCCCTCCTAAGTAGCTGGTTCGATTCCTCGGTATACTGAATAATTATAATTAAGTAATAAGGAGCGCACAATTGGTCAATCTGGTATAAAGACCTTAGCTTAACTCGTACATCCATTACCAAATGTCATACACGAATGACGGACCATCAATCCGGCACACGAAAGTGGGCACTCAAATTAAACTGCATGCCTCGAAAGGCTTTTCAATGTATCTTGAAACTCAAGACAAAAAAGGAAGGAAATATGTTCATCCAGTAGCCTTGGGACGTAGGTTTAAAATTTGCATATTAAACTTTGATGACCACCAGACGATTTGAGTTCCAGCAGTATATTAATTCAGATTTCGATCACAATTATCCACTTAACTTGCATTCTTTCTCTGTACAGCGTCATTGAACTCGATCTTAACGCAATACGCCTTGCCTCCCATTGTAGGCCATTGGAATTTCGCACATAGCCAATTACAGTCAAACTATTCACTTTCTTTGTGCCTGCAATGGATTATCAAGTGTGCCAAGAGAAATTCTGGCAAATACTACGTGCATGTATTCCCTCCTTCCGGATCCACGCCATTACTCCTTCAAGCGGTGCTCACTGCCGTTGAATGCTTAATAATTCACTCAAACAAAAAAAATCCGGGAATAGGCCGTAAAACAATAGAATTGCTAATAAAAATTCATAAAGCACGCGGAACGTCATAAATGTTTAGCGATTAAAATGAAATGTTTATGTATAAGTACGAGTACATGTGTGTGTGTGTGTTGTATTTTTAATGATGGCTGGCAGGCGCTCTTAATAAATCCAATCAAAATCCATTTTGACGCTTTTACAGTCGAGCAGAACTATTAAAATAAACTCATTAAGCCGTGGCTGAGGTTGTTTGGCATATACACACATACACATATACATGTATGCATATGTATTTAGTATGCATATATGTATGTACCATCTGTATGCAAATATCGCCAACTCGTACGTGCTTACCGCTAGTCACTGCCACGGCTGTTGAACTATTTGAGGTATTCAACTTGAACTACCAATTTCTGAGACAGCCCACGTCACAACCACTTCCAATGACTGATGGTCGTAAGTAATTCACTTTTCTGACAACTATTTTCGTGGCCTGCGTTTAATTTCTCTCTTCTTTGCCGAGTTCTGCTGGTGTTTGTAAATTTTGTTTACTTGGTTGTTTGTTGTGGAAAGCTGACAAGTGCAAGCAAATGGTTTTAATATTTGGCACGCGCTGCAACCAACTACTTTGGCTAGCTGACATATCTGAGATTACAGCCAATTGTTGTAAGTACTTAATCAACACGAAACTTAGTGCCAGAAATCAAATGAAAAATCTAAACAAGAAAGAAAGGCCATGCAAATTTACGAGTGGATATATAAAGGGTCTCTCGAAAGACGCGCCTAGATGTTGTTTAAAAAATAAAGCATGTAAAAATTTCGATGAGCTGTATGAGCTTTACGACGACATAGACATAGGGCAGCGAATAAAGATCCAGCGGCTACGTTGGCTGGGTCATGTCGTCCGAATGGATACAAACGCTCCGGCTCGGAAAATATTCGATGCGGTACCAGCTGGTGGTAGCAGAGGAAGAGGATGAGGCCTCCTCTGCGTTGGAAAGATGAGGTGGTGAAGGACTTGGCTTCACTTGGTGTTTCCAACTGGCGCCGGTTAGCACGAGAAAGAAACGACTGGCACGCTTTGTTAAACTCGGCCAAAATCGCGTCAGCGGTGCGATGCCAATTAAGAAGAAGAAAAATTTAGATTCTTTCAGGTTTCATTATTTTTATTGAAAATAATAAGATAGCATTAAATGGCATTAAAATAATAAAGATGGTATTAAAATTAAGATCAAACAATAAGATTAAGGGCAGACCCAATTTTCGGTTTTTTTAAATCCATTTTTTATTACGATCTTTTTTAAAATATTCAGCAATGTTTCTCCTTAAAACTAAAACATTTTATTTGACATGCATGGAAATAAAGAATAAATCCATTGTTGATTTCCTCTTCTTCAGTCTATTAAGGAGTTATATACGTCCGAAATTTTCAAAAAATCGTTTTTTTTACACATTATCATTCTTTATACAGGGTAGGCCAAATAAGACCTACTAATGTTAAACACAAATAACTTTTGCAATAATCATTTATTTTGGTTAATTGTTTTTATACATTGAATATATTTTATGGAAATTATGTATGAAATATTACATCAGACAAATGTCTACCATTTTTCTCGATACAAAGTTTGGTTCTTTTTAACGCGTTTTCCACTACACCACATAATGTTTCTGGTTGAAGGCTCAGTATTCGTCTCAAATATTTTGCTTCAGCTGTCTAATAGTCTCCGGTTTATTAAGGTAAACTTTGTCTTTTAAATATCCCCATAAAAAGAAGTCGGGTGCAGTCAAATCTGGCGAACGAGGTGGCCAAGGGTAATCTCAATTTTTGGAAATCAGACGTTCGCCAAAAATTTCACGCAGCAGGTCCATAGTTTGCCTAAAAGTATGTGCAGTTGCTCCATCTTGTTGAAATCACAAATTAGGATACTGCTCCGCCATTGGCCGCAAAAAGTTTTCCATTAATGTTCTGTAAGAAGCTCCTGAAATCGATTCCGGCGTTTCATCCTCATTTTCGAAGAAATATGGACCGATAACTCTAGTGGCCATAACACCGCACCAAACAGTATATTTAGATGGCTGCAACCACAATCTACAGTTTTGTTTGTTGACATATTATGGATTATTAAATGGAAATGCGCTTCGTCCGACATCAAAACATTATTTAAAAAATCAATTTGTGTGGCTAATTGTGTAAGAATAGAAAAACTCGTTAATTATAACGCGTTGTGTTGTACTGTAGGGTTGCGCAATAAATTTCCAACAATTCAATTATAACCGACAAAAAGAGAAAAATAAATATGTCAAAAAATAAAAAAGTTATTTGTGCTTAACATTAGTAGGACTTGTGTGGCCCACCCTGTAGTTTTAAGCGTATTTCTGTGGAAGTCGATTGTAAAAATTCTCTATAGATACAAAGTTAGGGGAGAAAATGTAACTGCCCGACGAGAGTTTGATGCGCTGGCCGTTACTTTCGGAGCCTTGAAAGTTGAAACTCGTTTTTCTCGAAACTACTTTTTCTGGCACAGTCGCAAGATAACTCATTCAGTTTTTAATATTTTTTGATGCGGTTGTTTTTAAATATTCTAAAGTGTTTTCTCTATAGTCTGTCGAGCCGGATTTTTGATAATTTTATAAAAAATTGTATAAACATAATTAAAGTGTGACTTTTATGACGTAAAGCGCATACTTTTTTTAAATGCTGTAAAATTTTTCGAAATTCAGAAATCCGGCTCGACAGACTATAACTACAATTTTATTTTACAAGAATTTTTCTAATTTTAAAAAGCGGGCAACATTTCTAGGAGAAATGATACAACTTTTTTTTTCATTGTCCTTTGGCTCACGGGATTTTTTATGTAATAATTTTTGCAAAAAAAATTAAAATACATTTTTTTATAAAGTTTAAGTACTAATAAACAATGTGTAACATTTTTTATATTTATTTCTATGGATATCTCTTCTAAAAACAGTTTTTTTAGTGCATTTTTGGCGCTGCTGGACGTATGTAACCCCTTAAGGGAGATGGGATTGAGAGTTATTTCTGTGATTAAAGGGTTTATGTGTGTTTGAAGTATTTTATTGTGAGATGCGGCAAGCCTTTTTTATTTCCTCAGCTATTGTGAGCAAATTGAGATCGCATTGTATTTGGGCATTTGTGATATAATAAGGGGCATTTGTCATCGTTCTTGGGGTTTTTGATTGGAATCTTTGGAGTGTTTCGTTGTTAGAGTTACCTGTATGCCATAGGTCCATATTGGTTTTAAGACGGCTAAGTAGAGTAAAAGCTTAATTTTGAAAGAAACATGAGAATTTCGATTAAGTAAACAGTATAGATTTCGGAATCTAATTCCAATTGCTAAGCACTTTCCATGTAAGTTTGTAACATTATTTTGGGAAATGATTACATTGTTGAGTTTAGCGAGTGGGTAAGTGTTTCGTTTGAGTATAATGGTAACTTAAGCAGATTCCTTAAACTGCCAAATCTATCGCTGAGACTTTCTTTTATACCATAAAGAAATTTCTTGAACGAATGTTATTAACGAAGAGACTATGCTGCCAAAATTCACAACAAAATTCTTATTTTGTTAATTTTAGTTCTGAAACTGCCCTGGCCATTTCTAAGGGTAAAGGTTTATCACCTCAAGTACTTAAAAATCTTGCCGAACAAATATTTTTACTGAATTAATTTTCATCTTCACTACTCCTGCAGGAGTCATTGTGAGGTACACCCACTGGATTGGGTGCAACAAAGTGCAGTGACCCGTTATAACACCTGTGAGGACGCTGGTAGTTGATCTATTGAATCCAAGCACACATTTTGCTCTTTTAGGGTTCAGTTTTGGCCAGATACCACCTTCTATTGGTTTCCATAATTACGCTCAAGTCAATCGCGATGTGCAGTTCGTTCAGAGGAATGCTAATATCCTCTACCAATCGCTGAAGGTCAAGCTCTGAGCTTTTCCTTGCACATTCATCCGCTCTTTCATTTCCCTCCACTCCAGAGTGGCCGGGAACATAACAAAGTGTAGTTTTGTGTTGTTGGATAGGCGAGATCGACCTCCTGTAATTTAAAGATAAGTGTTCTGAGTATGCTCCTACTCCAGTGCCATTCCCCATCTTTCATCAGGAAACAACTTTTACTACTTTAACTCACTTCACTTCACTTCGATTGGTAATCTGAGCAGTTTAAGCCGATCACGATAATGAAGCAACGCAAAGCAAATAATATTATTTAATTAGTAAAATAATCTGAGACTATTCTCTCAGATTACCCAACTCCTTAAGCACAGATTTTCCCACAGGGCTCTTCAACTGCCAATGGTTATGCTTACAATAAAGTGGCTGCCTAAACTCATGCATGTATGTACGTGCATATGTGTACGCATAAGTACCAATTGCCCTTTTAGCCAACGTCAAAAGTTTTATAATTAATATGCGCGCACTTGAACGATGTCCAACAGCAATGGTAATGGCAGAAACAAAAAAACAACGGCCATTGCAGTAGTGGTAGTAACAGTAGCAAATATGCTTATTATAAAGTGAAAAGAGAAATTAAGCGTAAGTACTACACTTACCAGCTGCATACCCAAGTACACATTGTATATAAATATGTAAACATACAAGTGCACGTATACACACACACACATATATGCAACCAAGTGCATTACTAGAGAAGAAATCTATTTCACTAAGCAAGAATTTCAAGCAAGAAAAGCACTTGCTTTGTATACCCAAGTGGGCGAACAGTGAAGCAGGTGGGCAGTACAACTCAGCTAACTAAATACCCAGTTGAAATTGAAACTGCGCATAGGAAAACATATGAAAATACTTGTACATATGTACATAAGTAGTATGTATAGAAATAAAAATTCTGACCCGCATGCCTAAAGCAGTGACTTATTCCGTTTTGTTAGCACTTACTAGTAAATGGTGGTGTTGTTGCTGCTGCCGCTTTTATTTATAGCAAAGCTGCTATTGTGCGATAGTTGCGCGCTCTTTAAGTAGTTACGAAAAAAGAAAATATTTTTTTAAGAAAGAAAATTTCAACAAATAAAGTGTGGTGGCGCAAATCGTGTATGGCAAGCAATGAAGGCCAAACTTTCATTTATGGCTCAAAAATAGTCACTTTTTCGGTTAAGTTCAATTCATTTTTAGGCTGTCGATATTAATGTGAGTTTTATGCATTCTTGCTTTGATTTTCTACTCTTGAATGCTTTACAAGTACAAACAACGGAAGTTTTTCATATATGTATGTATGCAGAATGTGCTTAGAATGCCATATAAAGTTTGAATGGAATAAATATGGAGTAAATATGCATACGAGTGAGTGTTTGGCCTCAAAATATTGATAGCAGAAAGTTGCAAATCTTAATCGGTCACTCAAGAGTTTTTTATATTTTCTTATTTTTTTTATTTATATTTTCTTAGTCGAAATTGAAAGCGTGCAACAACTAACCTAAATGAAGACTACTTCTGGATCGGCATTGCATGCTCTGATTGGTCTACCACCACTTGGTGCTTTCATCCAAGGAGAGGCATTGAAGGCCATCAGCAGGCTGAAACACAATGGGAACTGGTACGGCCTCTGTCCGGTATTGGAAAACAGGGAAGGCATGGACCTCGATCCAACGATTCTCTCCATACCACTGACTCCATGCCATCAAAAGTCGTACTTGAAAAGAGATACAGTGTGGTGCTGCCAGAGGCTCAGTTGTGGTCAAACTCTGAAAATAAGCCCGGCAAGCCCTGTTTTCGCTTTTTCTCGGATGGCTCTAGGACCGAGCACGGTTCCGGCTCTGGTGTCTACGTGGAATCCAGCAGGACAAAACTACACTTTGCTCTTGGAATGCATGCATCTATGTTTTAAGCGGGGGTGTATCCTGATCAAGAAACGATGAACTTTGTTGTGGAAAACCGATGGAGAGGCATATCTATATGTGTCTGCAGTGACAGTCAAGCTGCGCTCATGGCCTTAGACAGCCCCACAACCACATCAGGGGTAGTCGAGTCCTGTAAATCCAGGCTAAACTAAGTCGGTAGATATAATAGCCTGATGCTAACATGAGTCCCGGGACACGTGGATATCGTGAGTAACGAGACCTCTGACTCCTTGGCTAAGATGGGCTCTGAGGCCAACTTCTTTGGGCCGGAGCCCGTTCTGCCACTCCTTACTGCAGCCATCAAAGCCACTGTTAGTAAATGGGTTACTACAACCCACGAGCGAGCTTGGCAGGCTGAGAGAGGCTGCAGATGGACTAAACTGATGTTACCTGTCATGTCTGATCGACTGTCGTACATCCTCCTGTCATTAAACAGAAGGGACTGCAGACAGCTGGTTGGACTGATGTCGGGCAACTTTTTGTGGGCGAAGCATATGGAAAAGGTAGGCATCTCAGACTGTACTCTGCCCAGCTTGAAAAGAGGAGGATGAGACGGCGCACCACTTCCTGTGCGTTTGTCCCGCCTTCGCTCGAATCAAGTTGGAGGTCTTTGGCACTGATTTCTTAAGAAACGACCACCTTGGCTCCTTGGCACCATAAGATCTACTCAAAATTTTTCAGAGATCGGGTAGATTTAAAGAAAATTAAAAAAGAATCCGGGTGTAGTACAATGGACTTAATTGTGTCTGAGTGCAGCACTTGCTAGTTGTCCCGACAAAAAAACAAAACCTAAATGGACAGCTGAGTTAAAGTACTCTCAACCGAAATGGAAGGTAAGTAGTGGCACTGAATTACATATAATCGTATCAGGAGTTCATGGAACACTTAACCACCATTTGTGAAGCATTAGGTCGTAGCGGACATAGAATTCTGGGCTTGTACCTACTTGAGGATGAGGACTTGCAAATGCCCCCTCCTAAGAAGATGACTCGATTAGTCGCAATACTAAATAATTAAAATTAAGCATTTAGGGGTGCAAAATAGATTAATCTGATCGTAGTGCACAAAGGGTTTAGCGTAACCTGTACAACCATTACCATTTAGGTAGGTAAGTACAAGTGACAGTCCGTCTTAAAACTATTTTAATTGTGTTTTGGAGTTACTTAGTTTTTTTATTACTGTGAAGCTTAGAAATGGCATACCCAGGAGGTAAAAATCATTACTTTCGACACCTGCTCTTCTTTGCTTTTCATCGATGTCAAAAAGCTGCCAAAGCAACCCGCGACATGTATGGAAAAAGTGGCATAGGTGAGTCTAACGTACTGAAATAGCTTGCAAAGTTCAAAAATCGCGACTTTGAAGTCGATGACACGTCCCGCAGCGGAAGGTCTTTTTCTCGATGAAGAACGTCTCAAATCACTTTTGAAGGAGAACTGTCGCCAAACTAATCATGAATTGGCAGAAAAAATTAACTGCGATCGTAAAACGATTCTCAGTCACCACCAAAAATTGCGAGCTGGGTTCCTCACGGGTTCAACGAAAAAAACAAAGAAAGCCGCCTTCAAATTGCTTCTCAGCATCTCGTCCGCCATCGAGCAACACGCGGCCATAAACAGCGCTTTTTCTACCGAATCGTCACCGGAGATGAGAAATGGTGCCTAAACATTAATATGAAGCAAAGAAAGAAGTGGATGGCTCCAGGAGATGCAACAAAGTGGAGAGTCAAGCCGGATATTCATCCAAAGAAGAAGTTTGGTGGGACTGGAAGGCCATGGTGCACTAGGAAATTCTCAAAAAGAATGCCACGGTCATCAAGCAGCTCTACATTGCCCAGCTAGACCGCGTTAATGTGGCTATTCGACTAAAAAGATCTGATCGTCCTGGTCAAACTATACTCCTTTCCGACAACACATGGGGCCTGTTGTAAAAGCCGTCAAAGTCGCACTCCAAGAGCTCGAATGGGAGATCTTTCAGCATCCGCTGTATTCTCCGGACCTTGCACCGACCAATCACCACCTTTTCCGCGACCTTAAGAGGTCCTTAAAAACTGGTTCAACAACTTCTTTGACACCAGACCAGGCGATTTTTGGCGGAACGGCATCAACAAATTGGTCAAGAGGTGGGAAGAAGTTGTAAACAGCAACGGCGAATATATAGTTGATTTACTTATTGCCTATTATTATATATAATTATTGTTTTTAATAAATTGTTTTTAAAAATTAATAAATTTATATTTTTAAATTAAAAAAATTAATTATTATTAAATTAAATTATTTATTAAAAACGATAATAATTTAAATAAATTAAATAAAAGTCTTCGTTAAAAACGCTACGATTATTTCCCAACGTAATACAAAGAGACGAGGGATAGTGTGTTTAAAAAAAAAAAAAATTGTATCTAAAAATGTTTAGCAAAAATGTTAAATTTTTTTCCAACAAAACAAATATTTTTTAAGAATATTTTATCCTAAAAATTCTTTTCAAAATTTAAAAATATGTAAAATGGGACAGAATATTCTTTAGTCTGATGAACTCCATATCAAAATTTTCAACGTTGAATACTTAATACTTATTTTTTCAATTTACTTCTTATTATACTTAAACCTGAAAATAAACTAACTTTTAGAAAAATTTACGAATACTTGGATCCCTTAAGGGATGGCGTTCCCACTGTAGGGGGTCAAAAAATAGTCGATTTTTGGGTATGTAGGAATGATTATTCGAGGATCGGACAGAAGGCCATTTATTATATATGTATTAAACTATGTTGATTTAAATTTTTATTAAAAAATATTGAAAATTGACAAATTTATGTAGATAAACGTAACGAGTTAAAAAAAATGGCGTTATCTTACGGCAGCGATACAGCAATGAATAATCATCTGAAATCAAAAAACCAAAAATTTTATTAATCAACACCATAGTGGCTATCGTTGTACGTAGCTGTTTTTTTTTTTTTTGACAAAATGGTGGTGATTTGAATTTCGATGTGTGTTTTTCACAATTTTTTTGATTTTTAATAGGCCCAAAAAAATAGTTATTTTCAAAATTCTGAAAATCGGCTACGTACAACGATAGCCAATGCGATAGCAAAAATTTTGAAGAAAATAAAATTAAAATCGGTTCATTAGTCTTCGAGAAATCGTTGCCACTGTATCAAAGAAAGTCGGTTCGAGAAATAAGCGTTTGAAATAAAGCATCGTATCGTAAGCGCTACGGGGCCGAACCAACGGGCGCTCACTTAAGTGCACATAGAATCGGGAATAAAGCGCTTTAAAATTTGTACCACATTTTCTTGAGTAGTTATACTAGTAATTTATGCAAAAAAAATCGATTTTTTTGAATTTTCACAGTGTCGTTCCACCTTAACATTCACTCTATTGTAAAAGCTTTAGTATATTTCAAAGAATATACATACTTCCTCAGTTGCCAAGAAGTACTCGTTAATTATTATTATTTCCAAATTTTTACTGCATATTTGTTTATGAATATATCCGCCTATTGCCAAACTCTTAACAACTAAATAATTAGTTTGGTTTCCACTTATGTTTCTTTTTTTTGTTTTGATTTTCTCTTTATTACATAAGTACACTCAGGCGTCATCTGGATATGCACAAACACAGATACATAAATTTCAGTCTCGCCATATTAATTTTGTGGCACTCAGTAAAGTTCGCCATTCAAACTAATTTGAGTTAAATGTAACTGAAGTATTGTGTGAAATGGATGCTTTTTGCTACATACATATGTGTATGTGCGCGATGGTGCTCATTGAACAGCTTTAATAAAAGCAGTCATTAGCGTTAATAATTGTTCGAACATTATTGAGTTGTATTTAATTTGGTGGTGCAACAAAGAGGTTGTGCAAAGAAATTTTTTAGTACATTTTTTTTTTATATTTATTTATATGTGAAAAAATGATAACTTTTAAGCTAAAAAAGGAGTTTTCGTGGAAGTAAAATAGTAATGGGTGGAGAAAAGCAGAGCGCACTGGGAATTGTGTAATTGTTTAGAGGCATTATTTTCTACTTTTACGGCATAAAGGTTACACCAGGTTGTATACGTAAAAGTTTTAAAGTGCGAGATGTTGGTTGGAGATGATTTTTATTTTTATTTTTTGTACTCTAAAGAGGCGTGCAGCTTCTAATAAATATTGTCTGAGTATTGGAACGTTTCTTCCCACTTTGATCAAAAAGTTTCCGAAATATTAGCTTGGCGAAAAAGAGATCCATTACTTTTGCGTACATTTATTGGGCCAATGGTTGAAACATTTTTTATGGTCGACCTTCAGCTCCTGGGCTATGCTATGACTACTCACGCGCCGGTCAATTTTGATCATTTCTGTGATTGGGTCTGCATGTGCGAGGTGCATCTTTAAGATCAAAAATGCTTGAACGTAATCGACGAAACCTCGGTGAAACACCAAAATTAAGAAAACGTTTTTTCTAATAGCGGCCGCCACTCGGCAGGCAATGGCAAACCTCCGAGTGTATTTCTGCCATGAAAAAGCTCCTCATAAAAAAAATATCTGCCGCTCGGAGTCGGCTTGAAATTGTAGGTCCCTCCATTTGTGGAACAACATCAAGACGCACGCCACAAATATGAGGAAGCTCCAAAAAGGGTGTTCGCGGCAATTATATGTATATATAGAATCGACGAAACCGAAATTATCTGTTGCAATATCGGCACCATAAGCACCATTCATAATTCCAGCGGTCTGCCTTGCTTTTTCGCCTTTATCAAAGAAAAACTCTAATTGTCTGACCTTTCGGAAAAAATTGGTGGTGTAGAATTTCGCTGTAATCCATAACAACCGTGAGTATCGCTTTCTTTTTTGACTGAAAACTTCGTGTTTTTTTTTTTTTTGGTATTAGTTCATTCGGGAGCTCTTCACTCATTCACCTGATGTCTGGATTTGGATTGCGTATCGTGCTCATAAGCCCAAGTCTCGTTTCCAGTAATGATGCGTTTGATGAGTGTTGCGATTCATCCTTGGAAATCATATCTTTGGCGATATCAACACGATGCCTTTCCAGGTCTTTTGGGACCAATTTTGCTGCAACACGGCGCAAACCCAAATCATTAACTACAATGTCCTGCATTTATGTCCTAAAATTCAGATGAAAATTTTCAAAGCGCCGATACACGTGCACTCTCTTGCCCCGTCTACCAGAATGAACTGTCAAAACACTAACCTATAAGCGAGCTTGGTGGGCTGAGAGAGGCTCATGTCCGACCGACTGTGGTAGTTCCTCCTGTCACTAAGGAGAGGAAACTGTAGGCGGCTGGTTGGACTGATGACGGGCTACTTTCTATGCACTCTGCTCAGCATGTGGAGAAGAGTATGAGACGGCGGGCCACTTTCTGTGCGTCTGCTCAGCCTTTGCTCGAATCAGGCTTGAGGTCTTTGGCGTTGAGGTCTGTGTTAAGAAGCGACAACCTTGGCTCCTTGGCACCACAAGATCTACTCAGATTTCTTCGGAGATCGGGTAGATTTAAAGAAAATTAAAAGGGAATCCAAGTGTAGTACAATGTACTTAATTGTGTCTGAGTGATATATTTGATAGTTTGTCCCGACAAAAAAAACAAAAAAAAAAACAACCTCGTTCCTTTGGAGAGAGTTTGCACTTGCACTACCTACACTCAGGCTCCGACATCACCCCTTTATATATGGTGGGACTTATTAAATTAATCAGAGATACGGCTTGGTTCAACAGGAGCTTTTTGTAAGGGGAACTGTGCTATCACCAAAGAACTTTGTTTGTAGTGTAAGCATATAGCTGATTTTGACGGCAGCTGCTTCAACCTAACCTCGTCTATATAATGACTTAATTACACCTACCTACCAAACACCATTCCATTGATTCTTCATACACACTTTTTCTCTCGTGCGCCAGTTATGTATTCTCAGACTGTATTATTATACAAATTACAACAATTATATCAGCTCACACTAACAGTTACAACAAATTGGTAACTATGCTTCACTTCGCAGCTCCAACTCGTAAATTAAAATCATCATTGATGCACCGCCTACTTGTTTTGCGAACTATGCAGCGTAACGACTGAAAAACATATAAATATTCAAGTTCGATGAGTTAATCAATGCTTTGATGAATTCACACATAAATATAAACAGTTAGCTGCTCATTCAATTATAAATTATCTTTCATTTGTTTTAACTTCGTACCAGATAAGAAATAAAATGGCCAAAAATAATAGTTACACCTCAGCTCAATCGAATAGACTGACCCAAAAAGAGAAAAAATTTCAAATATTTCAACGCTTAAGGTGTAAGGCCATAAAGTTCGTAAGGTGGCAAATAGTTTTTTGATGAAACGCATACTAGACGCATAACTCTTTCACATGTATTTACTCTTCGTTTTCTGCGTATCGCCGCCGAAGAAGAAATCGGATTTTAGAAAGAAAGGAAGCTGCGATCGGGTACAACGTTCGCCTGTGGGATCGCTACCGAAAGTTGAGATAAGAAGAGAGACGTATTATCCGAAAGAAGAAACCAATAAAAGGATAAGAAGATATATTACCGACAACAACTACACATTCACGATTGAAAAGGTACGACTCTATCCATTTAAGGAAAGTAAAGTGAACCCCAAAACTTATTAATTTACAGATTGAGGTTGAGTGGTAGACTTTATCGAAGGCCTTGGAAAAACCCATACAAACTACAACAACTTGAAGGCTATTATTGAAAGCCGACGTACAAAAATGTGAGAAAACAGCAAGATTAGTGACAGTAGACCTACCAGCCATAAAACCATGCTGATTACTTGATATATTACGTTTTACAGTGAAGTACCTATGATATAATATAATTTTTGTTTTACAATATACCCAAAGTGCTTTGAAACCGTTGAAAGTTTGGAAATAGGGCTGTAGCTTGCGATGCCATTTTTATTCCCAACTTTGAATATAGGTGTGATAGAAGTAACTTTCCAAGCATCTATGAATTGTCCACAAGCTAACGATTTATCCATCAACACCCCCTTGCCATGAACTTTTGATGTGCGGAATACCATCCCAAATATCATCAACAGTTAACTGAAGAGAACCAAAATTAACAGAAGAAGCAGTATCCTTTTCCTTCTTTTAACTAAAAAAGTCCGCTAAAAGGTCAACAGGAAGCATAGTTTCCATTGAAGAAGACATCCAAAGGAATACTAGAGCAGCACATCCTGGATTTTACATATCGCCAGGACGCTTTAGTATTCGTTTTAATTTCATCCTCAAATCCTCGAACATAATTACCCTATAGAACTTTACTTAAGTACTTAAATTTTTTAGGTAAGTGCAAATATTCATCTCTATGAACTTTGACATTAGATAGTTTAAATTAAAAAAAAAACTTCTTCCTCAAATTTTTAAGCTTTTTAATTTTAGTGTACACCAGAATTTTATAGCTCTTACTATTAGTAGATGGTACATATTTACAAAAATTATCATATATATCACTTTAAAAATAGCATAGCAAGTTGAAGCCCTCCATCAACCAACTGATTGGACCTCATCAGTGTGACTTTAGACCTGGAAAATCTACAATCAAGCAGATATTTACAATACGTTAAGTCTTGGGAAAGACTCGTCTATTTCAAAGCCTTTTTCGATAACACGATTATATTTATATATAATTGGCGCGATTAGGAGTCTGAAAAAAGGGTGGAACTACAAGTTACGCAAGAGACAGTTTTTATGATACACTCCTTCATAGTGGGCGAGACTTCAATTTTTATTTAAAACAAGTATATTGAAACTTTTTTATAGTTTGATAAGTTATACCGTATAACATCTTTATTTGGACGTAAAAAATTATTTGCAGAAGAAGTTGATGACGCCCTAATCAAAGCAATAATCGATTCGGATCGTCACAGTACAACAGATTGCAGATAAGCTTCATGTAACACAGACATGCATTGAAAATCACTTAAAACAACTTGGCTATGTTCAAAAACTCGATACATGGGTTCTTCACGAACTGAAAGAAACGCATTAACCGCTGCGATTTGCTAAAGAACTGTAATGAAAGTGATCTATTTTTAAAACGGCTGATAACTGGTGATGAAAAACCCACGGAAGAGATCGTGGAACAGGCCAGGTGAACCAACTCAAACAACATCAAAAGCTGATATTCTTCAAAAGAAGGTTTTGTTATCAGTTTGGTGGAACTACAAAATAATTGTCTACTTTGAACTCTTACCACCTAACCGAACGATCAATTCTGATGTCTACATTCAACAACTAACGAAATTAAACAATGCTGTTGAAGAAAAGCGGCCTGAATTGACAAATCGAAAAGGTATTTTATTCCATCATGACAACGCAAGGCCACACACATCTTTGGCTACTCGGAAAACCATATATAGTCGACATCCACCATATAGTCCTGACCTTACTCCATCTAAATACTTTTTGTTTCGATCATTACAAAACTCCTTGAATGGTAAACATTTCAATAATGATGATGATGTCAAATCGTTCCTGATTCTGTTTTTTGCTAATAAAAGACAGAAGTTTTATGAACGTGGGATTATGATGCTCCCTGAAAGATGGCAAAAGGTCATTGATCAAAATGGGCAATACATTACAGAATACAGTTATTTAGTTCCATGAAAATTGTATTTGCTTTTCTAACAGAAATCCGCGATTACTTAGTTGATAACCCAATATATACTGAAAGAAAGAGCCATTTATAAAAACAAAAAAATAAAAAACCAAAGGAACTTTTACGCACTATAAAAATTTCTTATTTTTGTGCTAAATAAGGTATTAAAAGAAATTAGTTTTTCAAATAAATACAATAAATTAATTTACAAATTTTTTTTAAATTAAGACGTTAACAAAGTCCTACGCCAATCTGTGTAATTCATATATACATAGAAAAGGTGTACCACTTTTTAATCAATCGGTTAAAAGCTGTTTGGGTAATCATGCCCAATCATCATATCGTGTAAAATAAGGTGAAACAAAAACCTTTGGGCTATTTTTATGGCAAACATCTTAATACATTGAGTGCCATATCGCACGCTTTTGTAAGCGTTTGACAGGGGTTATTTCTTATTAGACCTTACCCAGTGCTTTCGTGTAGCTCTACATGAGTTTTTTATTTTTTTTTTTATCTGGAGTGGGCTCAGATTTGAAAACAAAAAGAATATCGCACCAATTTTCATAAGCTATGATGAGAGTTCCGTCCTACAGAGCCATGTCATACAACAACAAGCAACAAAAGCAGTTATGAAATCCAAAAAAAAGCCCATAAAAAAGATGAGGGATTGCTCAGAAATCGCTATATACCTTTCATACTCCGCTCTCTAACGAAAAAACCTGCTTGGGCTCCAGTGAAGATTTTCGCCAAATCCGCTTGGAACTCAATGTGTTAAAATATCGCTTTACTTTAAAATTTAAATTAATAAAAAAAAATCGATAAAAGCATCTCGCAGTCATACGCAGTTTTTCGCCTTTGAACCGGATCCCGTTGCACGCGTTCTAAATTCCACAATGTAGGTGTACAATCTACACACTACTCTATTTTACTATATGAAGCGCAAAAGTTCGCCCAACCCACAAGTCAGTCAATTGCATGCAGCTGAAAAATCCAATAGACAAGTCAAGAAATTCAGTCAAAATAGATTAATTCACTGCAGTAAAATATATATATGTGTGTATGTTTGCAAGTATGTATGTCAAGCAAGCGACCGCGACGACCTACACGCATCAGCTGACAAATAGAAGAATTCCCCTCTTCAACGAACAAAGTTTTAAAACAAAGGCTAATGATATGCGACGGCAATAATTGCAGACAAGTAAGAGCACTTACAGATTCATTGTTGTGCGTAAGTAAGTGCACTTGAGCGTAATTGAGGTACAGCGACAATCATAATAAGCACAAATACATCTGTAAACTCACTATCTTTCGAGCCAAACTCTTATGCCTTTATGTGAACGCATGTGCAAATGTGTCTACTGATTGTCACTGACGGTGTAAATATTTTATTTGTTGGGGCTTAGAACGTATTGCAGTGGAAAAAAATTCTTCGAAACAGAAAAATCATGTTATTGCAATACATACTTTTTTAACCCAATTGACACATGTGACATTTACAATTTCTGCGCAACAGCTTGTAGGGTTATTTTTGAAATTGGCAGATAGAGACTTTCTCCCGGTCTACCATCTTTCTCTAAGATCACAGTAGTTTCCAGGAAGTCTTCCGCTACCTGCTACATTCCATTGCTTCCTATACAGCCTTTCCAACTATTTCTGTTGATCCATGCATTTTCATTTCCATCTGGAGTTTTTTTATGAAAAAGTCAAAATAATCTGAGGCACGAGAACATCACCGCTCTTAAAGCACCTTGGTTACATCCCTGTTATGGAAGCCTCGTCCTGCACAGTGCTTCTCAGCAGACGCACGAACTCTGGCGTAACCTTTTCTCTCGTACCAAACTCAAAAAGTATGGCCCATTCTTTGTGTTCCTGCCGCACCTTACTTTGATCGACTCATCAGTCGTAATTTTCACGACCAAGTGTTACAGTACATCTTCACATCTACGGCCTTCTGCGTAACTATGGTTGCGTTCGCGGCTTGCTCCTTTTGTTTCGCGGCTTGCTCCTTTCCTTCGGCTTCTTTTGGTTGTCCCTCGTAGTAACTCTCTGTCAGCTCTCATCCATTTTCTCAGTGGGTTCTCTTTTGTTCTCGTTGTGTTCATTTGTCCTAGCTTTCTTACAGCTTTCAGGGGCAGCTGGGCTGGTTGCCGTTCGCTATTTGCTGTTGGCCGGATGACAATGTTCTTTCGGTGATTCGAGAGCAGCCCTTCCAGCTTCTGCTGTCTTCCATGAACGTCTGTAGTTCAGCGTTACATCCATCAGCTTGTTTGAATGCTCCAACTTTGACTTCGTTGCTGATGTTCTTTTGACAATTGAAGGCCTGTTGCATAGAACTTATCACCAGTTTGCGTTGGAAGATCGCATGTTCCTCCATCCTCCTCTTTTTTTTTATCAGCTCAAGTCTAGGAGACATTTCGATTGCGTCGATTGATGGGTGCAAGTGATGAGCTGTTCTGCCGCTGCAAGAATGCTAGTTGGCGTATACTGCGCTGGTTGGAGCCCTCCAATGCTGGTACTGGAGGCATCCGTTCTCTGAACGCTGACGTTGGTGTGCCCGTTGCCGTTTGCGGACGCTATCAGCTATGGCATTTTTGAATGCAGCGCCGTCTGGTCCGCTTCAAGTTGCATTCAGAATGGGTGCGTTCTTCGCCGGCGGAAATCTTAGCAGTAGGCTACTTCTTTTGAAGACTGCTCTTGGATCAAAGATGTCATTTCAACCATCTCAGCTTTCTTCCTATATTCTTTCCTATATTCTTTCCTCATTTCTTTTTTTTTTTTGATTTTGGTTATTCATTTTCGGTTCTTTAGAGTTCCGACTTTAGGCCGCTATCCTCACATGAAAATGCAGTTTCCTAAATATTCCCAAATTGTATAGATACAGGGAAGCTGTGCGAGGGTTGATTCTACGCTTCATGAGCAATAGAGTTCAGAGCCATGACAGGAACTAGTCAGGATTTCTCAACTGAGCCTGCACCACCAACTTAATGGTGACATGTGAGGAACGTGTTCGAAGGCTTGTCAGAGTTTTAACGGGACGGAGGCGATTGCAGCATTTTAGGTAGTATGAGCAATTTATACTGAGTTTATAGAATACTACTTTCACCAGCCCAAAGACTGTCTGATCTTAAATATTTTCCAGTGTACCGTAAAAAGAATCTTACTGATCTCAATCCTGATGAGGTTTACATCCCTACCGCTGGAGGTTCTCGGGGTATGTGAGGTGTTTCGAGCCGAGCCCCTTCCTCTCCTGAAGGATTTTAGTCGCGTCTTACGGCACGCATGCTTTACCGCGGATGTATTCTTTTCCCGAATCGTTGGTGAAATTAAACGAGAAACTTGGTGCCGGAAATTAAGCGAGAAACCTGCTGTAATATGTAAGAGCCTCATTTAATGAGTTCCATGGCTTTTGGCACTGAAGTAAGAGTTTGATTAAAATATGTAACAGAGTATTCTGACAATTTATGGGCGATTTCAATTAAAGGAGGAATGCGGTTTACTTCCATATTTTAAAATGATAACTACAACAAGAACTTCATAAAGCAAAGTAGGAAAAATTCGGCAAAGTAAGTAAAAATTAAGCAGGCTTTCATTAAATTAATTTCATTTTTACTCCAAATAAAAAAAAAAATCTGATACGTACTTTTATATATCATTGAATTCTGGTATAAAAGGGGCAAGTTTTAAGTGGTTCAAAAATCACCTTGATTTTTTTTTTCTGTTGACGGTGTTGGGAGTTTTCTTCTTTATAAATAAATGGGGAGAAGGCATTAATTGAAGAAAATGTACAGACCGTGACTAGAAAAATTTCTCAAAAATCCGCGAGATCCTTGATGCACCAAAATTTAATGAGCTATAAAACTGCATACTTCAATTTTTTTGAAATTCTGATTAAAAAGTTAGAAATTTTGATGAAAATTTACCGATTTCTTAAAATTTTTTTCAAACTTTGAAACTTTTCATTGCACGGTTTTTATGATAGTATGAACGATATATATGTATATATATGGGGCATTCTTTCTCAACGGCAGACCCCTATCCATCCAAAAATGTTTTTGACCTAGAGAGTTCTAATAGGGCTTCAAATTTAGCTCTTTTTATCTACTTTTCAATACAGAGTGGCCAAAAACGAAATTCAAGATGGCTCATTCAATATGGCTAAAAATGTAATCAAAATTCATTAAATTCATTCTAATAACCTAATAAAAAAAATCATTTCAACGGAAAGAGTTGTACGAGGTCTCAAAATTTAGTAATAAAGTTTACTTTAAAATACAAAATGAAAAATTTTAAAATCCAATATGGCGGCTAATTTTTTAAAACTACTCAAATCCACTTAAAGTTTATTACTCGGGGGTTTTTTGGGTCGCTGATTACAAATCTGGTGTTAGATTTCCAAATTTCAAAATGGCGGATCCAATATGGCGGACGGATTTTTGAAAAAACTCATGAACTCGCATGAAACTCTTTACTCAGGGGGTTTTTGGGTCGCTGATTACAAATCGGGTCAATTTAAAAATCGCTCATTGCTCTGTGAAACTCGTATTCTAGGGATCAAAATAAGAAACTTTGCCGAAGGAACCATACCTCTAAACGAACTCTGATGTCCCCCAATTTCAAAATATCACCATTTTTGGCCTTTACATGAAAAAATCAGCTAAATGGCTATGGTTTTTCTTTATTTTATTTATTTATAATAATATCTATTTTTTCTCTTAAGAAATTTATATAGTCAGAACATATGTAAATGAAAAAATTAATTTAAGTGAGTTATAGTAAAGAAACTAAAAAGTTCGACTCAAATTGGGGACATCAGTATGGTTCCTTCGGCAAAGTTTCTTATTTTGATCCCTAGAATATGAGTCGACTGAGAATTTTTTCGAAAATTGCACTTACAATGAACTCAGTGATCGCTACGCCTATGGTTCTAACAAGATGGCTCCTGGCATCTGCCTGCTCACAAATGCCAAGCTCTGTAAGCATCTCAATATTTCACAATTTAAAATGACACTGCTTGCATTACGGAGGTGGGTGGTGCCACATGTGGTGCCGCATACACGGTACAGTTAGTTGCGCCACAGCGTATAATTTGTTTTTCTGTGTAACGCTGACATATTGCCGCTTTGACATTAATGTTCAACTTTGAAAAAAATATTTTTTTTTGTTTTTGATTTTGTGACAGTTCCAGTTGTGTGTTCTAATTTCTGCATGCAGCCATTAAATTGCGATGTATCGAGCGCTCAGCTAACGAACAGCGAAGGCTCGACTGCGCCAATTCAGCTTTCCACCTCGTCACTTTTGCAAATAATTTGTTTTTATTATTATAATTATTATTATGTTTTGCATAGATTGTTGTTACATGCATACTTGCTTGTTTTTGTGGTAGCAACTTTTTTCCTTGTCCACCTTGCAATGACCATTTGACTTACTTACCAGTGTAGCGGTACTGGTGTTGCGTGTAGTTTGTTGTATGTTGCAAGGTGAACAAGCCAGACAGTTTTCTACTCGTTTAACAGTTATGATTTGGTTGCTGCACACACACACACACATACCTAAATATGCAAATTTCTAGTATCGATTTCCATTCATACACTTTCCGTCGTTCATGCGTGCTTTCCGCCCGTTGCTTCCCTCTTCCCTTCCCCTTCGTCCTTCTCGTCTAACTTTTGCTCTTCCTCTTCCTTTTCCTTTTCACCTTCGCCTCTCCCCGTTCCCGTCGTGCTACTCCAGTAGTTATTGTGCAACGCAAAATGCGTGTAAACGCTTTTAGTGGCAAGAACGGCAGCAAGCCAACAAAGTAGGCTGTGTATTTGTCAGTTTGTTCATCTGCTCGTCGCTATTATGCCGCCAACTTTAATAAAAGTGCATTTTGTTGGCAATGCGATGTTGTTTTTATTTTTCCCCCTCGCACGGGTATGAGCAATTGCATAACCTGATTTTGCTGTTATCACAAGTCTCAGGCAATTTAGCCGGTTATGCGCTGCCAGTTGTGGTGCTTGAATGCAAAACTGGTGCAAGTTGATTGCCGTCACCAGTTCTTGGTAGTTGGTGTAGCTATTTTTATTGATGTTTTTGTTGCTTTACTGTAGTTTTGTTGCTATTATTGTGCGTGTTGTTATTGTTGTCACATTACTTTGGGTGTTGGTTGACCTGCATTTGTGGCGGTGTCGGCCGTGTCGGTCTAGTTTTTTCGCCAGTGTCCCAATCAACTGTAGCGCGACAACAACAGAAAAATGTGTTACCACAACAACAAATATTTGTGTTACTACATAAAATGAAAACAAAAATAAAAAATGTAGTGGTAATAATGCACCATGGATAGCAAAATGTTCACGCTTGTCTTTATCTCATAGTAGGCGCGTTTATAATTTTCTTTTTTTTCATAATTACTTAGTTCCGCAGATATGGTGCAATGGAAAAATATATATAAATAACATGAAAATTATGGATGGTCGAGAAAATTAAAAATTTGTAGTGCAAATGGTCAGTAGTTTAAGTATTCACACTTAAAAATCAAAGTATTGGGGTTTTTCTTAGCTGCATAAGAACTATCGCTATCGATAACTATGGCGTGAGAGCTTGAATTGCCAACTATGTTGACATTTCTGTCCAGTAAGGTTTGGAAAATCATCAAGAAACATTTAATGCCAAAATAACGCTTCCAAATTGTGGAAATTTTCTTTGAAAAATTCGCAAAGTTCATAGAGCACTGGCGGCATCATTAGTCCAGAGGAAGCAGTTGTCGTTACTGTGAATGGTGAGCGCTATCGAGCCATGCTGACGGAATTTTTGTTTCCAAACGTTAATCAGCTAAAAATCGATGCCATTTGATTCCAACAAAACGGCGGAATTTGCCATACAGCAGGCTGAGCAATCGATTTATTGCAAAACCTATCTTCTTTTCATTTCCGACTTCAACGATACCCCCAATCTTCACATTCACTATACCATGCGCAGCTGTCACTATTTAACAAGGTTGAGAAGTGTTCTCTCCATAATTTAAACACGCTCTGGATGTTCTTCACTAGATCGTCGTCTTCGTTCCTACAGGAAAACGATCCGGTCATAAAAGCTTTTGTAAGCCGCCGAACTTTCTGGTACAATTTACGGGCTTTGTTTCTATTGGCTAACATCTCAAGCTACTCGCACTCTCGTATTTCGGCCTTTCGTTTCTTCTTTCGGATATAACGTCCCTCTTCCTTTCTTAGTTCTCAGTAGAGATCCCACATCGCTACGATTGCACCCGATCGCAGCGTGACTTTATATGCAGCATCCTTTCTTTCCACGGCAACTTGACATCCCTTGTCGTACCGTCATGTTTTTTCGGGCTCACCTAAATCCGATTTCTTCTTCGGCGGCGGTACAGAAAGAACAACAAATGTTTTTCCATTGCTCGTACATGCGGGATTGTTGGGCAGTACACTCTGAGAGCCGGAGAGAGAGTCGAGTGGCGAGTTTTCTGGCTGTATGTTGCAATTGCAGCTTTCGGATGTCCAACATTCTTTGAATAGGTAGATGTATGATACGTTTTTTGTTGCACAGAGGCGAGTGCGTAATTTGGCTGTAATGATCCGAGTAGATGTTGGGTCCTCGGATCGTAAGTACATCTAATACACTAGAAGCGTGTCTTTAATCTATCGCAACATGATTGAGCCACGTGAGACAGCCACGTAGCTTGATGCAATTTTTATGCTGGTTCTTCAGACTACCATGTTTCGAGGCCCGGCGTAGTCGATCAGCCTCTATCCGTTACCGGAGGTTTCGTTGTTCAGGCTGAATTTACCGGATGTTGGACCAAAAATTCCCTCCTCATCCACTCTGTCATTGAAGTCGCCAAGGACGATTTTTACGTCGTGGTGGTAAGTTCCAGGTGCTCATAGAAAAGATCCTTGGACGCATCGTCTTTCTCTTTCATTAGAGCGTGTGCGCATATGAGCGAGAGGTTGATGCGAATCACTGCGAGTTGCTCGAACACCGGAGTGAATGACAGTACTTGGTGACGAAGTTTCTCTTCCACAAGAAAAGGAACACCAAATTTGCGCTACCTTACATGTCAGTTGTAGCAAGCGTGGCATACTCCAATGCTGTTCTTTTTTTGCCCCGTTCAGTGCATCTCTTGAACGATAATGGTGTCAGCCTTTGTTCCAACAAGGACGTCAGTAAACCGGAAGGCACAACTTTCTCATTAAAGGACTGGACATTCAAGGCGCATGCCCTCAAATTGGAAGTCTTACTTCGTTCGCAGTGTTCGTCATCAATGTAGGCAGGTCTCATTCGAGGCTTTGTTTTTGTTTTCATTCGGGAGGGAGTTTCACGTGACGGGTCCCAAACCCAGCCACAACCAGATATCATGGATTACTTCACCTACCTACATTAGCTCGCTCTCGAACGGATGTTCGGAAAGTACCCAGATCATACTTGGCCGGAAGTTGTGAGGAGCTTTTGACCATATGCAGAAGAGTCGTGCCCTGGCCACTCCTAAGTGAGTGGTGATCAGGTACTTTCCCCACATGCGTGGAATTCTACCTATGGAACCATCCAATATTACCAATTTCTTGAAAAAATTACATATTACAGCCAATTGCTGTCAAATGTCTGCTTCAACCGAGTTCCCCTATAGTTAAGTGGCCCTACATTTCCAGGAAAACAACTACAGGGAAAACTTGGCCTAAGCATAATTTGCGATGTATGTGCTAGCTACACAATTTTCTGAGTCGCTCAGTTGTGCTTTTCGCCGAATGAACTTCTTCTCCAAAATATTCGTATAATGTAATAAGAATTGAGATTTTCTAAAAAATTACTTCATTCTATCATTGAGCCCTCACGCACATTTTCATTTCAACGCTCGTAGCAAAGCTGTAAATTTCGTGGAGCTCATAAAAACATTCACAATTCACACTTAGCTGTGTACCCATTTTCAAATTCTCATTGGTGCCAATCTTACAATAAAAATGAATACGCAATTGGCAATACAAAAGACTTAACAAACAAACTCGCTCAACCTGTCCACGTTCACATGCCACAATATTGATGTGGAATCAAGTACATATTTATTAGCGTGTTGCAAGTCCACAATTAACGCCAAAATATCCACTTCCTTCCAGAAAATATGCAGTGCAATTGTCAATTTTTTTATTACTCCCCACTTTTAATTCCTTTTGCCGCTTGACGCAAATTGCATTTGAGTAGTATTGCAAGCCGCTTTATTAGCTTTTCAATACGCTGCTGATTTCAGACACATTTTATTTTTATTTTTGTTTCTTACTTACTTTTTTGTTTACTCTTTTGACATATCAAATTAAAGTAGCAATTTGATTTTCAAAATACCGCTACCGCCGTTGAGTGAAGTGCAAGCTTAAGCCGTCCAGCTTGCGTGTATTGCTCGCCACACTCATACAATCTCACGCATACTTGTACCATATAGTTTTATGTGCATATATAGGTACATCGATGCCAATGTAACTGCAGTAATTGTGGCTGTGGTGGCAGCATTCAAGTGCAGCATTGCAAGTAACTGGGTGAGTTGATTTTTTCTTATTTATTTTTATTTTTTGTTTTTTTAGTAAGGAGCCTGTTTCTTGGTTGCTTTTCACACATTGATGGTGGTTGACAAAAAGTGTGTATTGCAAATTTTTACTTTTTTCATATTTTGACAATTTTATTGCAAGACAAAGTAGAAACATTTTAAATATGGCAATAATTTTTCTTGCACTGCTGACAATAAAATCCAAGAAAGAAATATTCAAATAAAACTTAAGCCCCTGCAAAATAGAGAAAATATTTTTAATTGTCAACTCATAAAGTCTGCGGTGGTTACTGTTTGTGATTTTTTTAAGTTAGCTGGTGATATATGCGTTGTAGTTGGCGTTGGAGTTGGAGTATCCACTTCTGAGCATTTGAGTAAGCGCGCGGCTGTCGTCCACAGTGTGCATAGAATGAGGTTACAAATTACTCTTTGGGTGCTTGGCATTTCTCAGATTTTAACGAAGCTTTGCTATTTTAATATAATCGTTAGATATTTTTTAATTTTTCCATATTATTAACAGTTAACCAATTTGTTACTTAACTATGAACAATTCTTAGAAATTTCAAAGCAGAAATGAATTGAAACTATGAAGAAAAAAATGTGTATAAACTGAAATATAAACAAGCCGGTATCTATTACATAATTATAATTACCAATTACTTTGAGAGTTTTCAAAATATTTTAAAAAGTGTAAGCCGTTGAAGTAAAGTCAGAGTTTTTCGATAAAAGATTTAGGAAAAATGCAGAGCAAAAATTTTACAATATTAATTCTTAATACTCAGTGGGCCATTTTAGATCTATGTCGATTAATATACAGTAATTTTTAGTCCTGTTAACGATTACAAAAAATCAAAGTGTTAAGGATAGATACAGGATAATGCCCATTGATGTCTCTGCTGCAACACTTACACATCGAGGCCTGCATACTGGCAGTTAAGAAGAAATGTAAGGTGCTCAGTAAGTAACTTCTGCTAGGTTGCTATCGTAGTAACCACCTCTGCTATAAGCTATGACGAAGAGCTTCGGTTGCCTCGTTAGACCCGCGCACTTGGTAGGGCTTGATGCCCTGCTACAACAACAACAACAATATCAAGTGATCCAAGTATTTTGGGCATTGTCGTCAAATCTTACAGAAGTTGGTGCATTTATAAGCTTGAATATAATACAAAGAGAGATGCAAAAAAATTAAAAAAAATTAGAAAAAATTTGAAAAAAATTTTAAGAAATTTTAAAATTTTGAGATTTATTCCATGGTAAAAGGTTTAGTATACAGTCTATTAAAGTGAAATATCTTAATAGCTGGATTCCCATAACTCTTCTCAAATAACTCTTCTCTTGATTTATTGGTAGGTTGAGTATAGGAGTGGGAGAAAATTGAATGCATTTTGGAATAATTTAGTAAATGAGATTTAATCACTGTTGAAAATTTTAGCATAGAGTTTCTTAAAGTGTTTGAGTTTCTTTGGTACCTTTTTATATTTTCATGTTTTCTCTTTTTAACTTTTAGTATAAAATACATACTCTTAAAGTGTTTGAGTTTCTTTGGTACCTTTTTATATTTTCATGTTTTCTTTTTTTAACTTTTAGTATAAAATACATACCTTTTTGTTAGTTGGTGGCGGCCGCCGTAGCCGAATGGGTTGGTGCGTAACTACCTTTCGGAGTTCATTGGAACGTAGGTTTGAATTTCGGTGAAAGACCAAAATGAAGAAAAAGTGTTTTTCTAATAGCGGTTGACCTTCGGCAGGCAATGACAAACATCCGAGTGTATTTCTGTCATGAAAAAGCTGTTCATAAAATAAATATCTAAATCTGATCAGAGTTGGTTCCTTCACGTTCCTTCATTTGTGGAATATCATCAAAACGCACAACACAAATAGGAAGAGGTGCTCGGCCAAACACCCAAAAAAATGATGTACGCGCCAATTCTCTATAGATATATAACTATATCTAATTTTGTTTTATCCAAATTTTCTTTTGGGAATAAAACTATTTTTGGCATTTTTGAAAAACATTCCCACTTCAATTTCTTCCTGCAAGTTTCATAATAATTTTTCGAGTTATAATCGCCGCTGCATACAGTACTTCATACAGCTCCACTAGAGTAGTATTTTGTACGGATTTTTTATGCCTAATTATATAAATTAAAAGATCAGTTTTCCATTTACCACATAGGACACTTTCTAGGACTTTAGTTACCGTAAACCCAAATTGCCATTATCACATCTCCTCAATGAAGGTCATTTGCTATCCGGCATCTTCATTCATTCACTTTTGCTGCATAGTGTCATTTACAAAAGTTGCTGTTACTCTTACTACAGCTTTATTACTCTGAGCACGCCTTAGCGTAATCAATAATTTAAAGATGATAATGAAGAAAAGCCGCAGGTGCGGATTCAATGACCCCTTAAAACGAGTTGGGAAGTGGAACAGATTTTGCGAATTCACTAACTTATATAACTCAAAAAGTTGTGGGGACTCCATTATGAATTACTGGGCACAGCTAGTGTTATCAGCTATTTATAAAGGAAAGTTGAAAAAAATTAAAAGCAATTTTTTAACAAAAAATATATTTTTTTACAAAGTTTTTTTAAGGGGGTAGTATGGTATTTTTTTTTTTCATTTGTTTTTTTTTTTTTTTTTAAATTATTCTATAATATCTTAAGATTATTGTGTGAAAGTTTGAAGTGCATTAGAGTAAAATTGACAAAGACACAAAGGATTAAGTATCTACCTCTCCAACCGGATTTCACGCTGCCGAAAATCTTTAAACGCGTTTTTCTCACACTTGCCTTTTTTACGGTCGGTGTCCACTGCAAATTCATATCTACTGCACCGATTCTTTTCAAATTTGGTTTTTTTGTTTCTTTACTTTATTCACGAGGTAATGACGTCGAGTTTTTTTTTTTTTAAATTTTTTCATATTTTAAAACAACAAAGTTTTCAAGTTTTTTTTATGAAAAATCGGTGTTTTGACTTCAAAGCGCTTTAAAAAATTTAAAAAAAAAATTCGACGTTGTTACTTGCGAAACTTTATTAGCTGATGAAATCAATTTGGTTTTTTGATTTTAGTTGATCCAGTAATGAGTTCTGAGGGACACCGCAATACAACTTTTTTATGAGACGTCCGCGAAGATTCGCTGCCACCAACTCATTTCTTCATAAAAATCAATGAAAATTTCACACAATATTCTTTAAATATGACTCTATAATGAAGTAATTTTAAAATTTTGAATAAATCAACTATGTCGACAAAAAAAAATTCGAAAAATATGCTTGTTTTACACCGAATTAACCATACTACCCCCTTAAGGGAATTGTATCCTAAAAATTAAAAAAAATGTATACAAATGTTAAAAAAAATGATTTGTATGCCAAAATTTACCACATACCTAGAATAAATCTCAGAATTGTGCAACTAATGTCAAAATTTTCTTAAACCCAATTTTTAGAGGAGTTGAAGGCAATGCCCAAAATTCATGGCTCACTCGACAGGGAAACGCTTAACTATAAGTGATCACTAAGAGATGTTTTTCTAATTTCTCACTCACAATTTTTCTCCACTAACATGCCTATTAATTTATTGAAATCAATCGGAAGGAGTCCCTTAGAGTGGTAGAGAGCTAACAGTAGAAGTTCGCTCCAAAGCAGTGAGCAGTGTCTGTAATCTGAACCTGGAGAAAGAGGAATAAATGCTGATAAGGTGTGAAGTAGCTTCTTCATCCTCCAGGCATGGGTGATGGCGCTGTCGACTGAGAAACCTAACCTACAGTATAGCTTAGAAAATGTACAATGTGGTGGGGCACCGATAGCTGAAAAATGTTTAATTGCCATGATATACTTGTATAATGGATAGTGCCAACTCACTTGCTGAATTAACTTCAGATGGTAACCCACTCTATCCACTTTCGTTTTGTTTTGCGTTCCTTAACAAGTAAAACTGCAAGTTGAGATATTAAAGCTGCACATTCTAGTGCTGACTGCAGCCAGAGGAAGCTAAGCTTTTTATCTAAGTAAAGCGACTTCGTTTATTTATGATACCAACACCAAATGATGCCAAGTGACAGAGAAAGTATTCAACATCCATGCTTTTTTTGTTGTTGTAGCAGTGGCAACAGTAGCCATAGGAAATAAACCCCATTCCACAATAATTAATTTGCATTCTATCTTATATATGCTGCTGCCACAACTTGCTTGCACTGCTACACTTTTGGTAGCTCACACCTGGTTAATATCCATTTTCAGCCTGAGCCTTTTCTAGCCAAAGTAGTGCGTGATGTAGTCGTAAATTCGTATTATTCTTATTGGGCAGCCTAAAGAGTTTGCTAATAAATTGCCGATAGATGGTGAATATCTCTTTTAATGTACAAATCATCCAGTAATATGATATATGATGTTATATTTGAACATGAGAGCCACAGATCACATACACTTTTGGTGACGCGGACGAAGCTGAGTGAGACTAAGAAGTATTGATGCAGTTTGACCTTGAAAACTCTCTTAGGGGAGTTAAGTAGATTTCAGTGTAGACCTGAAAAATGCGCTTCCATCTGATGTCCATAAATAAGATTCAAAAGTCATACTTGTAAAATTCTGGAGAAATGGTTCCACCAGAGAAATAACAAAAGAGTATTGATCAAAGTGGCAGTTAATTAGATTGATGAGACAATTGAGTTGAAAGCGGACAATTTCCGAACATTGTGTTTTCTGACGAGAAAATTTTTCAAATTGAGCAATTCGTAAACTCCCGAAACGATAGGGTTTATTGGCCGACCGTTCATACCAGAATTTGAGAAATTTCAACAGAGGCACCGTTTCACAAAGCTCGAGTGAACCAAGAATGGATAAAAAACAACGTTCCGAACTTCATAACGTCCACACAATGGCTCTCAAAATCACTAGATGCGTATCCGATGATTTTTCTCTTCGGACCATTTTGGAAATTCACCAGTCTTGAGGTGCTGAAAAAAGCCATTGCCCGCGAGTGGGCCAAAATACGTGGAAGTCACATTCGGGCAGCTTGCGCCTTCTACACCGTCTCCAGGCCATAGTCAAGGCAAAAGATAGTCATATCGAGCAAAGCAAGTTAATGCCAAATTTTGTATTGTTTTCACACATTTGTTACGTTGAATTGAATAAAAGTAATTTTCAAAACTAAATGTATGGCTTTTTAATTAATAAGCTCAAAACATGGACATTATCTGAGTAGTAGTGTCATCCAAATTTTGAAAGGCATTCACAAGAAACCAAATTATATACTCTTGTGCTCGCAATATTTTCTAGGAAAATTTTTTTCGTTAATCTTTTTTAAAAACATAGTTAATTTTATATCAAACACCTTATATATCAATTTAACATGCTTCCTACAAAATTCACAAAAATGAAAACAATTCGTAAAGTTATCATAAACCGATTCAACTTTTTAATCAGAAATTTTGAACTTCCAAACTAGTTCTGTATTTAGAAGGAAATTCCTAACATTGTATGCAAAGAAAATTGTCGAAGACTGACACGATGTTTAAGTGGCTTCAAGCTTGCACTTTATTACATCAAAAATTAATGGGATATAAAACTTAATATCCAAAAATATACTAAAAATCCTGATAAAATAATTGAAAGTTTTCGAATTTTTTTTTTTTTGTAAACTTTGAACGAAGTCTGGAACTTTGATCTATAAAGTTTTTGTTATAAAGGGTGGTTAAGTTTTAAGGGCCGGTGTTGATTTTGAATAAGATATAACTTTTTTAAAAAATTATTGTCGTTTCTCTTTATTATGATAACATTGGTATAGTTCATTTACGTATAAAATAAAATATTGGCCAAACAGCCGCCTCGGCCTCGGCGGCACACCGCCAAAGACCACCAAATGCAAATAGTTCCTTATCTGAAGGGTGGTTAAGTTTTAAGGCCCGGTTTATATTTTGAATAAAATAGAGGTTTTCTAAAAAAATATTGTTATTTCTCTTAATTATGATAATGTTGGTATGGCTCAATTACGTATAAGACAAAATATTGGCCAATTGACCGCCGCGGCCTCGGCGGCACACCTCCATCCGATGGTCCAAATTTTCGATGACGCTGAGGCATAATTGAGGTTCTATGCCATTAATGTGCCGAATTATCTCATCCTTTAGCTCTTGCATTGTTGCTGGCTTATCAACGTACACCTTTTCCTTCAAGTCACCCCAACGAAAGAAGTCCAACGGTATCAAATCACATGAACTTGGTGGCCAATTGACATCGCCGCCACGTGAGATTATTCGGACATCAATTTTTTCGCGCAAAATAGCCATTGTTTCGCTGTGTGACAAGTAGCATCATCCTGTTGAAACCACATATCGTTCACATCCATATCTTCCAATTCGGGCCATAAAAAGTTTGTTATCATCTCACGATAGCGAACACTATTCACAGTAACTGCCTGACCGGCCTCATTTTGGAAAAAATACAGCCCAATGATGCCGCCGGCCCATACACCGCACCAAACAGTCACTCTTTGTGGGTGCATTGGTTTTTCGGCAATCACTCTTGGATTATGAATCGCCCAAATGGGGCAATTCTGCTTATTGACGAATCCACTGAGGTGAAAATGTGCCTTATCACTGAAGATGATTTTCTTCGAAAATTGGTCATTCACTGTTGACATTTCCTGCCACCATTGTGTGTGTTGCAGGATTATGTATCTTTCCATGGTTAAAATTGAATTAGTCTGAAATTGCAAAATGTCAAATCAGATGCAGAAAAAAACTTGACGTTCAGGTGTGGTTCACATTTAACATCGGCCCTTCAAATTGAACCACCCTTTACAATGGATCATTAATTCCTAAATAACTAAAAATAAGTGGTAACTTTTATAAAAGCATTTTTAAGTCAAAGATAGAAAATAGAATATTATCTTAAATAAGTGCCATCAAATGGTTTAACCCTCTTCTATGTAGAAGCCAAAGGATACACATGAACATATGAAAAAATAGATATCTGAGGCAAAAATTAGATGGCAACCTTGTTTAAAAATATTTTTGGAACAAAGCTTCCTCCTGTTTTATATCTACCCATATTATGTTGCTTTATTTAAGTTTTAAATAATTCAAAATAGGTGGCAACCTTCATACGCATATCATTCAGATAAACTTAGATGAGTGTAGAAATAAAAATATATAAACATAATAATTAATGCTGGAAACCACATGAAAACATAAAAAAAACAACACATATATAAAGCAAAAATGAAGCAACCCTCCTAGATTTTTTTTGGAGCAATGCTGTGAGAAGTATCACCCACTCCAAACTCATATTCTGCAAGTTTTTATTTTATCTTTTTAATTTCAAAATAGTTGGCAACCATGTTTTGCGCATTTACATATGTGTTTACACAAGCAAGTAAAACGGGAAAAAGAATTATTTTTCTTCAATTTCGCTGCCGAGTTTTTTAGACTATCCAGAATCTAGAGCTGATCATCTGCCCGATCTATGCTTAGTTCAGTGCTTTAGTTATCACAAACCATATCGCACAACCTTTTAACAAATTTACCAACCAATTAATGCATGCAACGCGGTGACACCTCACAAAGAGTTCATAATATCTCAGCGCCACTTGCGAATTATTGGACCAAACCAGTTAACACAATTTCCTCAAAATGAAATTAATATTGTTACCAAACTATTAAACTATTAAGCGAAGAGCTGAAGCCAAAGAAGGCCTTCATCAAAAACAAGCAACGAAAAAGAAACATTAGCAACGAAAATAGACATACTTGCGGTCGGATTGCATGCGAAATTGGTGCAGTGTGCAAGGCGAAAAAATCGGGTAGCAGCAGCGTAAAAAAGTTAAGTAAACAAAATGTGGCAAATAATTGGTAATAACGCTCACTAAGCCACAAGTAACAGCAAACGCATACGCAGTTAGACCTACTCCAGAGAGCTTAGTTAGTTAAGCTTAAGAAACGCTTTGAGAAAGTGAAACACGACGTCGAAACGCCGAAATGTTGCAAGCAGCGTGGGAAAAGCAGGCGAGAGAGAGGCAGCGCCAACATGTTGGTTAAGTCAAACGCGGCTGAGTCGAGTGTGGTTCGAAGGTAGTTCGATGGTATAAGCCAAGTTTGAGACAGCTTACTCAGAGTTTGGTGCGCCGAAACCGAGTACTTTGGTGACTTCGTACGGCCGCAGCTTTCAGTTGACTTTTACTACCTGAACGTGTCGGTTGTTTGCAACGCTAGTACGCGATTTTTAGCGACGACTTTCTGTTTGTTTCCGTTCGTTTTTTTTTTACTTGTGTTGGCCTTTTTCCTGCTTTGCTTTCCTGCATACACAACAGCGACTTACGGTACGCTTTGACAGATGTTGCGTCAACGGCTCGGTTGCTCAGAAACACTGCCGTTTGGACGCGCGAACACGCTTGGTTGTTGTATACGTTGGCTGGCAGACAGTCAAATGCTAAGTTGGAGTTAGCGCGGCAAATAGGCTTTGGCGTACAATTTAGTCGTACGAGGCATATGAACGTGTGCGCATGCGCAGGCGCAATTTATATTTTATCAGAAAAAAAAGAGAAAACCAACTAGCGTGTGAATGGAAAATATTGATTTGGATTAATAAAAGTGTAATGCAAAAATTTTACGAATTTTTGGTGTGAAGTAAAGGAGAATATTAAAAAAGTTGCTGTTGCAAAACAAAATTTTAATTCCCAAAAAAAAAAAAAAAAAATTATATTGAAAAAAAAATGTATTTAATAAAAACATCTATTTAAAAATAAACAAAGCACTTTAAAATATAAACATTGCGAGTTTGTAACTTTCACCATAAAATAGTTTGACAAAAAATACATTTCAGCTTAGAAATAAAATGTGCGCATAAATAAAATATACACAAATTTAAATCTAAAAATTAACTCATAGCGTCAAGTCTTGAAAGAAAGTTGGATCAGTAGTTGGAAAGGCGACAAAGCAACAACGGAAGAAATGAAACGTCAAAAATAACGCTGAAACTGGCTGTCATTGTTGCTATTGCTTTTGCTGCGGCTGCAGCAGTTGCTAGTGTTGATTGTTGCTGCTTTTGCTGCCACCGCGTGTAACGGTGACATACTTACCACTACGGGTTTTTGTAGTCGCCAACTTCACCTGTTCGCCGTGGCTTTTTTTAGACTTCAAGCGGCTACATTTGGGAGAAAAAAAATCGTTTAAAACAACAAAAGAAAAAATATTAAAAAACTGCAAAATAGTCTGCACACAAAAACACATAAAAACATACAAAAAATATTTAGTTTAATATACAAGTTAGTGCTTGATTTGCCAACAAACATGAAAGTAGTGTAGTGAAAGAAAAGCACATTAAAAAATATGATTAAAAAAAATGTAAATAAAAAAAAATATTAATAATACTACAAAACTCAAGAGGCATACAAAACGTTTCGTAATTTATTTAGTTTTTTTTTCTTCCCGCGCACATCCTTTTGTCACTCACAATAAGCAAGTTTTTTAAGACACCTAACCGTACAGTGCGTAATCCTACTATTACATACATTTTTTTTAAATTTATTTTATATTTATTTTCTTATAGTGTTTTAAAAAATTAAATAAAAAACAAACAGCAAACTCTTGGTGAAACTTTTATTTATATCAAATATTACAAGTTATTGAGTTGGAGTTTAGCTTAGAAAAAAAAGATAAAAATAAACTACTTTATAAGTGATAAGCAGCGGTTCAGGTGTAAAAACAACAACAGTAAAGCTGCAATGCCGCACATACGTACACAGCTGATCCTGGTGATCATCAGTCTGCTGGGCTATCACGCACGCATCGATGCACAAAATACAGGTGAGTGAATGTTTTGAGGTCGAAGTTTTTTCTTCAGGGAGTAAAATGGTAATCGAATACAAAAAAAAAATAAAATTAAATAAACAAAAAAAATTTGATAAATTATAATTTTATTTATGGCTAGGCCAAACACTCTAACAGAGAAACATAATGAGAGCTTAAACTTTTCACTTTATGCGGTAGATTTTCACTGCATTTAGTAATTAGTGAAATTATTATTTACTTTTGCCCGCGGCCGAAAATTCAATTAATAATAACCCCCACTGTAAGTAGTAGGTTTTATCTAATTTCAATAGAGCTATACAATTTTTTTTTGAGTTTTTTTGGTGGGCACTGACAGCAACCGTCGCCTACTGCGTTGAGTGGTATGGCCACTAAAACAATCCCTCCTCTCCTTCCGGAGAGTCACCCTTCAAGGGACTATTTTCTTCATTATTTCGGGAGGACCCAGAACGGCATCCATAAAGCACAAATACTATGCACCCACGTCTGGGTCTACCGCATTTGTAGCCAGCTTTCATGCTATAGGCTCGTCGTCTTGTGTCGCTGTCTGTAAGGCTTCGCTTTGTTGCAATGTGTCGAGGTTTTTCTTTTTCTTTCGCAGTACGTCCTCTATGTATCTCTTTACCGCGTTCCAGCTAGCCTCGCGTTCGAGCATTTTGCTGATTATGTTGGTCGGCGCGATGCCGTCAATCTGCTTCCTCAGAGCATCTCTTTCCGCGAGCCTTCTGTCACAACTAAAAAACGTGAGTTCAGCGTCTCGCTCGACTCTTCGCAGTACATATTTGCACTTGCGAACGCGGTATAGGTATCTCTGGAAGTATCCGTGGGCCGAAAGGGACTGAGTAAGAAATGAATCATTTTCTCGAAGTTCCCTTTAACTTATTTGCCCATTGAAGGAATGAGTTTCGCTACCCATCTGCCTGCCACTCGACTCAGTGTCCCACCGGATTTGCCACCGCAGCATGGTTTGGCATCTTCGTTCCGCGACGATAGTGATGAGGTGATTATTCTTGGAATTCCACGCAACCATTCGTTGCCGAGCCACGAGATCGACGTTTATCTTTCCGCTGATCACAAAGAATGCAGTACCAGAGACAGTGCGGAGGCAACTCTGAGTGCCGCTGAGTTTGTGGCCCCCATTATTGGCCTTCTTTTGCTCTGTGTTGGTCTACCGATGTTTGCCATTAATATGCTGATCATTCCCGTGACATTGTAACTATACTACATTGTAAATATGTAATCATCATAATAATTACCTTCACAAATACCAAAAATTCTACTCTAATACCAAGAGCCTGTTTGAGATTCCCGAGCTTAAAACGTATTTTTTTAATTTTTCTTGCAATAAAATATGTCAATTTTTTTCAAGCTCTGGTAGCGAACCAAAAAAAAAATTGTTTTCAGGTTTTGAAATTTTCGTTCATTCATTTATTTTGTACTCACGATACGAGATTTAATTGTGTTAATTGTGTATTGGAGGTGGCACGGCCCCTTTCGGCCTAAGTATGACATCCGTAGTTTATGTAACTGTATGAAATTTCGGTACTTTTGTATAAGTAGTGCCAGAGAAAAGCCATATGAAGGTTTCAGTTTGTATAGGAGGTGCTACGCCTCCTTTTCCATTACCTTCCACATTTCTGCATAAGTACGGTATATGCAATTTATGCATTCGTGCTTTCAGTTCACTAGCTTAATTGATTTTAGAGATATATTGGCTTCCACACTTATTCTATATGTCAGATGTTACGCACCCAATATATCGTCGTTTAGCACTTCTGCTTTAAAGGAGACTATTTTCTTCAAATTTCAATCTAACAAAAACTTGATTCTTTCCCATTTCGTCAAATTTCAGGATGATATCAAACATGAATGCGATCAGGAATATTCTCTAGAGTTTTTAAAAAAACATTACGAATGTAAAAGAGACCAATCTTTAAAAGTGGCAATAGGAATGATGTGCGTAACTATAGACCAATTTCAAAGTTGCCCACTAGTTCCAAATTAGTCGAAACTATTGCTAAAGAAAAATTATACTTTGCTACGAAAAGTGTATTTTCTTCTAACCAGCATGGTTTTGTAAAAAATAGGTCCACTCTTTCCAATCTGATCGCTTTCAGAGAATATGGTATTGAATCAATTTTGTCTTGGCTTCATGATGATTGCATCTACACTGATTTCTCCAAACCCTTTGACACTGTGTCAAAATAAAAGAGGCATAATGTAATTTGGACTGAACAAACGCAGAGTATACATAATATCTTAAGAGTATATGGGTCAGTAAAGTGTGATGAGTGACGTCTAACAAAAGCGAACATAGCAAGAGAATTAGAAACGGCATAATTTAGGTGCGTGATAAAATTAAGCTTTGAATCAAAGAAAACCCCTAAATATTTTATCACATCAGACGAAGCAAGATATGTATAATTGATATGATAAGAGGTATAAAGGGGGTGTTCAAGCTTAGAAAATGAGATTTTGTGACATTTTTCAATATTAAGAAATAGACTATTCATAAGGCACCAGGAAAATAAATTATTAAACTCGGACTGTAGGGCGGCTGAATCACTAGAATTTCTTATTTCAGCGTACACTTTTAGATCATCAGCATAGAGAAGAAAATTAGCGAAGGAAAATCATGAACAAATATCATTAATAAACAAATCAAATAACAAAAATACTACCCTGAGGTACACCAGAGGTGGTAATTAACTGTTTCGAAGAAACTCTATCGATAACTACAGTGCTGCAACTCTGTACTAAATAGGACCGAATCCAATCAAGGAAAGTAGAATACGTAAAGCAATTGCATAAGTCACCAATAAATAAAAGAAAGAGCGAGAAGCCTAATAGGTTTCCTCGGGAGACTCCAGGTGTTGCAATAAAATATTTTGGGGCAACGTTATTAGCTACAACTTCACACTTACGCGACGAAAGGTAAAATTTGCCCATTCATTGGGGAAAAATGCTTAGTATAAATGTACGTAACGGCTACAAATAACAAAATTCAACAAATGTAATAAGTTGGTTGTGAATTAGAAAGTGTATACTATCAATTTTGTTTAACTGCCAGTCTATACATATGCATGCACAGCACATTTTACGTGACTCAATTAAATCAATAGCTCATAATTTTTATTCGACTTTAATACTCAGTTTGAATATTTCCATGCTTAAGAGTGTAAATACTGGTGCAAGGACTGAAACGCTCGACATGTTTATGTAATGCATACAAATGTACATGGTTATGTTCGTACAACATAAGGAACTATGCAATTTTCTTTCACCAAACTACTGTTACAACATAAAGAAAATTTTATGAGCGAAGCGAAATTTTAAAGTTATAACAAACAAAACTCCTTAGTAACTAAAGTGAGGCTAATGAAACTAGAGCATTAAAAATATGAGAAAGATATTAAAAAAAAAAACAAAAAAGAAAAAAAAAGTAGTTCCAAAATTTTAAAATACTAATCTGTTTCAATTTGGCACTAAATAGGACTCATTACTTGTTCATAGAAGAGACCAGATTAGGGTAGTCAATCAAAGAGTTAGACAAGATTATCTGTTAAGTCGGACCTTGTTTTCCTTGTACTTAAATAACTTAAACGAATTTCTACCGGTTGGAATAAATGTGGCTAATCGTTGCATTGAGTTTCTAATGTACGTTGAAGACTAAGAACTTCTTGCCGAGTCTCCGGCCCTCCTACAGGATATGATCGATGCTTTCCTTAAAGTAAATTTGTTTAAGTCTAAATTTATAGTCGAGTGCACCGCAATTCTTGCTTCATGTAGTTGGAAGATTGACGATGAAAATATAAAGACTGTCATTGAACAAAAATATTTTGGTGCTGATTAACTACAAACTGTCTTACACCAAGCGGGATTTAAAGCGTGCCGGCTCTAAAAAAACAATAAATGATACATGGCTAAAGTTTATAAATAACCCTCAGATTCCCTATTTCTAAAAAACGAAAAACCTTTGCTGCGAGCTCAAGAGCGATTATGTTTCATAGTGCACAGGTTTGGGGTGTAGAAGTAGCTAGTACTGAGACTTTTTCGCTTCTTTAATGAAAAACTGCCTGCAAACCTGCCGAATTACATAATTCACATTGAAACCAAGCTCCCAGAGCTCATATGCACTAGGTTTTGCACTATTTTTCTCTGCCAAATGACAAACTTTCGCGTATTCTTCCTAAAGAAATCTTGCGCCTTGGTGTACACTGGGTTAACAAATGGATTTTATGGCAATGAATGAAAGATTTATCGCCAACTTTGAATACGGAGCCAATAAATGGTACGTTGGGTACAACGTCTATTGGCGTAACTGAAACTGTTAATTTCAAAATGTCATAACTTTTTTTTTAAAAATTGTACAATAATTTAAAAAAATGGGTTTTAAAGCTAAAGAGTTGTACTATGCGACCTTTTC
Organism: Anastrepha fraterculus; assembly: GCA_037575425.1. NCBI lineage: Eukaryota > Metazoa > Arthropoda > Insecta > Diptera > Tephritidae > Anastrepha > Anastrepha fraterculus. The sequence goes on from JAYXIM010053180.1 coordinate 1,180,951, forward strand.
GTCGAAAATTGAAAAAAAAAAATTTCTATCCCAAAAAAAATTATCAAAAATGGCTAAAATGGCCATTTTTTGACCTTTTAGGCTTCATTTACCAAAAATCCTGACGTGATGGAGCATTTTGAACGTCAGATTCGTTTTCAGCGCATAAAAAACTACAAGAAACAAGTACAGCCATTCTAGAAACTGAAAAAAGTTAAATTTCGCAGGCCTGTGATATCCATGGAAAATATTCATGTTCTCACAAATTTGTTATAAAATATTTACAAAACGATACCAGGCGTGTTTTTTCTTAAGCGAAAATGTATCAGAGGAGACCTTCCTCTTCCATTCGGACGACATGACCCAGCCAACGTAGCCGCTGGATCTTTATTCGCTGCGCTATGTCTATGTCGCCGTAAAGGTCCAAAAATCTTACGCAGAATCTTTCTCTCGAACACTGCAAGCGTCGCTTCATCGGATTGGTAAATTGTATCCATCAAAAATGCATTCAAAATGGTGGTAAACACAAATAAACGGTTAAGTCCTTTTTCGGGGAAGCAGCCTCAAATATGAATCTTAACCGGATGCTCGAACAGTTCGTTAAAGTTTTCGATTATCAGTAGTACACAAGGATCAACTATTCGCCCAAAAGTCAGTTTCATCCGTAAATATTATGTACGTTTGTCCAATTCCGTTCTGAATTTGCTGATGCAAATTCAAGCCTTTTTTCAAGGAGTGTTAATGAGAGTAGCGGTTGTTTCAATACGCTCCGGAATTTGAGGTATTCTGCTAGTAAACGACCTCGAATCATGTCTTTGATATATTAATACAATTTTTCTTCAAAACTGCTACAGTTTCACGCAGTTTGGCTTTATCGGAAACAAATCAACCAATCGATCTTCTGATCTTGCTTCAAAGAGGCATTTTGTCGAGGCCGCGTCCGTGGAAGTCGTCTACGTGTTTAGCTGCCATTTCACGCATTTATTTATGAACGTCTTCGACTTCATCAAGTATTTTGCTGCAGATGTACGTGACAGTCTTGGACCTTTCTAAATTTCTCACGAAAATGAAAAAAATTGCAAAACGCGCATTACGAAAAGGATACGTCTATTTAGTAGCACTTAAATTTTTTTTATAGCAGAGCTCTAAATATTGTCGGTCTTGCTTGATTAGATGTGTAGCTGTATGTGTTTAATTGCAAATATACTTCTATTATATAAAAAGATTTGTATACTCGGCAAAATACCACATAATAGCTAATTGATCTTATTTCTGAGACATAACAGTTTAAATTTAATTGCAAATTTTCTTGATATTAAAAGTTCCCATAATATGAAATACAAATTGGACATGTCACTTTAGAAAGTGAAAGTTTTCATTAAACTAAATAATTTAAAAATCACATTCAAATAAAATGTTGTTATGTCATTAAAATGTTATAATTGATACAGATACATACAGATATGCAATACTTGTGACATTTATAACTGCAAATATTTATCCACTATGAAGTGTTAGAAGCGTAAAAGAAAATAATAAACAACAACGAAAAATCTTTTTTTATATGACCATAAAGATTTCTTCTGCGGATCAAAGCTATTTTTATTTTTCAATCTTCAACTTTATTACACCAAACTTCTATGTATTAGGTGCGCAACTAAGTTCACGCTGTTTTTTTTTTAATGCAAATACAACTTTACTCTGCAAACATGGTTAGAAGTGAATCATTGAATACTTTTCACCCATCGCTGGCTACTACTTTCCTCCATCTTTCTGGTAGATCTCGTATACCGTCCCGATAGAACTGTTCATCTTTTGAGGCTATCCACGGATGATGCATTTTTTGATGTCTTCATATGAATGGAACTGCTGGTCAGCTAGACTGTGTGCCATCGACGGAACAGGTTATAATCGGACGGCGCAATATCTGGAGAATATGGCGGGTGGGGTAGGGTTTCCCAGTTCAGTGTTTCCAGGCAGGTTTTAATGGGTTTGGCAACGTGAGGCCGAGCGTTGTCATGCTGTAGAATCACATTTTCATGCCTCTCCGCGTACTGCGGCCGCTTTTCGCGCAGTGCTCGGGTCAATCGCATCAATTGAAGTCGAGACCGATCCCCAGTGATGGTTTCGCTTGGTTTTAACAGTTCATAATAAATAACACCAACTTGGCCCCACCAAATACATAGCATAACCTTCGCAGAGTGAATATTCGGCCGAGGTGACGACGTATGTAGAAGCATGACCGGGAGTCTCTATGACTTTCTTTTCTCTGGATTGCTGTAATGAATCCATTTTTCATCACCCGTCACGATGCGATGAAGAAAACTCTTCCTTTTTTGCCGCTGGAGCAGTGGCAGTTGTTCACAGGCGAAAAAACGACGTTCAACATCTTCTGAATCATTCCCAAAGCATGCAATCGCTTGGAAATGGATTAACGGATAACTTCTAGTACTGTTTGTCACGGATCCTCAATGAGCAATACCTCCAATTCGGCGTCTTCGAAGGTTTTTGGCCTTCCTTCACGCGGACGGTCATTAACATTAAAATCACTGTATTTGAAGCGACGGAACCAATCTCGGCACGTTGTTTCACTTAAAGCAGCATCTCCATAAACTTTTTGTAGCTCTCGATGCGCTTCAGCCGCCGTTTTTTTCGAATGAAAGAGAAAAATTAACATTTCCCGCAAATGACGATTATTCGGTACAAAATCAGACATTTTCACAAAACCAAAAGTATATGATAACAAAACAAAATCACTCATGTGTCGAAGCAGTTTGTTTACCATATGTCTAAGCTTGGTTTATGACGTTTAGGTTATGCTAAAATCGACTAGCACACGCTGCTGGCGGCATCTGTTGACAAACAGCGGGAACTTAGTTGGGCACCTATAAAAAAATAAAATATAGTATAAAACTGCATACTTGACATTTTTATAAAATGTGTGAAATTTTGTTAAAAATTTATACAAAGTTTGAAACTCGAATTCATATAATTTTTGTAGGAAAATCAATTATATTTTAATAAAAAACTATTAAATTTAATAAGAGACACATAAATCATGAAAACTTATCAACAAGTCCTAGTGCTATAGCTATTTAATGCCGTGTATGTCCTACAAAGCATTTTAAAATTGCGCCCATTTTAAGCGTTCACATGGGAATACTAATTTATATATGAAAAAAAGTATATGTCTTAACGCTTGCTTCATTTGTAAAATGTTTAATGCAGAAGCTGATTTTTATGATGCTTCCCATTGGCGTGTACATCGTTTTGCAAAGGTGTAGTAGTTTAAACTAAATACAGGGTCCGCCATATAACTTTACGGAATTAAAAATGCTATAAAAAAGAAACTACTCAATATTTTTCCAAACTGTTTTTTTTTTTTTTGAAGTACAATCCTTCCGGTTAATGAGGGAACACAACCTCGGCTAGCCATGCACCATCCCATACGATCGGTCCAATTTTTCAAAACATTTTCGATTGTATGCGGCTGTATTTCAGCTATAACATCGCGAATGTTGGTCTTCAGTGCATCAATTGTTGCTGGTTTGTTGGCATAACACTGGTCTTTGACGGCACCCCAAAGATAATAATCCAACGGCGTCAAATCGCAGCTCCGAGGCGGCCAAACGATATCAGAATTTCGGCGGATAATGCGATCTTCGAAGACAGTGCGCAAAAGATTGATCGTAGCATTCGCTGTGTGGCAAGTAGCGCCATCTTGTTGGAACCAAATGCAATGTAATGTCGCAATATTTCCCAGCGTTCTTTGAGCGTATACACAACCATTTTCGTTCAGCGGAAGAATAAAACTAATTTTCTGTCAAATCAGATGACAGCTAAGTGTTACCATTCTTCAAATAATACCTAGTTTAAATCCGTAACGATAGATGGCGGGCCCTGTATAAGGAAATTGAAAATTTAAAATCCGAATGCTATAAATAAATGCTATGCATTAGGCGAATTCCGAAATTAAAAGAAGAATGCGATTTCCGAGAAAAATGGGCAATCTCCAGATGTGTTAAGTTAAAATTGTAATAGAATTAACTATAGGTGTAAAATAGAGTATAAAAATTACTAAAAAAGATTAATTAACAATAATAATAATTAAAAAATATTGACTCCAGAAAAGTTTTACAACCACAAATGTTCCATAAGCCACAAAATTCATCAGAAATTAATATTGTAATAAATAAAAATAAAAAAAAAAATTCCACCACTGCCACTTGTTGCACATAATTTGGCACCTGCAGCACCACCACAGCGCATAGACATCATTGTTTGGCTCCCTGAAGCAGAGCGCATGTCTCACTGTGCAAGTAATTGCAATCAAGAAACTTCTACCGTACACCTGATTTGTATACATATATAAGATATGGTGTGTATATATACCCACATACACGCATACATACAATTGCCAACTGGTGCATATGGCTCATATTTTACGTTTGCTGCATAAAAGTCAGTGAAGCGCAGACTTTCAGTTTCGTGATTCAGTTCTTGGCGCAGCATGTCGGAAAAGCCACAGCGGGGCAATAAGAAGTGGCACGATTGTTGCACTCAGCGGCAATGACTTCAACCGAACAGCAACAATAATAACATAAATAAAACCGTAAAGCACAGGGCAGCTCAATTGGTTGTATCCGATTTCAACAACAGCGCTTCCCGGTCAGACAACCATGGAGGAGCTGCATTTTGAAAACTATTGAATGAGTGCATTATGCTAGTTGTTGTTATTGTTGCCACACACTGAGGCTGTTGCACATCGCACAACAAAGTGTAAATGTGAGCAAATGTTGTTCATTATTATACGAGTGCATTCCATGCATGTACATATGTGTGTGTGTGTGGAAGTGTATATGTTTGCATATATTTTGTATATTTTGTGGTGGCTGCTGTGCTTGGGCGCGCGCATTGTTTTTAGAAAAGAGAATCAAAGCATGTATGAATGTAAGTATGTATGTATGTACGTATGTATGTATGTACCAGCCACCAGCTCAGTGGCAATGTGCGCGCCTTGAACTTGAATTCATGCTTATACCAACCACTACCAACGATCGGTGGTGCATTGTCACGCTGCAGCTCACCGGCTCAGCTGCCATCCGCCACACCTTCAGCGCTCTTTTCAGTCAATGGTCCATTGATATATTGCTGCTGCGCGGCTGTTGTTGCCATATCGAATGTCCGTTGTTCACAAGTTTTACAGTTTTGCTTCTTGCTTTTTGATTTTTTTTTTTTGTTTAATTTGCCAACTGCACGCTTCATCGTGTCGAAGTGCTGTAAATAATCACACAAAAAAAATTAATTAATTATGGCGTTACGTGCAAAAATTTATTGGTGGCAAAAGCCCAGTTGTCAGCATCTCAAGTTTATGGTCAAACCCGAAGCTATCTATGGCCTCAGATAATTTAAAATTATTGTGGCTATTATGCTTTTCATTCTTTCATTTTATTTTAAAGGAAAAATTGCCAAACTCGGTAGATAAATATAAGAAAATAAAAAGTGATACTAATTTCTTCTGAAAGTGAAACAAATTTTTACAATATTGCAATGCCAGTCAATGAACTACCAGACATTTCTTTTTTAATATATTTGTTGACAAATTTTCATAGCAAAACACCAGTGTTGGGTTGAGGAGGCTGCACACTTGCCTTTCATTTCAATGTAATATTATGTAAAGTGAGCTTTGGATGCACTTCATCTCAAATATTGTGAGTTCTCCACGAGGCCTAAGAGCCACGAGTGTACGCAGTATTCAAAGTAAGCCAGTCCATCTCCATTTGCCATTTTAACGCATATAAAACTAAGCCAGTGCATGCAAGTCGTCCGTATAGTGCCTGAGATTTTGACAGAATTCACAAAGAGACTTTGTTCCTTGACATCTCATTTTCGGTTAAGTTATCAGAGATATATCTATGAGTCGAAATTCATAGCATAAGCTCTCTGCTCATACAACCAGCTCATTTAGTTCTTTCCTATATACTTATAGAACAGCCATCTTCAAGGAAATACTAGTTGACTATAGACATTTAATGGTAGCCTGGCTCTCAAAGTATTATAAAATGTACGATATTTTATAGCTGGGCAAGAATCTTCGGTCTTCTTTTATTGACTAGATTCGTATAAAAGACACTGCAGTGGTCAGTAGGCTTCTACTATGTACCTTAGAACTTTGGTTAAGCCTAGAGATAGTGGACCTGGTATCTAACTTTCACAAGTTTTCCCACTTATACAACAGAAAACAGAAGTTGGGTGCGAATTACTTGGAGTGAATATCTCTATCTATTAATATAATACTATAATTAAGCTTAGAGCCATTGGTAAAGATAGCACTGTACATGGTACGTGGTTGGTGTTGTTGGTGAAGAGGTTTTAATAGAAATAATCCTAGTGACTAGCGCCCACTTACTATCACTAATCAGATTCATTTCGTGAGATCCAAATATAGCAGCAAACTTTTTGAGATTTCATTAGCTTCCTTGTAAGAAAGACCTACCGAGAGAGCGAAGTCTTGCTCCTGCTCCTCATTCGCATAAGTAGTGGAAAAGACTTTCTTTCACTCCTTCTGCTTGACAGCTTCTTCAGATGGTATTGCTAACGTGGATCACACAGTCTGGGGTACCTCGGATATCAATGTAAGGGGTGAGTCTCTTCTTGATTTTATTACTACTATTAATGTAGTGGTAGCAAATAGAGCCAATGAGCCAACTTTTATAAGTGATTAGAAGGGAGGTCCTGGATCTCACTCTCACTAGCGAATTTATATCGATAAGCATTTCGAACTAGAAGGTGTTGGATGAAGTCTCCTTTTCGGACCATCGGTATATTCGATTAGATCTAATAGGGGATGTTGAAGATATCTTTCTGATCAGCAATGCTAGAAAGACCAATTGGTCACTATATCAATTCCACTGGGAGCAAAATATAGGGACTCTGAGCGGAAGAATCACTAAGTCTCAAGAACTTAATCTTGAAGTCAACAAACTGCGGAACGCAATAACGGCAGCCTTCGAATACAGTTGCGAACTGGTTATGAAGAAGCGTGCCAGGAATGTTCCTTGTTGGAGTAAGAAGTTAAAAGTTCTTCAGAGGTAAGCCCGTCAGCTCTGCAATAGTGTCAAAATAAAGTGAACAAAACTAAATGGGCGATCTCCACCTTCAGTCCATTCAAATCAGCAGGTGTTGACATCGTACAGCCGTGCCTACTACAGCACAATGTATTAGCACTGGTTTTGACAAACATTTACGGGATAATCCTGGAATTAGGCATAGCGCCTAAAAATTGGAGTAAAGTCAGGGTGGCTTTCATTAAGAAAGCATGCAAAAAGGCGGAATACACGCCAAAAGCCTTTCGGCCCATAAGCTTAACTTCTTTCCTGCTCAAAGCTATGGAAAAAAAAATTGATCAATATGTTACACACGCCTACCTTAGGGATTCACCTCTCCATGTTTAAGAATACGCTTAACAGTTGACTTCAAACTACCATTCATAGCCCTAGGACCAAGACCGAAAAGGCGTTGGCTGGTAAAGAGATAGCCCTCTTTACATCGGTTTACATTACGGAGGCATTCGTTCATGCTTCTTTCAGCTCAATTGGGGAATGTATGGTTAGGAAGGAAATAGCTAGACTAATCATAACGTGGGTTCTCAATATGCTGAGGAATAGGAAAAGAATCTTTGAAACCGGACCAAAAATATTATGTGTTAAGTCAACCAAAGGATTCCCCCAAGGCGGCGTTTTATCACTGCTCCTTTGGCTATTGATCATTGACGTGCTCCTACAGACTCTCGACGATTTCGGATATGAAGTTCAGGGCTTTGCTGATGATCTAACTCTCGACATTACGCAAAACTAGTGTCTGAAGAAAGGAATGTCGTTATATCCGAATAAAACATGTATGTTACCCTTCACTCGAAGAAAGAATTTAAGTCTAAGGATCTTTAAATTAGGGGACGCCGACTTAACTCTATCTGTGGAAATGAAATATCTGGGAGTAATCCTTGATAAAGCCTTGACTGGAAAAAATCACTTATCGTACATCACAAATAAAGTTTTGAGAACAATATACATAAGCCAAAGGCTTTACAGTAAAACATTTGGTTAGCGGACAAAGATGACGGCATGGTCTTAAAAGACAATAATAGTGCCAATGATCACCTATGCCTCTCTAGCATGTTGGCCAAAATTAGATCAAACTAAGACTCAGATAACACTTAACAAGGTATACAGAATAGCCCGTCTGAGCGTAACGCGAGCAATGCGAAGCCGCCCCACAGCGGTTTTAGGAATGGTCCCTGGACTCACTCCACTCTATCTCGTAGCCAAAGGGTCGGCAGTCAGTGCAACTCTAAGGCTTCCTTAACTATTCCATCTCAAAGAAGGCAATTTTACTGGACATGTAAGAATACTGGGTTCAATCGTGAACTCTCCGTGCCTGACAGTTCACGACAAGATGGAAAGGAAACTAGAATTCTTCAACAAATTCAAAGTGGTCATAAGTGATCGCTCAAAGTGGCGACACAATGAAATATCCTTAAAACAGGGTGCACAGGCGTAATTTATTGATGAGTCCAAAATGGAGGACGGTAGTGCTGGAGTTGGAATTGTCGGTCTTGAACCTTTCTGCGGGGTAAATAACAGCTTCAAAAGTGCCTTTTCTACGTGAGCAGGAACAACGAGGCCTAATCGGTCACATGCGGTATTCGAAAAGACTCATAGATCCAGAACGGATAAAGGCAGAAGCAATCCTTAACCTAAGCAGAAAGGATATACAACTTTACACTGAACTACTAACAGGACACTGGAAACTTAATTATCACATGAAAAAGATAGGTGCGATAGAAAACGATTCCTGTAATTCCTCTGCAAAGAGGCAAAAGAAACAGCAGAATATGTTCTATGCGACTGCCCACGACTGCTCAGTGGCACGAGGCAGACTAAATTACCTGGAAAATGGCGCTAGAGATCCAAACCTCCTGGTAGAAATTAAGCCTACAGCAGTTTTGGAACTGTTTGAGTAGACTACATGGCTGCACAATTGATCTCTTCAGGCCGCAGTGCACAAACAACCTATCAATAATAATAATAAATTATTACTTCTAATTACTATTACTAATTAGTACATCAATCTATTATAGAATATTTGTTTTCAATCCGAAAGACTTGACCTAAAAAATTCGAGAAATATTTATATTATTCATATTCATGCAAATGCATATTCAATAAAATGTTGATTTGTTGTAATTTTTTCATATAATAAGAATGTTATATATGCATAATGGAAATCAACAGAAGACATCTTTTTTACATGGTTTTTCTAAAAATCAAGTTATGTGTAATTATTCTTTCGAACACATTAAATTCTTTAACTTACATATCTTTAAATTTATTAACGCGCAGAGTCCTTCAAATCGACTCATTATTATGCATACCAGCTTACTATTGTAAGAACGGTATCTGCTGGCATTCTTCTTTCGTATTTTTTTGTTTTTTAAACCACATTCCTCGAATCAAAGATTTACCATTGGATTCCAATCAAAGAATAATAATTTAATGCAGCACAAAAAGCAGCTTTACGAGATTTTTATGTAAATTAGTAATAAAAAGAAAATGTGAAGGTAACGAACAAAAAACATTGAGATATGCTGCACCATCTGTATGCTAATGTGTAAATAATCAGTTTGAATAAAAACAAGGTAATGTTTACAGTTAGGAAAATTCAATAATTTTTAACGCATAGAGAAGGCCAATGCAAAGATGTTAGAAGAAAATTTTATTGACAGATGCCAAGCACTTGAATGCCTGGCGCTGAATAGTTTCGGGTAGCGGTAGTTTTGTTAATGAAAGCATAAAAATGCAGTATCCGGTGCAATCGCAGGCACAAATGAAAGAGCAAAGCTGGATGTCATATTTACATTAATAAGTGGGAATAAATAAAAGTTACCTATCCAAAACTGGTGACTTCAGAGCTGCAGTTCATACCTGCACCTCAGAGCTGCAGAAAAAAGATACCGTTGCCTTTGTATTTAAGTCCGTTACTCTGAAATTATTAATGAGATATAAAAATTTAAGCAAAAGCTGAATTTAAGCTTATTGTTAGGTAACCTTAACGGTTAGGTCATAGTAAAAAATTTGAAAATTTGATCTGTTTTTGCTTAAGGGGTTCCGGTGGTGTGGAGCTCAAAGATTTAGGGAATTTTCAAGAATTTTTTTTTTATAAAAAAAGGATTTTTTTTTACAATAAAAAAATTAAAAACAATAATTTTTAATTTAAAATTTTTAGGTTTTTCATTTAATTTCTTTTACATACAAAAAAAAAAAAGTTTTTTATTTTGATTTTAAAACTGGCGCTGAATTTGACTCTCCCGAAAAAGTGGTTTTTAAAAAAAAAATAATTTGTTTTACAATAAAAAAATAAAAACGATATTTAAACATTTTAGCTTTTTTATTTAATTTCTTTTACATTCAAAAATTAAAAAAAAAACATTTTATTTTAAAAATGGCGCTGAAGTTGACCCTCCCGAAAAAGTGTTTTTTAAATAAAGAAATAATTTTTTTTGCAATAAAAAAAAATGAAAAACGATATTTAAACTTTTTAGCTTTTTTATTTAATTTCTTTTACATTCAAAAATTAAAAAAAAAAGTTTTTTATTTTGACTTTAAAAATGGCGCTGAAGTTGACCCTCCCGAAAAAGTGTTTTTTAAATAAAAAAATAATTTTTTTTGCAATAAAAAAAATGAAAAACGATATTTAAATATTTTAGCTTTTTTATTTAATTTCTTTTACATAAAAAAATGAAAAACAAAAATATTTTTATTTTAAAAATGGCGCTGACGTTGGCCCTCCGAAAAATTGGACATGGACGGTGTTGTCCATTTTGGCTCTTCTATTTACCTGAAACACAAAAACCAAAAAAACTATTAATCAGTGATACTGTAGCTATGTCCCGTACTAGAATAAAAAAAAAACCGTTTAACGAAATGGCGCGGTTTTGAATTTGACACTCTAAGAATCGGCCTTTTTTCAGTTTTTTAATCAAAAAAATATGAAATAATTGAAATAATAATATGATTCTAGTACAGGCGATGGCCATTGATGTTATGAACAACATATTAAAATCTCAGACGATTCGATTGAATAGCTTTTTTTTTTGTTTTGACAACACCAGGCCGAAAAAAGTCGTTTTAAGATAAAAGAGCTTAAGGGGGTCTCTTATCAGTTGCTGGAGTTTTTTCTCAATTTTTTTTCGAGGCGAAAAAAGCGACACACAAAAATAATCTTTTGCAATTATTTCAAGGCATGATTGAAGAGTAATAAACAATTTTTAACACAAATAAATAAACAAAATGGTGGACATATGAGGGATCTCGCACAGCATCTCCTTGCGCGCTAATAAAACGGCGTGTAAGATTGCGGTCGTAGTTTTGACCTGAAACACAAAAGAAAAATATTGTCTTATTCAGAAGGCTTTTGCGCATATAATAGACTACTCTTGTATAAAAATATGAAAAAATTAGCACGCAATTAATTATTGAAAAAAAGTAAAAAAAGTTCGCTTTTTTTTCAAAAAAGGTGTTAAATAACATTAAAAAATGATTTTTTTTTTATTTTGTTAGTTAATTAGTTGCGCATTTAATTATCTTTATAAAGATTATGGCTTTGAAACAATAACTTCCGTCGTTTTTTTTTTAATCTTACACGCCCTTTTCAAAAACATGGATTTGAGAAAACGTGTTTCAAAGTTTTCAGAAGGTAGACAGTATACTCACACGAGGGACGGCCTATAATATATCTATCGATTGCAGTAAAAAAAAATCAAGCCAAGCAAAATTAAGCCAAGGATAAGAGATTATGACGTGCAGAAGCGCGCGGACCGCTCTCTACTTAGTTAATGGGCTGCAGAAGTTATAATATTGGGAATTTCCGAATGAAAATTTCACAGTTTACTCTTAAGATACTATACTATAAATACTATACTTCCAGAATATCGAAAAACCAAAAATTCGATTTTTTGAAATTTCTGAACCAGCGGGTCCCTTTAAACGATTCCTTCAGAAATTACATATTCCAAAGAATAAGGAGAACACATTTTTGACTACTTATAACTCACGTGTCATTGAAAACTTTAAACGCACTTTTCCCGAAACTACTTTTTTCAAGTCAGACGAACCGAATTGCATGTTTCAAAATCTTTTGATGTTTTCAGCATATTTCAAATTTTATATAAAAAATTTATTGAAGAGTTCAGTGTCACACGAAGCTAAGACGAACACTTTTGGTGACTTTGGAACTATATGAGTCAGGTTTTTGGTCGGAGAAAATGAATGCAATGGGAGACGCTGCATTATCGTGTGTAGAAACCTAAGCCACCAAGGCACAAATCTGTCTGTTTTGCTACACGAAAACCACGCGCGGATTGTAAGGTCACGTTTTAATTGGATAGCAGTATGCAGTGTGTACTCATTTAATGTTAATACATTTTTCTTTAAGCATTCCTGATTTGAATTGCTTTCCGAAGCTTTTTTCGGTGTACTAGAATTTTTATATTGGTTTTTGGTTGTCACTTTATGCCGCAGCAACCGGAAGCCATTATTAAAAGAGAATACTTATATGAGTAATTGTGTTCTTTATTGTCTCATTACGCCAAGTAATGAAAAAACATACATACATTTCAAAAAAAAAAAAACAGAAAAAAGTTGAACGCTCATAAAAATCATGTTCACACATTGTCAAAGCAAATGAATGCCCGCCAATTGCATTGCTGCCGAAACTGCGGAAAGTATGTTGCAAGCAACATTAACGTAAGATTTACAACGCTACACGCATGCGCTGCGCCAGATTTCCACTTTGGCTACATAAAACCATGCGCTGAAGCAATAAAAGTTATTTTAATTACTACAACCCAAGCTCGGCAGTTCGACGACAGTTTCAAAGGCAACAACAAAGCAGGGAACAAACTTACCGCGTAATTCAGCACTTCATTTTTGCGCTCTTAATATTTCCACAAGTCTTCCACAAATATACGTAAATTGGTAGTGAATTATTGCCTAACCACGCAATGGGTTCAACACGATTTGGCGACATGACTTAAATACGAAATACTACCAAAATAAATAAAAGTGAAGTGAGAGGCGCTAGAGGAGTACTCGTACACATATAGCCAAAAAGTTAAAGGGTAGGTAGTAAAGTGTAAAGCAGACTACTCATACTGGCATTTTGTTGTTGCTTTACAATACATATGAACATTTTTTGAGTATACTATTAACGCATTCTCAAGAAAACCTGCACTCACTATCGCTTCAGTTGCCCCAGGCAGCCTAGTTGGGCGCCCAGTGGTGGAGAAGGCAGGCAATTAATTGAGGTCGTTGGTCACACGCTAAAAATCAGTGGTGGTAGGAAAAAAATACCAAAAACTATGACTACAAAGGTAAGCGCAAACGAGAAAGTACTTTAATGAAAAGCCCAAGGGGAAGGCAGCAAACAGTCAAATGCTGGAAGCAAATTTAGAAAAAAGTAAAAGTAAAATGGAAACTGTGCAACTAAATTTACTTTAACATTGTCTTATAATGTGAAAATTACTGTACGATTTTCTGTTACTCATTGTATTGTTTTTGTAGTCGCTGGTTGAATTTTTCGCTTGTCTAATTACCGCTGAGTCGTTGACCAATAAGAGTGAGAGAAAAGTGAATTACCCGGAGCATTTTGTAATAAGGGAATACACACATTTTGTGCCTATTAATTTTTGCTTTGAAGGGAAAAAATTTCAAAACTGTAAATGCAAGGTGGCGTAAAATTAGTCATCATTAATTCTAGTTTTGAGTAACGTTTTACTAAATATAACAAAAGGATTTTAAGTGATGGAAAAATGGCGATGCAACTCGAAACTAACTAAAGAATTTACCAAATAGAAAGCAGCGCAAAATTAGTCATTCAATATTGCTTTTAAATAACTTGTTTACTAAATGAAAACAAATGCTTTTAGTTGATGGAAATCTTTATTTTGCTCTTTACGTACTCCATTGCTTATCAGTTTGTATACTGCAGCTATCTGATTCACTAGTGTAAAATATGGTATGATACGAAGCTATTTTCACAAAAAGTATAAATCTTCCTACAGAGTGATTAATTTTACACCAGCATGTAATCAAAAAATATGAATACCTTGAAGATTTTGAATGACAAGTAAACTGATAAGTCTTACCTGGCCTCTGAGGAAAAGAATTTTTCATATGCATTTCCAATTAGTTTTGTAATATCAAATTATGTAAGTCCTGAACAACACAGGAAGTTCTGAGCCTAGAACCAAGTTACACTTTTTCAAAGTTTTTAATGTACTGAGCCCCCGAACCTGAGCCGAGTGTTAGATTTGCGTACGGTGAACCACGAAGAAAACCCAAATTACAATAAGTAAAAAACGGTGCAGAAAAAAAAACAACTTCCGATTAAAAGGTTTGAAATTTTTATGAAAACTTGTGGTTTTTTTGTATTATTGTGGAAAATTTGAATTATTGAAAAATTGTATTTATATTATTTTCGCAGAAGAATGAAATATCTCTGAATTTGAAATTATATGAGAAATTAAAATTTCTGAAAAATTTTCAATAAATCCATATGTGAAGGCTTATAATAATTTTAAAAGTATGGGGTTCTGCGTGACCAGTTGTGATCTTTAAATCAAGTTTTTAATGATGTTGCATAACCTAAAAAAGGCCAAAATCACCTTTTTGCAATTATAAGTAGGAATATTTCGAAAACATGTCTTACCGTGGCCATTCTGGGCTCACATTCGAACACAACACATCAAGAATCTTTGAAAAATGTTAATACAGTTGTTAGCTCAAAAAGTCGATAAGGTTTTATCGGCCTACGTAAATCTTTTATATACACATAAGCGCCACATCTACTGAAATTAAGAGGGAATGCATAAGATGCATTAATTTTTGAAGCATAAAAAGAAGATTAAAATAGATGAAAAACAAAATAAATTATAAATAAATTCAATCAGCAGAAATTCAATCATTTGTATCAAAATTCAGTTTTAGTTACTTTCTAGCTTATGACCATTGTAGCCAGTGAGCATGCGTATCGGCTGTAGATCCAAAGCTCCAAGCTCACAAAGCACATCAATCATTAAAATTAGATAAAAACAAGTTGTCCAATAACAGCCGCCTCTGGATAAGCTATGGCTAGCTTTCGAATGCATTTCTGCCTTGAAAGATCTGCTTATAAAAACTATAGGAAATACCAACATTTAAGAGAAAGTTTAGGTAAAACTTCACAAAGTAAGTCACAATTTTTATCATATTAAATGAAGTGAAAAATTGTCAATATTTTTCCATCTTATTTGTGCCACACGATTAAAAATGTTATATAGGGTGGGCCATGTAAAATTTGCTTTTTGAATCGGCTATAAAAAAAAAAACTAATCAATATTTTTCCAAACTTTTTTTTTATTTTGAAGATTGAACATTGTCATTTATGAATGAAAACTAATATCGTTCAAATGACTGCCACGACTGACTTTAGAGTAGGCCATTCGATCAACCCAATTTTTAAGCACATTTTCGATTGCTTGGGCTCCAATTTCATGAATGGCAGCTTCGATTTCGTGTTTTAAAGCATCAATCGTCTCTGGATGGTTCGCATAGCATTTGTCCTTAACGGCTCCCCACAAAAAATAGTCCAACGGGCTTAAATCACAGCTCCGAGGCGGTCAATTGATATCGGAATTCAAAAACGGTAGCCAAAAGTTCGAGTGTAACTTTGGCAGTGTGACAAGTTCGTTCTTTCCTTACCTTGGTCGTAACGGCACTGAAAAATCCATCGAAATTTTTCGTTTTTTGCCTAGGTTGTCGAATGCTATAACATACAACTGACTTGAAAACCAAAATATTTTGGGAACTTTCGAGCTTCTAGCTTCAACAGCCGTGATGAAATTAAGGTGAAATTGAAAGTAAAATAAAGCAGAAGTAGACTTTAGTATACACATCACTAAAACGTCGTTGTACTTGTCCTTACTAATACTAATTTTTAACTCTAAAATGTTTTCTCATTCATCACTCATGCCACTGCAAAATTAAAAAAAAAGAATACCACCATTTTTTTATAAAAATAAAGTTTATAATACAAGAAAACCCATATAATCCAAAGTTCCCATCTTTGTACAAATTTTTTCAGAATTTTTGAAACTCCAGCAAAGCTTTACATTTTAACCAGAGTATTTAGAATTTTTTCAAGTACACAATCTTATTCAGATCAACGTGCTGCAAGTTTTAAGTTAATACAACATAACGTTTAGACATTTCTTTTAGACGGTTCTTCCACTCCGAAAAAAATAGAGCAAATAATTTGCAGGTCTCATAATGCTCTGTCAATACAGCTTCAGGAACAGCTTCAAATCTTTCAACAAAAATTCGATGTATAGGCTGCCAAATGATGTTCAAATGTGTGATATGTCATCTCGTCGTTACTTTGGGGTCCTCTGAAGCATTTCCATGCACAGCTGCGATATTATTGCTAAAACGGCACCATAAAGGCGAGTGGCTAACCGTCGCAGTATTGCCGAATTGGCGTCGAACCACCGGGAAACCTGCTCTAATATTCACGCTGCGCCAACACCCTCGAAAAAATCTAAGTATTAATTCTTCCTGAGTAGTATAGCGATCCATGTATTGTTGACGTGCATTTTTTATTTGTTTACTTCACAAATTTCTAAGCAGCATTGATATTTGCCACCCCTTACAAAACTTATACCATCTTTCGATGGAGTGCTGACTTTTGTAGCGCCTATAAATCATTTCGAAATGGCTTGATTTATAAAGAATCTTCAAGTACTTCTTGTGTTTGATACGGGTATATATCCAGTTCTGCATCTTCAAACCAAACTTTTTCGGTTACACATGATTTTGCCTATTTCTTACCCTAAAGCTACCACTTTCATTGAATAAGTTCAAGTTTACTCACTCTCTACCATTCGCTCTTCAAAAAATTCATTTCTTCCTTGCGTTCTACTACAGCCCAGATTTATGTGTTGATACCCTCTGTTAAGGCTTATCAATCCGATTAAATTAAAAATGTCCATGTATTTTAAGAGTTCGCCTAATTGAGCCATCCAAATTATTTTAATGGTATGAGAATGCAATAAAGTACAATATACAAAAAAAAAAATAATCAGCGGGTCTACTTAAGTTTGTATTGTATGTACTTACCTCTTTAAATTAACCTTTTACTTTTTGCAGCTCTCTATTTACCTTGCCAAGTCGGAAATATTTTTTCACAGCAAATGTAGTATAGAAAGAAATACGTTCAGCTTTTTATTCTCTGCTATCTACTCAACCTCCGTTTCAGTTCCCAAATTAAAGTACGACTGTAACGAATGCGAGAAAATTGTCACCTGTGATTTCGAAAGTGAAAAGATTTGTGTGGAAATCTCTCAACTTAACACAAAATAACAGTCACTAATCGCAGATTTTGTAGGAGCAAAGGAAGTTACTTTTCCCCAACTTTTTTGTTTAAGTGAATGTGGAATATTTTGTTTTAAATATTTCCCTTTCTCTTATTTCCTTTGACTTTAGTTAAAACAAAACAATATTTTTTTTTCATTTACAATTTTTTGTGGTTTTGAATATTTCTATCTTTTATTTACTTAACATTAATTACAAAAATAAGAAAAAAATATTTTTAATTTACAAAGCCTTGTTTTTTGTTTTCAATATTTCTCTTTCATTAACTTTTACTTTAATTTAAGAAAAATATATTTTTTTTATTGAAACTTGTTTTTAATTAAACTTTTTTTAATACATTTTTTTTTATTAAATTTTTTTTTTTTTTTTGGTTTTACACAAACATATCTGTCTCGTACTTACTGTTACTTTAATTTACCAAAAAACTTATTTGTTTTCCTTTTTAATTAAAAAAAAATTAATATTTCTGTCTCTTATTGGCTTTTACTTAATAAAAACAATCAAAATATTTTTAATTTACAAAAACTTTTTTTAATATTTCTCATTTCCTTACTTACTTGTACTTTAGTTTACAACACAAAACCACAACTCTCTTTTTTCTTTTTAATTTAACAATTTTTTTTTCCTTTTTCATTTACCAAAACTCTTTTTTGTTTTGATTTAAGTATTTCTGTCTCTTATTTACCTGTGCTTTAAGTAAACAAAAAATATTTTTTTTGTAATTTACAAAATTTTTTTTTCGTTCTTAATATTTCTGTCTCTTATTAGTTTAGTTTATACATTTTTTTTATTTTAAATACTCCTCTCTCTCTTATTTACTTTTACTTCAGTTTTAAAAAAAATAATATAGTTTTTTCTATTTAAATTTTTATTATTTTTTTTTAATTTAATTTAATTTTATTTTATTTTTTTTATTTAAAAAATTTTCTTTTGTTTTGTTTTTACACATATCTGTCTCTTATTCACGTTTACTTTAATTTAATAAAAACTATATTTGTCTACCTTTTTAATTTACAAACATTTTTTTTAACATTTCTGTCTCTTATTTGCTGTTACTTAATAAAAACAATCATTATATTTTTAATTTACAAAAACTGTTTTTTAAAATTTCTTATTTTCTTATTTGCTTGTACTTTAGTTTACAAAAATTTATTTTTATTTTTAATCCACCACTTTTGTTTTTTTTAATTAATTTTTTTTTTCATTGACCGAAATTCTTTTTTGTTTATTTTAAACAATTCTATCTCTTATTTAGCTTTACTTTAGTCCAGAAAAAAAAATATTTTCCTATTAAAAAAAAAATTTTTGGGGTTTTAATATTTCTGTCTCTTATTTACTTTTGTTTAAAAAAAGTAAATTTATTTATTTTATAAAGACTCTATGTTTTTTAAAGATTAAAGAGCAAAAGAATCTTATTTACTTTTACTTGAATTCAAAAACAAATATTTTTTTTGTTTATAATTACCAAACCTTTTTTGTTTTTTGTTTTAAACATTTCTCTTCCTTATTTAATTTTATTTAAATTCAAAACACTTTTTTTTTAATTTTTTGTAACTTCCCATCACTTCATATTACCGGAAATGTTACGGGTTTTCATTGCAACTGA